>CM062815.1:1019682173-1020882173 GCA_031772625.1 Pinus tabuliformis
GATCCTTCAAAGTGCATGATCCACAACTTGTCTATACGCAGACCGCTTGATGTGCTAGTACTACTGCTACTACTATTTCTACTGCTACTTATACTATTGGTACAATGCATTGTACATGTTTCATCACCATTAGTTGGGCATGGAAGGAGTCCCAACTACATGTTTGGTGGGGTTGGAGTTGGCTGTGTAGGATAACACCCCAATGTTGTTTCCAGTAGGCAGTTGCCAAACATGAGTTCTACGAAGGCCAATGGCTCATTCTCACCGTTAAGAGGAGTGACATTGTGCTTCATATACCTCTCAGACAATACCTGGATTTGGTTGCATTTGCCCTTGTACAGAAGCCACATGTGGGACCAGTCTGTAGCAAAATATTTGTTCAGCTTGCTGGATCACTCTCTGCTGAGTAGTAGGTCGTATGCTTTCGGTATATCCACAACCACTATGTTGATGCATTGGTGGAATCAACTGTCATGAGATAGTCAGATGATCACGTCTGACAGTTCACCAATGGATGGTACTGATGTTCGATCAAGATGGATGATTTGTGTGGATGTCTCGCTCCATTTTGCATTTATCTTTTATCGCAATGGAGAGTGACATGATGTTGGATGCCGTGTTAGAATCAACAAGCAGTTGTGAACATTGCAATTAAAAATTTCAAATGATAGCAGGAATGGAGGGAAACTTAAGTTTTCCTCTTCCGTTCAGAGTGCATTGAGTAGTGTAGAAAGTGATCCGAGAGGTGTTCTTTCTCCCTTGCTGGTAGAGGTTGTGCTGCCCGTGGCTCTCTGTCCCAATGCATGTAGCAGGATGTCTCGTTGACTCTGGATCTTAGCTAAATTGAACAAATTGATGTTTGCGCGAGTTTTATTCATGTCATCTACAATGTTGTAGTCCATAGGTGGTAGCCTCATCGAGGTGTCCAAGGTAGAATGGATGTTCATGTTGTCTGACAAAGTGTTCTACAACTTACTGCTCATGGATGTACTCTTGTCCATTTCTTTCTTCCTAGACTTGTTTTGTGTCTTCTACTTTGGGACGGCCAGTGCATCAGCCTTCCTCATCACCAGTCTCATATTTTCTTGTACTTCCCCAAGTGTAGGGGGAGCCCCTTTACTCCTAAGATTGTAATGGTCATTTTTCTTTTGGGGCTGCTTCTTGATTATCGTCTTCGGCATTTCTTGCGAGCACTGATATGCATTAACCACATGCCTATAACTTGATGCTTCATCAGGTGCACCCTCTTCATCATTATTAGTGTCCTCCAATTTCTCCTGCATACCGTTTCCCGCATAGAAAGTATGACTGCATACAGATTTCATGACTCACTTCCAGTCTGAACAAGAGTTCTTGGGGTGATGTTCTTCATGGAATGAATAGAACTTAAGATCTATGCACTATTCGACATGGAACATAGAGCTCTATGAAATTTTTTAGTGAACCAGTTGATGCCTGATGAGCTACTTCCATATCTCTATCTAGGTAGATGGCTACTTGCGGATGTGTTTGTTTTCGATTTTCTAAGCTCAAACACTTCTGTTGTCAAGTTCTTGATGAGGCGAATGAGGGTTTCAATGTCAATTGCTTCCTTGTCTCTACCCTTGCTCAACATTTCTTGGGACTTATTGCTCGCATCTTTGGAGTCCTTTGTTGATTCATCACCCTTGATGACTCCAATCATGCGTAGGTCTTTCTCAACAAAAATAGCCTCTTCGCAGTTTTCCAAGAGTGTTGGTTTTGCACCTTGTTTGATGAATTATGCAATGTTGGTCGGCAGTGTGGATGTGTAGTAATCAACAATGATGGACTCATGAGGTTTGGTGTCCACTGCAAATTTTTTCAATATGCCTGTAAACCTTTGATTGAAGTCTTTTACTTTTTCTTTTCACTCCATCTTCATCCTTGCCAATTCTTTGAGTAGCATGGTTGGGGTCTTTTCATCAGCAAACTTTTCAAGGAACATGCATTTGAATGCACCCCAGTTCTCTATGGAGTTTGGCAAAAGGTTGTGATACCATGCAGCTACGCAACCATCCAAGGTACATGGAAACAATCTACATGCTACGTTATCATACTGTACGTCAAGGGTATGCAGCTGCAGGTAGAAATTGTCCAAGTGATCTTCTTCCTTCACCATGCTGTCAGGGTTAAACTTGATGTTCATTCTCTCCACTCACTTCGATATCTTGCGCAAGACACCCAGGAGAGCCAATGGTCCCTGAGTCATCCATTCTAGAATTGGGTCAGCCATCTCTTCTTCTTCTTCGTCCTCCTCCCCTCTTTCAAAATCTAACGGTTACGGATCTGAGTTTGTTGGTTCATCTCTTCCTCTGCTTCTCCACTGCCTTCCCCTCCACATCTTGTACTGGAGTATGATCCCATGATCATAAGGGTATCTCATTCACCTCGTCGAAAGACCAGAGCTTCCTCTCCATCTTCAATAGCTTCTGCCAGACCTTCAATTGTGGCAAGAACTGCTTCTTCCACTGATGATACAAAAACCCCTATGGGAGTAGATTTTGGCTTCCTTGAGCTGCATTGAAGATGTTGTATGCCTGGGATTCGTCTGACTTCTTTCGCAAACTGGCAAGTGATGGGAGAGACAGAGAGAAGGTGATGATAAGGAATCTCCTGTTGAGTCTTGGGAGGTGAGGAGTAAGCAACTGTAGAATCACGCATAGGTGAGAGGGAGTGTGAGTTACTGCATTGACCAGATGGTTGATGAATGAGTGTGAGAGGACATTTAGCCATATACAACTAGATGCCCTCCTTCTAGCACAAGAAATTTTGACGGTGCTGGACCCACCGAAATTTAGGGGATCACCCTGGTATGAAGTCAAAACTAGACCTAACACCCTTTAGTGTGGGAATCCCAACCAGTAAGATAGCCCAGTTGCCATCATCTTAATGATTTGCCTCAAATCTTGCTTGTCAATACATGAGAGTGGTCTGCTTTGTCTCAGAGAAGTGAGCTTCACATGCCTGGTGGTTGCTAGTGTCAATATCTCTTTCACTATAGAGGGAGAGGGTGGGAGTGAGTCTCATGTTGGTTGGGAGGAAGCCCCAACTCTGTTAGGAGCACACGACACAATAGGACATGCACAACTTCTAGAAGAATAGTCCACATAGATGTGGTAGTCACAACACACAAGGGATGATAACACATACAACACTCAGTGGATGAGTCTGCCTGAGTGCAACGGTGGTTATAGCAAGTTTTATTTGAAAGGTTTGTCTGATGTCCAGGGAGGTAGCTACCACGGTCAGGATAGATTTAACAACATATTCAACACATTTTCATTAATATATACGTATTACAATAAGTGAATGAGCTCAAGTGTTAAACACAGGTTAAAAAGACATGCATTACAAGTGTTCAAGATTAGTCTTACAACAGTTACAATACATGTGTGAAAATTTGTTGGCCTGTTAGCAGGATTCTGAATTAAGCGAAAGTTCCAAGACACATCGTTACACCATACATCACTAACCCCCTGGGCGGGGTGTTGGAGCCACTACTTACTCCTCAAAGAAAATATTATAGACTCTCAAGGCTCTATGGGAGGAGATGAGGTGAAAAGTCCTTTCCATGTACAAATGGGGGTATTTATAGCCAAGGGTGAAACTGACCCTTGTGGCTATTCGACTACCCTCATGACTGTTTGACTTCCATGACATTTCAACTTTACATGACTCTCCATACAACAAGTAAGTCTCTTAGACTTCCACATTACATTACGTTGATTGATAGTATGGCCCACAGTAGAGATGTGGATGACATGACTCATGACATGACTCGACATGATAGTGCTAGTACATTTGTTCTGCTGCTAGTGCACATGTCGAGCTGCAGTGTTGTTGGGTGATGGATGTCCTCATGGTGTGTCACAGCTTCACCTCCGCTTGGAAAAGTGCATGGAGTCCTCAATGGTTGTTGGTTTGCTTGATGTTTCATTCACGCATTGCTCCTTGCTTGTATGTTGGAAGGCTTGATAGGTTCATCCATTCACAAAAAGTGCATGTTCGTCCGTTCGTCTGTCCATGAACACATCTTGCATGTTTACTTGTCCATCCATCCGTGAACTCATCTTTCCATGATCATCCATTCGTGAGTACATCTCTTTGCATGCATCATTTTTTCGTCCGTTGGTGAACCTCTCCTTCTGCATGTGCTCCCTTCGTCAATCCCATTCATCATCGCACCATGTTTATTTGTGTACCTATACCTGTAGTCACTCATGACGAGAAAAATCAAATCCAAAATCCTCCTAGTATACCATGATGCATGATCATTTCGGATGTAGGTGATCGGGAGAGGTAACAAGGTTGCGAGGCGGGATGGAGGCTCCAGGAACTGCTGATGAGAATTACACAAGAGTCACTGGGTGATGAAAACTGGAAATCCGGATCAACAGTGACTGTCCATAGGGTCTGGCTCAAGTGGAGGACAAAATTGCGCAGTTTTTGGGAGGAACTATTTGTGTTGCAGGGAGGTTGGGCAGGCAGAATCTGCGTAGTTTTTGGAATGAGTAGGCAGAGGAATCATGGCAGTGAAAAATGCACAATTCCTAGAGGGAACTAGTAGCTGGCTGCCGAGACACTGGCAGCTAAAATTGCGCAATTCCTGGAGGGAACTAGCAGTCAACTGTTGGGTCACTGCCAGTAAAAACAGCATAATTCCTGGAGGGAACTGGCAGTCAGCTGCTGGGTCATTGGCAACAAAAAATGTGCAATTCCTAAATGGAACTGGTAGTTAGTTGTTGGAGCTTGGCAACAAAAATTGCACAATTCTTGGAGGGAACTGGCAGTTAGTTGTTGAGGTCTTCTGGCAAGAAAAACTACGTTGATGCTAGGAGGCTGGCCTGTTGATCACCTCTGTGTAGTTTATGAGTTGAGTGGACTGCTGGGTAGAAGAGGGTTTGCTCATGAAAAATACACAATTTTCTTGGTGAGCAGTCGGCTGACTGTCGGGAGGCCTGGCTGGAAAAACTGCACAATTTTCTGAGGGACACAGGGACGGGAACTGGGTGTTTGTCCGACCCATCTGCACAATTTTCCTAGTCAATGGAGCAGGTAAGGTCTGCAGCCTCTGCGCAATTTTTTAGGGGAGTGAGTCTTGGGGTGGCTGTCGGGTCAAACTCTCTAGTTGACCAGCATGAAGGCTGATTGATTTGCTTGCGAGAAGTGTAGTTTGAAATGACTTTCTTGGTGCTTTTATGCTGTTCTGGGTGACAATCGATCAAGTCGATGGTGAGGTGATGGTTCGACTGTTAGAGTGGAGTTTTTCCGTCAGAACTTCAGAAAAATGACTAAGTGTGTGAATGACTGAAAGATGCATATGTGATCCTGCAAACACACACTTACATGACTCGATGACGAGATGACTCAAACTATCCACACACACATGTTCAACATGACTGACCGATGGTGTAAGCGACAAGCGCAACACTTGTGATTTATCGTTGGTTGACCGTGACGACACTTTCGTGATAGTGAATGTGACTTTGTGTGTGAGTGCAATAGATGCTTTCATGGTGAACACAACAAGGACACACGAAGCGAAGAATTTGAGTATAACCTGAACATGGTGGCAAGAATAACTTTGACATCAACATGCAAAAACTTGGGTGAAATGATCAAGCATGGTGGGTGCGAAGACTCACACGATATCACAGAGTGAACCCGAGTGTCATATGGAATGAGTCGATCTTGCGGACAAGATAGACCTTCCTAGAATCTAAAGACCTAATGACAAGTAAACTAATCACAAACTATCTTTCTCTAAATATGCATTTATAAACAAAGGAAAACAAGTGTTTTAGGCCTACCTTGGGTCCAACGCAAGTTTGTGGAAGCCTCGCTCCTTCTATCCAAATGAGCTCCCTTGTCGCGAATCTGCAAACAAAAACAAGAAAAAAAATTAAATAGCACCTGAAAAGCCATTATCATAAAACATATTTAACATGAAAGTCAAGGAATTCATGAAACAAATGACATGAGACAATTTGTTGAGAAAAATGAATCTGATTGTATTAATTCAAATCAAAGAATAACTTTACAACCTGTGCCTTGACGCTGTACATGCTCCTCCCAGGGTCCAATAAGAAGTCTCCTCTACTTTGACAAGTTTCACTCTCTTCCCAATGAAGCCAAAAAGGTATGTGATCTCTCCTCTCAAGCTTAACTAGGAAGTATTAATTCCACCAGCATTTACCCTAAAAAATGTTCAGCTTCTAACCTTCCTAGCAACCAACCCAATGCCTGAATTTATAGTGCAATGGAGGGAAGTTACTAGGTCCTCCTTCAAAGGGATAAAGCCCTCCTTCAAAGGGATAGCTCCTCTCATCAAGGGATTAGATCCTTCTCTTTTGGGATGCATGAAACACCTAAGAGCGGCCAATCCATGTCAAAATTCCTTCTAGAATCATCTAGAATTAACCCAAAGTGAGTTTTTTAGAATAAAATTGCGCCTTTTTGACTTTCACAGGGGTCCACACCCACACCTTTAGGGACAGAGCGGGCAGGTCCACAGTTTTCGTAAACAGGAGGTGCGGGACCACAGGCAATAGTGAGAGAAAGTGCGGAACCAGAGCTTTATTGATTTTCAATGTCTTTCTCTCATTTTCAAAGCTTGACTTGAAGAGCTGAGGACTGAGACTTGCTTAGGAGGATAGTACAAGTGATGATAGACCCATACTAACTACAAATAATCATGGTGACAATATTTTTGTGTAACAGATTGCCCCCTAAAGTGCGAAGTCTATAGTAGATGAGGATTTCATTTATCATTTAGGAAGAGTGAAGTACTTTATCATTTTGAGGATCATCTTGTGGAGAGCCCGGTTGGAACCTGTAAAAACATTCAATGCAAGATATATATATGAGATCATATCATCGCTGAGGTAGGCATTCCCATACTCAGATCAAAACTGACTTAGAAAAATAACTACTACTCTGATATAAGAATGATCTTGTAAGACATCACAAGTATAGACTCATGTGGACACAGTATGGACGCAACCATCTGTTTATGAATATTCCATTATATAATGAATACAAAATTCCTCGCAGCCTGGATTGTGGAAACTAAATCTAGGGTCTTCATTTCTACTTCCCGAAACAGTACGATTCTATCCATGCGAATGAATGTGTTGATGTCGAACATGGTAGAAACCACTTGATTACCAATTAATGATGTAAACTGTTAACAAGTGTGAGAGAAACCATCAGTGATGTCAATGGCTCTCAAAGTACTCAGTACAATCCATGAGACGTGAATAAATGTGTTGATGTTGAACATGTCATGGAATCCTTTGATCGAAGGTCAATGATGCAACCTATCGTCAAAGGCGAGAAACCTGCCATTGAGGCATGCAGATCCCAAGGTACTGACGATTTCTGGATCATCTTTCTAGATAATGAGCTGAAGTCGATAGAAAGTGATCCGTCGCAGGGAAGCCCACAACATGAAATCATAGATCAAGTTGAAAAAATTTAGTTGCAAGGACTGACTTAGGGATGGTCAAGATGGATGACAGATATTTTGCAGATGAATGGCTTATTGGCAGTGACCTCTTGAACACATAACAACACGACAGATGGCTTGGTGACTATTGACCCAAAGTTAATACCCAGAAACCGGCTGAAGACTTTCAATGTGGTTTGATCAACTGTTAGGCAAAGGATTTCCCAACCCAGGTGAATAAAAGTGTCGTGTTCAAGAGTGGTTACAAAGTATGACAAACAGGCTCATTTTTCTCTCTTTTTCCCCCACCATTTTTGGCAAGTACCTCTTTATTTTTGACAAGCTTGAGGAGGATAACATTTGCTTGATTATAAGCTCATCCTTCGGATGAGTCCAACTTAGTTTAAATTCAAACCCTAAGAAGGAGTGGTTCATTCCTGTTTGTAATTGAACAGGTCCTTTACTGTGAAATTTTAACGAGTCCAGTATAGGAGAAACTCGACGTTTTTCAATTTTAGAGAGTCTAAAAAAACTTAAGAAGACTCCAGGGTTGACCTTTTTCGTAAATTTGTGTCTCCCAAGCCCGAAAAAGTATAAAATAATACTTGAGAGAACCGCTTGATCTTTACGACCAAGGAGAACTTTTCGTAATTAGTGCCCTTGATCCAAAAAAGTAAAAAAACGATCAACGACACGTCGTTTTATAACCAATATCGAATTTGAAACGACAAAAATCCGGCAATCCTTTCATGTTTTTATGGTCAGAAAAGAGCTGTAATTGGACCGTCTTTTAGTTCCGTTTTAACGAGTTTAAAAGAAAAAATCGGCGATCTTTTCATGTTTTAGGAGTCAGAAAAGAGCTTAAAGGTGACTCTAAATTTTTTCCCGTCGAAAATGATAGATTTCGCCTGAATAATCCGTTATTCTGAACAAAAACGCAAACATTACTCATACCTGTTTGAAATGGATAAAAATGCTGCAAAAATACCTTTCCAAAGTGAAACATAAACAAATTTGCAATTTATTTACTCAAAAAACTTATAAAAAGGGCTTTCGTGAATTCATTTTTACCGTTTGAGTTTTGGGTGAGAAAATAGTGCTTTTGTTCAGAAAACTTCCCATGAAGATTGCGGAAAATCCAACCGTCGGAATCGAACGCCATCTTCTCTAGGTAATCCACATCATCCCACTCATCAATTTTAACCATTTCATTTTTTGTTTTAGGTTTTTATTTCATTTTTTGGAGGGTTTTTAGGCTTAAAACCCGTGTGCGGGGGCCCGCAGGTGTAACACTGGCAACCCGCGGAACCCGACTTTTTCTCAATGGGGAAAAAGTTAGGGGTCCATACCTTCCATGTAGGCAAGGTGCGAACCCACGCACTGTCTCTAATACAGAGGGTGCGGTCCCCGCAGCAAGGGTTTTTAACCCAAAAATTCTCAAATTTGACCCAAACAAATTAATTTCTAGCATTCTAATTTGTCTTTTTACTGGATGCAGAGAGTACATCATGCTAGATTGGCATGAACGAGAGCATGAGGACATGGATCTAGCCACGTTGAATCACCAACCTTTGATCGATGCATTGAAGGCATGCGACTTGTACAAATTCTAGGCCATACTTGGCATGAGGGCCCAGGTGGATTTCTTACAGTGGCTGGTTGACAGATGGAGCATACAGGACTAGTGCGTCTTCATTGGCGGCCACTAGCTGGAAATCGAGCTGACAGACATGTATTTCTTGACTGGTTTGCCTAAGAGAGGCGAAGACTTGACTCTATTCGGGACTAGGCCAGGTGGCCAGTCTGTCGATAGCCTCCGACTAGAGTTCTGCAACAGCCAGGCTAGAGACAAAGGGATAGACATAAAAACAATTTCCCTTCCTAAACTCATGGTGATCGCGTTTACTGTCACCAGACTTTGCAGGAGTGTCGCATTACATATTGCCACCGGATCCTAGATGCGGATGGCAGTTGACTGCTTTCGAGGTACCATCTTCAATTGGTGCGATGCTGTGTTGGCCAATGTAAAAGGCCAACTAACCAGAGCCAAAAATGGACAACTGAAGACCTTTGGTTATGGGGCTTTGGTTGTGAGCTTTGGTCTGGAGAGGGTTCCCATGTTGATCCCGCAGCACCTTACTGTTGGAGCTGGGCTTCCTCGAGAGCCCAAACTGATGCGATGGGTCGCAGTTATGGCCCATCATCCGGACAAGGGGACAGAGGTTGTTCGATTCAAACCTGAGTATCTCCAATGGTTGGAAAACCAAGTTTTTTCTATTTAGGACTTCCCTTATGATGGGGTAGATTTTCGTGGTGACCCAGACATGGCTCTTCCACCAGGAGAGCAATGGGATGACTCAGGGAAAATCATTTTCAACATTTTTCTATTTTAATTTTTTTTATTTTTCTATCGTCCCAAAACTGATAGTAAAAATTTCAAATGCAGATGTGGGTCCACAGCGACCAGCCACTCTCTGGCCTTACGAGAGGAAACAACTAGTTGCAGTCGTGCCAGCCCCACAGGACGAATCAGCAGAGGTTTTGGCCGAGTTGGAGAGTCATCTAGAGCGCTTGACAAGAGATATTCCAGAGACCACCATAGATGACATTCCTCGTCGACTTCAGCGCTATGTGATTGGGGTCCCAGGACCTTTTAGGAGGTTCCTTTACAAGGTGGCCTGTGCAGTGGTTTCTTATCGAGATCATCACTAGTGATAGGATTATCGCCTATTGTGGGCACATATGACATTTTTGCTTTTTGTACTTATCATTTTTGCTGATCATAAGGTGCTTTTCAACCTATGATCGACGACGATGTATTTTTGACACACTCCTATATATATATATATATATATATATATATATATATATATATATATATATATATATATATATCTATATATATATATATATATATATATATATATAGATATATATATATATATATATATATATATATATATCACTATTACCGACTTATCTTGTAAATCATGTTATGGAATGGTTTTAAATTTACATGTATGATTATTGCAAATGTCTACTTAACATTCGAGAAGCAATTGCATCTGCTAATGTATTTAAAGATCTTGGAATATGCTGATATTCAATATAATCAAATTCACGTTCCAAGAGATGCACTCTCAAAAATAATCTCAATAACATTGGATTTCTAATGGCATACACTCTATTAAGCTGTAATACAACGAGTTCAGAATCTAACCTCACTATCAAACTCCGAATCCCAAATGAAATAGATTCAGATAATAACTCAATCACTGCACTATACTCAGCATTGTTGTTCGTTGTTTGACCAAGCCTTACCCCATGCATAGATACCAACTCGTCAGAGGGCGAATAGATAACCCAAGCTACGGAAGAAATGTTTCATGTATTACGACAAGCACCATCAGCGAAACCAATGTATGTTTGGAGAGGCATCGACATCTGCAATATCAAGAGTAAAACCAAGATAAGAAGGAATAATGACGAAAAACACTCTCTAAGCTAAGCACAGTTTTTAAACTAAAACACACCAGCTAGAAAGAAAAACTATCCTAACTAAAGATTATCCATACCCATTCTTTAAGCATAATACCTCTTCAGGTAAAGACCATTTTTGGGTTTACCCAAAGAGTCCCCGTCAAAGTCTACCAATTCATAGGCCCCTTTTTCTAGCTTTCGCTTGACAACATAGGGACCATGCCACATAGGAACGAATTTTCCAGCGCCTAATTTATCATTAGCTTGATCGTAAGCTAAGACTAGATCTCCTTCCAAAAAATTTCAAGGGGTCACATTTCGATCATACTGAGCTTTCATACATTTTTTGTGAGTCTTGATCGCCAATGCAACATCACGTTGATTCTCATCTAATTGAGCCAAGTATAACAAATGTTTTTCCTCTTCGGAAGTGGCTAGAAGTAACTCGATGGCCATTTGCAATGACACGATTTCGCATTCAATGGGTAACATAGCTTCCAGACCATAAACTAGTTGGAAACGAGTGAACCCTGTTGATGTTTTTACTGAAGTTTGATATGCCCAAAGTGCTGAAAATAGCATGTTATGCCAATTCGATCGATGAATTCCAATGATTCGTCGGATCATGATGACTAAGACTTTGTTGATGGATTCAACCAGACCATTAGCTTGTGGATAACAAGGAGTTGAACTATCGTGACGCAAACCAAGCTAGCCTGTAAGTTCGGTCATCATAACGTTTCGAAAATGACGCCCATGATTAGTGATAATCACTTTTGAGACACCAAACCTAGCAATTATATGATTGAACATGAAAATTGCAGTTGTCTTGCCGTCTGCCTCAAATGTAGGCATCGCCTCGGCCCACTTGGTAAAATAATCTACCGCAAGGATGATATACGCATGCCCCTCGGCCGAGTGAGGGTTACATGTAATAAAATCGATACTCCATTTGGCAAAAGGTCCAACGGAAATTATAGGGTGGAGAGGAGCAAGTGGAGCGCGCATCTTTCGATCAAAAATTTGGCAGTTGTGGCATTTCCGGACCGCGTTAATACAATCTTTAAACAAAGACGGCTAGAAGTAGCCAGTGCGCAATATATTTTGGGCTGTGGCATACCCAGACATATGACCTCCACACGCTCCAGAGTGACAGTCATTTAGAACCCTTTCAGCTTCCTCGTGAATTAAACAATGTCAAAAAACAGAGTCCGCCCCACGGCGATAAAGAGTATCTCCAATAATCCTGAATTGTGGGGACTGGAATCATATTTTCCGATGTCCTGACCTTGAAATTTCTGGCCGAAAGGATTGGGTCTGGAGATAAATTTTGATATCCCCATACCATGGATCTAAAGTTCTGATTAGAAACAAGGATTTTTTCGCAATGGGCTCTTCCACCACAGTTTCCGTGTCAGCACGCGAGAAGTCACACATTAACTCCGCAAAAACTAAAGATTTCTTAGACTTAGATTTTTCAAATTCCAAGTCGAACTCTTGCAGGATAACAATCCATTTAGAGTACTTGCCCCCTAGCAATTTCTTGGTCAAAATGTAGATCATAGGGTTGCAATCCGAAATTACTGTAGTTTTACGAAGTAAAATGTAGTGACGAAAACGTTGGACAGCTTGAACAGATGCCAATGCCAATTTCTCCACATGTGAGTATTTTAGCTCAGTTGGATTTAAAGTTCGACTAAGGTAACATATCACATGTTCAGTACCAAATTCATCATCTTGAACTAAGACCATTCCAATGGTGGAATGAGAGGCGATGAGATACAAGAAGTAATCCTGGTTGTAGTTGGGAGGATGCAATAACGATGCATGGGTCAACGCGTGTTTTAGTGCATCAAAAGATTTTTGAGCTATCTCATCCCAATAGAATGGAGTATTCTATTTCAACAATCGGGTAAAACCCTTTGTAACATTGGCGTAGTTAGGAATGAATCGTCGTAAAAAGTTTGCTTTCCCTTGCAAACTTTGGAGTTGGCGAAGACTTGAAGGAGGAGGCAATTTTACAATAGCTTCGACCTTCGAGGGATCGACACGAATGCCGGCTTTCGAAACAACAAACCCCAGCAATCAACCCGTTTCTATACAGAAAACACACTTGTGTGGATTCAACCGAATCCAATAATGCCTACACCTCATAAAGACTGCTCGTAAATGAATGAGATGATCAGCTCGATGTAATGAATGAGTAGGAAATTCATCGGGATAGGGTTGAACAATGTGCTTGATGTCATGAAACACATAAGACATGGCCCTTTGAAAAGTTGCTCTGACATTCTTGAACCCAAAAGGTAATTTGAAATAAGAAAATGTCCCCCATGGACAAATGAAAGTCGTTTTTGGTTGATTGGCAGGTAGAATATTGATTTGATTGTATCTAGAAAAACCATCCATGAAGGAAAATATTTCACTGCAGGCACAATCATCAATGATTTGATCGATATAGGGAGTTGGGTAATTTTCCTTTGGATAAACTCGATTAATGTCCCTATAATCGATACATATTCTTATTGTCCCTTGCTTTTTTTTAACCGGAACAATATTCGATACCCAATTTGTTAACGGGATCGGATAAATGAAACCTGCTTTGAGTAATTTTTCAACTTCCGCTTTAATAGCAGCAGCTTTTCTTGGGTGAATCTGACGCAAACGTTGCCAGACGGGTTTAGCATCCGGTTAAGTCTTGATTTCATGAACAACAATCGTGAGATCGATTCCTGGCATTTCCTCATAGGACCAGGCAAACACGTCGCGGAATTCTTGAAATAGGGCCTTATATATTTGAATCTCGTCTTCTGTACACGAGGCACCTATATGAATGTTCTCAACAATTCCAAGCTTAACCGAAATGTCAATAGGAATAGTTCGAGAGATGTTTCCCAAATTTAACTCTAAATCAGGATGTTTCATTGGATTCTGAGGTTCCTTGACATATTCAGTCGTAAAAATCGATGAAAAATCATTTTCAAAATGATCATTCTCGGGTAAAAACGAAGATCTGTGATGGAGATCTTCCCATGGTAAATCATCTACACATAGGATTTCACGAATTTTCTCATCAGAGTGAACAAGTTCAGAAAACGTGATTGAATCTGAGCTTGATGTGAAAAGTTATTCTTCATGGACCACATTCATTAAGTCAATTTCGGTTGAAGATGGGTCGGTAAACGATTGCAAGGCCTCATACGCAATTTCATATGGACTCAAAGGCATGACATCACCAAATGAGTCTATCTCAGATTCAGAAGGAATGATCCAAGGATCATCATGAACAATGGTGTCTGACGTAATCATATGAATGGTTGCAAATGAAGAAGATGCGTTGATCGGAGGAAAAGGAAAATTTCCCAGTAAACCGACATCCTTAACTAGTCCTACTCCAACATCCTTATACGGGATAGTTGTTTTACCAACATGCTAAATACTTTGAGAAGAGGCTGGGTCAGATGAAAAGTAAGCCAGCTGGTCTATTGTTACGATCTTTCCATTATGAGGAAACTTTATAACCCGAAAGACCGATGAAACGACAGCTGTCATAGCGTAAGACCAACTACGACCCAAGAGAAGGTTGTAATCTAGAGGGGCATCAACCACCTCCACATCTAGATTAACGGTTTTTCCTTCAACCCTATAGGTAAATCCTGTAGAATTCCAAAAGGATGAAACCCACGGCCATCAAAGGCCTTTAGAATCGTCAGGGATTGATTTAGCGAAGGAGAACCAAGCAATCTCCAACACTATATCGACATAATACACGTTGAGGCTCCCTCATCAATCACAATCTGATGAATAGGCCTGTTTTTTACTATCACTAGAATCTAGAAAGCCATTTGATGAGGTAAGCATGGTGTACTATTTTCTAGATCAAAAATTATTAGGTTTGAGTCCTGAACATCAACAACTCCTATAACCGACAAAAGTAATTTACGCTGTGCTGGACATGATTGCAGCACTTCCAAAGCTGACATTGCTGAGGGTGGAACAGCTAAATCCTCAATAATGTTATGGTTCTGAGCTGCTCTCGCATGTGGATTGAAAGCTAACTTTCGAAGTATACCCTTGGCGGGCGGTTTGATTACCAAGTCTGGATTAGGTTTCTCGATCTGTAGTGGATCAGAACCGGGAGCTAAGGTTGATGGAGTAGAATGAGAAGATTCTACTTCTTTACCATCAACAGGACTTTTACTACCATAATCATGCGATCGAGTCGCAATCCTAACATGGGACATCATCAGTATGGGTTCTTCATTGGCACTCGAGGAAGAACCTATCATCTTACTGTCTTGACTTGGAAAAGGATCCTTCAAAATAGCAGGCATTTGGGAACCTTTGACAATCTTCGCAACCTCTGCATGATGAGGGCAGTCTCTTGTAAAATGTTCTTCATCACAAATGAGATAAGGATAACGAGGTTTGCATTTTTCATCATTGGATTCTGATTTTTCAGGTTTCTCTTTTGAATTTTTGTCGGTTTTATTCTTCTTCTTCCCTTTCTTCTTCCCACCGGATTTTGATTTAGCTGTAGATGAATCTACAACGTGAATATCGGCGGAAATCTCCGCAGAAGAATCTCCTGTCAGGGAATCAGGCAAGGTTATGATAGGAGAAGAATTCTTGGAAGACTTCTTCTTACTTTTAGTGTTAACCATACCAATCATACCATCAGCGGCATGAGACCCTGAAGGAGCTGCAGTGATTTGATTTTAGTTGGGAAGATCGGGGATTTTCTCATGTAACGTACCTGACTGAGTATAAACCAAGTCAAGGTACTGTGCTTGAGCAATTACTTGCTCCTTAGTAACAACTCTGGCCTTAGCTACATCTTCAGTGATCTTTGGCAACAAATACTTTACAAACCATTCAGCCAAGATCTGATCCGGAATAAAAACCTTCACTAAACGTCATCGACGTCTCCATTCATGAATGTGATCTGAAATGTAAGTGGACGTCGATTGCTTTAACGAAGTTAGTAATTCCGTGCCATTGTCGTATCTGACTAGCAACTGAAAATGAGTTAAAAACGAGGTAGCTAACTGACTAAAATTATAAAAAGTGCCTTGTGGTAACTCAATGTACCACTTGGCTGCAAGACCAATTAGAGTGCGTTGGAAAAGCCTTAGATGGATTGAATCATCTGAAATGGAGTTAGACGCACACCAGAGGTGATAAGTCATCACATGGTTCGACAGGTCCTCTCCTGATTTGCCTTCGAACTTAGGAATATCACTAGGCAACTTATTCGGCATTAGTGGCCAAAATGGAAGATAATTAATGGGATTATTCGTTAGGCGCGACAAGTTAGGCAAGTCCAAAGTTGCGATAAATGGTAACTGACGATTAGGGTCCCTAAAACTCTGGGTCATGAGACTAGCCCCTGGAGGAGGATATCCAGGATAACTAGGAATAGGAATTGCATTTGGGATATTATATCCTCCCGGAAAACCAAGATTAACCGGACCGTACTGGGGTTGCTGAGGTTGCTGATATGTGTACCCAAGGTACGGTTGATACTGATAGACTAGCTGCTGCACAGTAGGACCGAATTGGTACTGTCCCTGGTACGGTTGATAAGTAAATTGTGGTTGACTTGTGACAACCGTACTTGAACCAAGCTGTCCTACAGGCATCTGTACCGAAGTTTGAATTGTGGATCCAGACGGAGGTAAAGATGTCTGAGGAGTAGATACAGGAATAGTAGAAACCGGAGCTGTCGATACTCCAGAAGTAGGTGGGGTAGATTGAACAGATGTTGCGGAAGTTGCAGCAGTCGTTTGAGGCGAAGTACGAGGCGTACTAGGCCCAGGCTGAGAAACTACCGAAGGTACAGAAGTTTGAATAGAAGACTGGACAGGTTGCTGGGGTGTACTAGAAACTAAGGGTTGTCTAGTTTGAGATGACAACTGTACATTCGGTTGCAAGACCTGTTGAGTTTGCGATGGATCCCACACTAAATTCATTCCTGGGTACGGACCCATAACAGGTTGAGAATATTGAGGACCATAACCGGGTTGAGGATAGGATTGATAATTCAAAGGTACATTTCCCATTCCTTGAACATATGATTGACCAGAGGGTGGTTGGAAACCTTGGTTCGAGTACTGACCTTGGGGTTGATACCCTTGAGGCACGTACTGATACTGGGGTTGACCTTGAGGCATAAATTGATACTGGGGTTGATCTTGGGGTACATATTGAGTCTGGGGTTGACCTTGAGGAACGTACTGTCCCGTAGGTATGTACTGTCCTTGAGGTTGTCCCCCAGGCGCAAATTAGGTACCTTGAGGTTGCCCTCCAGGCGATAATTGAGGATTTTGAGGCTGCCCCCCAGGCGGTAACTGGCCACCTTGAGGTTGAGGATTGGGAATAGTACCTGACATCATGAGAATATCTTCTACACTCAACGGCTTAGTACCATTGCTTCCATTTAATAACCCTTGTTCAATGGGTTGAGGAGATGCTCTCGAAAAAGTACCAGAGAGTGACTGATACCCAGAGGGAACAGAAGGACCGTCATACAAAAAAGATTTAGGCGATTGAGTAAACATGGACGACTGTCTTGACATATTTAACGGAGGATAGTAGCCTCTAGGTGTTGGGTGATAAGGAACACGAGGTGGTGAAAAACTTAACCCTGGGTTTTCTAAGAAATTAGTCAAAGAAAGATACCAAGCACTGCTCCTAGGTGGACTGTAAAAAATTGATTCACGCTCCCTTAGCTCAATAGTAGGTTGATTTTTAGGGATAGGGATGCCTACTTCTTCTTCTGGAGTAGCAAGTTCTTCGATAGCTATAAGTTCAGAAGGAAGATTTTGGGTAATTATTCTTTCTACCCTAGGTAAACCAGGACCACTAGAAGATGGAGAAGCAAACCCCGATGTCGGAGTAACAGCAAATTCACTTTCAGGTTTGGATATTTCAGGTTCCTCACCTATATCACTACTAGATGAAAAGCTACCAGTAACTTCGGAAACAGACACTAATTGTGGATTATAATCTGCTACTAAAGCTTGAAAATTAGGATGTACCACCAAAGAAGACTCTCCTTCTTCAGGTGACCCAACTCTACTATCTCTAGGAGTTACGAGCACTTTAAACCCTTCAAGCTGGCTCCGTGAAAACTCAGGAGGTTGGCCCCGAAGTCTACGAGACTTCCTCAGTAATTCAGCCATGATTAAAAAAATTTAACTACTTCACACGCAAACAAAGTAAAATCTCAATGAAAACCACCTAAAGCCTCTAAAGAACCAAACAAATTTGAATCACATGCCTAAAGAATCTAGGAGATCAAACACACACAAACAGTAACTTTTCGTACTGAAAACACTAGTTGGTGATGAAATCCAACATCGCATAGTTCAATACCGAAATGGCGGTTGGAACAGTTACCCCGGCAACCTGCTTAATGAATAGACTGGCACAAGTTCCTCCACTTAACCGTCTCGAGTGAAGAGAACCCCCCAGAAAATCCAAGTGAGTCTAGCCGACGTCTGCTCCAGGTACAGTGGGATCTTCCCACCACTGTCACCTTAGGAAGAATCCTAAAGAATATGGCCACTAAGGTTACCAACTGAAACAAATATACCTGGGGGAACAGTCTACGATCCGATACACACGCAAGGGCAGAGTAGCAAGCTCAATCCCCTTGAAGGCTCCTTGAAATAATCCAAGGTTTACCGACAAGTGACCCCAGGCTCCTCGACAATGGTTAATCTGAGGTTTACCATTTTTAATACGTGAATATCTGGCGTCGTTCCCAATGAGGAAGGAATGATTCCCACCCTGGTTTGGACACGATCTCGTGCTTCTCCTTTAAGAGGAGCTTTCCCAGAGTATAAATGCAACAATTGGATTTCTTCCCTACCACAAGATACAGCTACTTGTTTGTTTTTACTGTCTTGGAGAGTTAATTACTCTCCTACTCCAAGACACTAGCCTAAGCTATGTTGGTGTATCAGAGCCCTAGAAATAAAATATTACTAGATGAATTTTACTTTAAGCGTTATTTTTATTGGTTTTTGTTTAAGTCAAAAGGTGCGGAGATGAAACTCATGGTATGAAGACTCGACTCAAAATCACTAAAAATGCACTTAAGATGATTAAACAATATTTTCCCTTCAATGAACTTCTAGCTAGGAAAGAGTTTGAGAATGCAAATACTTTGTAAACACAGATCTTTCTTAACAAACAGATTAAAAGAAGAGCTTTTGTCCTTTCCAATGCACTCAAAACGAGACAACTAGTTATTTTCACAAAAAATTCCCTTTTCTTTTCAAAGCACTCAACCACTACAAAAACAAACTTTTTCCAAAAGAGATTTTTTATTTATTTTTTGTTTATAAAACACTCAAAACTATGGAAATGACTAACTTTGAGATCTATAAATTATAAAAGCCTATTTGAATTCAAAGCTTACAAGATGTCTTTTTTAATGATTTTTTACTTAGCTAGATGTAAACTAAGGACCAATTTATTCAAAATCACAAATCAGTCAAAAACAACCAATTTTGTTTTCTTTTTAAAAATGAAAATCCAAACTTTTAAACACAAGCTTTTCGAAGTTTTGTAAAGAGAAAACACAAAGCGGATTCCTCAACAAGGGTAGATTTCATAAATGGTCAGACTCATAAGAAGGCTGGTAGAAACCAAGGTTATCTGAGGTCCCTACAGCTTCTAAGCTCAGAGCTACTACAAGACCAAAATGAAAAACAAACCCAACTAGCAAAACTTCTAGGAATTTCACCTAAAACCCTAACACCAATGAAATCAACCTAAGGAAAGCTTCTGACAGGTTTTATGCAGGTCTGGGCAGTGGATAATAACTTCTAAACAAAACTAAGCTGACTAACAGAGAAAATCTTAGGTTTTTTAAAATTTTGATAGGGTCCACAGGCCCACAGTTAGCACAGGTGCAGTACCACTCTATGCTAAAAGCAAAAGTGCGGATAAGTATGCACTGTGTCAAAAGGCTAAGGTGCGATCCTCTCCCAAAGTGATGAAAAACAAAAAATAACCCTGGATCTACTAATTCTACCCAATTCCACACACAACAAGCCAAAAACATAAACAAAAACACAGTTTCTCAGGTCAAAGTAAAAACAAGGAAAAAATCAAGTCCCCAGCGGAGTCGCCATTTTGTCACACGGAATGAGTTGATATTGCGGACAAGATAGACCTTCCTAGAATCTAAAGAAGACCTAATGACAAGAAAACCAATCACAAACTATCTTTCTCTAAATATGCATTTATAAACAAAGGCAAACAAGTGTTTTAGGCCTACCTTGGGTCCAACGCAAGTTTGTGGAAGCCTCGCTCCTTCGATCCAAATGAGCTCCCTTGTCGTGAATCTGCAAACAAAAACAAGCAAACAAATTAAATAGCACATGAAAAGCCAATATCATAAAACATATTTAACATGAAAGTCAAGGAATTCATGAAACAAATGACATGAGACAATTTGTTGAGAAAAATGAATCTGATTGTATTAATTCAAATCAAAGAAGAACTTTACAACCTGTGCCTTGACGCTGTACAAACTCCTCCCAGGGTCCAGCAAGAAGTCTCCTCTACTTTGACAAGTTTCACTCTCTTCCCAATGAAGCCAAAAAGGTATGTGATCTCTCCTCTCAAGCTTAACTAGGAAGTCTTAATTCCACCAGCATTTACCCTAAAAAATGTTCAGCTTCTAACCTCCCTAGCAACCAGCCCAATGCCTGAATTTATAGTGCAATGGAGGGAAGTTACTAGGTCCTCCTTCAAAGGGATAAAGCCCTCCTTCAAAGGGATAGCTCCTCTCATCAAGGGATTAGCTCCTTCTCTTTTGGGATGCATGAACCACCTAAGAGCGGCCAATCCACATCAAAATTCCTTCTAGAATCATCTAGAATTAACCCAAAGTGAGTTTTTTAGAATAAACTTGCACCTTTTTGACTTTCACAGGGGTCTGCACCCACACCTTTAGTGACAGAGTGGGCAGGTCCGCAGGTTTTGTAAACAGGAGGTGCGAGACCGCAGGCAATAGTGAGAGAAAGTGCACAACCAGAGCTTTATTGATTTTCAATGTCTTTCTCTCATTTTCAAAGCTTGACTTGAAGAGCTGAGGTCTGAGACTTGCTTAGGAGGAAAGTACAAGTGATGATAGACCCATACTGACTGCAAATAATCATGGTGACGATATTTTTGTGTAACACCGAGTGTGTGTAGTCCTCAAGTGAAACTCTCAAAGGAGGCTCCAAATTTGGATGCATGCCAAAATTTTGGAGGGTGGTTGTAGCTGCTACAATAGACAACAGTGGAGAAAAAGATAAGGAAATTATTTTCAAAGATAAGAAGCATCTTATTGATAGTTTTAGGTGTGATGGATATCGGAATGTCTCCATTCTTAGCTACGACATTTCTCTGTAGGGGATTGTACTTAGCTTCACACCACATGGATAACTTAGGAAAAGGATGGGTTTGAGGAAACATGTACATCGGCAATAAAGATTCCCATAAGTTAATTTCATCTTCAGAGTCCTTGTAAGTCTTATTTAACCAATGGTGCAATTCGAACATGTCAAATTCACACTTTGTGTCTATAATTTTGAAGAACTAGTCAGCCAAGGGAATGTGATCAAGGTCTAGGGCATCAGAGGCTTTGGGATTTTCCTATGATGAAGTTTGACTACCAAAGGGTTGATATTTTCTTTTAGGAGCCATAATTTTCAAAATCAGGAGGAGGAAATAACAGAAGGTAGGGATGAAAATACCTAACAAAAAAGGTTTCGTTATGATGGTAATTTTCATCTATGTCACTGAACAAAAACAAGGAACAATGAAATTTAGGAAACTAGTAAATAAAAGACAAAGCGAGGAAAAATCACGTAATGGGGATAAGATCTTATTTATAATAGATAATGTATTACCATTAAAGGGAAACTATTACTGAATGGGAGGATTTTCATTTATGGCCAACGGGAGAATATAACGGCTAGAAGAAAAAGCTAGGCAGATAGACTATGATGGAAATGGACACGTGGAGTGAAATGGTTGGGGAATGGAAGGCATGGGAAAGAGAATGACATTGGCAAGATGACGTATGTGTGGAGTGGATAAGCGGATTTTGGAGGGGGGGGTAGTGGTAAGTGGTAATGAGCGGGGTGGGGGGTGCAAAGTGAGGAGGAGATTGCATGTTACGAGGGACCTGCATGAATGAAAACCACTTCTCAGACCCCCCCTTACTATTATTGCACAACGATGGGAGTGGGTACAAAATGGCTTCCTTGTCGTTGATCTGGGTGAGGAAGAGGATCACCATCCAAAAGTGTCTGGTACTTAGCGCTTCACGACAAAATTGGTTTGTCATTTTATGACTTTAGCTTATAACATAATAAAGTTTAAATATGTACAAAAAATAATCACCCTTAAGAGGTAATTATCTACTCATCAATCCAATCCTTAATCTAATATATCTCTTGGCCAAATTTTGAGAATGTTAGAGAAAATTTATTCTATTCTATCCTATCTATTAATGTCTACCAAGATTAAACAAGTTGGTGAACTTATTCACTAATCTAAAACATAAATTTAAATGATTTGATCATGATTAAATGATATGATTCAAATCAAACAAAAGGTTGTGGCATTTAGACAAGCTAACACAAAATCTTAATTTATTACAATGCAATTTATTTTTTTGAAGTGGAATTTAAATAGACACACTTATACAAATTTTGATTTTCTTTTGATGGGGTTTCATTTCCTATTTTTTCATTTTCATTTTTTATTCTTTATTTTTCCGTACCCTCTTTTTTAAATAAAAACTAACTTATCAAAAATAAAGGATGTTACAACACTAATGACATATCATGACCAAGAAACCACATGTATGTATGATGCATGCCAAAACTAGCAAGGAAATCATACATGAAACTCGGTACCCACAAGCAAAACCTGTTGTAGTTGTTGATCCTGATGTCCTCATGTGCTTTTTGATTCTTCCTTTGCCTTCTTGCCTCAAAACTCAAATTATGCCACACTCCTCCAAGATTTCTCCAAGAAAACTCCAAGTGGCCAAGAGTATGAGAGAGAGGGAATATAGAGAGAGCTCCAAAATTGAACTGACAAAAGTCTATGAACTGATCCTCAAAAGCCTTTTTATCAACGAGGCCTCTATTTTCTTCACTTTCCATTATTTTCCTTCATTTTCCTCCTCACATGCAACCTATGACATTTCACCTTCCTTTTATCCTATTTTCCGATATTTTCATAAATAAATGACAAATCATGCCTCTTTCCTTTCCAAAGCCTTTTCCATTGCCTTTGTCAATTTCCTTAGCCATTAATAAATAGAAGTGAGAACCCACTAGAATGTTTTTCCCACCATTCAGCTTGGAATACCTTGGTATTATATTTTTTCTTACATGAATTTTGACCAGGGATGCTATCGAATCCTCCCCCTTTGGGGAACATCATCCTTGGTGTTCAATGACACCTACAACCAACAAGACGATTGAAAACAAAACATACTGCCTGTGGAGCTTTACAACACAACTCGTTATAGTATTTACAATGAACACTATTCAAACATGACAAATATACCATTTACTGGAGCTTTCTAACATAGCTCATTATGGTATTTACAATAATAACCACATATATTTATGCACATTTTATTGAACCATCAAATAAGCATATTGGATATGGAGCTTTATAAATCTAGTTTGATACAATATTTACAATAATATACACATATGAACATTTTCGCATCCAGAAAATAACAGATATGATGCCTGTATTAGCAACAAGGGAGTCCAGAGGCTCACACCTGCACCCTCAAAGTAATACCAGGATTCACCTCCTTCCCAGGAAGTCCAGAATCTACTACCAAAATCAAAGCTGCATCAAATTTCCAATGCTAAAATCCTACGCCACTTGTACTCTTAGTGAACCGTTACCGGCTTATTGTCCTAGGGAACACTCCCAATGTGCATTTGATTCCATTTGGAAATGATAATGAACAAAACAAATCCATCCCCAACCTTCCCTTCTCTCCTAAGTAGTCCCTCAAGAAATCTGGTTACCCCCTTCCGTGCTTTCACACACCTTCCAAGTTTCGTTGGCACACCAAACCCAGGCAATCCATCCCTTGGATAGGTTTCATCACATCAGAAGTTCCAAAAAACAGGGCATATACCTTCCTCAAAACCATCAAACCAGTCATAGAATGCTCATGGACATCAATGGACATAATTGGGTACCAGTTTCCCACAATGGCCTTGCTCTTGAAGTGCTTTACCAATATATTGTTACATGTTTCAATTATTTTTACTGACACTGCTAGTTCTTGCAGTCAGTTTCAACCATCCCAAAAAAGGAATTGCATGATTTCGTATGCCAAGGACATAATTCCCATTAGATCCAAAACGAATTGAAATAAACACAAATAATACCTCATTGGTGACCTGTCAATAAGATACACTTGCACGTATGTTCACTACCTATCACAACAAGCCAAATCGGCTCTTGACCAAATCATCATGTATAAACATATCACATCTGATTAGCTCAAAACAAAACCATCATAGATCAAAATCATGAATTGCATGCAATCATCATAAACCAATATCGTATATCACATGTAACCACAATAAATAAAAATCATAGATCACATGTATACTCAAAACTGAAATGAAATATTGATACTTATCCTTCACTGGATTATTTTATTCTACCTTTGTCCTTTGTCCTTTCCGTACACACATTGGATTGGTTTCCACACCTGACAGCACCGAGTGCCTTCTCTCCTCTTTAACATGTACATATACGCACAATATACATCACAACACATATACCTACATCTGGTGTACAACACAACACAATACATACACCTACACTTGATGTACAACACAATACATATACCTACACTCGGTGTACAAAACAACACAATACATACACCTACACTCAGTTTACAACACAATACATATCCCTATACCTGGTGTACAACACAACACAATACATATACATACACAGAGTACAACACAATGAATACACATGTCACGACACCATGACTACATAATGCACATACATAGTAAAACATGCCTGCAACACACCATGTACAACATGTACACAACACTACCTGTACACAACACCACCTGCACAATGTGTGTATAACATCAGATGTACACGGCACCACCTGCACAACATGTACACAACACCACATGTACACCACACCTATTGTACAACGTGTACACAATACCACATGTACACAGCACCACATGCACGACATGTACATGACACCACATGTACACAACACCACATGCAGGACATGTACACAACACCAACTTCACACAACACAACATGTACTACATGTACAAAACACCACATGCACACAGCACCACATGTACAATCATGCACACAACACCATATGTACATAGCACTGCATATAGAACATGTCCATAGCACCATATGTACACAACACCGCATATTCAACATGCGCACAACAACATATGCACACAACACCACATATCCATCATGCACATAGTAGAATATGTACACAACACAACACATCAAACATGTACATAGCACCATCTATACCCAACATTGGATATGCAATATGCACACAACACCATATATACAATAGGCACTCAACACAATAGAAGCAAGCACTGAATATACAATATGCACAACATATACACAACAGTAGCACTGCACATCCAAAACCACACTATCTCTACAAAGCAACCTTGCTTCCAATGTCTCTTTTCCATCCATGCTTATCCTAGTATGTCACAGATCATGATGTTTTCATTCCGTTGATGTATCTCTCATCATTATCTTTCCATAACGTAAACATAGGGATAGTATCAACACATAATATCGACTCATATCAACATGATATTCACCTCATATATCTGTCAGGGCTACTCTTCCACTTGATTCCTCATAAGACCAAGGACCTCCTCATGTCATTCACCTACATAAGAAATCATTCCTCCAAGAGGATGATTCCTAATGACCTGTGAGATAATGACATAGATACATAGATACATACATATAAACATTAGCATGAAACAATCATGATCCTATCGAACAATGACATACATACCTACGTATATACATATAAACATTAGCATAAAAACAATCATGATCCATGAAGACCTTGTTAGACATGGCATATAGACATAAATACATGTGTTATAACACCATTTACCACTCTTGGTAGATATGATGCTCTGATTATGGCCTAGGGCAACCCTTCCTTCTAGACTTGGTCCAAATTTTAAAAAATAATGTTTTATTCCCTATACACTACATTTCCCTATGATAAAAGTGTGTACACGCGGATCAGTATATACCCAACCTGTGTACATATGTTAAAAAACTTAGAAAAATTATTTTTTCTTAATTTCGGGTGGAGTTCACGGGTTTTACCTATTACTCACCTCCTATTTCCTATGGCCCAACTATTTCCCAACTGAAAAAACTAATTTGGAGAAGTATAAATAAACCTCCATGGGAAGGCCTTAAAGGATAAGAGATGAGATATTGATACTATAGTGATATTATCCCTGATCGAGTTTGACGAAATCCCTGTGCCTCTTGCACTCCCCAAAGCTTCAGGAAACCCTTGTTTCCTTGTTGGAGATATCCTTCATCTTTCTTGAGATATCCTTGTATTGGTGATGGAGGAATATTATTGAGGCTGGGAAAGGACGAATCTGGAGGACGGTTTTGCTTGGAGTCAGAGAAGGACTCAAGTTGTATTTCTCCACTTTACTTGTAGCTAACTTCAATAAAGGAATGTTGTTTTGTTTTCAATATTAAATGTGTTTATGCATCTATTTATATTGTAATTCATTTATGAATCTTACATTGATGTGTAATTGTTCATAAATTATATGATTTAAAGTTAATATCATGAACATGTTTTATGTTTCTAATGTTGTATATGTTTCATTTGAATAATTTTAAATTTTCGAAGACATCAAGAGAAGATGAGGGTTTTCACCCTGTGGGATCTACTCAAACGTAGGACTTCCGGGTAAGGACACTCTTACACATTTTAATAGAATAAGCATTTAGGTTGATTTCCTGAGCATTTCTTGTTATTGTTTTCCCTCCACTCAGTTGGGGTTCTCAACCCAAGACCCTAGGTTGTTCACACCTGCAATAGAATTGGCGACTCCATTGGTGATAAAATTCTTGATATTCCTGGTTTGGGTTTTTTGTTCTCAATCAAGGTTCAATTTCTTCATTGCTTTCTTTTACAGTGTTGTTTGATCCATTAGTGTCCCAGGCATCAAGTCTGATCGTCTTGATCAGACTTTGATTTTTGTTTTTTCCTAATTAATATTTATATATGTTGTTGTCCTGGGTTACAGTCGCATATACACGTAGGTTTATTCAAGCAGACTTGCGTATATGCGAGTTTATTGTATTAGAAATGCGTGTGCATGCTTCTGTGTCTTTACACAGTCATGTATGCAATTTTTTGAATTATTTTTTTAATCTTTTTGCCTATTTAGGGTTATTGCCTAGTGATTTATGTTGTTGTATGGTCATCTACTGTCTGGAGAATTCAGTTTTCCTACAGGCTTTCTTTTTCAAAAACTCCTTCTCACTGAAAAGTCTTGATTGGCCAAGGATTGCTTCTTAAGCAAGTTTGTAGTTTGTGTCTTGGGTTCAAGGCTTCGTTTTGAAGTTATTGGATGTGTTGGTTTTCTAGAACAAGAAATTGATTTTGATTTCGTTTTCATCTTGGATTTCAAGTTCCCTTTCTTTGATTTTCCTTGTTTTATGGCCTTGTTGTTTTTTGTGCTTTTTTTAGAGTCTTTTTGGCAAGTTTGAAAGTATTTATTTCTTAACATTTTGTCAGTTTCCTGAAATCTTTTGCTGCTGTTCGGATTAGTTTGTGCAAGTTTGTAGTCATTCTTGTTTCAAGTTTCATTTATTAATGAGTTTTATAGCTTGCAATATTAAAAGATGCCTTGTGCTTATTTCTTGATCTTTCGAATTTTAGTAGTACTTTTGTGACCTCAAAAAGTTGCTTTTATTTCCTTAAAATAAAAAACACAGAAACATCGCTTTTGTTTTTCTTTTTCCAATCTTTTAGTTTACGATTTCTTTTGTTTTGTTGTTGAGAAGTGAATTGTGATCTCTTTTCAATTTGTTTTGCTTGGTTGTGAGGGAAATTTGTTATTAAATTTTTTCCCTCTTTATTGTCAAGTGGGCTTATTGATTTTATAAAGAAACACTTTTGCTTCTTTTATGAGCATCCATGCACTATCATTATAGTTTGCATTAAGACAGTTTGCATTGCAGACATTTTAGTCTTTTTGTTAGATTTTGAGTGTGTGGAGTGTGTTTTTAGGAAAAAGAAAAATTTTCTTGTACAAGTTTATTCGTAGAACTCTATAGAAATTCCTTTTCATTAAAGAAAATAATTGCATTTTCATGTAGCTAAGTTTCTATTGGTTTTTGTTGTGTCAAAACATCATTAGTTTCACTCTCATTTTTACGCATGACTTAAAGAACAACCCTAGCTTTAATAAAATGAACTAGCACTTTTATTGTTGTCATTAACAAACACCAACAAGTTTAGGTTCATTAGGTCCTTGGAATAGGTAAGTGGAGACTTAACTCTCTAAGGCCGCTCAAATTATCAAACATAGAAGATGAATAACGAGTGAAATCAAATATCGTTAGAAAGACTAGGAAAGCTCTGTGACTGGGAGTTAAGCACAAGGGAGATTGAAGACAAGGAAGAGAGATACCCCCTCTCCTACTTGTTGGATCCCGCCTCACGCCTGTTTCACCCGGATTTTGATATGAGTTAGTGCCCATAGTTACCTTTCCTAGGGATCTCATAGGTAGCTTCGGAGGGGAATCCCATGGCACTTGAGGCAGACGTTGCATCACATTCATTAGTACTTCTAGAGGGTACCCTTGCGAAGCATGGGTACTTGCACTGGAAAATGCTTTCATCTGGAGATTAGCATAACTTCTTTTGTTACCTACGCTGGTAGGCTTGGGTCATTATTATCCCAAGCTATCTTCGGAAGGTCCTTTACTTCACTTTCTTGTATTTTCGTGTCCGGTCCTCGTCACCTAGAGTGGAAATACTTGGAATTTGCTTGATTGGTTTCATCTTTAGGGAATTTATAGTCAAGTGCTCTTTGCTCTTTGGATTTAGTTGCTTTAGGTGGATTTGTTTTGTCACTTTTGGACCTTAGATTCTGAGTGACTGACCTACAACTCCACCAATCTTGAAAGGCTTTTGATCCTTCTTTTGGAAGTTGTGGAGTTGCCTCCTTAAGGGAAAAGGTTTGGACTATGCATCTCTCTTCCTTGGAAATTCATTTGTACATTCCCACAAGGGAAGGATCTATGAATAATTTTGGTATGGACAATATTCCTATGGAGCCCAACCAAGGTACCCTTCCAAAATGGGATCCTTGTGCTTTTCCTTTCTTTGGAAATGTTGGTACCCCATTGATGGCCACTTTGAATATTCCTGGATTAAATGTTGGACTACCAGTTTGGTTGTGGTCCACTCTGAATATTCCTGATGTTCTTTAAGCTTCTTAGACGAATGCTTTATTTCAAGGGCATCAAATGGGTGTTAATTGTTCATCTTCTTTCAAAGGGAAATCTAGGATTCCTCTTCCTCCTCCCTCTTATAATAAGAGATCTAAAAAGAGGAGAAAGAGGAAGATGGAGAAGAAGAATAGTTATATCCATTCATCATCAACCTTTGCAAGTCATGTTGGAGATGAGCCTTCAGCCGCTACAAGTCACGCTGGGGGCATAAGTCTAGTCACTGCAAGTCATACTAGTAATTCATCATCAACCTCTGTTAGCCATGTTGGAGATGATATTTTAGCAACTTCAAGTCATGCTGGGGGCACAAGTCTAGTCACTGCAAGTAATACCAGCAATGAATCATCATCAACCTCTGCTAGTAATGTTGGAAATGAGCTTCAACTGTTGTAAGTCATGCTGGGGGAATAAGTCTAGTCACTGCAATTCATACTAGCAATGAATCATCGTCAACCTCTGCTAGTCATGTTGGAGATGAGCTTTCAGCCATTGCAAGTGATGCTGGGGGCATAAGTCTAGTCAATGCAAGTCATACTAGCAATGAATCATCATCAACCTCTGCTAGTCATGTTGGAGATGAGCTTTCAGCCGCTGGGGACATAAGTCTAATCATTGTGAGTCATACTAACAATGGGTCACCCACCTCTATGAGTCATATTTCTGTTGACTCACTTTATTTTTTGAGTAGGGTTGGGGGCACAAGTCCTATCTCTCTTAGAAAAGAGTCACTAACCTCTGCGAGTCATGCTAAGGACTTTCCACCAATCGCTACTAGTCATGTTGGTAGAATAAATGTTGATCATAAACCTAAGCATAGAAGTTTTAAACCTAAGTTACCTTGTAATTTATGCAAGGGAGACCATCTTACTCATTTGTGCCCTCATATTCCAGAGGTACAAAGGATATGGTCCGAGTTTGAAAGTCCTTCTACTCCTGAATCTGATATGGTTTCTCAACAATCTCATCAACCATTGGTTGATAATGTGGTTGAGCCAGTGCAATCTCTGGCTGATTACACTCCTCTTTTTGGCAGTGAAGTGCCTAACAATAGAGTCTGTTTGATTTCTAGTATAGAGTCTTCTGGTATAGGGGGCATTCCGGTTTCTTCGAATGTCCCCCCTCCAAGTTCTAGGAGTGTCTCCTTTGATTGGGATAATCTTTTCGAGCCTTGTCTTCCTTTCGCTGCACCTTTCCAAATAAAGGTTAGAGTTAAATCCACAAACTTCTATTGGTGTATGGTGGATGAAGGATCCTTTGCAAGTATTATATCCTCCTTGGCTTGGAAATATTTGGGTTATCCAAAGTTGTTGAAAGTTGATAATCAGTTGTTAGCCTATGATAGAAGACCTGGTGAATGTATTGGTGTTCTTCCTCAATTTCCTATTATTTTAGGTGGGAAGACTGTCTTAATCGATATGATGGTGGTTGATCGTCCTTTAGACTTTAATATGCTACTTGGGCATGATTATGTCTATGCTATGAATGTTGTTGGGACAGGAAAAAGGTATGATTTCTCTTCGTAAAATGATTTATTTACCATTCATCCTTATATGATTATCTCTGTTTATAGATTAAAACGAGGAAAATATCGGCTAAAGTTGGGTGAAAGCATTTGGTGACAGAATAGGCAAATCTAGTGCAAGAAACTGAATTTTTTCTATCTTTTTATGCAAAGATGCGGACTGGGCAAAAGCCATTCAATTGGCAAAACAACACGAGGCCATAAAAGGGAAAAGATATAGCATCTTGGGCAGACAAGGAAGCGGGAGATCAACTTTAAAAATTCTATTTTATCACATGATCAGATTATGTAATGCGAAATCCTCAGGATCACCTGATCCTGAATTCGCTTTTATCTAAGTTACTCTTTATATATAGGGCCAAAAGGCAATTAGAGATAGTGCAGACTTTAGTAGTCTGTAATTATTATTTTTGAAAACATATACGATGTTACCTCAGTGACTTTGTAAGTTGTTACTTGCATTAATGAATGAAGGTTGCGTTTGATACATCTTCATATTCTGAGTTCTTATTAAGCGGAGGTTTCTGACAACTTTGGGCCCGGTCACGAGAAGTTCTATTACTCCCTTGTGTTATAGTTTTTGTATTCAGTCTGTGCTATTGATTTAAATGTTTAGTCATTGGTTATTTAATTTATCATAAAGATTTGTGATATTGATTCATAATGTTGTTCAATTAGATTCAGAGTGAAGTCGTGTGAAATACTTAAGTAGTGCTTTGATTGGAATGAATGAATTAGCGTTAATAGCATATTGTTGTTCATTTCAAATTGATATTATCATAGATCTTGGAGATAAGACTGATTAACTTCTACAGATTGCAATAGAGATCATTTGTTATTTAGAAATCCTTTATCGCTATTTGTCATTCAATTGTTGTTTGATGTTCAATTATAGATTGTCGTTAAATTGTTGATTGTTGTTCAATTACTGACTGTTGTTCAATTACTATTGTTGTTTAATTGAGAATTGCAATATTAACTGGGGTTGCTATAGATTAACAGTGTTGTTCAATAGTTATAGTTTCTTGCCTTGACTGAGTAAGTTAGCCTTAGGTCTACTTGAACAATTCTATGTGTGATTATTATTTTCATTCCGTTTCAATTGATTTCATAACAAGTTGCATAGAATTGCAGAGTGTGTAAAGAGTATTTCTTCCATAGATAGTTCTTTCCAAAATTGTATGAATTGAATTGAAGAATTAGCCATTAGTGATTGCAATGATTCATCATTACATCACCTCTAGATTCACTGCATATACTATGCTAACACTCTTGAGATAAAAATACTTACCTCGGGTTGACAACTAATGTAGGGATTGAGATTTCTTGTAAAAAGACATCTTGGTGAGCCAACATTTAGGCATCATTGCCAAGGAGAGTGTTTCAAGTGATTGTTTTTATTTTTACTGTGAAAGAATTGGGTTTTAAAAATGGAAGGTAAGAACCTACATACCTAGTCAGTAAAGTGCTTGCTTACCTGCCCTCTTTACAACAAAACCTTAGATGTTAAATAGGAATTTGATTTTATGAATGACTAGAAATAGAAAAATAGAAAAAGAATAGAATTCTCCACCAAAACCCACAAAACCCAAAGGATCGGTGAACCTTGGGAGAATGAACTTTATAGATGAAATCGTAAGAAAAGTAGAGTCTCAAGCGTCAGTAGGATTCCAGGCTATACTTGGAAAAAATTCTATTGTTATTCCTCAAGCAACAGGCTCACCATCTGCAACTCACGCTGAGATTCAAAGACAAGTAGGAGAATTATAACAGAGTTTTCAAGCTATAATAAGTTTACACTCTGATCCTCTACAAGAGGGAAAATATTGTAACTTAAGAGAAGGGAAAGGAGAAACTAGTGGGGCTATTAAGGCAGGACCACAACTATTTGAACAAATATTTCCTGAGATCCCAGACCTAGGTAGTGTTGCAAAGCCAGCTCAGGTTGCTAATTCTCTTCTTACTCTAGAAGCACCCCTTGAAGTCCCCGAAGATTATTGGCACATCTTTGACAAAATGGCAGATCAACCACCCCAAGGTAAAACCTTGACATTAGATTAACCCATAGTCGACCAGGTGGTCAATGATCCTATGAAGGCTATTCCTCTACAGAGCATCCCAAATTTCCATGGGATGATCATAGAGGATCCTGATGCTTTCCTGTTTGAGTTTGATGTCCTCTGTAGAGGGTATGACTATACTACCGACCCCCAAAAGCTAAAACTATTCCATTCCACTCTGAAAGGGGCAGATCTAAGATGGTTTATGGGTCTGGGTGGGCAGACTATCAGTTCTTGGGATGAAATGAAAACCTCCTTCCTCAAAAGGTACCAGGACTTTTGTAAAACTAGGGAGCTAAAATATGAGATTTTTAAGATGACTGCAACAGATAATGAAACACTAGAAGAATATGTAGAATGATTTAATTATAAATTACAAAGGTCTCTGTGAAGCAGGAAAGTGTTCCCTCTGTGGACAGAGGCAACCCCCCTAGCCCTAGAGTGGGTCTAGTCACAAACAAGGACAAATCAACAACAATTCTCCTTAAATAGTTTGAGTTGGAGGCCTACCTCAACCGGTGGTCGATGGAGTTCCGTTGCGCTGCTCCAGCTTCCGCTTCCTTCTCCTAATGAGTAATCAACCTGAAACAAAGCAAGGAAATACAACAAAGCACATAACCGGATACAACAAAGAACTATTTACCCATAAAGTCAAGAAATCATGAGCTATCTAGTACATTGCATACGAGACATAGGAAAACATCATTGATTGTATTAAATATGAAATAGAGTAAGCTTACAACCCAGGTCTTGACGTCACAAGCCTTCTCAGGAGGGTCCAGCCAACATGTTCTTTAAGCATTCACCTTTGAAGATGGATCTCCCAATACAAGTCTCCCTCACTCACAAGTTTCACACAAGGTCAAAAGCACTTCAAAACCTTCCTCAAGCTCTCAAACAATCCCACACTTGTCACACCAGCTACATATCAAGCTCACAATACTACCAGCAACACTCCAAAGACTAAGAATTCCAAACTAGCAGCTCATAGCAATGGTCAAAGCTTAAATAGGAGAAGGAGTCTCCATAAATGGTGGGAAGATGAGCTTATCTCCAGGGAAGGTAGCACAAATGATGGAACAACCATGCCAGAGAAGGGAGGGCGACATAAACAAGGCCAACAACCAGGTCTGGAGTCATCTGGAAGGCCGGCTGTTAGAACAAACTTGCCCAAACTGGATCATCACGGGTACATAACTGTTATGACGCGCTGACATCGCTACTGCATAACGTAGAAGGTCATGTCATCGCGGGAAAATAAAAGCGACAGTCACGCTGTCTCATGAAATTTGACCATCGCGGGAATCACGTGTACTTCCGCGATGGCAACGCGTATGGTCTGTTTTGGAATGCTCATCAGCGCGTTTATTTGGAAAACAGTCGCGATGATGCAGAAGCTTTGGCAAAGTGGGTCATTTGGAAACATCAGAGAGCATGAGTGTTATAGACAATTTTGTGCCTTACAGCAACATGCATGAATTGTCAATAATCCAAGGGATCCAAAGTTCCCTAAACATGATGTTCCTACCCCTAGAGGAACAAGGTCAGCAAACCAACAGCTCTCAGATCAGTTCTCCACCTGAAAACACTCAAAAACAAGCAATCCTGAAATCAAAGCAGGTGCTCCACTAGGCTTCTGTGCTGAAACACAACTCCTCCATGGTGTACCTGCGTTGCAAAGCAGGTAGAACAAAGGCCACCTGCGTTGAGCGAGATTGGACAAGTGGCACACTGAGTCATTGCTTTGGAATCTTCCAAAAATGACACTTGGATCAGGGATTTCGCCTTGTGATGAGTCAGAGGCTCTGTTTCTCCAAGTGGAAGCAAGGTTCTCCAAGTGGACTCAAGGACTGAAGATCAACTAAAGATCAACTGAAGAGAGAGAGGACACAAGGCATCTACACATCAGTTGCAAGCTGACTCATCCTTTCTCAATTCATCTATATATTGAGCTCTCTCCTATGAGCTCAGGAGGCTGGAATTTTGTGCAAAGTAATGCTATGCTGTTGGTTTCACTATAGAGCTATTGGGTGATTGCTTGAGGGAGGTGAAGAGGAGAAATTCTTTCTGCTGGGAGGTGTTGCTGGATTAGGACCTTCAATGGTTGTAACACTCTCAGAACCTTTACTTCTTCATTAATAAAAGCTATTGAGGTTCTTCTATATGCATTTGTTCCAATGATGTTTTGTGATAATTGTATATTTGGTTTATGCTAATCCGTGAATCAGTTATGATTGCATGCCTCTTGTAGTCTCCTTCTTTGTCATTTTGTAGGATCTCATTGTAGCTGGGCTGGCAAAAGAGCAAAGAGCTGGGAACAAGCGGCCATAGAGAAGAGTTTGGATTCGACATTAAGCGCAAGGCAACGGTTAGTGCCTTTATCCACTCTCTTTTGCTTTCATAAAGAAGTAAACCTTAAATAGTTTTCTTTACAGTTGTTGCTGAGGTACTATCACCCTTAGAGTGGGATAGGGTCATCCGAGTCAGATACTTTTCCCTACAACAAACTGGCGACTCCGCTGGGGATCGTATCTGTTTGATTGTTTGTAGTATTTTGCTATTCATTTCCTGAACAAAAGAGTACCAAATCGAAAAGCTTTTGACTATATCAAAAGCGAAGTAGAGGGCAGCTACTCTAGCTCATTTCTGAGCATGTTCATGATTTGAAGAGCTGATCTACAAGGATCCTTGTAAGCTCTTAGTGATAGCTTTTCATCCTCCTAATCATCCCTTTGAGTGTGCTTGACTGATTGCTTCTGATTTGAGCAAAAACTGTGCATTTTTTAGAAAATTATGACCCGGAAACTGTGAAAACGCAACTTTCGTTTTCCAAAGCAGGTAGTACACAGGCTACCTGCTTTGCAACGCAGGTCCCGAAGGGGCTACCTACGCTGAGAGCCAGACTGGCTGTGCAGCACCTGCGTTGGCCCAATTTTGCCTAGTGCTGTTGGGGTTTCCTCCTTTTCTCTTGCCTGTTTTCACTATAGATTTGGCAGCCAGTTACCAGTCTTGTACCTGTTCTGAAACCAACCTTACTTGCCATCATTCCGCCTCTGTTATATAACGAAATTGTACTTGTTCTTTGTATTTCTTACTCATTTACAATTTCCCATAACGAAGAGTAAACTAGTCTTGCTTTTGGCCTCTTAGATCTGAACCTGTGTTAGGCATTTTGCTGGTCTAAAGAGTTAGCTTGTTTGCTGTCCATAGCTGATTAGTCATTTTACTTTCGTCATTATGGTTTGATTTCATGCATTTCCAGTGATTAAGCAAGTAAATCTTAAGGTGTCTTTTGATTTTGGACAAGCTTGTTTGTTTTCACTTTAAATCGAAATCAAAGTTATATAACAACTTTCTTTTTGTAACCCATCTACATTAAGAAAGGGAAAAGAAAATACATGCATTGTGCATTTTGCATTTGACTGTTTGCTTGACGATTTAGGAAAAATTTGCATTTAGTGTGTGCTCTATGATCTGTGTGAAAAGATTTGCCTTTCTTTTCCCTCAGTAGTTAAGGTTTTCAAAGTTGAAAGATTGAAAAGTTTGCTTCTCATCTTAGACTGCATTCAGGAATTTGTTACATACATCTCGTGGTGATCCTTAAAGGCAAACTGCTAAGCAAGATCAACATTAAAATAAATCCAATTTACATAACAACGCTTTGTAACATAACGCAAACAAATAGAGGTCTAGGTAGAGACGTGTTCCGGCGTCGTTAAACATAGTGACTGTCGATCTCTACGAAGGTGGGTGATTCCTCCTGAGAGTCGGTGGCACTAATACGGACTTGTGCTCCCACGTACCGTCACGTATATATTGGGAGACCCCTATAGGCAATTATCCTTTATCCATAGGAAGCCGTGTCGGCCGCCCTACTGATCGCGATGCAGTGAACACAGCATTCACGAAGATCGACCACCCGTACCGTAAAACGTATTATGTGGTTTCGCGAAAAGTTTGGCACACCCTCTGCCTAGAACTCCAGATAAGTTTCTTTTGGCCTTTTTCAAACTCTATAACTGAAAAAGTCCATTCGAGCATTTGTCACTTCGGGCTCGTTAAAACATCGAAGGCGACTAGAGTCATCTTTAGCTTTTTCTCGACTCTTAAAACATGAAAAAGCAAGTTTGTGTCTAAAAGCGTCGTTAATAAAACTTATTTTAAACGGAACATAATCACCTGTTATTCCCACGTTGATCTTTCAGTTGAAAAGTATGGAGCCCACCAACCAAGGAAGTAACCTTGGCGGAAGTCCAAATCCCTTCTCCTCTTGGGGAGATGTTGGTGCGCCTCATATGGCCACATTGTCACTTCCAGGATTGACAATTGGCCTACCTGTATGGCTCTTTTCAACTAATGTAGTTCAGATCGCCACTAATCCTGAGCAGTCGAATCAACAGTCAGACCAGTCTAGAACTACCCACCAGCCTTCCACTTCTTATAATTCTCCCTCTGATCCTTCATCTTCCCAAGGTAGAGCCGGCAAAAGTCAGCCTCCCATGGAGAAGAAGGAAAAGAAGAAGAGAGAAAAGAAGCAGAAGGGGCCTATGGCGAAGGCGACTGGGGGCAAGCAAAAGACAGCTGACAAAAACCCACACACTGCACCGACCGGGCCTAAATCGCCATGTGTCATTTGCAAAGGGGCCCACTTCCATCGTGATTGTCCTTGTATTCCCCGGATACTAAGGGACTGGTCCCCAAGGTTGCACAATCCGGTAGCATCAACCTCTGGTAGTCATGTTGATTGCAGTCTGTCAACTAGCGAGAGTGAAGGACGAAGAGGGAGACCAAGATCACCCTGTATGCTGTGTGAAGGCGATCACGCCATCCACCGATGTCCATTCTTAGATGAGGCGAAGAGAGTTTTGGAAGATCGTTCGGTATCACCGTTACGACTTCCTCCTGGATACCAAAAACTCGTGCCTAATCCCTCGATAGTTGAAAATCCAGCTGGCCTGCTCAAGTGGTCAGCTGAAGTGTCGGTCATTGAGAATGAACCTGCTGAATCCAGACCAGACGAAAGTCTAAAGGTCGAAACGGCAGTTGACCCAGTTCTTCCTTCAGAGGTTTCATCCTCAAATGACACCGTCATTGAAGATTCATCTTCAAATGACACTCTCACTGAAGAGGATAAGGATGACACCGTCCATATTCTTTTCATCAACACAGACTCTGATGAGCATCAGGGCAATGCGCCCATTCCTTTATCGCAGGAAGGAACATCGTCAGGGTCGTATCCGGCCGTATATTCGGTCCCACCACCAAGCAACCTAGTTGTATCCTTTGATTGGAATCAACTAGGCAGACCCCGGTTACCAGCCAGTATCCCATTCAGAATCATCGTCCAAATCTACAGAATGGTGATGGCTGGAACTATCATTGATGAAGGGGCATCTGTGAGTATCCTTTCCTCTATTGCTTGGAAAGCACTGGGTTCCCCGGTGCTTTTACCTGAGATAAGAAATCTATCAGGTTTTGATAAAGGAACCAGTCACCCGTTAGGGATTCTCCCCAATGTTCCAGTTACATTGAAAGGGAAGACAGTTCATATGAACATCATGGTCGTCCAGGGACCCTTGGTTTATAACTTACTCCTTGGACGAGACTATATATATTGCATGGAGGCAATAGTGTCCTCGCTCTTTAGAGTCATGTGTTTTCCGCACGAAGGAAGAATGGTCAAGCTCGTAGACCAACTTTCATTTCCAGGATCACGCATCGCAAATAGTCAAATACCATCCCTTAACGGTTTATTCACTCAAGGAATGCCACCACCCCGGTTCTACTTCCCGATGAATGCGAGTGATTCGGAAAGAAAGAACTGGGACCCAGGGGGCATGCACCCTGGCCTGCCTTGGGCAGAGAAAAACTTGGGTATAAAGTTAATTTCCGCAGAAGAATGGACTAGTCTGTACCCCGTCCGAAAAAGGAAGAGAGGGTTGTTCTAGGATAAAATTCGTTTGTCAAAGTTATGTGAGCGAAAAGGATCATCTCCCTTTGTCTAAAAAAGTAGGCTCTCCTAAGGAGGAGATCCATTTGTGGCAGCAAGTAGCCACCATCTTTGAATGTCAAGCCTCACCCATTAAAACAATATGTTTTGAAGGATAAGTAGGGGCAGTCTCCAAAGAAAGAGATGAAATTGCTGAAACAAGTAGTCACCATCCTTAGCAACCTAATGATAGACACTGCCGAAAAGAGAGTTTAGTCTGTGGCAGCAAACAAAACCATTTTTCGGATAATAAGTAAGAGGGCCTCCCTCCGTAACACCAATGTTTTATCTGTTGCGATCTTGCAAAATCAAAAAGTGAACTGATGGGAAGACAAGTACCGTCGGCACCGAAAAATAACGAGAAGACAAGTATCGTTAAAAATATAGCAAGACGACAATTAGAAAAACAGAGGTGGGACAGGGGAGGGGCAGCCTTGAAATTATACTTTATACCTGGGGGCATGCAATCCTTTTGGAGTGCAAGCACGGGACGACTATTTATTTTTTAAATTTTTAGGTCCTCCCTTTAAACCTGTAGGTCTAACCCGTTAAACTCGTAGGATTAGCCGTTTCCAGCTTGCATAAAGAAAGGATGAAGGGCAAAAGTTAAAACCTGCCAAATTGGAGTAATTAGTGAGGTATCGCTCCTTAAATAAGATTACCTCACCTAAGGCATTCCTTGTATTAAGACTGGTAATTCGAGCAGTTTTAGCAATGTTCATGCTCGTTAAAAAATAAACGCAAGAATTCGAGCAGTTTTTGTACAGAGTTCATGCTCGTTAAAAAATAAACATAAATTGTGAGCAATCTTTCCCTACAGTTCAAGCTCATCCAGAAAAAATGAACTGGTAAATAACCTTCAGAAATGTAACCTTTGACTGCCATGTTAAAAGCCCTTGGTCGTGTTTATATGCCATCACCTCCATCCGTTCATTTGGCCAATCGTTCATCTCCATATGTTTGTTTACCCATTTTGAGGAACAGCTGCGAAGAGTGATTTCACTTAGCCATCCTTGTGACACTGCCGTGATTGGAAAATTCCAACCTGTACCTGGAATCTGCTGCTATCCCTATTTATCACTCGTTCCTCAAAAGACGAGTCTTCTTTGAGCTCTTTTCACTGACTCGTAAAATATGAAAAGTTTGCCGAGTTTTGGCCTTCCAGCTCGTTAAAAGGACCGGAAGAGCTATCCCTCCTCTAGATTTTAATCTTTTTGGACCTGAGGGATTATTGCACAAAAAGATCGAGCGCTTGTTTTGTTCGGCTCGTTAAAGAAATCGAAAATTCATCCCTTTTGTATTGTTTTATACTTTTTCGGACTTAAGGGATTAGATGACGAAAAAGGAAATTTGGAGTTAACTTTCTGTACCTTTTCAGACTCTCTAAAAATGAAAAGGACCGAGTTTTCCTTGTCGTTAGACTCGTTAAAATGATTAAATAGCGACAAACTTGTCTTTAGACGAGAACGAGTTTCCCTATCGCTAGGCTCGTTAAAACATAGCGATGGGCTTGCCCGAAGGGCAGGTTATAGAACAAGCATATGTTATCCTCCTCAAGCTTGACAAAAATAAAGAGGTACTGGTCAGCAATGACTGGGGAAAAATTGGGAGAACCTCACAGCATTAATGGTAGCAAGTCGCTCTTGAACATGACACTTTGTCCTCCGTATCACATCGGGTTGGGTTGTTTCATTCACCGGTCTCATAACCATGGTCCTCGCCACACCATCCACAATTGGGGTAATGCTACCAATCCATCACATCAGTGTCGTTATATGTTCAAGAGATGTGGTTCTGCAAAGAGTCAACCGTGTCCCATCCACTGCCATACATTATCCTTCATCCACTTCATGGCCGCCACCCTGAATCATACATCACAGTTTGTTTTCACCTCATCACAATCACTAGCTCCGTTCCGTGTCACTGATGTGGGATTCATTAAGGCCCTCCTTTGACGGATCGCTCCTTGTTGACATCAGCTCATTATCCAAGGAGTTGATCTAGGAACAACCCCTTCAGTACTTTGAAGCTTGCATGCCTCAATGGCAAGTTTCTCACTTCCGGCGACAGGTATACATCAATGACCTTCGACCAGAAGATTTTGCATGGTGGTCGACACCAAGTCCTTTATTCCCACCATGTGAATTGTACTGCCGTACCTTGAGGGTCATCATCCTTATCGGTGATTCCTCTCGCGTTTGTTAATGGTTTACATCATTGACCGGTAATCAAGCGATGTCTTTCCATGTTCGACTTCAAGAAATTCTCACATGGATCGACTTGTACATCGAGTGAAGATCGGAAGAGATTGAAGACCCCGGATCTAGTTTCATCCATCCGGGCTGCGATATATATTCAGGACATAAAGACATTTGATATGTACATCATTACAGCAGATGATCATCCTTCTCAAAGGATGATAATTTCAGCAGAGAATTATCGGTTTACAATCAGACGATCGTCTGTTCTATGTACGAAAATGTATTTATAAAGCTGAGCATGGGAATGCCCGCCTCAGCTAGATCATGAAAATGTATGAAAAATAATGTATTGTATTGTATCTTATTACAGGACACTTCTCAGCAGATTGAATGAACTTCGGATCCTCTCAATAAAGCATTTCACCCGATAAACGACCTCATACTTTAGGGGGCATCTGTTATAGACAATTTTGTGCCTTACAGCAACAGGCATGAATTTTCAATAATCCAAGGGATCCAAAGTTCCCTAAACATGATGTTCCTACCCTTAGAGGAACAAGGTCAGCAAACCAACAGCTCTCATATCAGTTCTCCACCGGAAAACACTCAAAAACAAGCAATCCTGAAATCAAAGCAGGTGCTCCACTAGGCTTCTGCGCTGAAACACAACTCCTCCATGGTGTACCTGCGTTGCAAAGCAGGTAGAACAAAGGCCACCTACGTTGAGCGAGATTGGACAAGTGGCACACTGAGTCATTGCTCTGGAATCTTCCAAAAATGACACTTGGATCAGGGATTTCGCCTTGTGATGAGTCAGAGGCTCTGTTTCTCCAAGTGGAAGCAAGGTTCTCCAAGTGGACTCAAGGACTGAAGATCAACTAAAGATCAACTGAAGAGAGAGAGGACACAAGGCAGCTACACATCAGTTGCAAGCTGACTCATCCTTTCTCAATTCATCTATATATTGAGCTCTCTCCTATGAGCTCAGGAGGCTGGAATTTTGTGCAAAGTAATGCTATGTTGTTGGTTTCACTATAGAGCTATTGGGTGATTGCTTGAGGGAGGTGAAGAGGAGAAATTCTTTCTGCTGGGAGGTGTTGCTGGATTAGGACCTTCAATGGTTGTAACACTCTCAGAACCTTTACTTCTTCATTAATAAAAGCTATTGAGGTTCTTCTATATGCATTTGTTCCAATGATGTTTTGTGATAATTGTATATTTGGTTTATGCTAATCCGTGAATCAGTTATGATTGCATGCCTCTTGTAGTCTCCTTCTTTGTCATTTTGCAGGATCTCATTGTAGCTGGGCCGGTAAAAGAGCAAAGAGCTGGGAGCAAGCGGCCATAGAGAAGAGTTTGGATTCGACATTAAGCGCAAGGCAACGGTTAGTGCCTTTATCCACTCTCTTTTGCTTTCATAAAGAAGTAAACCTTAAATAGTTTTCTTTACAGTTGTTGCTGAGGTACTATCACCCTTAGAGTGGGATAGGGTCATCCGAGTCGAATACTTTTCCCTACAACAATGAGCATGAATGATTTTGGACTCATGACATAGTAGGAAGACTGGGATGAAGGCAGTGACAAATTACTGTGTAACAGTCTCCACACACTGCCCTACCAAAAGAAGTCTTAAGAGCTATCTTAATGAAAGGAATGAAAGAGGAATGGGTGGAAACTATAAAGTTAATGGGAAAAGGAGATATTTCTCAGGAATATTATGATGAAATTATTCATTTGCGTATCAGGTGTTCACAAGGAAGCACATGCACAAGAGAAGGAAGCTGAGATCCAGTGAACAGAGGAAGCAATCCAAATAGTGGAGGCGTAACACAGATGGAGATTGGAAACCTCTTGGAAGATTTTAAGACGGACATCCTAGGCACTCTTACAACACAACTGGATTTCCTACATGCTAAACAAAAATAGGCTTTAGCAGAACAAAATTTGGCCATCTTCTACCCACGTTGTCGAAAGAAGCACAACCAACGGGAATGTCCATTAGACATGGTTCAGACGTGTACCATCTATACTAAAGATCATGACACTGAACAATGTCCATCATTACCCAGGCTGAAAGTAGTATTCAAAGAAGTAGAGGAAGAAACAGAACCGGTATATCTCATGAACCATCGTCGACAATGGTAAGCTAAACCTACAAGTATGTCACAAGATGCATCCCAATTCTTTCCTTCCTCGTAGTATAATCAACAACAGATCCGTGGGGCAACCTGGAAAGGCCAATCACCCTACCCAAATTGGCAAAGCCCGCCATTCCCTATGACATCCTGGCCAGCACAATATTTTCTAGGAAATGGCTATCCGAATTCTCCTTTTATTCCTGTTTGGCAAGGCAATCCCTATCAATCCCAGTGGCCTGCCTCCACCTCTCAAAATCCAAACTGGTCTACAAATTGGTAGTGACCTATGGGGATATCCAATGTACCTATAGGGACAGGCCCTCAGCCTCAACCCACATTATCAGCTCCTTATACATTACAACATAATTCTCAACCTCTTATGCGGCTACAATTACCAGCTCAACCGAACCCGAATCCTAATAACAGACCAGTCTAGTGGGTATATGCTACAGGGAAAAGTGTCTATATAGAACTGCTCTATCCCACTAAGGTGTGACAACTGCCTTAGAAACAAACAGAGAAAAGCTACTTTAGTTTTTCCTTTACGAATTATAGATAGAGAGGAACAGAAAGACCAACCTCTGTCTTGCGCTAATCCCCCGATTTGATCCCTCTCTTCTTTGATAGTCCTTCAGCTACCTGCTCCCTTGCACGCCCAGCTTCACAAAGTACCTATAAGATCACAGAAGCATAGCACTATACAAAGAAATGGATCTATAATCATAAACAATCTAGGATCAGATGTAAATTGACCATACAAATGTAACAAGCATCAATGATACAAAAGCATGGAGGAAAACTCGAATAGCTTTTATTGATAAACAAGAAAAGAGCCAAGAGGAGTTACAACCATTTGTTCTGACCCAGCATCAACCTCCCAGCAAAGAAGCCCCTATTCACCTCAAACAAAGCTTAGATCACCCAACAATCTGATGTTTATCTCAAGAAACCAACAGCAATTCCTTACAATATGCAAAATTCCAGCCTCTGGATCTTTGGGATGAGGGATCCATATATAGATATCTGTAAGGGGGATGAGTCAGCTTGTGATTTGATTAGTGTCTTCTCTTTGATAGTTCTTTCTTCCACTTGGAGACTGATGGCCTCTTACTCATCCTTGGTCGAATTCAGTGAGGCAAGTGTCACAGGAGAAGATTCTGGAAGCTTCCATTGCCTCTCCACCTCGCGGAATGACACTTCCATTTGTCATTTCTCACCCATCGCACCCCACGGAAGGGACTTTTGAAATGCAACACACCCTCACAGTGTATTTGGGTGAGATGCAACGCACTTAGCCAGTGGAGCAGCTGCAATGATCCTGTTTTGACCAATTCTGAGCAGTTTCTCATGGAGAACTTCTGGGAGAAGCTGTAATCTGTTGACCTTGTTCCTTTAGGGGTTAGAACAACACTTTTAGGGACTTAGGAGCCCTTGGTTTATGGACATTTCATGCTTCTGGTTGTAGGGCCCAAAAATGTCTATAACAATTGCCCCCTAAAGCATGAGGCCGTTAATCTTTTGATGTCGGGTGAAATGCTTTATTATGAGGATCCGAAGTTCTTTCAATGCTAGGAGGAGACCTGTAATAAGATACAATACAATACATTATCTTCATACTATTTTCATGATCTAGCTGAGGTGGGCATTCCCATGCTCAACTTTATAAATTCATTTTCATGTACATAGGACAGACAATCTTCTGAGTGTAGACTGATGATTCTGATAGAGCCATCATCCTTTTGAGTGGATGATTATCTGTGCAGCAATGATGTACATTTAATGTCTTTATTTCTCTGAATATATATCGCAGCCCGGATGGGTGAAACTAGATCCGGGGTCTTCAATCTCGTTCGATCTTCACTCGGAGTACAAGTCGATCCATGTGAGAAATGTTCTGAAGTTGAACATGGAAAGACATCGCTTGATTACCAGTCAATGATGTAAACTGTTAACAAGCGCGAGAGGAATCACCGACAATGATAATGACCCTCAAGGTACTGCAGTACAATTCACGTGGTGTGAATAAAGGACTTGGCGTCGAACACCACGCAAAATCTTTCGGTCGAAGGCCATTGATGTAAACCTGTCGCCGGAAGTGAGAAACTTGCCATTGAGGCATGCAAGCTTCAAAGTGCTGAATGGGGTGTTCCTAGATCAACTTCTTGGATAATGAGGTGATGTCGACAAGAAGTGATCCGTCACAGGATGGACTTAATGAATCCCACATCAATGACACGGAACGGAGCAAATGATTTTAATGGAGGTGAAAACAATCTGGTGATATAGGGTTCAGGGTGGTGGTCATGAAAGAATGGAGTATAATGTATGGTAGTGGGTGAGACATAGGTGAATTCTCTGAATGACTTCTCTTGAACATATCGGCGACCCTGATGTAATGGATTGGTAGCATTAACCCCAAATGTGGATGGTATGGCGTGACCATGGTGATGTGACTGGTGAATGAAACAACCCAACCCGACTCGGACACGGAGTGGAAGTGTCATGTTCAAGAGCGACTTGCTACCAACAAAGTTTCTTCAAGTTTTCTTCCCAATTTTCCCCAGTCATTGCTGACCAGTACCTATTTATTTTTGTCAAGCTTGAGGAGGATAACATATGCTTGTTCTATAATTTTCCCTTCGGGCAAACCCATCGCTATGTTTTAACGAGCCTAGCGATAGTGTAACTCGTTCTCGTCTATAGACAAGTTTGTCGCTATTAATCTTTTTAACGAGTTTAATGACAAAGATAACTTTGTCCATTTCAATTTTAGAGAGTCTGAAAAGGGACGTAAAGGTAACTCCAAAATTCCTTTTTCGTCATCTAATCCCTTAAGTCCGAAAACGTATAAAACAATACAGAAGGGATGAATTTTTGATACTTTTAACGAGCCGAACAAAACAAGCACTCGATCTTTTTGTGTAATAATCCCTCAGGTCCAAAAAGATTAAAATCTAGAGGAGGGATAGCACTTCTTGTCCCTTTAACGAGCTGGAGAGGCCAATGGCTCGGCAATCTTTTCATATTTTACGAGTTAGTTGAAAAGAGCTTAAAGGAGACTCGTCTTTTGAGGAACGAGTGATAAAATGGGTAGCAGCTAATTCTAGGTAAGGTTTGGAATTTTCCAATCACGGCAATGTCACAAGGATGGCTAGTGAAATCACTCTTCGTAGCTGTTCCTCAAAATGGGTAAACAATCAAATGGAGGTGAATGATCAGCCAATGAAAAAGTGGAGGTGACGGTGCAAACACGACCAAGGCTTTAATGGCTGAAGTACTACATTCATGATGGTTATTTACCGGGGAATAGTTCATTTTTAACGAGCTTAAACGCAGGGGGAAACATTTGCTCATGTCTTATGTTTATTTTTTAACGAGCTTGAATTATGTGCTAAAACTGCTCGATTAATCCAGTTGTGTGATAAGAATGTCTCATAAAAATGGCAATTTTTAGAGTTTTTCCCCACATCCTTTCTTTATGCAAGTTAGGAAATGACCAATCCTACGAGTTTAAAGGGTTAGAGGTCCTACAAATTTTAAAAATAAATAGTCTCTCTTCGCTTGCATGCCAAAAGGTTTGCATGCCCCCAGGTATAAAACAGATTTTCAAGGTTACCCCTTATTTAGTCCGTTAAAACATTTGTTTTACCGAGAGAGGCCTACCTCTTACAGGTTACCAAAGATTGTTCTATTTACGGCGTAAACAAAACACCTCTTCAGCGATGTCTACCGAGATAAACAAAGGTGAGCGGCGATGCCCGCCAACTCACATAATTTTGACAAGAGTACCTTATTCCAGTCCAACTCCCTCTTCCAATCACGGATGGGAGTACGGAGGTCATATACTCTCGCGGAAACCTACCCTATACCCGAGGTTTTCCTGCCGAAGCAGACCAGGGTACATGCCCCCTGGGTTTCAGTCATGTCCCTCGAATCACTTGTGCTCATCGGGTGGACGAACTGGAGATTGAGACATTTCTTGCGTGAAAAGACCATTCAGGGATGGTATATGACTATTTTCTATGTGTGATCCAGGAAATGAAAGCTGGTCTACGAGCTTGACCACTCTTCCTTCGTGCGGAAAACACATCACTCTAAAGAGTGATGAGACAATGACTCTCATGCAATAAATATAGTCTCGTCCAAGGAGTAGATTGCAATCCAGGGGTCCTTAAACTACCATAACGTTCATGTGAACGGTTTTCCCTCTCAATGTTATGGGCACATTGGGAAGGATCCCTAACGGTCGACTGGTTCCTTTATCAAAACCTGTTAGATTTCTCATCTCAGGCAAAAGCGATGGTGAACCAAGCGCTTTCCAAGCAGTTGAGGAAAGGATACTCACAGAAGCCCCCTCATCTACAATGGTACCAGCCATAACCATTCTATATATTTGAACAATGATTCAGAATGGTATACTAGCTGGTAAACGGGGTCTGCCTAGTTGATTCCAGTCGAAGGAGACAACTAGGTTGCTTGGAGGTGGGACCGAATAGACGGCCGGGTATGACTCTGACAAACTTCCTTCATGCGGTAAAGGAACAGGTAGATTGCCCCCATGTTCGTTGGAGTTTGTGCTTATGAAAAGAATTTGGACGATGTCATCCTTGTTCTCTTCCGTGACTGTATCATTTGATGATGGAACCTCTTGAAGCAAGACCGGGTCAACTGCCGCCTCGACCTTTTGAATTTCATATGGTATGGGTTCAGATGGTTTATCTTCAATGATAAACGCTTCGGCTAACCACCTAAGTGGGTTAGCTGGATTTCCAACTAGTGACGGACTCGGCAAGAGTTTTTTATATCCAGGAGGAAGTCGTAACGGTGAAACCGGACGATCATCCAAAACTCTTTTAGCTTCGTCTAAGAAGGGACAATGGTGGACGGCATGATCGCCTTCGCACAGTTTACAAGGAAATCTATATTTTCCTTTTTGTCCTGGGGCTTCACTTTCACTAGTTGACGGTGTGTTTTCAACATGACCATCAGAGGTTGACGACACCGGGTTGTGCAAACGAGGAGACTAGTCCCTTAAGATCCGAGGGATGCAAGGACAATCTCGGTGATAGTGGTCTCCTTTGCAAATGACACATGGTGATTTAGGCTTGGTCAGTGCAGTGTGTGGATTTTCGCTAGACGACACTCATTTGCCCCCATTCGCTTTTGGCTCCTTCTTCTTCTTCTCTTTCTTCTTCTTTTCCTTCTTCTCCTTAGGTACTTGACTTTTGGCTTTACCAGCCCCATCAAGTGAAGAGGAAGGAGGAGAGAAAGAATTAGAGGAAGTAGAAGGTTGGTGGGTAACTCTGGACTCGTCTAGTTGCTGATTCGATTGTTCAGGAATAGTGGTGTTCTGAATGATAGAGGTTGAGAAGAGCCATACACTGCACCGACCAGGCCTAAATCGCCATGTGTCATTTGCAAAGGAGACCACTATCACCGAGATTGTCCTTACATCCCTCGGATCTTAAGGGACTGGTCTCCTCGTTTTCACAACCCGGCGTCGCCATTTTGTTACAGGGAAAAGTGTCTATATAAAACTACTCTATCCCACTAAGGTGTGACAGCTACCTTAGAAACAAATAGAGAAAAGCTACTTTAGTTTTTCCTTTATGAATTATAGATAGATAGGAACAGAAAGACCAACCTCTGTCTTGCGCTAATCCCCTGATTTGATCCCTCTCTTCTTTGATAGTCCTTCAGCTACCTGCTCCCTTGCACGCCCAGCTTCACAAAGTACCTGTAAGATCACAGAAGCATAGCACTATACAAAGACATGGATCTATAATCATAAATAATCTAGTATCAGATGTAAATTGACCATACAAATGTAACAAGCATCAATGATACAAAAGCATGGAGGAAAACTCGAATAGCTTTTATTGATAAACAAGAAAAGAGCCAAGAGGAGTTACAACCAGTTGTTCTAACCCAGCATCAACCTCCCAGCAAAGAAGCCCCTCTTCACCTCAAACAAAGCTTAGATCACCCAACAATTTGATGTTTATCTCAAGAAACCAACAGAAATTCCTTACAATATGCAAAATTCCAGCCTCTGAATCTCTGGGATGAGGGATCCATATATAGATATTTGTAATGGGGATGAGTCAGCTTGTGATTTGATTAGTGTCTTCTCTCTGATAGTTCTTGCTTCCACTTGGAGACTGATGGCCTCTTACTCATCCTTGGTCAAATTCAGTGAGGCAAGTGTCACAGGAGAAGATTCTGGAAGCTTCCATTGCCTCTCCACCTTGCGGAATGACACTGCCATTTGTCATTTCTCGCCCATCGCACCCCACAGAAGGGACTTGTGAAATGCAACGCACCCTCACAGTGTATTTGGGTGAGATGCAACGCACTTAGCCAGTAGAGCAGCTGCAATGATCCTGTTTTGACCAATTCTGAGCAGTTTCTCATGGAGAACTTCTGGGAGAAGCTGTAATCTGTTGACCTTGTTCCTTTAGGGGTTAGAACAACACTTTTAGGGACTTAGGAGCCCTTGGTTTATGGACATTTCATGCTTGGGGTTGTAGGGACCAAAAAATGTCTATAACAGTATAGATTATTAAAAACCTAGAGTATGAGAATGAGTAAAAAGAATGTAATGAGCTTAGATTGAGGTTAGGACGTGTCATCACCCCTAAAGACAATAGGGACCAACCTTCAATTGAAAATGTAACTCCACCTATACATATTCCACCACCTGTAAATAATACTGAACCAAGGCAAGGGGAAGGGACAGATCAGCATGATGACCCTAAAAAACTTATAGTCACTTCTCCTCCATTCCCTGAAAGACTAGTGATACCTAAACTGATCACCTACCCTGATTTTGATCTTGTACGGGAACTAAAAAAATTGTGTATTAAGATCCCTCTCCTCCAGGCCATTCAACACATTCCCATTTATGCCAAAACAATCAAAGAGTTGTGTGTAAGTAAGCCTGTGAGGAAGGTAAAAACCTCACCCACTATCCATGTTGTAGGAACCTTATTTGATTTACTCTTGGGAGAGGAAACTCTAATAAAGTACAAAGATCCTAGAAGCCCCATAGTAAAAGTTCATATATATGGCCGCTCTTTCCAAATATACTAGTTGATTTAGGCACTGGCATTAACATGTTAACAACAAAAACTTGTCAATCACTTGGTATTACAGCCTTGGAACCAACCACCACTTTATTAGAACTTGCTGACCGATCAGTGGTAAGACCAAAAGGGACTTTACAAGACATCATAATTTCTATTGACTCATGGGAATATCCAGTAGATTTCTTGGTTATATACCCAAGGAGTAGGTTGGATGGGCATCCTTCGATTCTGGGCCGACCTTCACTGGCAACAGCCGATGCATATATTGGCTACTGAGAAGGCAGCATGACTATAGCAAAATGGGATGCTATAAAAAATCTGGTGTTATATCCTCCTGCTAGGCCAAGTTTTCCCATTGTAAAAATATGTAAGCAACCACCAATGTACCTGGAAGAGAGCATCCGTTCACCACTCACAATAGCGGAGGCACTGGAATTTAAATATCATACTGAAGATGACGTTATCAATAATTTTATAAATCAACCAGCTAATGTGAGTAATGTACAGCATCAGATGTTGAAAGAAATCCTTGATAATGAAGCCATGGAAGATCCCCTGAAGGATATAGACGACTAACATATTTAGACAACTGTTGTTGATAACAGGAAACCTGTTGAGATTGAGCTAGGAAAGGTTCTAACTATATATGACAATCTGGATAGCGAACAATAATAGAAGCTTATCTAGGTCTTACAAAAAATTAAAAGGGCTTTTGCCTAGGTGTTACATAGTAATTTGTCACTATCTCCACTCCAGTCTTCCTATTGTGTCATGCGTCCAAAGTCATTCATGCTCATATTAGACAAATGCTCTCTAATTTTGCCAAATGACCCACTTTTCCAAAGGTTTCTACCTCATAGCGTCTGTTGTCTAAATAAACGCACTAAATGGTGCTCCAAAACAGCCCAGAAGTGTTGCCATCGCGGAAGTACACCTGATTCCCATGATGGTTTGATTTTATGTCCCAGTGCGACTGTATCTTGTAATCTTCAAGGATGACTTGACTAGCTACGTTATTCAATAGCAATGTCAATACGTAATATTTGTTATGTTCCCACGATGATTCAGATTGGGCGAATTTGTTCCAACAGTCGGCCTTCCAGATGACTCCAGACTTGGTTGTTGGCCTAGTTTATGTCACCCTCCTTTCTCTGGAGTGGTTGTTCCGTCATTTGTGCTACCTTCCTTGGAGATAAGCTCACTCTACCACCTTTCATAGAGACTCCTTCTCCTATTTAAACTCTCACCATTGCTATGTGCTGCTAGTTCTTAGTTTTTGGAATGGTTGCTGATAGTGTTGTTAGTGTTTGTGAGTTCTCTAGATAGCTGGTGTGAGTGTGACAAGTGTGGGATTGGTGATAGCTTGTGGAAGGTTGTGAAGTGCCCTTAATCTTGTGTAAAACCTATGAGTGAGAGAGCCTTGTGTATTAGGAGATCTATCTTCAAAGAGTGAATGCTTGAGGAACATGCTAGCTGGACCCCTCTGAGAAGGCTTGTGATGTCAAGACTTTGGTTGTAAGCTTACTCTTATTTCATTATTAATGCAATCAATGATGTTTTCCTATGTCTTGTATGTAATGTACTTGATAGCTCATGACTTCTTGACTTTGTGAGTAAATAGATCATTGTTGTTCCGGTTACGTTCTTTGTTGTGTTTCCTTTACATTGTTTTAGGTTGATTACTCATTAAGAGAAGGAAGTGGAAGCTGGAGCAGCACAACGGAACTCCATCAACCACTGGTTGAGGTAGGCCTCCAATTATGACTGTTTAATGAAATCTATTGTCGATATGTCCTTGTTTGTGACTAGACCCACTCTAGGGCTAGAGGGGTTGCTTCTATCCGCAAAGGGAACACTTTCCTGCATCACAAATTGGCGACTCCGCTGGGGAGTTTGGCCTTTGTTCTCCTTTGTTTTCTCTTGTTTTAATTTTTGATTTGGTCTCTTTTGAAGTTTGGGGATTAATTATCAGTCTTTTGAGTTTCCTGGGTTGATCTGGGAAATACCTTTATTTTATTGAAGGGTTGACTGGCTTTGGTTTAGGATTTTTTGTTCATTTGTCATTGTTTTTTAACATCATCGCAGAAAAAAGCCTAATAGTCGCGATGTCATCGCCACTTTGTAGCTTTTTACCCACGATGAACTTGGGTTGCTAGCTTAATTCCTGCAACGACTCTTGAAATCGCTTTTTACCCGCGATGATCTTGGTTTGCTAGCTTAATTCCCGCAACGACTCTTGAAATCGCATCATCACGGAAAATAGGTGTTTTTCCGCGATCATCTCGGGTTGTCTGTGTAAAATTTGAGCTGACATCTCTAGTTGTCTGTCCATCACTGACGATGGTATCTAAACTAGCGATGAAATCTCTAGTTGTCAGTGTACAACTTGAGATGATTCCTGAAAAGTTGTTTTTATAAATTTGCCTCCTGAATTCATCAATCTTGTTTATCCCCTGTTGTTTCTTATCTCTCATTAGCTTGTTTTAAATGCTTTTGGTTAGGGTACTGTCTCTTTGATTTCATTTGAGTGAGTCTTGTGTTTTTTAGACCATATGACCTAGCCCTTTAGAATTTTCGTCAAGAAACCATTTTCTTGGGTTACTTGTCTATTCAAGGTTCATCCACAACTGTCTTATTGATTTGCTTGAGGTTTTTTCGCTACTTGTTTTCTTGCTGGTTGATTTTTAGTGTCGATTATTGAACCAATTTTTTATGTTGATTCGATTTCTTCACTACCAAGCATAGATCACAATTGTTTGGATCGATGAATTCACACTTGCTTCTTTTTCTCTTTGAATTCACAAAAAAAAAAAAAAAAGTTTGCATTCATTTAGCATACGAAAGTGAAAGTACATTTGCATTACGAATTTTCATGTTTGAGAAATTGGAAAGAAAATTTTAAATATTTCATTAGTAGTATTGATGCATCGTGAGATTAGTGTATTGATGCATTGTGTTTATTAGTGTTTGCATTCGCTTGTCTTGGTTTGGGAATGAACTCTCTACCTTTCTGTAAGTAGGTGTTCATCGAAATGAAAGATGCTTTACTCATTCTAGCTGCATCCTAGGATTTGTTATATACATACGGTAAGGCCTGAAAACTAAAACATAATCCAAGATCAACTTTAAAATGAACTGAATAAATCTAACAACGCATTGGAACATAACGCTCACATTTAGAGGTATAGGCTAGAGACATGCTCCGGCGTCATTAAACCTAGTCACTTTTGTTTCCACTCAAGGTTGGGTGATTCCTCCTTCCGTGACTCAATAGTGGTCTACCACGGAATTGTGCTCCCATATAGCATCGAGTATATGTTGGGAGACCCCACTAGGTTATCACCCTTTATCCATAGGAAGCCATTTTTTCTACCTTACAAGCCGTAATGCACCAAACACAGCATTCAGGAAGATTGATTTCCATACATAAAGTCCTTGGTTTTCATATGACTGCCAAGGTGTATATGCAATTTTACGGATTTGTCTAGTAAACCTTGTTGCGTAGTTCTCCAGAGTAGTCACTTTTGATCCTTTTCGGACTCCCTAAAAGAAAAGGTCCATCTGAGCACTTGTCCTTTCAGGCTCATTAAACCTCAAAAGAGATAGAGTCACCTTTTTGTCCTTTTCTCGACTCTTGAAACATGAAAAGGTCAAGTTTGTTCCTGTGTCATAAAATTTATTTTCCCATGAAATATTCCTGGTAAAAGTTCACATTCTTGGTTGTGATAAGAGTGTTTTTCAGGCTCGTTCTCGATGGCAACATTCCCTGAGTCTACCGGCCAAGGTTTTCCCCCAGATGGAAATCCTAGTCCATTTCCTTCTTTTGGAAATGCCGGTGCTCCATATATGGCAACACTGTCCTTGCTTGGGTTAACCATCGGTTTGCCTGTATGGTTTTTTTCAACCTCAGTGGTACCGAGCGTCATGACTCCTGTTCCACCGTCTCCTTCGTCCAAACCACGACATGTTGATTCCAAGTTTGAACCTACGCCTTCTTCCCCTGTTTCTTCCTTCTCCTCTCCTCCTTCGCCTCGTGAAAGTTTCACATCTAGTAACCAGGAGACTAAGAAGAAGAAGAAGAAGTCCAATAAATGCAAGGCCACCTATGTAGTTACTGCTCCGAGTACATCTCAAGTCGAACCACCTTCTGCTCCCCCGCGGAAGGTTAAGTTTCCTTGTAAATTGTACAAGGGTGACCATCTTCTTCGTGATTGTCCTGGCATTCCTAGGATCTTAGAAGTATGGTCTCACAATCTAGCTCGTCCCTCATCATCCTCTAAAGCTCATGGCGATGCCACCCTATCAACTAGCAATGGTAAGAAGAAAGGGAATATTTGGTTCCCCTGTAACCTATGTGAAGGCAACCATCCCCTTCACCTTTGTCCACTCATGGATAAAGTTTCTGCCCTTTTGGAAAGTCTTACAGCTTCTTCACCCCAACTTCTCGTTGGTTATCAGAGGCTCTCTTCGGACCCTCTCTTGATTGACAAAGAGATTGACTTAGATTCTTCTCATGTCCATCCTCCTCCTTCCAAGCCTGGCTGTGCTAAGCCTGTTCCAGACATACCATTGGTCAGAGAGAGTGTTGACTTGGGTTCACCACCTGTTGATCACTTTGTTTTAGAAGAGCATCATGCTCATGTTCTCCTTGTCTCATCAGATTCTCCAGAGTCCGAAACGACCATCCTATCCTTGCTGATTAAGAGAGTCCTTCTTCAGTTCCTATAGAGTGGGGGGGCAATCATATAATTCCCCCACCAAGTAGTTCGGTTGTTTCCTTCGACTGGAGTCATTTAACTGCCTTCCCCCTTCCATCCTATGTGCCTTTCCATATTACGGTATGTGCCTATGATAAGGAATTACCTGGCACTATCTTGGATGAGGATGCGTGTGTCAGTCTTATGCCTTCCACTACTTGGCAAGCTTTGGGCTCCCCACAGCTTGTGCGAGTCACGCAGAATCTATTGGCATTTGACAGAGGAACCAGTCAGCCTTTAGGGATCCTCCTGAAGCTTTCTATTACTTTGGGGGGCAAAACCGTCTATATAGACGTCATGGTTGTCCAAGGTGCTTTAGATTTCACTCTTCTCCTTGGCCGTGACTATGTTTATGCCGAGGGGGCCCTTGTCTCTTCACTTTTCCGTGTGGTTTGTTTTCAACACGATGGAAGAATGGTGACCATAAATCAATTATCATTCTTTAGTCCCCCGGTGCCTCCTGCATAGTTGTCATCCCCTCTCGGCTCTTGTTCGCAAGCAGTGCCTTCTTTGCCACAGGTCAATTATGTGGCTACCCATTCTGTCTCCCCCTATGCTGATGCTCTTGTACATCATGTACTGGGGGCATTGGAACCTGATCTATCTTTGGTGTCTAATGACATGTATTCCTCCCAGAGTGTGTTGCTTCCATCCCGCGAAGACCTCTTGGGAGCCATGTTCTCCTGTGGCCCATGAATAGGAGTTACAAGGATAGTTTGTTCCTGTCTCAACCTCGTTAAAAAATGAAACAAGGAGTGTCGAGGATAGGTTTGATCTTGTGTCAACCTCGTTAAAAAATGAAACAAGGTGTCACGAGGATAGTTTCTTGATCTTATGTCAACATCGTTTAAAAAGTGAAACAAGGGTTATGAGGATAGAGACTATGCATCATGTTTGCATAGAGGAGGCTCAAGTCATTGCCAAAATTCCCCAGTTTCACCATCGCAAATTTAGAGAGGCCCTGGAGATTGAGAAAAGGCCGAACAATCTTAATAGGGATGATGGCTGGAAGATTAGCTGTTGCTGGGTCCCAGCCCTGTCTTCCTAGCCTCCTCATCCCCCTTTGTGTTAGGTCTTAGGGTTTCTGTCCTCCTTTAATTTCTCTTTTGGCAAGTTTGTCCTAGTATTATGGAGTTTTTAAGTCATTATAAGTTATGTTTTAGTTTCGGGATTCCTGGTATATTAACCTTAACCTGTTTTTTCTATTGGGCAATTTATAATTAAATTTGATTTTTCCTTATATCTTTATTATTTCTATTATATCCTTAGAATCGAGTTGCCCTTTAACTTATGTCTAATAAGTATTTTTATTTTATCTAAATAAATATGGATTATTAATGATTGTTTATGGGTATATTATGATATATTTAAACTTGAAATATTGATTTAATATTGAGTAGTTGACCAGTAGGTTTAATAGATATTTACGATATACCAATTTGGATTTTAACAACCCTAAAATCTGTTTTTTTCCTTAAGGAGCTAAATTCTAGGAATAATTATGATTTAACAATTTGTTGGAATTATAAATTATTAAGTGGTTTATTTAATAAACATATATAACTTACTAAATTTAATTTTGAATAGACCCTTATATTTAAATAATAAATAAAAATAATATATTCTATAATTCTAACTTACCATTATTACCATTTACCTAATAATGTGTAAAAAAATATATTGGAATTATATTAAATATGGATAAACGCGAAATAACCATGATAACTAGATTATTAAGATATGAATTCTCTTAATAATTAATATTAGATTTAATTATTTTTAATTAACTCCTTTATTATATAATTTTAAATATTGATTAACTAACTTGACTAGGGTCATTGGTCAAAATTAGCCGTTGGAGTCTCTGCACCTCTATTTAATCAAGCTAGGCCAGATTGGTTCTTCAACTTGTCTTGACGATGAACCACACTGGTTGGTTCGAAACGCGTCGACAAAAGATTGGTTATGTGATTTTGCCGAAGATTTTCTAAACACTGTGTCAACCTCATTAAAAAATGAAACAACTCCCTTTCCAAATCGAGTATTTGATTAAGATCTCGTAAAATCCAAGTCAAGTCTTTCCAAGATCTCGAATGTGAACCTTCATTCCATCCACCTCGTTGAATGCAATGAAGCTTGGGGGCATGTACCTCGATTTGCGTTATTATGCAAGGGGCATGCGAACCTATAAGAAGCATAGTTTTTCATTTCAAGCTTGTGTAAACATGAAACCGAATCCAAGCAGAGTTCTCCATGGTTCAAGCTTGTGTAAAAATGAACCCATAGCCGATTTACACCTCGTGATTGCCATTTTTATCTGCTAAATTCTACTAGATGAGCCTTGGTTGTTTCATTCCATCGCCACCATCTCTTTGGCTAATCATGTGCTTTCACTTGTTTGTTTATCCTTTCCTAAGGAACTGTAGTGATGAGTGGTTTTATTAGCCAACCTCTTGACCATTACATGTTTTGAGTAGTTCTACCATTGCTAGAACCAGTTGCTACCCTTTATACCACTCGTTCCTCTAGGATGAGTCTCCTTTAAGCTCTTTTCTAACTTATAAAAGATGAAAAGATTGTTGAGTTTTCCCTCTTGACTCGTTAAAATAAATAAGAGGCAGTCGACTTTAAGCTCTTTTCCGACCGTGTAAAAATGAAAAGATTTCTGAGCCTTTGTCATTTCAAGCTCATTATTGGTTTCGAAACGATGTGCTTCCGACCGCTTTTCTACTTTTTTGGGTCAAAGTCACTAGTTACCAAAATTACTCCTCGATATTAATGGTCGGGCAGTTCTTTCGAGTATCATTTTATACTTTTTCGGGCTCGAGAGACACAAATCTATGAAAAAGGACCCCCCTAGAGCTTTCTTTTCTGTGTCTTTTTCAAACTCTCTAACCATGAAATAGACTCCGAGTTTTACCTATGTCATACTCGTTAAACCCTGATGACATTGGACTTGTCACCATGACGAGACTCGAGCTTCTCCTTCCTAGGGATCGTTTAACTATTACTAGGTTGGACTCAATAGCAGGTTTATCATTGATTGTCTATGGTAGCTGGTCACTCTTGAACATCGACACTTTTGCTTCTTGTCGGGTTGGGACATCCATACATCGTCATTCGGCCTTCCATGGGTTTGGGTTATCATTCTAGCCTCATTCCATCTGATTCATGCTGTCTCCATCGAGCCTCTGATCCCTTGGTGCCTGAATGTTGCCACCCTCCGGAGTCATGTTGCCAACATGTTCAAGAGTATAATCCTTCTGCAATTTACACCCTTGTCTTCTCCTCTGATACTTTGTTTCGCCATCTGCCACTTGTTCCTTATCTCGTGTCGTTGATGGGGGAAACATTATGGCCCTCCTTGTTACACAGTAATTTGTCACTGTCTTCCTACCAGTCTTCCTACTGTGTCATGAGTCCAAATCATCCATGATCATGCTCTATAATGTTGCCAAATGACCCACTTTGCCAAAGTTTTGCCATCATCGCGACTGTTGTAAAAATAAACGCACTGATGAGCGCTCCAAAATAGACCGAATGCGCTGCCAGCGCGGAAGTACACGTGATTCCCGCGCTGATCGAATTTCATGAGACAGCACGTCTGTTATTTATATCTGATCGCGCTAATATGACGTTCTTTGTTATTTAGCAGCAATGTCAGCACTCCAATGTAGTTATGCGCCTGCGATGATCCAGTCTGGGCGAATTTGTTCTAACAGCCGGCCTTCCAGATGACTGCAGACCTGGTTGTTGGCCTTGTAAATGTCACCCTCCCTTCTCTGGCATGTCTGTTTCGTCATTTGATCCACCTTCCTTGGAGATAATCTCATCCTCCCACCATTCATGGAGACTCGTTCTCCTATTTAAGCCTCCACCATTGCCATGAGCTGCTATTTTGGAATTCATAGTGCTTGGAGTGTTGCTGCTAGTGTGTGAGCTTGATAGGTAGCTGGTGTGACAAGTGTGGGATTGCTAGAGAGGTTAAGGAAGGTTGTGAAGTGTTTCTTTCTTTTGTAAACTTGTGTGAGAGAGAGCTTTTGTCTTGGGAGATCTACCTTCAAGGGTGAATGCTTGAGAGACTTGCTGGTTGGACCCTCTTGAGAAGGATTTGACGTCAGAACTATGGTTGTATTCTTCTTTGTTTATTAATAATAGACGACTATCATTATGGTTCCACTCTTATTGTCTTTATGATGGTATTCGAGTTATATCCTTTCTGACTGATATATAGTTACATCTACTCGATTTTATGCTTGTGTTTGTATCTTTCTTTGCGTGTGCAGGTGTCCGTGCACAAGGATCGTGAGGATTGTGACCAGCTGGGGCAAAGGAACAGGAGCATCAACTCTTCTACAAGTATTAGCGTTGGAATCCAGGTAGGCCTTCATCATTGGTCTTTTATTTGTAATTAGGAACCTGCGTGTTAGCGTTGTTTGATTGTTGCTAGACCTTGTTTGGACTAGTAGGGATCACCTCTATCCGCAGAGGGGATTTACCTCCACAACACTCCTACGACGGGTCATCTCCTGTCAACATTAGCTCATTATCCAGGAGATTGATCTAGAGATCCCCTTTGGTACCTTAGAGCTTGCATGCCTCAATGGCAAGTTATTCGCACCTGATGGTCGACTTTCATCATTGGTTGTCGATTGAGTGATTCCACGAGTGTTCGACTTCAGCTCCTTCTTCACACTTCATGGATTGTGCTAGACAGTACCTTGAGAGCCATTGGCATTATTGGTGGTTTCTCTCACGCTTTTTAACGGTTTTCATCATTGACCGGTAATCAAGCGATGTTATATCATGCTCTACCTCAGTACATCTATTCGCATGTTAGAATTTGTACTATGATCGGATGGGTTCAAGACCATGAACTCAGATTACATATGCTTGAGTCACGTGGATTGGTTTATGATTACATGACTCATTGATGGATGGCTGCGACCATACCTTTATTATCATCATGGTCTCATTGGCTGGATGGTTGCGTCCATACCACAGACCTATTTCGTATGTCTTTTGGATGGTTGCACCCATTCCTAGATTACATGTACTTCATTATCAGAGATATCAGTTGTACTTGCATGCAGTTTCTTCCAGATGGTGTTCCAGCTCAATTAGTTTCGTAAAGCATTTCACCCCTCCCTCTCTCTCGGGCTTCATACTTTAGGGGCATCTGTTACACAGTAATTTTTCACTGTCTTCACTCCAGTCTTCCTACTGTGTCATGTGTCCAAAGTCATTCATGCTCATATTAGACAAATGCTCTATGATGTTGCCAAATGACCCACTTTTCCAAAGGTTTCTGCCTCATCACGTCTGTTGGCTAAATAAACGCGCTGAATGGCACTCCAAAATAGCCCAAAAGCACTGCCATTGTGGAAGTACACCTAATTCCCGCGATGGTCTGATTTTATGTGCCAGCGCGACTGTATCTTGTAATCTTTGGCGATGACTTGACTAGCTACGTTATTCAATAGCGATGTCAGCGCATAATATCAGTTATGTGCCCACGATGATCCAGATTGGGCGAATTTGTTCCAACAGTCAGCCTTCCAGATGACTCCAAACTTGGTTGTTGGCCTAGTTTATGTCGCCCTCCTTTCTCTAGCATGGTTGTTCCATCATTTGTGCTACCTTCCTTGGATATAAGCTCACTCTTCTACCTTTCATGGAGACTCCTCCTATTTAAACTTTCACCATTGCTATGTGCTGCTAGTTCTTAGTTTTTGGAATGGTTGCTAATAGTGTTGTTAGTGTTTTTAAGTTTTCTAGATAGCTGGTGTGAGTGTGACAAGTGTGGGATTGGTGATAGCTTCTGGAAGGTTGTGAAGTGCCCTTAATCTTGTGTAAAACTTATGAGTGAGAGAACCTTTTGTATTGGGAGATCTATCTTCAAAGAGTGAATGCTTGAGGAACATGTTGGCTGGACACCTCTGAGAAGGCTTGTGATGTCAATACTTTGGTTGTAAGCTTACTCTTATTTCATTATTAATGAAATCAATGATGTTTTCCTATGTCTTGTATGTAATGTACTTGATAGCTCATGACTTCTTGACTTTGTGAGTAAATATATCATTGTTGTTCTGGTTACGTGCTTTGTTGTGTTTCATTTGCATTGTTTCAGGTTGATTACTCATTAGGAGAAGGAAGCGGAAGCTGGAGTAGCGCAACGGAACTCCATCGACCACCGGTTAAGGTAGGCCTCCAACTATGACTGCTTAAGGAAAGCTATTGTTGATCTGTCCTTGTTTGTACTAGACCCACTCTAGGGCTAGAGGGGTTGCCTCTGTCCGTAGAGGGAACACTTTCCTGCATCACACTAGGATTATCCTGATATGAAAGGGATAGACCCATAGCTATATACACACCACATCTATACAGAGAAGTATGCTCGACCCATCTGGTAGCCTCAACGGAGGTTGAACCCACACCTCAAGGATATCATGAAAGAGGAATTGCAGAAGCTACTAGATGTAAATTTTATTTATCCTATCTCGGACAGTAAATGGGTCTCTCCATTGGTGGTCATCCCTAAGAAAAATGGGAAGTGGTGTATTTGTGTGGACTATCAGGAGCTAAACAAGGCAACACAGAAAGATCACTTCCCCCTCCCATTCATTTATCAGGTCCTCGATATGTTGGCAGGGAAGCAATTCTTCTGCTTTTTAAACAGTTTTAGCAACTACAATCAAATTCAGATTACCCCTAAAGACCAAGATAAAACAAACTTCACTCGTCTCTGGGGCACATTCGCATACAGGGTATTTCCATTTGGCTTTTGTAATTCCCCAGCCATGTTCCATAGAGCTATACTGAGCATCTTTGCTGACCTAATAAATGAAGGACTTGAGGTATATATGAATGACTTTACTCCATATGGGGATGAATTTGATCAAGCATTGCAAATGATAGAAAAGGTCTTAGAATGATGCATTGATACCAGGTTATGTTTAAGCAATGTCAAGTGTCAGATGATGATGATCGAGGGCATGATCCTGGGACATTATATTTCCACAGCAGGAATACAGGTAGATCCAGCAAAAGTACAGGTGATTCTTTTACTGCCTACCCCTTGCACTCAAATAGAGGTATGTAGCTTCTAGGGATATGCAGGCTAGTATCATAGGTTTATTAAAAAAAATTCAAAGATTGTTGCACCCTTATATTTTCTAACAGGAAATGTTGATATCAGTTGGTCTGACAAGTGTGACACAGCTTATGCAGTTTTAAAGAAACTAGTCTCAACAGCACCAGTATTACATAGACCAAACTGGGAGCTGCATTTCCACATCTCGATGGATGCATCAGATGTAGCTATAGGCACTGTCCTCAGTCAGGAAGAGGATAAGAAACCTTATGCTATATATTATATTAGAAAAAAACTCACTTCTGTAGAACTTAATTATACAGTGACAGAAAAAGAATTCTTAGCTGTTATTTACACAATAAACAAATTTAGACACTATATAAATGGCTACCAAGTCTTTCTGTACACTGATCACTCTACCATTCAGTATTTAGCTAATAAACTGATCACAAATGGTTGAGTAACATGGTGGCTATTTCTTTTGCAAGAGTTCGACATTACCATTAAATATTGGTTGGGGAAGGAAAACCCAAATGTTGATTTTCTATATCGAATCTCGAAGGTGAATGAACCACTGGCAATAGATGACCAATTTTCGGATGAAAACCTATTTTTCGTGGCAGTCAAGATGCCATGGTACACAGATGTGGCAAATTATCTGGCAGTACATAAGCTACCTAAACATTTGATGACAAGAGAAAGAAAACTGATTGTTAAGCGTATTGCCCAGATCTATTCGATAGGGAGATATCTTTTTCATATAGGGGCTGATATGTGTATACACAGATGTATCCATGAGGATGAGATCCATGACATTCTGAAGGCTTGCCATGATGAACCCTGCGGGGTACACTTCACATATTAAAGGATAGGACACAAGGTATTACAAATGGGTTATTATTGGCCCACTATTTTTAAGGATGCTAAAAAATATGCACAGGCCTGCGATAGTTGCCAAAGGATGGGTCGGCCTGGCCAATCTGATGAAATTCCTCTATAGCCTCAATTAGTCATAGAGCCCTTTGAGCATTGGGCATTGGACTTCGTGGGTCCATTCCATCCGCCATCCAATCAGAAGGCCTACATACTGGTAGACATGGATTATGTGACAAAATGGGTGGAAACAGTAGATTTACCAAGAGCCATAGAGGAAACAGTGATTAACTTCCTTTTTGAGCTATTTCTGCGATACGGATTACCGTGAGAAGTGATCATAGATGGGGGAAATAAATTCACAGGGAACAAGATTACTTCCACTCTCAAAAACCATCATATTATGCACAGGATCAGTTCTCCGTATCACTCGCAGAAGAACAGGCAAGTCAAAAGAACCAATAAGGTTATAGAAGCTATTCTAACCAAGAAAGTCTCAACACATCGGCAAGATTGGGCTGCTAGACTTCTAGAGGCCTCGTGGGCCTATCATACGACTTGGAGGAACACTACTAGATACTCTCCATGCCAGCTTGTGCTCGGTAAAGAACTAATTCTTCCAATTGAATTCTAAATAAAGACTCTAAGAACGGCCCAGGAAGTGGGGCTGGATTTAACAGAAGCCCAAACCAAGCATCTTCAGTAGATTAAGGAACTAGATGAGGCTCGATTGCTTTCTTTGCAACGAACTGTAATAATTCAGAAGAAAAGGGAAAAATGGCATGACAACCTTATCAAAAAGAAAACGTTTCAAAAAGGGGATTGGGCACTTTTGTACGATTCCAGATTCCAGGACTTCCCAGGCAAGTTGCAAACAAGATGGCTTGGCCCTTATGAGATTCAAGAAGTGCATAATAATGGTACTCTTACCTTGACTACCATCGACGGATACAACCATTCTTTTAAGGTAAATGGACATTGAGTGCACCTCTATCATCAATCGCTTACCAAGGAGTCTTTCTGTGAGCAGGTACGCGAGGACCCCTCCATGCAAATTCTAGCTGCAGGGAATGAGGACCCAGTATCTTTTCCTTCAAAAAACTGGAATTGCTTGTGAAATTGTAAATAATTTACATACCCTTTTTAGGCATTACCATGTAAATATGATTTTTTTAGAAAATTTCACAAAGTTTGGAAGTTTATTTTCCTCTTTTTGATTTTGTTGTTCAAACAATTGAATTTCTACCATTCAATTGATTGAACAACACATTTTCTTCTTCTTGTTTTCGTTGTTCAAACAATTCAACGTCTGTCGTTCAATTGATTGAACAACACATTTTATTCTTTTTTGTTTTTTCTCATTGTTCAAACAATTGAACGTCTGTCATTAAATTAATTGAACAACACATTTTCTTCTCTTTTTTTTTCGTTATTCAAAAAATTTAATGACTACCATTTAATTGATTGAACAACACATTTCGTTTTTATTTTGTTTTTGCTATTCAAACAATTGAACGCCTGTCGTTCAATTGATTGAAAACACACATTTCGTTTTTATTTTGTTTTCGTTGTTCAACCAATTGAACGCCTGTTGTTCAATTGATTGAAAAACACAATTTGTTTTTTTTTTTTTTTTTCGCTGTTCAAACAATTGAAAACCTACTGTTCAATTGATTAAACATCACATTTCATTTTAATTTTATTTTCATTTTTCAAACAATTGAACGACTGCCATTCAATTGACTGAACATCACATTTCATTTTTATTTTGTTTTCATTGTTCAAACAATTGAATGCCTTCCGTTCAATTGACTGAAAAACACATTTCATTTTTATTTTGTTTTTGTTGTTCAAACAATTGAACACATACTGTTCAATTGATTGAACAACACATTTCATTTTTATTTTGTTTTTGTTGTTCAAACAATTGAATGACTGTTGTTCAATTGATTGAACAACACATTTCGTTTTTATTTTGTTTCCGCTACTCAAACAATTGAACGATTGTCATTCAATTGATTGAACACATTTCGTTTTTCTTGATTTCACGGTTCAAACAATTGAAGGACTGCCATTCAATTGATTGAACAACATGTTCGAAATAATACTGAGAGGGGGTGTAAATAAATGTTATCAGATCTATAATTTTATTTCCCAAATATACTTATATATGGTACTTCAGTGAATTGAACTAGCGTGTACATGCGACTGTACTTAAAGAAACCAACGTATATGCAGAGAACTTTTGATTTAGACAATTTATCATGTATTGAGCTTAAACCAGTATATCAGAGATTTATTAGATAGTGCAGTAAAATCAGAATAAATCATCACACATAAGCAACACACATGAACACCAAGATATAAGGTGGAAACCTAGTGTGGGTAAAAACCACCTGTTGCTGTCATCTTTGTTTTCTTTTTAATAATAAGAAAATCTGTTTACAATCTTGTATTGGTGCAGACTCATACTAGTACGCAGGCACCCACTTGCAGAAGGATAAAACCTTCTCTCATTCTCTAGGTACTACTGGAAGGGAGCTACAACCCCCTAGCTCTTGTACTAGACAATATGTTTACTAGTATGTAGGTGCCAGCCTACAGAAAACTCCACTCTTCCACCAGGGACCACATTTCATGAATTTTCAGACTGGATACTCCTGGAACACAACACCACAATCTGAAGGCCACGTTTCATCCAATTTTCATACTGGACCCATTAACAACATTGAAACTTAGAAAATCATAACATCAAATACATCTGCATCAACTAATCACTGAAAACCAATCATCACTTTTTGAATCAACCACAACTAAATCAATCAATCACTTGACAACCCATTATCACTGAAGCAAATCACAATCAATCAATCTGATCATTCAGAACACTGTCACTAGAATATAGTCACCAAAACACAAAGCAGAACCCAGAACTCTACAACAGCAAATAGAAACAACTGAAACTTTAAACATCATACTTCATAAGGTATATGCTACTTCCATGTGTCTAACATACGTGTATACACACTTTTACCAAAGGGAACCAGCGTATAGATATGCAAATTCAAATTTATGATGTATACATTACTTTTATATTCTGAACCAGCATGTATATGCTCTTTTACTAAAGTGAACCTGTGTACAAATCTTTAAATGATAACTTAAAACATCACAACTATTCCAGACTATAGTCATACCCAGATAATCACATTTACAAAATAAAACATGCGTTAGTATTCAAATCTAGACTGTTCAAGATAAACCACATAATGATAATACTCTTAAGCCTTTATGATCCCGGTCCATCAACCTTCATCAGCCTTATAGGTGTATCCTTAGATCAGATCAAGATGATTCAACACTTCATAAGATATTCAAATCTTTACACACCTTTGGCCTAATGATCTTCTCCTCCTTATATAGTTTTAGGCCTTTCTCAATACCATGGACCAAAACTACTTAGGAACAATACCTTGGACCAAATACCTCGGACCAATCAAATACCTTGGACCAAGAAATACCTTGGACCAAAAACTTTTGGTTTTCCAAGATATACATGCTTTTCCTTCTGTGAAAGTGCATGTGTATGTATACGCTCCTTTTGTTAAGTAAACCTGCGTGTATATGCAGCTTGGACAAGGAGAACCTGTGTATACCTCTCTTTCTTCATTATTTGGAGTCTGATTTGTAATTATTTGTTGTTAACCTGCTGCACTATGACTTTTCATCTGAGTGAGTTTCCATCAAGCACAACACATGTATCATAATGCCAACAATATCCCCATTTGGACTTGATGGCAACAACAACACCAAGTCACTCTCCCCCTTTAACATCAAGGGCAAAGGGTGGACCAAGATATTTTCTCCCTTTGACATACATTGTGTTGTTCATGCTCCCCTTGAGGACAAGCCGAGTATGTAAAAAAAATATTTTCTAAAAGAATAACATGACTCTATAACTCAACTATGTGAGGATGACCTTCCTATCACCAATGACTCATACATACATCCATCTCCCAACCAAGTGGGGATATACCAATTGTTTATACATGACAGAAATAATAAATATTATATCATCCATCCCATGTAAAGTGGGGATACAAATTACATCATTTGTCCAAGAGGAATCATTCAAATGTATGAGAAGACATATCACACCCTAGACTTTTACATGACTTAAGCAAAAAATATCTGAAGCCATAGCTGGACTCAGCAACCATAATGCCAACAATGTTGAATGTACATGAAGGCTAATGCTCCCCCTGAACCTGTGCTACCTGTGCATTGTTAACAGGTCAATGATCAAGGCATCTTTGTCAGTCAGATAAAAAATTAATGAACAAAGAATATCGATAGACATTAATCATCAATATCATTCAGAGAACCCATCTCAGAGCCTGCCCCACTGTTTTTCTTGTCTGAAAAATATATAAACTCCTTGACCCATAGAAACGCGCGTGTTTATGCAACTATACTCCATAAAACACGCGTATAATAACCTTTCTCTAAAAAATTGGATTTAACAGCAGGATGATGCAACAACTACTCCCAGCTTTTGTCTGAGATATTCAAATGTCTCTCTGGGCAGTGGTTTAGTGAATATATCAGCAACTTGTTCTTTGGAGGGAACATACTCCAATTTGACCTTTTTTTCAAGCACCTATTCACATAGAAAATGGTATTTGATGGATATGTGATTGGTATTAGAGTGCATGACTAGATTCTTTGAAATACTAATGGCACTTGTATTATCACATAGAATGGATACGGGTGGAGTACATGTGATCTGAATGTCTTGCAAGATTTGTATCATCCAAAGTAGTTGTGTGCAACAAGATGTAGAAACCACATATTCTGCTTCAGCTGTAGATAAAGCAATTGAACTTTGTTTCTTGCTGAACCAAGATACTAACCTGGAACCCATATAGAATGCACCACCACTAGTGCTTTTTCTATCATCAACACTTCCTGCCCAATCTGCATCTGTATATGCATGAAGAGTAAGATCTGTATCTCTAGGATACCATAAACCAAAGTTTCGAGTTCCTTGAAGATATTTGAAAATTATTTTGATTGCCTGAAGCTGTGATTCCTTTGGATTTGCTTGGAATCTTCCAACTATTCCTACTGCATGCATGATGTTAGGTCGGGTACTTGTTAGATAATGCAGACTGCCAATCATGGATCTGTAAATTGGTTGATGTACTACTGTTGATTCATCATTTGAGCTAAGACTGCATCCTTTTACCATTGGGGTACATACAGGTTTAGAATCTTCCATGTCATACATTTTCAAGATTTGTTTGAGATATTTGGTTTCTGAAAGAAAAATACCATCTTTATTTTGTTGAACTTATAGACCAAGAAAATAGGTAAGTTCACCAAGCAAGGACACTTCAAATTCTTGCTGCATTACTGAAGCAAAATTCTGACTCATGGATTCTTCATTGCTACCAAAAATGATATCATCAATGTAAACAACAATAATTAGCAATTTATGAGTTTCAATCTTTGTATATAGGTTGCTATCTACTAAAACTTTTGTAAAACCTTGTTGGTGTAGATATTTGTCAAGGCGGTAATACTAGGCCCTTGGAGCCTGTTTCAGACCATAGAGAGCCTTTTTGTGTTGGCATACAAGTTTTGCATCATTTCCAAGAATGAATACTTCTAGTTGTTCAATATAAACTTCTTCTTCTAAATCTCCATTAAGGAAAGCAGATTTTACATCCATTTCGTATACTTTGAATTTCTGAAAGCTAGAAAGAGCAAGAAACATCCTTATGGCTTCAAGTCTAGCAACAGGTGCAAAAGTTTCTTCAAAATCTATACCTTCTTGTTGTGGAGGTAAATCCTCTCTGTGGACAGAGACGATCCCTACTAGCCCAAATCGGGTCTAGAAACAATCAAACAATGCTATCACGCAAGTTCCTAATTGCAAATTAAAGGTGGATGATGAGAACCTACTTGGATTCCAACGCTAATATTCGTAGAAGAGACGTTGCTCTCGTTCCTTTGCTTCGGCCGGTCATGATCCCCACGATACCCGTGATTGGACACCTGTACATGCAAAGAACAACACAAATACAAGCATAAAATCCAATAGATGCAATTATATATCAGTCAGAAAAGATATAACTCAACATCAATCATTACAAAGGACAATGAGAGTGGAACCATAATGACAGTCATCTATTATTGATAAACAACAAAGAAGAATACAACCATAGTTCTGACGTCAAATCCTCCTTTGGCTGGGTGATCAGCTACACAAGTCTTGCAAAGCTTGTTGGGATGGGAAACAAGCCTCTCTCTCTTGGGTGACAAGAATCTCCTCACTTAGATTTGGCCTTATGGGTGCAAAGAAGGCTCTTGTAGCTTCAAACTCTTGAACTCCTGGAATTCTCTATCACTAGCACTATGCTGGAACCAGCTTGCTTAAGGCATAGAGACAAGCTTTTATAGATAGAGGGGAAGGAGATAAGATCAATCACAATTTCAATGGGATTGGCTTTATCACTTAGAAGCTTCCATGAAAGGTGGCAAACCACTTCCCTTCTATGGAGATTCGAAGCCAAACCATCCTAACTCAACAAGGATTCAGTTGATGAATGGGTTAAGGAGAACCTTCGGAAGTTTGTTTGTTAAAAAATTTACCCAACTCGGTTGGCGCGAGTGCGACTCTGAGACAAAGTGCCAATGGCACGCCCTCTTTAGAGGATTTCCCCCATTGGCGCGAGCAGTACACTGTGGAACCGCGCCAATGCAAAAAGAGGTCTTTTTATGGGTATTCTGCAGGAGATGTCTTCAGGGCATATGAAGCTCATACTTAGAGGAATATAATGCAAGTGGTTTCAGGTCATGTCACTTCTCACAGGTCCCGGAATGAGTCCTCCAGTGTGCGGGAGAGGGGTAACAGGGACGGTGACAAACGGTGACAAATTACTGTGTAACAGATGCCCCCTAAAGCATGAGGCCCGAGGGAGAGAGAGGGGTGAAATGCTTTACAAGAACATGCGTAACTGAAAACACTGCCACCAGAGAACCTGCGTAAAGAAGTACAACTGATATCTCAAGTACATGATATATGTGGTATGGGTGTAGCCATCCATAACAGAGTACATAATAATCTAGATCCAAGGTATGGGTGCAACCATCCGGTGAGGATTGATGAATAGACTCAGGCATGGTCGCAGCCATCCAGTGAATGAGTCATGAAATGATCATAATAAGCCACAAATCATAGCCTGGATTCCAACAGAAAAAATCCAGGGTCTTGCGCTCCATCTCGACCCGAACAGAGTACAAGTTCAGGGATGCAAATACATGAGTTGGAGTCGAACATGCATGAACATCGTCTGATTACCAGCCAATAGTGAAAACTGTTAACAAACGCAAGAGGTACCACCAATAATGACAATGGCCCTCAAGGTACTATAGGTACAATATACAGCGTGCGAATGAGTGAGCTGGCATCGAACACCCGTAGAATCATTCGATCGGAGGCCAATGATGAAAACCTCGCGTCGAACACGAAGAACCTGCTATTGAGGCATGCAGGCTCCAAGGCACCGGAAGGGAGTCTCTAGATCAGCTTCCTGGATAATGAGCTGAAGTCGACAGGAAGTGACCTTGATCAAAGGTGGGCCATAGTGTTTCCAACATCTTTGACACGAGACAGAGGAAGAATGTTGTGGTGAATCAAAATTATGTGAGGTATCAGAGGGAGGTTGTAATTATGCAGAGGTCAACTTCTCTTGAACATATCGGCAACACGACAGTGGACTTGGCAGTATTTGACATTAAATGATCAAGGGTCATGGTGACAAGGCAATGAGTAGATGAGAGGTCAAATAGGATAACCTAAACCCACGGAGGCTAGTGTAAAACAAGATGAGATGTCCCCACCCAGACACGAATGCAGACAAGTGGCATGTTCAAGAGCGACATACTGCCGACACAATAATGATTATGGTTCCATTTTCCCCACCATTTCTGGCGAGTACCCCGATTATTTTTTGATGACAAGCTTGACGGGGATAGCATATGCTTGTAAGGCGTCATTATGACAAAATCCGATGTCATTAAGTTTTAACGATCCTGACAAAGGAAGAACTCGACGTCTTTTTCTGTTTAGAGAGTCTGAAAAGACAGCAGAAAAGAAAACTCCAGGGGGGTCCTTTTTCGTAAAGTTGTGTCTCTCGAGCCCGAAAAAGTATAAAAAAATGCTCGAAAGAACTGCCCGATCATTACGATCGAGGAGTACTTTTCATATTTAGTGACATCAACCTGAAAAAGTAAAAAAGCGATCGATATCACGTCATTTCATAACCATTAACGAGCCTGAAACAACAAGGGTCTGACAATCTTTTCATATTTTACACGGTCGGAAAAGAGTTTAAAGACGAACACCTCTTATTTACGTTTAACGAGTCAAGAGGGATAACTCGGCGATCTTTTCATGTTTAGCGAGTCAGAAAAGAGCTGAAAGATGACTCCACAGTGACTTTTTCGTGTATTTACCGAGTCCGAAAAAGTATAAAATACAACTCGTTTCACCATCGAAGTTGCGTAAAAGACCTGTCGCTACACAAGAAGCAAGCGTAAAATCCATTTTCGACCAAAAATATATTAAAATATTCAAAAAATAACTTTTTAAACCTAAGTATAAGTCAAAACGTTTATAAATATGGTGAAAATGGTAGAAATACTTTTACTTTTTACCTCTTGAATAGTAGCAGTGGTCTGTTTGGGGAGTGAACTTCAGACGGTGATTATAGCCAATCCGTGCAACCATTCGGGATTTCGTCGGTTCCAGGTAAGAGGCGCTTCCCTTAGCTCCATTTCCATACATTTTTTATGCATTTTGTTCCCTGATTGAGCCTCTGCAAGGAGGATTTCAAAATTTAGGGCCGCGCCCCATTGGCGCGGGTATCTGGCACGGACCCGCGCTAATGGGGTGATTTTCCTAAAGGGGTCGCGCCATTGGCGCGACTGTTTTAGAAACAGTCACGCCAACCGCGCGACCTAATTTTTCCTTTGAATTTTCCCATTGCATTTGAAATTTGTCTGGATTGTAGGTTTACCAGTGTTCTAATAACGATTTATTCATCCTTGTGGGCGCAGGAAAACAGGAAAAATGGTGGTGGAATGGAAAGAACGGGAACATGATGTCGTAGATGCCTTGGCTATAGAGGATGAGGGATGCATGAACGCCTTAAGAGACTGTGGTCTCAAGAAATTCTTCCTCACATCTTATCTGCGAGCTCAGCTCGAGTTATTGCAGTTCATAGTTGATGCTTGGGATGCTGATGACCAAGTATTCCGCTTACGGGACCAAACATTAGAGCTGGATGTGTCCGATGTGTATTTCATCACTGGGTTATCACGGAGAGGGGCGAGTCCCATCTTGACCGGAAGTAGACCTTCCGGGGAGAAGATAGGTGAAGTGATGGCCCGAGTGTGTCCAGGGGCACAATTTGGGAAAAACAGTGCCAAGGTGGATATCGCCACCGTTCGGGACTTGGTTCTCAAGGTGATACTGTTCACCATCACTCGTGTAGCCGGGGTACAGGCACCCCATGAGGCGAGCAAGAATCATCTGCTACTAGCGACAGAATGCCTCAGCCCCACCATTTTTGACTGGGCTATAGCGGTGACCACCAATATCAAAAGGCAGCTTACAAAGTGTAAGCGCGGAGGAGTGAAACAGTTTGGGTATGGCTCGATTGTGGTGTCATTCTTCTTGGAACGATTACCCATTTTTCAGATTCAGGGAGCTATAGTGGCTGATCCATTGCCACGAGAGCCTAGGATGGCTCGCTGGGCAGCACTGATGCCCAGAGGAGGAGGGGGCCAGCAGATGTCCTGGTAGCCCGAGTTCTTTATATGGCTCCGCCGTCAGCTGATCATGGTGGAGGATTGGCCATACGCGGGGACTAATTTCACCGGGGATCCAGACCTCCCACTGCCAGAGGGAGAGGAGTGGGACGAGGAGTTGGGTATGATCTCTTTGTTTTTTGATGTTTTATGTATTTTTTGTTTTTGTCAATACATGCATGTTCTGATGACAGTTGTACGTATATGCAGATGTTGGCCCAGAGCGACCAGCTGGCTTGTCTCCTGTAGCATGGAGGGTCCAGCCCGCAGCTGACCCTCAAGCAGAGGGTGCTGTGGGGGAAGAGCTGGTGCAGAATCTCGAGGGACTCACCCGAGGGATTCCGGGTTACGCTAGACTGGCGGATGTGCCCTTTGCATACCAGAGGCACACAGTGGGGGTGCCGACTCGCATCCATCGTCTATTGAGACGATTGGTGCGTGCAGTGACGTGCCATCATTAGCACCACCATGATTAGACTTCTAGGCTTCTTTTATGCATATTTTTGAGGGACATGTCGTCCCCAGATGTATCACGATGAACATGTATTATTTTTTGAACTATATAATGCACGCAGTGCAAAACATTGTGACACACATATATATATACATATGCCTATGCTTTATTATTGTGTTTTTATGTGCTTGCTTGTATGATGTTTTGATTATAAATTATGCAAATGTCTATCTAATACATGATTAGCCAATGCATCAGATAATGTGTTTAATCGTCGTGGAATATGCTGATATGTGATGAAGTCAAAATTCCTTTCTAACAATTTAACACGTAAGTAAAACCTTAAAATGTGATGGTCTCTGACGGAATATCGCCCATTGAGCTGATGGACAACAAGTTGAGAGTCTAGGTTAACAACCAATGTACAAATACCGAGATTAATCGCCTCGGCTAATAATTCAATAACAACGCTATATTCAGCAACATTGTTTGTAGTACAGCCTAAACACACACCTTAAAGATCTATCAACTCACCATGAGGATCATAGATCACCCACACCACAGAGGACAAATTGCGAGTGCTGCGGCAGGCACCATTAGTGAAACCAACATAAGGTGCACCTGACATCTGCACAAGAAGCGAAAACACAATAAGGGGCAATAACACCTTCACACCAAGCCAAAAACATGAAAACACACAAACACACACACACACACACACACACGCATGTATAAATCGAAGTGCATGAATCATGCATAGTACTTTTTCAAGTACAGCCCATTGCGGGGCTTATCAAGAGGATTACCTTCGTAGTCAACTAGCTCATATGCCCCCTTCTGCAACACTTTATTTACAATATAAGGGCCTAGCCACATGGGCTCGAGTTTGTCTGCCCCCAGCTTGTCATTTGCTTGGTCGTATAGCAGGACTAGATCTCCCTCAACAAAGGAACGAGGATGGATGGTATGGTCGAAGTGAGTTTTAACTCTCTTCTTTTGAGCTTCGATAGCTAGAGAGACTAGGCGACGGGTCTCGTCGAACCGTTCTAGGTGAAGAAGCTGTTCCTCTACCGGAGTAGCATTGGGAAGCAACTCGACGGCTATTTTTAATGAAGGGATTTCACATTCTATAGGAAGGGTAGCCTCCAGTCCATAAACTAGTTGAAATGGAGTGAAACCGGTGGCATCCTTCACAGAGGTTCGGTAGGCCCACAAGGCCGGAAACAACATCAAATGCCAATTAGACTTATGCATGTCAACAGTACGTTGAAGCATCGTAACCAAAATCTTGTTAACGGCTTCAACCTAGCCATTAGACTAAGGATAGTATGGGGTCGAACTATCATGCCGTAAGCCTAGTTGGGTTGTCAGTTCGGTCATCATGTGATTACGGAAATGCTTTCCGTGATCCGTGACGATGGCCTGCGGAACTCCGAACCACATAATAACATGGTTGAACAAAAACTGCGCCGCTGTGTGACTGTCTTTAGTTCATGTGGGCATCGCCTCGGCCCATTTTGTAAAGTAATCGATAGCAACGATAATAAACCCATGCCCCCTGGTCGAGCGAGGCTTACAGGTCGTATAATCAATGCCCCATTTTGCAAAAGGGCCAACGGTGACTACAGGGTGCAACGGAGCTGGTGGCACATGCATCTTCCGCTGGTATATCTGGCACGCATGACACGAACGGACGACAAGAATGCAATCCTTAAAAATGGAGGGCCAGAAATAACCAGCGCGAAGGATTTTTTGAGTTGTGGCATATCCGGACATGTGACCACCATAGGTGCCAGAGTGGTAGTCATTCAGGACTCTCTCAGCTTCCTCGAGGGTTAGACATCAGCGGAGGACGGAGTCAACGCCGAGATGGTACAGGGTGTCCCCGATGATACGATAGGGTTGACACTGATGATGGATCCGCCGCCGAGCATCTTTGGATATAGCGGGGTGGAAAGAGGACGTCTGCAAATATACAATAATATCCCCGTACTAGGGGTCAAGGGTGTTGATCAGAAAAAGAGTTTCGTCCGGGATATGATCCTCTGAAAGAGAGGGTACAAAAGGAGATGGCAAAGAGCAAATTAACTTAGCAAAGACCAGAGACTTCTTAGACTTGGAAGCAGTAAATTCCAAGTCAAACTCTTGGAGGATGACAATCCACTTTGAGTATTTGCCCCCTAGCAACTAACGTGACAAAATGTACGTCATCGGGTTACAGTCAGAAATCACGGTCGTGGTTCGCAACAAGATATAATGTCAGAAACGTTGGATGGCATAAACGGCAGCCAATGCCAACTTCTCGACGTAAGCGTATCGAGTTTTCGTATCCAAGAGGTTTCGGCTGAGGTAATATATGACGTGCTCATTGCCATCATCATCGTCTTGCATGAGAACCATGCCAATAGTGGTATCGGCGGCAGCCAGATACAGAGTATAATCACGGTGGTAATTCAGAGGTCGCAATAATGGAGCATAAACAAGTAGACCCTTGAGACATTCGAAAGACTCTTGAGCGGTAGTATCCCAATGAAAGGGTGTATCTCGCTTCAATAACCGTGTAAAACCTTTAGCCACCTCAGCATAGTTCGAAACGAATCGTCTTAAGAAATTTGCTTTGCCCTGCAAGCTCTGCAACTGCTGCAAAGAAGCAGGGGGAGGAAGATTCAGAATAGCCTCGAATTTGAGGGGATCCAGATGGATGCCCTCTCGGGAGACGATAAACCCAAGTAGTCGGACTGATTCAACGCAGAAGACACATTTATGAGGATTGAGCCTGATACGGTAGTGTCAACAGCGGAGAAAGATTTCACGAAGATTGGAAGGATGGTCCTGGCGTTTGACTGAATGAGCTGGTAGATCATCTAGATATGGTTGTACAATGTGATGGATGTCATGAAAAGCATAGGACATTGCATGTTGGAAGGTAGCACCGGCATTCTTCAAACCGAAAGGGAGCTTTTTGTAAGAAAGAGTGCCCCAAGGGCAGATAAAAGCAATCTTATGCTGATCAGCGGGTGCAATATTGATCTGGTTATACCCGGAAAAACTGTCCATAAACGAATAGATTTCACTTCCTGCACACTCGTCAATGAGTTGATCGATGAAGGGTGTGGGGAAGTTATCCTTAGGACAGGCGCGGTTAATGTCACGGTAATCAACACAGACTCGAATGGTACCCTGCTTTTTATTCACAGGGACTATATTAGAAACCCAATCCGTAAGTGGGATGGGGTAAATGAAACCAGCCTTGAGAAGCTTTTCGACTTCTGCTTTAATGGCTGCAGCCTTTCGGGGGTGCACGGAGCGTAGGCATTGATGAATGGGCTTAGCACCCGGATATGTATGTATCTCATGCACCACTATGCTAAGGTCAATGCCAGGCATCTCTTCATAGGACCAAGCAAAGACATCACGAAATTTGCGAAAAAGATTGGTGTAGAGCTGAACTTCCTCCGGAGTACAAGTGACTCCAATGTGAATATGCTCGACAATCCCTGGTTTCACAGAGATGTCGATGGGTTGGGTCTGCGTAATGTTTCCCATATTGCCTTCAGAAGACACTTGATAAACTTGAATAGGTGTTTGAAGGGGCTGAAATGGGATACAAGAAGCAAACTGTTCGAGACAGGCGATCATTTCCTGATGGGCAGGGAGGAACGAGGAATGGTGGTGATGATTAGACCAAGGGCGTTCCTCAAGAGACATGGTCTCTATAATGGTTTCATCGGAAGGAAATATTTCCTTTAATGGATCCGAAGTAGCATCATCTCCAAGCCAAGGGGAATGAACATACAAGTTAGGAATGCTGCTTGGAGGAGCAGGTTCGGGAGGAGGAGCCGATGTAGCAACGATTTCAACGTAGTTGAGCTCGGTGGGACTCAACAGCATCGTATCGCCCGAAGATTCTATCTGATTAGCGGGAGGAAGGACCCACGGATCAGAGTGCACGGAAATCATATTAATAGGGGCGAGATTAGGAGGTGGGAGGGAAAAGACACCCATCAGGGCGGGATCTTTAAAGAGTCTGGCTCCCACACTCTCACATGATTTGGAGGTATGCTCCACGAAAGGCACATTGCCTTCGGAAGAGGAGGCGAAGAAGGAGAGCTGGTCCACGGTGACAATCTTCCCCTGATGAGGGAAACGAATGACGCGGAAAAGAGAGGAGGCCACGACTTGCATGGCGTATGTCCAGCTACGTCCGAGGAGGAGGTTGTAGGTAAGATTAGCATTGACAACTTCGACCTCCACTTCGACTGTCTTCCCTTCCAAAGAGATGGGCAACCGTTGGAGGATACCATAAGGACGGGACTCTCTTCCGTCAAAGGCTTCCAATGTTGTAGGAGACTGGCTCAGTGTCGGAGAACCAATAGCTTTCCAACAAGCAACAGACATGGTGCAAGTCGAAGCACCTTCATCAATGACTGTACGATGAATCATTTTAGTATTGATAATGACCTGTATGAGGAAAGCGATTTGGTGAGGCAGTCTTGGCATATGGCCCTCGAGGTCAAAAGAAATCAGATCCGAGTCAGCCAGGTCTATGCCACCGATGGCCGATAGCAAGGACTTCCTCTGGGAGGGGCAGCTCTGGAGCACTTCTAGGGCAGACATAGCAGATGGAGCCTGAGCTAAGTCCTCAACGATGCTGTAGTGCTGGGCAGCACGAGCATTAGGGTTGTAAGAAGACTTCCGGAGTACACCTTTTGGAGGGGGTCGGATAGTCATCTCAGTGCTAGGTCTCTCGATGTGGAGTGGACCAGAACTGGATGGAGGATCGCTGGAGGAGACGTCAGGCTCTTTCCCAGCATGAGAGGGATATTATTTTGCTCGAGTAGTGATGTGGAGGGGAATCGTCCCAGCCATAAATACTTGAGAGCCAAATGAGGAAGAGGGTTGCGATGGGTCTGCCACCATTTGAGTTTGCTGTGAAGGGAAAGGTTCTTTAAGCACAGCAGGAGTCCCAGGAGCACCTTTCAACAATCGACTAACTTCAGACCACCTGGGGTAGTCTTTAGTATAGTGATCCTCATCACAGATAAGACAAGGATACTTAGGTTTATGTTTGGCTCCTTCCTTGGGTGGAGGTTTAGGGGAGTTCTGTCTGGGCTGTTTGGATTTATTCTTGGCTTTCCCTTTCTTTTTCCCTTTCGAGGATTTATCCGCCGTGGTGGACTGGATGGCATTAACCTCAGAAGTGTTTCCAGAATTAGATTGACCGTGAGAATTTTTTTCGCTAGGAGCGTTCGGTTTTTGCTTCCCAGGGTTCGTGGATGATTTCTTTGAAGATGCGTTTACAGAGCCAATAACACCGTCAACAGATGGTTTTGGCGGAGCTTTGGATGTTCCGGGTCTCGGGGCGTCTGGAAAATAATCATATAAAGTACCTGACTGAGAATAAACTAAGTCGAGGTACTGAGCACACGCGATAGCTTGCTCTTCAGTTACACAAGCTCCCATAGCGATGTCTCGCGCGATCGCAGGGACAAAGGAGGTTGTAAACCAATCGGTTAGGAGCTGATCAGGAATCCAGAACTTGATCAAATGACGACGCCGTCTCCATTCATGTATATGATCGGATATATGCGTGGCCGTGTCCTGTTTGAGAGACGTAAGGAGATGCGTCCCTGTCTCATACCGAATGGGTAACTGAAAATGAGTTAGGAATGCCATAGCCAACGAGTTGAAATCTTGAAATGTTCCGCGATTCAACTCAATATACCACTTAGCGGCCGAGCCGGTGAGAGTCCTTTGGAAGAGGCGGAGCCGGATGGAATCATCAAGCCACGAGTTGGATGAGCACCAAAGGTGATAGGTCATGACATGGGCTTGAGGGTCCTCGCCAGCTTTTCCATCGAATTTCGGGCAATCACCGGGTATCTTAGTTGGAACTGGTGGCCAATATGGATTATGAAGAATGGGATCATTTGTCAATTTGGACACATCTGGCAGTTCCAATGTCGCTAAGAAAGGTAACTGAGGATTGAAGGACATCTGTGGCCATGGAAGAGAGGTAGTACCAGGGTTCCAACCAGGTGGTGGTTGCCCCCATGGACTTTGTCCGGACGGGCCTGGCCCATAAGGGTTCTTCCCATAGGGATTTTGTCCATAGGGGTTCTGTCCATAGGGATTCTGTCCATAAGCAGACAACTGACCCTGGATCTGCCCCCCAGCACCCCATGGATTAGCAACTTGACTTGCAGGTGCAACATACTGTTGCTGATAATTCTGATAAGGGGTGACCTGCATTTGCTGATAATTTTGATAAGGGGTGAACTGAGTTTGCCCCTGGGGTTTCTGGTAACCATATGGTTGCTGAGCTCCATACTGAGCCTGATAAACAGGCTGCGCTTGGTAAGAAGGTTGAGATTGCAATCCACCTTGCATCTAAAAACCAATTTGAGTCTGGGGCCCAGAAGGATGTCCTTGAACAGGTTGAGCTTGGACCATCTGGCCGGAAGGTTGTCCTGGTTGGGTTTGGGACGGACCCGTTTGCACAGAAGGATGAGCTTGCTGGGTATTAGGTTGTCCTTGTGCAACCGAGGGTTGTCCTTGCGGAACAGATGGTTGAGCGGGTTGGACGGCTGGCTGACCTTGAGGTTGACCAACTTGTCCAGAAGGATGACTAGGCTGGGCAGTGGGTTGGCCCTGCTGTATGTAAGGCTGACCCCCTTGCCCAGAAGGGTGGCCCTGCTGAACTGCCGGTTGACCTTGTTGAATATAATTTTGTCCTGCTTGTCCAGAGGGATAACCTTGCTGGACACCAGGTTGACCTTGTTGGATGTAAGGTTGTCCTGGTTGTCCAGGCAGGTAACCTTGCTGGGTACCAGGTTGCCCTGGATAACCAGAAGGTTGAGTCAGATAAGTAAAAGATGGACTACGAGCGGCCGAAGGTTGTCCCTCATAGGGCTGTCCTTGTGGGCCCCCAGGTTGTCCTGGGTAAGACTGGCCGTAATATTGCTGCCCTTGGGGGGTTTGCGTATAAGACGGCTGGCCTTGGTTAGGCGGTCCCTGAAGCTGCGCAGGCATTGCTTGGCCTCCATGGTAAGTGGTGGTGCCCCAAGCAATGAATAATGGTACAGAGACCTCAACAATAGGTTGAGTAGGCAGGGGTTTGGAAATATAAAGGAACTGACCAGTAGAATCGTAATAATAAAACAGACCTTGCGCGTTCGGATCCTGAACAGCTTGCCCATACTAATCATACGGCCCCCCTCCTGGGACGGGACCAAAAGAGGGTGGTGCACTTTGTGCAGGATGGACAACTTTGGGTGTATGTGCCGGCTGGCCACTACTCACTTGACTGTGAGGCGGACCAGCACTAGCAGTCATAGCTGAAGATGCCGTAACGGCACTAACAACCGGAGTTGAATGTGCTACACAAACAGTTGGATTCGTTGGAACTGAAGTGACGGGTGTACTGTGGACTTGTGAAACAAAATATCCCATAGTGGGAGTGATACGGAGGTCCCACATGGTACTTGAAGCGGGGATCCTGGCACTTATATTATCCCTCAATGACTTGTAGCGTGAGGGTACTGGAGAAGTGGCCGGGATAGGAGTTTCGATACTCGAAAAAATGGGTGTCTCACTCACTCTAGGAGATGTCTCATCCATGTGAGAGGTAGACATTGGAGATGAAACACCAGGAGGGGTAAAAGGAATATCGTCCTCTTCAGGCTCCCAAATGGGGTTCCAATGTATTTTGTAATCCTCGTCGTCCGGAGCGCGAGAGTTGATCGGTTGGATACTCGGGATAACAGGAAGAGTATCACTCACAACCGGTACCTCAGGAGCAACGGAAGACAGAGACCCTTGATCACTTGGAACGGGAGACGGGATCGATGGTTCAGCCAGGATGACAAACTTCAAAACAAAACCTAAGGGAATCTAACGAGAAAGGACCCTACTCAAACTAACGCACACAAGATCTAACCAGGTAATGTTAATCACGGCCAAATAAATTTTAAGACGCAAGGACACAACTTGACCTTTTCATGTTTTAAGAGTCGAGAAAAGGACAAAAAGATGACTCTAGTCTCCTTCGAATGTTTAGTGAGCCCGAAGTGACAAATGCTCAGATGAGCCTTTTCGTTTAAGGAGTCTGAAAAGGATCAAAAGTGACTACTCTGGAGAACTAGGCAAAGAGGTTTACCAAACAAATCCTTAAAACTGCATATACACCTTGGCAGTCATATGAAAACCAAGGACTTCCTGTACGACAGTCAATCTTCCTGAATGCTGTGTTCGGTGCGTTACGGCTTGTAAGGCGGCAGACACGGCTTCCTGTGGATAAAGGATGATAACCTAGTGGGGTCTCCCCTATATACTCGACGGTACGTGGGAGCTCAAGTCCGTGCTAGACCACTTGTTGCGTCACGGAAGGAGGAATCACCCAACCTTAAGTGAAACAAAAGTGACTAGGTTTAACGACGCCATAGCACGTCTCTAGCCTAAACCTCTAAACAGTGAGCGTTATGTTCCAATTCGTTTTTAAGTTCATTCAGTTCATTTTACGGTTGATCTTTGATTAGGTTTTGATTTCCAGGTCCTACCGTATGTAATCTCTCACAATTCCCTAAATGCAAGCTATATGCCAAAGAATATCATTTCGTTCGATGAACACTAACTACGAGAGAGTTGAGAATTTTTCAATCAAACAAAATGACCATAAACAATCAAGAACCACTCTAATGCAGCTAATGGCAATAAACGAAACTTTTCTTTAAAGTCACTAATCAATGAAAAGCTCTAATTTCCATTAACTAATTCAACGCAAAAGAGACTGTTCGTTTTCTTTTCAATGGCAAAGTGCACTAAACAAATTTTGAGAGATAATAACACCGAGTAAAAGAGACAAATTTCACTCAATGAGAATGCAATCAAATCCCCAAAACACCAAGGCAGTCCTTCAAACCAAAAAGAAAACATAAAGACCTCTATGAGCTATGTGATCCAAGCCCAAACGAAGCCAAGTGAAATCCAAGCGGAAAAGAAGCAAATTTCTTGAATAACAATAAAAAGCTTTGACAACCACTGAGCAAGTGCAAAAGAATAATCACAAAGTCGACTGGACGATCAAAGAACCCAAGACTCCTACGGAAGGCTTGATGCACAAAGCCACTAGATGCCCTAGAGCTAAAATGTGAAATCAATGGAAAGAGGCAAACACCCAAAGGATGGAGGTCGAAACCAGTCAAACAAGTATCAAAACCACTCCAGTAATTGAAAAAGACGTGGCAAGATACAAACCCAAGCTCAGAAGGCTTGCAAACAAGAAAACTGGAAAAGTTGATAGGCCTGGCACGACTGTTAGGCTGTAACTCGTGCTTTTAAGGGATTGGCACGAGTTGTCTTTGAGCAACATGCGCCAACTGGTGCGAGTGTCAGGCAAAAAAGCGCGCTAATCAAGCTTGCTAGGTCAAAAATAAAAACAAGCAGTCCAAGGCTTGGTTAACAGTATCTAGGCAGACCAGGAAGCGAGAGACAGCAAGAAATCCAACCCAGAAAGCTATCTAAGCAATCCAAACAAGAGAAAACCAAAGAGACAAGACAAACTCCCCAGCGGAGTCGCCAAATTGTTCTGGAGGTAAATCCTCTCCGCGGATAGAGACGATCCCTACTAGCCCAGACCGGGTCTAGCAACAATCAAACAATGCTATCACGCAAGTTCCTAATTGCAAATTAAAGGTGGATGATGAGAACCTACTTGGATTCCAATGCTAATATTCGTAGAAGAGACGTCGCTCTCATTCCTTTGCTTCGGCAGGTCACGATCCCCATGATCCCCGTGATTGGACACCTACACATGCAAAGAACAGCACAAATACAAGCATAAAATCCAATAGATGCAATTATATATCAGTCAGAAAAGATATAAATCAACATCAATCATTACAAAGGACAACGAGAGTGGAACCATAATGACAGTCATCTATTATTGATAAACAACAAAGAAGAATACAACCATAGTTCTGACGTCAAATCCTCCTTTCGCTGGGTGATCAGCTACACAAGTCTTGCAAAGCTTGTTGGGATGGGAAACAAGCCTCTCTCTCTTGGGTGACAAGAATCTCCTCACTTAGATTTGGCCTTATGGGTGCAAAGAAGGCTCTTGCAGCTTCAAACTCTTGAACTCCTGGAATTCTCTATCACTAGCACTATGCTGGAACCAGCTTGCTCAAGGCATAGAGACATGCTTTTATAGATAGAGGGGAAGGAGATAAGATCAATCACAATTTCAATGGGATTGGCTTTATCACTTAGAAGCTTCCATGAAAGGTGGCAAACCACTTCCCTTCTATGGAGATTCGAAGCCAAACCATCCTAACACAATAAGGATTCAGTTGATGAATGGGTTAAGGAGAACCTTTGGAAGTTTGTTTGTTAAAAAATTTACCCAACTCGGTTGGCACGAGTGAGACTCTGAGACAGAGCGCCAATGACGCACCCTCTTAAGAGGATTTCCCCCATTGGCGCGAGCAGTACACTATGGAACCACGGCAATGCAAAAAGAGGTCTTTTTATGGGTATTCTGTAGGAGATGTCTTCAGGGCATATGAAGCTCATACTTAGAGGAATATAACGCAAGTGGTTTCAGGTCATGTCACTTCTCACAGGTCCCGGAATGAGTCCTCCAGTGTGCGGGAGAGGGGTAACAAGGACGGTGACAAACGGTGACAAATTACTGTGTAACACTTCTTGTTGAGCATACCCTTTACAAACAAGTCTGGCCTTGTTTCTAATGACTTCTCTATTTTCATTCAGCTTGTTTTTGAATATCCATTTAGTTCCTATAATATTTTTATCATGAGGTCTAGGAACTAATTCCCATGTATTATTATTTTCAATTTGCTCGACTTCTTCATTCATGGCCTTGAACCAACATTCATCTCTACATGCTTCATTTACATTTGGAGGTTCAGTGGAGGATAGTAATTCTAGATAGCTTGAATTTTCTGTAATAGTTCTTCTTGTCTATACACCTGCCTCTTTTTCCCCTAAAATTTGAGTTTCTGGATGATTTTTTTGAACATACCTAGACAATGTCTTTTCTTCTACCGTTATCTCTTGTTCTGGTGCTTCATTGGTTTCTTATTCAATATCATTGTGATTTGATGTGGGAAAATAATCCCCATCTTCTTCATTGTTATAATCTTCTATTGTTATCTGTTTTGGATTTTTGCATGCTTCATCAACTACAACATCAATACTTTCAACAATTTTCCCAAGTCTTTTATTATAACATTTATATCCTTTACTTTGGGAAGAGTAACCAAGAAGAATACCTTCATCTGCTCTGGGCTCAAACTTACCAAGTTTTTCATCAGTCCTTTTGATATAACATTTGCTTCCAAAAAATTTAAAGTATTTTACAGTAGCATTCTTACCATACCAAAGTTGATGTGGAGTTTGAGTGCTATTTACCCGAACATTTTCTTGGTTGAGAATACTTACGGTGGCAAATGCAGCTTCACCCTAGAAGGTTGCAGGAGTTCCGGATTCATCTAGCATAGCTCGAGCCATTTGTTGAATAGTTCTATTCTCTTTCTACCACTCCATTTTGCTGAGGAGTCCTTGTGGTGGAGAATTGCCTTTTTATTCCATGTTGTTCACAAAAGTCAAAGAATTCATCCGAGGTAAATTCTCCTCCTCGATCAGATCTGAGGCATTTGATTTTTCAATTTGATTCATTTTTAACCAAAGCTTTGAAGGCTTGGAACTTTTCAAATGCTTCATCTTTATGCTTTAGAAGACCTATCCAACACATTCTGGAAAAATCATCAATGAACAAAATAAAGTATTCTTCTCCACGAGGTGACCTTTTCCTTGATGGTCCACATAAATTAGTATGGACGAGTTCAAGAGGTTTACTAGCTGACCCTTCTTTTTCAATGAAGTGAGCTCTGGTTTGCTTACCGATTTGACATGGTTTGCATATTGTATTTTCAGGGATTCTGATATCTAGAAGATCACGAACAACCTTGAATCTGCATGCTTTTCTTATTTGAGAAAAACTTAGATGTCCCAACCTTCTATGCCACAGCCAATTTTCATCATTTTTTCTTAGATAGCACTTCTTTTGTCCTCCCTTGAGTATGTCTAAGTTTTTTGGAGTTATTGTACCTTTGATCACGGTCTCTCCTGTATCAAGCTCACGAACAACACATTTGTTTGATCAAAACACCACTTCATTTCCTTGATCACACATTTGACTGACACTCAACAGGTTATGCTTTAAACCGTCTACATACATAAAATTTCCAGCTTTAACCTTTTCTTTCAAGAAAATAGAGCCTTCACCTTTTATGACAGCAAGATTGTCGTTTCCAAATGAGACATTCTTTTCCTTTTCTAAGGAATTATATGGGTGAAGCTTTTCTTTGTCACCTGTCATGTGTTTTGAGCATCCACTGTCAATGTACCACTGATTTTCTTGTCCTTCTACATATAAGGCTATACCACATCTTTCTGTTTGAGATTCTTTCCTTCTCCATATCTTGGGATTTAATGGAGTTTTCTCCTTTTGAGATGTTTGCCGAAATTTTTTCTTGCATTCAGATTCTTCATGACCAAAGTTGTTACAGATTGAGCATTCTATTTCATTTTCAAGAAGAGAAAAGTTATTACAGGAACTTTTCTTGATACCTGTCACATTCCTTTGATTTCCTACTTCTCTAGTCATGATGGTTTTGTAAGCAACACATTGAGAAACCTTGTGTCCAAAATTATGACATGAAAAACATTGCCCATTAAAGAAGTTCCTGCGACTATCGAATCTGTTGACCTGGTGATTATAGTTTCTATTGATATTCATCCTTGGAGAAAATTGAATATTATTTACCTAAGGTTGGTTGTGGCTTCTATTCATCCTTGGAGTAAATTGAGTCTGATTTACTTGGTGATCTGCTTTATGCCTTTGCTGATGATCGTCATATTGTTCACTGGTCTTTGCTGCATCAAGATAGCTTTAGTGGAGGTTGACGGTTTCTATGATTGAGATGCTTCTTCAATATATCCAAGACCTGTCTTTATCTGAGGAGAATGTTGCACTTTGATAATTTCATTTAAATTTTATGATCCTTTAGCAAATCTAAGATTGAGAGATTTCATTTTCTCAAGATCCTTTCTTAGACCCACAATTTCACATTCTAGTTTTTCATTGTGTTTTTCTTTTTTAGCAAGTTGGTATGTCAAGGTATCTATAATCATATTCTTTTCTTCCAAACATATTTTGAGTTTAGAGATTTCTTCATGAAGGTCATCCTCTTCTAAAGCATCCCAAAAACTATCATCATCCTAAGCCATTAGAAGTCTATAATCATTACTCTTTTCATCTTCATCACTATTTGATAAACCATCGCTTCTTCATGAGTATAGTAACTCCTTTTATTTACAACTTGTTCTCTATTCCATTTTGCATATTCCTTCCCTTTTTCATATTCATCTTTATGAGGACATTTCATAGCATAATGATTGAATCTGCCACAGGAAAAGCATTTGAAGGGTAGCTTACCTCTAAATCTTCCGAAACCCCATTGAAGTTTCTTGACAAAGTTTACCTCATCTTCTTCTTCTTAAATATGTCCTGATTCATTGTGTTCTTCCTTTTCTTTTGTTGAAGCTTTAAATGCGGCTTCTCTCATACCTGATGGTCCTCCTTTTCTCATCTCAAAGGTAGTTAAGATTTCGTGAAGCTGTGTCATAGTGATAGTCTGTAGATCCTATTTTTCTTCTATGGCAGACACTTTTGATTCAAATTTAGTAGACAAGGATCTCAAAACTTTCTCAACTAAGGTAACTTCCTTTATTTATTCACCCAGATTCTTCATACAATTAAAAACCTCATATATACGTAAGAAGTAACTAGTTATACTTTCATCACTGTGCATCTTAAGAGTTTCATACTGAATTCTGAGAGTTTGAAGCTTAGCATGTTTTACCTGAGAGTCTCCTTCGTAGCTCAGAATTATTTTGTCCCATATTTCTTTGGCTGATTTGAGTTGCATGACTTTGACAGATTCTGATTGTGACAAAATTCCCAATAAAGTATTGACTACTCTGGCATTGGTTTCATATTTCTTTATACCTTCCATATCTATAGGAATTATTATTGGAAATGTATATCCTCCTTCCACAATTTCCCAGACATCCATTCCAAGTGATTGTAGATAGGATGTGGTTCTTATTTTCCAATAAACAAAATTGCTCCCATCAAAGATTGGTTTTCTGATGGATCCCACGCTTTCTTGATTACTCATGATGATGCATATCCCTTCAAGCGATCAAGCTTCTTTTGAAGGACCTACTCTGATTGTTGTGGGGAAAAATGCCTATGCAGGACGATCCTATCCACCTAAGGTGTGACAGTGCCTTAGCAACAAACAGAGACAGCTATTCTAGTATTCTTCCTTTATGAATTAAGAATGAAGAGAGATAGATGGACTAACCGGTGTCTTCCGTTTGTCCCTCGATCCGGTCTCTCTTCTCTTTGTGAGTTCCCAGCTACTTGCCTTCTCGCTCACCCAGCTTCAAGAGGTTTCTGCAAGATCACAAGAAGAGAACACTACACAAGACATGGATTCATATTCATAACTAGTTTAGGATTAGAAATAAACTAAACATACTAATGCAATCATACATCAAAAATACATCAGTATATAGGAGAAACCAAGATAGCTTTATTGATGAATAACAAGGTTCAGGAAGAGATACAACCCAGAGGGCTCCAATCCAGCATCTCCTTCCTAGCAAATGGAATTCCTATCTTCACCCCCTTCAAAGCATTAAGAACCCAATGATTCCAATCTCAAACCAACAGCAATTCTTTGCAATAACAAAATTTCAGCCTCTAGATCTCATGGAGGAGAGATCCATATATAGATGTTTGGAGAGAGGATGAGTCAGCTTGAGATCTGACTAGTGTCCTCTCCCTCTGTCAGTTCTTGATTCCACTTGGAGGTTCTTGCTTCCACTTGGAGATTTGGAACCTCTTACTCATCACCAGTCGAATTCTCTGAGGCAAGTGTCATTTTGGAAGCTTCCTGGGTTTTGACACCTTGTGGAATGAACTTGCCACATGTCAACTCTCGCTCAGCGCAGGTAGCCAGTGTTGCCTTTGACATTCAGCGCAGGTAGCCAGTGTTGGCTTTGACATTCAGCGCAAACAGCTAGTGGAGCCACTGAATTGATCCTGAATTGACTTGTTTTTGAGCAGTTTTTGGTGGAGAACTTCTGTGAATTGTTGTGGTTTGTTAGCCTTGTTCTTCTAGGGGTAGGAACAACATGTTTAGGGACTTTGGATCCTTTAGATTATGGACATTTCATGCTCAATGTTGTAAGGCACAAAAATGTCTATAACAGTTGCCCCCTAAAGTATGAGGCCGTTTATCGGGTGAAATGCTTTATCAGGGGGATCCGAAGTTCATCCAATGGTGGGAGGAGACCTGTAATAAGATACAATACAATACATTATTTTTCATACTGCTTTCATGATCTAGCTGAGGCGAGCATTCCCATGCTTAGCTTTATAAATTCATTTTTCTGTACATAGAACAGACAATCGTCTGATGGTAGACTGATAATTTTGATGAAATTATCATCCTTTGAGTAGGATGACCATCTGCTGCAGTGATGTACATGTCAATCTCTTTATCTTTCCTGAATATATATCGCAGCCCGGATGGATGAAACTAGATGCGGGGTCTTCAAACTCGTTCGATCTTCACTCTAAGTACAAGTCGATCCATGTGAGAAATGTTCTGAAGTCGAACATGGAAAGACATCGCTTGATTACCGGTCAATGAGGTAAACCGTTAACAAGCGCGAGAGGAATCACCGATAATGATAATGACCCTCAAGGTACTGCAGTACAATTCACGTGGTGTGAATAAAGGACTTGGCGTTGAACACCACGCAAAATCTTTCGGTCGAAGGTCATTGATGTATACCTGTCACCGGAAGTGAGAAACTTGCCATTGAGGCATGCAAGCTTCAAAGTACTGAAGGGGTTGTTCCTAGATCAACTTCTTGGATAATGAGTTGATGTCGACAAGAAGCGATCCGTCAAAGGAGGGCCTTAATGAATCCCACATCAATGACACAGAACGGAGCTAATGATTTTGATGGAGGTGAAAACGATCTGTGACATATGATTCAGGGTGGCGGTCATGAAAGGATGAAGGATAATGTATGGCAGTGGATGGGACACGGTTGACTTTCCTGAACGACTTCTCTTGAACATATGGCAACACTGATGTGATGGTTTGGTAGCATTACCCCAAATATGGATGGTATGGTGAGACCATGGATGTGACCGGTGAATGAAACAACCCAACCCGATTGTGGTACGAAGAAAAAGTGTCATGTTCAAGAGCGACTTGCTACCATCAAAGTTTTCTTGAGTTTCTCCCAATTTTTCCCCAGTCATTGCTGACCAGTACCACTTTATTTTTGTCAAGCTTGAGGAGGATAACATATGCTTGTTCTATAACCTGCCCTTCGGGCAAGCCCATCGCTATGTTTTAACGAGCCTAGCGATAGTGAAACTCGTTCTCGTCTAAAGACAAGTTTGTTGCTATTTAATGATTTTAATGAGTCTAACGACAAAGATAACTCGGTCCTTTTCATTTTTAGAGAGTCTGAAAAGGTACATAAAGTTAACTCCAAAAGTCTTTTTTCGTCATCTAATCCCTTGAGTCCGAAAAAGTATAAAACAATACAGAAGGGATGAGTTTTCGATAGTTTTAACGAGCCAAATAAAACAAACGCTCGATCTTTTTGTGCAATAATCCCTCAGGTCCAAAAAGATTAAAATCTAGAGGAGGGATAGCACTTCCTGTCCCTTTAACGAGCTGGAAGGCCAAGGACTCGGCAATCTTTTCATATTTTACGAGTCAGTTGAAAAGAGCTTAAAGAAGACTCGTCTTTTGAGGAACGAGTGATAAACAGGGTTAGTAGCTGATTCCAGGTACAGGTTGGAATTTTCCAATCAGGGCAGTGTCACAAGGATGGCTAGGTGAAATCACTCTTCGCAGCTATTCCCCAAAATGGTTAAACAATCATATGGAGGTGAACGATCGGCCAAATGAAAAGTGGAGGTGACGGTGCAAACACGACCAAGGCTTTAATGGCTGATAAGGTTACATTCACAGTGGTTATTTACCGGGTAGTTCATTTTTTAACGAGCTTAAACGCGGGTGGAAACATTTGCTCGATCTTATGTTTATTTTTTAACGAGCATGAACTATGTGCTAAAACTGCTCGGATCTTGCGTTTATTTTTTAACGAGCATGAACTGTGTGCTAAAACTGCTCGATTATACCAGTCATATGATAAGAGTGTCTCATTGAGATTCTATTTTTTATGGAGCTTCATCTCACGAAGCTTTGCCCCGCATCCTTTCTTTATGCAAGATAGGAAACGGCTAACCCAAAAAATAGATAAATAACCGCTCTTTTCTTGCACTCCAAAAGGTTTGCATGCCCCCAGGAATAAAGTATGATTTCAAGGTTACCTCTACTTCATTTCCGTCAAAACATTCATTTCACCGAGAGAGGCCTACCTCTTTCAGGTTACCCAAAGATTGTCTCGTTAATCTTTCAAACAAAACACTTCCTCGACAATGTCTACCGAAATAGACAAAGGTGAGCGACGTAGCCCGCCAACTCACATAACTTTGACAAAAGAATCTTATTCTAGAACAACCCTCTTCCTAGACGGACGGGGTACGGACTAGTCATATTCTCCCGCGGAAACCTACCTTATACCCAAAGTTTTCCTGCCGAAGCAGACCAGGACGCATGCCCCCTGGGTTCCAGTCATATCCTCCCAGATTACTCGTGCTAATCAGGAGGACGGACCGTGGGTTGAGACACTTCTTGCGTGAATAGACCATTTAGGGATGGTACATGACTATTTGCGATGCGTGATCCAGGAAATGAAAGTTGGTCAACGAGCTTGACCATTCTTCCTTCATGCGGAAAACACATTACTCTAAAGAGTGAGGAGACGACGACTCCCATGCAATATATATAGTCTCGTCCAAGGAGTAGGTTATAATCCAAGGGTCCTTGAACGACCATCACGTTCATTTGAATGGTCTTCCCTTTCAATGTTATGGGCACATTGGGGAGGATCCCTAAAGGTCGACTGGTTCCTTTATCAAAGCCTGATAGATTTCTCATTTCAGGCAAAAGCGCTGGCGAACCAAGCGTTTTCCAAGCAATAGAGGAAAGGATACTCACAGATGCCCCCTCATCAATGATAGTGCCAACCATTACCATTCTGTATATTTGAACGATAATTCTGAATGGTATGCTTGCTGGCAACCGGGGTTTGCCTAGTTGGTTCCAGTCGAACGAGACAACTAGGTTGCTTGGTGGTGGGACCAAATAGACGGCCGGATATCGCTCTGACGAACTTCCTTCCTGCGATAAAGGAGTGGGTGCATTGCCCCTGTGTTCATCGGAGTCAGTGTTGATGAAGAGAATTTGGACGGTGTCGTCTTTATTCTCCTCTGTGATGGTATTATTCGAAGATAGAGCCTCTGAAGGCAAAACCGGGTCAACTGCCGTCTCAACCTTTTGACTTTCGTCAAGCATGGATCCAGACGGTTCATCTTCAATGATAGGTGCTTCGGCTGACCATCTGGGCGGGCCAGCTGGGTTCTCAACTAGTGAAGGACTTGGCAGGAGTTTTTGATATCCAGGAGGAAGTTGCGCTCGTAAAATCGGGCGATCTTCCAAAACTCTTTTAGCCTCGTCTCAGAAGGGACAACGGTGGATGGCATGGTCACCTTCACACAGTTTGCAGGGGAATTTAGCTTTCCCTCTCTGTCCTGTGGCTTCACTTTCACTAGTTGTCGGTGAGCAGTCAACATGGCTATCAGAGGTTGATGCTACCGAATTGTGCAAACGGGGAGACTAGTCCCTTAGTATCCGAGGGATGCAGGGACAATCTCTGTGGAAGTTGTCTCCCTTGCATATGACACATGGCGATTTAGGCCTAGTCAGTGCTGTGTGTGGATTTTTTTCAGACGACACTTGTTTGCCCCCAGTCACTTTTGGCTCCTTCCTCTTCTTCTCTTTCTTCTTCTTTTCCTTCTTCTCCTTAGGAACTTGGTTTTTTGTTTTACCAGTTCCGTCAAGCGAAGAGGAAGGAGCAGAGGAAGAGTTAGCTGAAGTAGAAGGCTTGTGGGCAACTCTGGTCTGGTCTAACTGTTGACTCGACTGTTCAGGAATAGTGGTGTTCTGAACGACATTGGTTGAAAAGAGCCAGACTGGCAGGCCAATTGTCAGTCCTGGAAGCGACAATGTGGCCATATGGGGCGCACCAACATCTCCCCAAGAGGAGAAGGGACTAGGATTTCCACCAAGGGGAATTCCTTTGTTGGTGTGCTCCGTTTTTTCAACCTAAAGATCAACGCAGGAATAGGGGTGATTGTTCCGTTTAAAATAAATTTTAACGACGCTTTTAGACACAACTTGCTTTTTCAATTTTAAAGAGTCGAGAAAAAGCTAAAGATGACTCTAGTCTCCTTCGATGTTTTAACGAGCCCGAAGTGACAAATGCTCGGATGGACTTTTTCCGTTATAGAGTCTGAAAAAGGCCAAAAGGAACTGCTCTAGAGTTCTAGGCAGAGGGTGTGCCAAACTTTTCGCAAAACCGCAGAATACTTTTTAGGGTACGGGCGGTCGATCTTCCTGAATGCTGTGTTCAGTGCATTGCAATCAGTAGGGCGGCCGACACGGCTTCCTAAGGATAAAGGATTTATGCCTATAGGGGTCTCCCAATACATACGCGACGGTACGTGGGAGCACAATCCGTACTGGCGCTGTCGTCCCTCAGGAGGAATCACCCACCATCCACGAGATCGACAGTCACCAGGCTTTACAACGCCGGGACACTTCTCTAGCCTAGACCTCTATGTTGTGCGTTATGTTGAAAAGCGTTGTTAAGTTCATTCAATTTATTTTAGGTTGATCCTTTTAGAAGTTTGCCTTTCAAGGTTCACCACGAGATGTATGATACAATTCCTAAATGCAGTCTAAAGATGATAAGCAAGCTTTATATCTTTTCAACTTTTAAAATCCTAGCTACTAAGGGAAAAGAAAGACACCATCTTTTCTCAAAGAGCAATCAGCACACTCTAATGCACTTTTCCTAAACCATACATGCAAACTATCAAAATGCAAATGCATAATGCAGGTGTTTGTTTTCCGCTTTCTTAGTATTGATGCCTACAAAGAAAGCTTTTTGTACAACTTTGAATTCGCTTTTAAATGACAAATACAAACAAGTTTACTTTTTCGAAATCAGAGAGGGTAGAAGAGATTACAACACTTAACGATTTCCGAAATGAATACTTGTTTCGACACTTAAAAGAGACAAATTCAAACCAATAAGCAAAAGCAAATGTATAATCAACTGCAAACAGCCAATGAACTCTCTTCTAAGATCACAATCAACAGATCTGAATCAAGGGCTACAGGATGATTATTTCACTTATGCAAAGGAAAACTGCAAATGATGCCACAAACACATAAAAACACTCACAGTCTTTTTGTACAAAAGGAGGCAGAATTCAAGCAGAGAAAAGGAGTTATCAGACTGGTACCTATGCCGGTTACAGGCTGCAAAAATCAAAGATCAAAACAAGGCAAAACAAAGCAGAGAAGCCCAGCTGCACAAGACCAAACTTGTTCAGCGCAACCTCAACACAGGGGTTTTGACATTCAGCGCAGGTAGCCTTCACGGGACCTGCGTTGAAATGCAGAACCTCTTCACAGCTGTCGCGCTGAAGGAGAAACGAGAGTTTCTCACTGGGTTCTGGGTCACAGATTGCTATTTAATCTACTGTTTCAGGCCAAATAAAAGCAACAATCAAGGTACAATCAAAGGGATGCTTTGAGGGAGTACTAAGATCTATCACAAAGGATCATCAAATCATTTGTGAGTCCATTGTTCAGATCATAGACAAGTCCAGTGATTGGATCAAAGCAGCAACCATCTACTTTGCATCCGAGAATAGCAGATGCAGTTCGATTGTTGCTATCGAGTCTATGAAACAAACAATGATAGAAACACAAATAAAATGACTAAACAGATCTCCCCAGCAGAGTCGTCAATTTGTTGTGGGGAAAAATGCCTATGCAGGACGATCCTATCCACCTAAGGTGTGACAGTGCCTTAGCAACAAACAGAGACAGCTATTCTAGTATTCTTCCTTTATGAATTAAGAATGAAGAGAGATAGATGGACTAACCGGTGTCTTCCGTTTGTCCCTCGATCCGGTCTCTCTTCTCTTTGTGAGTTCCCAACTACTTGCCTTCTCGCTCGCCTAGCTTCAAGAGGTTTCTGCAAGATCACAAGAAGAGAACACTACACAAGACATGGATTCATATTCATAACTAGTTTAGGATTAGAAATAAACTAAACATACTAATGCAATCATACATCAAAAATACATCAGTATATAGGAGAAACCAAGATAGCTTTATTGATGAATAACAAGGTTCAGGAAGAGATACAACCCAGAGGGCTCCAATCCAACATCTCCTTCCCAGCAAATGGAATTCCTATCTTCACCCCCTTCAAAGCATTAAGCACCCAATGATTCCAATCTCAAACCAACAGCAATTCTTTGCAATAACAAAATTCCAGCCTCTAGATCTCATGGAGGAGAGATCCATATATAGATGTTTGGAGAGAGGATGAGTCAGCTTGAGATCTGACTAGTGTCCTCTCCCTCTGTCAGTTCTTGATTCCACTTGGAGGTTCTTGCTTCCACTTGGAGATTTGGAACCTCTTACTCATCACCAGTCGAATTCTCTGAGGCAAGGGTCATTTTGGAAGCTTCCTGGGGTTTTGACACCTTGTGGAATGAACTTACCACATGTCAACTCTCGCTCAGCGCAGGTAGCCAGTGTTGCCTTTGACATTCAGCGCAGGTAGCGAGTGTTGGCTTTGACATTCAGCGCAAACAGCTAGTGGAGCCACTGAATTGATCCTGAATTGACTTGTTTTTGAGCAGTTTCTGGTGCAGAACTTCTGTGAATTGCTGTGGTTTGTTAGCCTTGTTCTTCTAGGGGTAGGAACAACATGTTTAGGGACTTTGGATCCCTTAGATTATGGACATTTCATGCTCAATGCTGTAAGGCACAAAAATGTCTATAACACTGATACCAATTGTTGGAAATAATACCGAGAGGGCGAGTGAATCAGTATTATCAGATCTATAATTTTATTTCCCAAACAGATTTATATATGATACTTTAGTGAAGTGAACTAGCGTTTACACGTGACTGTACTTAAAGAAACCAACGTATATGCAAAGAACTTTTGATTTAGAAAATTTATCATGTATTGAGCTTAAACTAGTATATCAGAGATTTATTAGAAAGTGTGGTAAAAGCAGAATAAAGCATCACACATAAGAGACACACATGAACACCAAGATATAAGGTGGAAACCAAATGTGGGTAAAAACCACCTACTGTTGTCATCTCTGTCTTCTTTTTAATAATAAGAAAATATGTTTACAATCTTGTACGGGTGCAGACTCATACCAGTACGCAGGCACCCACCTGCAGAGGGCTACAACCTTCTCTCATTCTCCAGCTACTACTCGAAGGGAGCTACAACCCCTTAGCTCTTGTACTAGCCAATATGTTTACTAGTATGTAGGTTCCAGCCTACAAAAAACTCCACTCTTCCACCAGGGACCACGTTTCATGAATTTTCAGACTGTATACTCCTGGAACACAACACCACAATCTCAAGGCCACGTTTCATCCAATTTTCATATTTGACCCATCAACAGCATTGAAACTTAGAAAATCATAACATCAAATACATCTGCATCAACCAATCACTGAAACCTAATCATCACTTTCTGAATCAACCACAACTAAATCAGTCAATCACTTGACAACCCATCATCACTAAAGCAAATCACAATCAATCAATATGATCATTCAGAACACTGTCACCAAAATATAGTCTCCAAAACACAAATTAGAACCCAGAATTCTGCAACAACAAACTGAAACAACTGAAACTTTAAACATCATACTTCATAAGGTATACACTACTTCCATGTGCTAAACCTATGTGTATATGCACTTTTACTAAAGGGAACCAGCATATAGATATGCAAATTCAAATTTATGATGTATACGCTACTTTGATATTCTGAACCAACATGTATACGCTCTTTTACTAAAGCAAACCTACATACAGATCTGTAAATGATAACTTAAAACATCAAAACTATTCCAAACTTCAGTCATACCTAGATCATCACATTTACAAAATAAAACATGTGTTAGTATTCAGATCTAGATTGTTCAAGATCAAACCACATAATGATAATACTCTTAAGCCTTTATGATCCCGGTCCATCAACCTTCATCAGCCTTATAGGTGCATCCTTAGATCAGATTAAGAAAACCATCAGAAGCTCATTAACCTACATATATGGTTCCACACTTCATAAGATATTCAAATCCTTGCACACCTTTGACCTAATGATATTCCCCTCCTTATATATTTTTAGGCCTTTCTCAATACCATGGACCAAAAATACTTAGGACCAATACCTTGGACCAAATACCTCAGACCAATCAAATACCTTAGACCAAAAAATTTTGGTTTTCCAAGATATACGTGCTTTTCCTTCTGTGAAAGTGTGTGTTTACGTATACACTCCTTTTTTTAAGTAAACTTGCGTGTATACACAACTTGGACAAGGTGAACCTGCGTATAACTCTCTTTCTTCATTCTTTGGAGTCTGATCTGTAATTCGTTGTTGTTAACCTGCTACACTGTGATCTTTCATCTGAGTGATTTTCCATCTAGAACAACACCTGTATCATAATGGCAACACAACACTTCTTGTTTTTGATTGATTTTCGCTGTCCAAAAAATTGGACGACTGCCATTCACTTGAGTGAACAACACTTTTGTTTTTCCTGATTTCACTGTGCAAACGATTGGATGATTTCCATTCAATTGATTGCACAACACTTATTATTTTTTATTTTGATTTTTCGTTGAATCTATTGAACGACACCTTTTAAGAAGATAAATTGTGACTTTTCCTCATTTTTTGATCATTATGCCATTTTCTCTTCTTCTTTTGTATTACAAATAAGCACCATTTGAATTGATTTGTGCCTCCACTAAGGAAAAATGGTAATAATAATATCATTATGACTTCTAAAGCCTTTTATGGTTATATTTATCCATAAGCTAATACGTTGTATATTTAGACTGACTGCCTAAACATCTTTTCTTTTGGACACATCATGAAATGATTCATTATTCTTAATTCATGCTGCCTTATGTTTATACTCCCAAATGGATAAAAATCATTGATATAATGATAAGGGGATAAGAGTATAACACTTTCATTGGCATGCTTTTACTTCTTACACCATCCCTAACTCTTAAGGAGAAAATGAGCCTCCCTGTTTTTTTTACAATATGAGTTACAAAAGAAAAATAAAATATGAAAATGCTTAAAACATTGTCTAAAAAGGATAGGGGGTCTCATTATGAGATGGCCTACCATGATCATAAGGATTTAACAAGTGACATTCCAATTTGGCTACCAAACCAAGGCAATGACCTTCTTGATAATTAAATATGTCAGAAGAATAGGGGGTCTCATCACGAGCCAACCTGATCACTTTGTTACACCCTAGTGAGTGGCACTATGGTTATTTGGTCACCATGCCAACATAGTGGTCTCTTTATGAAAAAGAAAAGAAGAATTAACTGTAAGAAGGACTCTGGCTCATTTGGGGGGGTTAAAAAGCAACCCTGTCGAGGCTATGAATGCCTGCTGGTAGCAGTGGCTCTACTTGTGGTATTGGAGTATCACCTTATATTGTCGTATGCCATTTAGCTCTTATCACCTATCGATTTGTTTCTAAAGAGAATGTCCATTTGAGTAGAACTTTTACACACTGAATAGCATGGTGACTTTAATCTATATTCATTATATTCCATATGTCCAATCATTAAATAACAATCATTAAACACATATAGGCAATTATGTTGACGTGATTAATACTGCTCACGGTGAAGATATTTGACGTGATGAATTAAAAATTGCTGCTTTTCAATTTGTCCAATTCACGTCTAATGATGAATATTGATTAACTGCTTTACCAATTTGCGTGTTGTGTTTTTTAGATTGGTTGCTAGCATTTATTTTGCGTCAATGTATTTGCTTGATTTTCACGTTTTGAAAGGATGTGGATGCCCTTTTCTCATCAGAGGGGAGATGGTCTGTGTATGCACAACACGTATCACAATTATGGATAATTGTGTGACAATCATTCGGATTACCTCCAGAGTAAGAACCGCATGATGAGTATGAATGTGTAATAATTAGCAGGAATTTCTGATTGGATGAAGAATGGCAACCATTATGGTGGGCATGCAAACTTACAATCCTACGTTAAGTATGGCTGACAAGATGAATGACTTAACTAAAAACGATAATAATTGTGAAAACAACGTCATTTCCCTATTAATTGTTGTAACATACATTGTTGTTGTTCTAAATTATAGAGGTAAAACACAATTGCATATAGGTGAACCAGCTTTAGGTGTAGCAGCCATGGGCGAAAGAGCTATCCGGAGTGAACCTCTAGTCTTGATGGTATCAGATCAAGCTAGTGAAATCCTCGAATGTGTTGGCTGTCTGTAGTATTTAAGTAGATTGTAGGGATTTCATGAGGAGTTAACATTAGAATTTCTGCAGAATTTGCAGAATGGTACCACAGTGGTAAAAGGTATAAGCATGATGGTTTCTGAAGAAGTCCTAGTTGAAGTCACTGGACTTCTGGCAAAGGGGGGAAAATGGACAGATAAATGCGTCCTTTTATACAACACAATTGAAGTATTTTAGGACCCGGGTGAGCGGCTGGTACGAACAGGGAAATGAATTCATCCTTCGACGTTACAACAACCGTGGCAAGAACTGGCAGTCATCGTCCAAATATACATTACCTGCAATGGAAGACACGATGTGGTAAAGCCCTGACAACTAAAACTTCTAGCCATTTCAAAACAAAGAATTCCAGTTAATTTAACGTTTTATATGAATTCCTTGTTACATGATATCACCTGAACGGTAAGGACACCTAAAGACCTGGGTACTGTAGTCAACCATCATGGGTTAGTTAAATTAATTATCACAAATAGATTGACCCAGTAGCAATTAACATGGGATAGTATCATAAATCCTACCTTGGATCCACCCCTGAAAAATGTGTAAATAGAGCAGCAAGGGCCAAGAACCCCAGGCCTGAAAAGAACACTAAAGAGAAAGAATTCCTCTGCACCCTTAGAACCAACAAAGCGTAGGTGCTCTTTTTGAATGAAAGCCCAACGACGCATTCCAATCCAAGCAAAGGAAGCTCGACCATCCTACACACCTCCTCCTATTCCGTAAGACCCTCCTTTGCAAGACTATGTGGAGGAAGTGGCCAGGGTATTGGAAAAAAAGGAATGTTTGCCGAAGGTAGAGAATAGCCAGGGAGCATTGAAAAACATAATTGTACCCCTGACCAGTCAATCCTTGCTGACAGCCCTGGTCGTGAGCAAACCCAGCCATTTACTGATGCCATGGAGGAATAGAGGGAGTCAATTCCTTCTATGGAAACACCCCTCGAAGCCGAGGTACATGAAGGAGAAGCCAGCAGAGAAGAAACTCAGATAGTAGGCATTGGTCCAGTGGACCCCCCAGCAGAAGGAAACCCTGAAGATGAAAACCTGGGAGATGCTAATCAACCAGGTGATACTCCCTTTTCGAAGTCCCCTGAGGATGAGGCCTACCTAGGAGAAGACCCGGAGAATGATAATTGTTCAGGAGATACCATTGCATTGGGATCTCCTGAAAAAGAAATACATAATAACAATGAGCTAGAAGGAGAAATTCCACCAGAAGACACAGTTCCAATTGGAAACATCCCTGATGCTGACATAGTACAGCCTGTACAGGAAACATAGGATAACGCAACTAACCCACTGTCAGATGGAGGCCCTAGAGTAAAGAAGTCCTATAGAGATAGGCTTAGAAAGATGCTCAGAAAGTACAAAAAACAGAAGCAAGTAATCAGGTAGCTGAAACATTGGTTAAAAGAGGCAACCAGAACCAAGAAATTGAAAGTGGAAATGGAAACTACAGGAATGCAAACAAAACAATGTTTTGGGAAGGATGTTGAGACTCAAACAAAGTTTCTTGTGGTCTATCCAAAAGAAACCCAGACTGAGCCAGGTATGATAGAAGACACTGCCATGCAAACTGAGAACCGCTATATCTTTACGTAGGGAACCTAAACGGGTCACCCCACTATGGATATTGCTGTCCAAATAGATGTTGAAGAAGATGTTTGAGTTGATTGTATAATTCAAGAAGCAGCTGAAGCTGTTGTGCAGACAAACACTACGGATACCCAGGATGGAGAGGCCCAAATAGATGAGACACCCCTTTATACCCTCTTGGTAAGAGAGGCCATCATCAGAAAATTGTAGAATGAGCTACTGACAGTTCAACAGGAACTGGCTCAGCACAAGGAAAAGGTGGTCCCTCTACATGAACATCAAGGGTTAAGGAAGAAGTTTGAAGCACTTACCATGACTGAAGATGAGACCTTTTCTCAGTATAAGGCTGAGCAAAAGAAGGCTGAAATATTAAAGGGTCAATTGCAAACATCTAGAGAGAAAATGGAGATAGTCTGCTCTCTTTATTCAGACACCCGATCCTACCGAGCCCCTGCCACAAATTATGCCTTATTTCTCATGGAAATATACCTCCTGCTAAAAGTTAAGGTCGATAAGGCTGGAAAACCGGTAGAGATCAAAACCACTCCCGACTTTATCCAATGCTTCAGAGAGCACGATGAGAAGGTCCAGTGCCTCCTTTGTGAACTCTATACGCATAACTTCTTTTTAGAAGATGACGGGGACAACCACCCTGGCCCTTTTATAGGAGACATCCAATTTTAGGCATTCCTCTCATTTTCCACCAACCTACTTAAGTGGGCCAAGGCTCACAACAGTTTCAGAAAAAGTGAGTATGTCATTGACCTATGGGTCAGAGAGGAGCCTACACAACCATTACTCCTATCTGTCAGGCATAAACAATTTATGCAGTGAGCGAGTGTTGTATGCAAATTGGGTCCACTTCATACCAATACTATTCAGGCCAGAAAGGAATATTTAAAGGACATTAAGGAACAAGCCTTGTCTGCATCGACATAGGTAGGAAGTCTCTAGTAACACTATGAGGAACCAAGAACCATTTGGATATCGAAATTTCCAAGCTGCCTCTTCTTGTTTCTACAAATATAGTAATATGATTTTAACGATGGGGCCTGATTGGATAGGATGTCATTACAGACCCCCAATCATATGGTATCCTCCTGATCAATACCGTAGTGACTATAACTTGAACGATCAAGAGGTAACCCAGGCTTTCGCTATCCTTAAGAAGAAAAATGGTTTTAGGAAGTACAAGGAGGAAGTATATCTTGCTTATTCCCTAACTCAGTTTCATCTAAACTACTCGCTTGCATGTGGACATGCAAAAAGGTAAGCTGGGAGTATGTTGGGACAAGAAAAAGGTATGATTTCTCTTCATAAAATGCTTTATTTACCATTAATATGTTATAAAATTATATATTACGGAGCAATGGAACACATAAAATATAGCAAAAATGTAAACACAGAAAACGCATAAAACAAGAGAGACATAGATATACGTGGTTCACCCAGTTTGGGCTACGTCCACCCCGAACAGCTAGTCCTTCCTTTCTATTATCTATAAAAATGAAGAGACACAACCTACAGCAGATCCGCTGTAATATCCTCTGTTTTCTCTCACAGTCTCACCTCTTTGTTTCTCGCTCACATAATACACATCTATTACACAGCCTCAAATACAATGCACTCATATGAAGAGAGGAGTTGCCTTCTAGGGCAAAAAACATGAAACTAAACATAAGTTCTACCGTCAGATCATCCGCCTAATGAATGACCCAGATTGACTAGAAATTACTATACTTTTACAGGGAGATTTTACATCTATATTTAGCTTCGAGGGCTGTTATAGCTCCAAATCTCACTCTTATGGTTTGTGATGCTGCACTTATGGCCTAGGGCAACCCCTCCTTCCAGACCTGGTCCAAAAATTTAAAAAACAGTGTTTTATTCCCTATACGCGACTTTGCCCTGTGTTAAACGCGTGTACACGCGGGTCTTTCATACCCAACCCGCGTGTATCTATTAAAACACTTAAAAAAATATAATTTCCTCTTTTTCGGGCGGTGATCGCAAGTTTACCTGCTGGATCACCTGTTAGTGCCCGTGGCCCAACTGTTCCCAACCAACTCCTAACTAAAAAACTACTTTGGAGAGGGTATAAAAAGACATCAAAGGGAAGGCCAAGGGGAGAGAGAAAGGAGAGCAAGATTATTATGCTGAGATTTTTCCCTTAGACCAGGTCTGAAGTCCTTGGTGCATTCTGCACTTCCCCCATTTTGCATAGGAAACCCTTGTTTCCATGTGTATTGGTGATCATTCATCCTTGACATCATCATTGAGTAAGACTTGGAAGGAGCTCTTGTTGGAGGCTGGAGGCTAGAACGAATCCGGGAGGAAGCTTGCTTGGAGCCTGCTGAAGGTGTTCAGGTGATATCTTTCCGATATATGTACTTTATTTGCCTTTATATATAAAGAAACACGTCTTTGTTCCCGAATAATCTTTCTTTATGCTTATGAGATTCTTGTGTTGAATTCTTATGAAAGTGGTTACTTAAAGATTTTTTATAACTAACTTTATAGCATAAAGATGATTTATACATAAACTTCTATACATGTACTGTTGTGTTCTTTGATTTGTTTGTCTTGCAGGTCAAAGAAAGAAGAAGGGAACTCCAAGAAGGGTTTGCACCCTAACGATCTTCTCGAACGTAGGACCTTAGGTATGTACCCTAAACATTAGGATTTGCTTAAAAGTAAAAAAGATGGCTGTGTGTGTGTGTTTCTTTGAATAAGCAATTTTCAGTCTGGTAGAGTCTTAGCCCAAAGGACCCTAGGGGTACTTTCCCTTCAACCAGAATTGGCGACTCCACTGGGGACAACACTCTTGTTGTTCCTAGTTTGGGTAGTCCTCAAGCCAATCAAGGCTCAGTCCCTCTGTTTGTTGGTTCTGACTGTCTGATATTTTCTTGAACTCCAAGCTTTTCCAGTTTTTCAGTTTGTGTTTTTTATTTTTCTTGAAACACTTCATATACGCACTTTTTCTGGATTACAGAAGCGTATATACGCAAGTTGCACTAAGTAAACCCGCGTATACGCAGGTTTCCTTAGTTACAGTCGCGTATACACGCATTCTGCAAATAATTGCAGGCGCGTATATCACATAATTTTCAAGATTTATAATTTTTCTTTTGCTGAATGTCTGTCTGGTGGTTTGGGTCAGTTTAAAACAGTCAATTCCCAGTGACAGTTCTCTGTTTAACAGGGGGCATCTTGTTTCGAACTCTCTCTAGTTATAAGGAGTGCTAGTCTTGTTTTTCGTTGATTGCAAGCGTCATTGATTTTTGACACACAAGATTTCTGTTTAAGAATCTTGATTGCTCTGTTTCAACAGAGTGGGAAGATTGTCTTCAATCTTTGTGTCCATTTTGTTTTCATGACATTTGTGTTTGCTTAACGAAATCATTTTTATGACCATTTGCTCCTTCGTTTCGGGAGATTTGTTTGTTACCATTTTCTTGAAACTTGTCTTTTGATATTTTGGACTTTCATTGCTGCTTTCGATTGTCAAAAGCGATTTCGAACACATTTTATTTTTGTTGAGTTTTCATCATTTGAAAGGTGTCAATTCACAAAAGTGTTTGGTGGCTTGTTTATCAATCATTAGTGTCAGTATTTTTGAGAGTTTTCCTTTGAAAAAGACTTTTTGGTTTGATTGAAAGAAAATCTTTTGAAAGTTTTTGAGTTTCGCTCTCTTAAACTTGCTTCTCATTTGATTTCCTTTTTTGCGAAGTGAAAGTGCTTTGTTTTTATCTTAAAACTTGTTTTTATTGTTTGGACGAAATGATTGGTAACACATCATCTTCTATCTAAGCATTTTAGTGGCAAGACAAAATTTGGTAAAGCAGCAACTTTCCTTCTTTGTTTGCAGAGTAGTCTTTAAAATCTTGCATTCACATATAGTTCTTGCATTAGCATAGCTTTGCATCCTCTTTTAGGCATGCATAGTTTTGTTAGCTTTTGTGAGTGTGGAGTTTGAAAAGAAAGCAAAAAACTTTGTTTAATTTGAAGTACCTCTGAACCTCATAGAAATTGCTCTTCATCGAAACGAAAAGTGCATGTGCATGTAGTTAGGATAGTTTCTTTTTGCGTCCTAAAAACACCACAAGTTTCACTTCCGTTACCTTCTGACTTAAAGAACAGCCTAATAAAATCAAGCGCTTAATTAAAATCCACTAGAACTTTTTGTTTTAGTTATTACACCAACAAGTTTAGGATTTTAGGGCCTTGGATTAGGCGAGTGGAGAGTTAACTCTCCAAGGCCACACAAAACGTCAAACATAAGAGTCTGATTAAAGAGAGTAAATCCAATAGCGTTAGGAAGACCAGGAAAACTCTGGATCTGGGAGTTAAGCACGAGGGTCTGTGAAGATAGGGAAGAGAGATACCCCCTCTCCTACTTGTCCGAACTTACCTCACGACTGTTCCGCCTGGCTTCTGCGACGAGTTGGTACCCATAGTTGCCTCTCCTAGGGATCTGCATAGGTGGCTGCGGAGGGGAATCCCGTGGCACCTGAGGTCGACGTTGTATCACTCTCGACAGTACTTCTGGAGGGCACCCTTGCGAAGCTTGGGGGCTTGCACCGGCACAGGCTGTTGTTAGGAGGTCAGCGTAACTTCCTCTGTTACCTTCGCTGATAGGACTGGGCCGTCATTATCCCATACTATCTTAGGAAGGCCCCTGACTCTGCTTTCTTGTATTTTGGTGTCCGGTCCTCACCACCCGGAGCGGAAATACTCGGAAGTTGTTTGACTGGCTGTTTCTTTAGGGATTTTATAGTGTGTGCTCTTTGCTCCTTGTATATAGTTGGCTTTAGGTATTTTTGTCTAGTCACCTTTGGACTTTGTAGTCTGAGTGACTGGCTTGCCACTCTACCGATTTTGAAAGGCTTTTGGTCGTTCTTTCGGAGGTTGTGGAGTTGCCTCCTCAAGGGCAAAGGTTTTGATTGCTTATCCATATTCTTTGAAGGGTTATTTCTATATTCCCGCAAGGGAAAGGGTCTTGGGATCAGTTAGATATGGCTAATATTCCTGTGGAAACCAACCAAGGTACCCTTCCAAAAGGGGATCCTTGTGCTTTTCCTTTCTTTGGAAACGTTGGTACTCCCTTGATGGCCACTTTGAATATTCCTGGGTTGAATGTTGGACTACCCATTTGGCTGTGGTCCACTCCGAATATTCCGAATGCTCTTGAAGCTTCCCCGTTGAATGCTTTATTTCAGGGGCATCATATGGGTGCTAATTGTTCATCTTCTTTCAAAGAGAAATCTGAGATTCCTTCTTCTCCTCCTTCTTGTCACAAGAAATCGAAAAAGAAGAGAAAAAGGAAGTCAAAGAAGAAGAATAATTCTATCCCTTCGTCCTCAACCTCTGCGAGTCATGTTGGAGATGAGTCTTCAGCCGCTGCGAGTCATGCTGGAGGCACAAGTCTAGTCACTGCAAGTCATACTAGCACTTCATCTTCGACCTCTGCGAGTCATGTTGGAGATGAGTCTTCAGCCGCTGCGAGTCATGCTGGGGGCACGAGTCTAGTCACTGCGAGTCATACTAGCAAAGAGTCACCGACCTCTGCAAGTCATGTTCAGGACTCTCCGCAAACCACTGCTAGTCATGTTGGTGGAATGGAGGTTGATAAGAAACCTGGACATAGAAGTTTTAAACCTAAGTTCCCTTGCAAGATATGCAAGGGAGACCATCTTACTCATTTATGCCCTGGTATTCCAGAGGTTCAAAGGATATGGTCCGAGTCTGAAAGTACTTCTACTCCTAGACCTGATATGGTTTCTCATCAATCCCATCAACCATCAGTTGAAAATGTGGTAGAGTCAGTGCAATCGCTGGCCGATTACACTCCTCTTTTGGGGGGTGAAGTGCCTAACAAAAGAGTCTGTTTGATCTCTAGTACAGAGTCTTCTGGTATAGGGGGCATTCCGGTTTCTTCGAATGTTCCCCCTCCAAGCTCTAAGAGTGTTTCCTTTGATTGGGATAGCCTTGTTGAGCCTCGTCTTCCTTCCGCTGCACCTTTCCAAATAAAGGTCAGGGTTAATTCCACAAATGTCTATCGATGTATGGTGGATGAAGGATCCTCTACAAGTATTATATCCTCTTTGACTTGGAAAGCTTTGGGTTCCCCAAAGTTGTTGACAGCTCAGAGTCAGTTGTTAGCCTATGATAGAAGACCTGGTGAATCTATGGGTGTTCTTCCTCAAGTGCCTATCACTTTAGGTGGGAAGACTGTCTTACTCGATATGATGGTGGTTGATAGCCCTTTAGACTTTAATATGCTACTTGGGTGTGATTATGTCTATGCCATGAATGCTGTGGTGTCTTCACTCTTTCGAGTAATGTGCTTTCCTCATAACGGGAATATTGTCACTATTGATCAGCTTGCATCTGATAATCACCACCCTAATTCGACTTTACTGTAGAATGCCCCTTGGTTTGTTCCAAGTGTTCAAGTAGACTCTACCCCGCCGCGGGTGAATTATGTGGCATTGAATCCTCAATGTTCGATTGCCTCTAAGAAGGATCCTTTGACTTATTATTCTCCTTCTTGGGACTTGGTCCCGGCAGTTGACTGAGAGATTCTTTCTATAGGGACATGGGACCCTTTAATTCCATCTTTTGATCCTTGTAGTTCTCACAATTTCTCAGATCTTGTTTTGCCTTCACAGGAGGAACTCTTTGAAGCCATGAGTTATGACTACCAAAGGAGTCCTTGGTTTGAGCCCTGCAAGGGGTTTATTCCGAAGAGCTATTATACGTAAGCCAAAAGGCTGCGTGGTTCCCTGTACCATATTGTATATATGAGGTACGCATTTTCAAGTTTTGTATTCTATAGCACAAAGATTTTATATGAAGTTTATATGTGGGATGTATTAACTTCGTGTCTAGTGTTCCTATTTATGTTTACAGAGCTTGGAAGATTTCTCCTTTGGAAGTTTATGGTTGGTCTGTTCTGACAGGTATTGGTTCTCGAAACTGGCATATAGGTTAGGTTTTTCTGCCTGCATTGTGCACTTATCAGTTTCCTTTTCCATTTTGCCTTAGGATCGACCCCACCAAGTTATGGTGCGGAACCTTCTCATTGCTTAGAAGTATCATGACTTGTGTGGTAGAGCCTACCTTATCATGGGTGCCCTAGTTAGTACCTTTTTGTCACTTGGCACTCATGCTGATTTTTCATTCCTAGGCTCGGGAGTCCTCTGTAGTCCCGCCATGACTTATGCGTTGAAGACTCATTCCTCTTTGCTTCTTCGCTTCGTTCTGGCCTTATACCCTAGAGGCTCCTATGTGTGTTGAGTTGTACTACTGCATTGCATGTTGACCATTTGCACTTTTTGGCCTATAGCCGGCTTCACTTGGACTCGTGTTTAAGCCCACTTTTGACCATGACGTCTGCAAAATCAACCTTGCATACCCTTGACCTCTGCAGCTTGACATACCCAGATCCGTGGAAGGAACATACCTCTGAGTGTCACTGACCAGGTTTTCACCTCCCTGCATTGAGCATAGGAACGTTCCTTTCCCAGGAACTAGATCATCTGTTTCACCGACACTCGTTCTTTCCACTGTACCATAGCATTCTTTTATTCTTTTTCCAGCTTATCAGAAAAAGACAAAAAAATTAAATATTCCAAAAAGAGCGGGAACAGGGACATTATTTCCATTTATTGTTGGCAGCTAGAGTCAGTCGTGTCGCCCTTGAACAAAGCACTCAAAACAAAGTCTCCTCCGCATGGGTGGGATTTAGTTTGACTTAGGTAAGCCATAACCCTGTTATCGAGTCAGTTCTCCCCCGATTGGTTATCTCTTCCAATCATATGGAGGGTTCGTTCGTGCCTCCTGCATGACGAACTTATACAGATTCATTATATGCTGCCACATAGTCACATTGAGTCGTGCTTTTGTTCAAGGGAAGTTAGCCTGAGTCGGCCTTTCTGCGGTGTCTCTTGACTCATTTTTTAGTCGGCCATCCCTGGTTGTCAGTGTCATGTCTATCATCACATCAGTTATATTGGTCCTTCACTCGTGCCGGTTTGAGAAGGTCCCGATTGACTTCTTGCTGGCGGGTCTTGTCCTTATCGACGACGACACATTGCTCTGAGGGCAGACCTAGAGACTGCACCCTGGCCCTATTTTCATTATTGATAGGTCACCTTGTGCTCAGCATCGATCAGTATCATGGGTCTTTGACTGAGTGGTTTCCCTTGTGTTCGACATCAGCATACATTATCACACATTGGGATTCGTGCAGTACCTTGGTTTCCATTTGACCCTATTGGTGGATACCTCGCCTCTGTGTCAGCTTTCATTATTGGTTGGTTCAGAGGGTTTCTGCCGTGCGCTAGCCACATCTTGTGTATGCCGGAAACGTACTTTGGTTGGGTTACTACATCTTTTTCGTCCGATTCCTTCCACATTATTGGCCTACGGGTTACACTCGCGCTAGATTGATGGAGGATGCCTTAATGCCTTCCTTCTAGCGGATCTTTCCCTATCGACTCCGACTCATTGCTCTGGGGCAAAGATCTAGAGTCCATTTGGCAGTACCTTGGGGTTTGCAGTCATTAGTGGCAGATTCCTCGCTATCGACAGTGGGAAACCATCATTGTCTCCTGATTGATAGATTCTTACAGGTGTTCGACTTCAGCTCATCTATTCACACTTGTTAGATTGTACTGGGTACCTTGACGCTCATTATCATTATCGGTGAGTAGTCTCGCGTTTGTTAACGGTATACATCAATGACCGGTAATCAAACGATTTCTCACATGGTCGACTTCAGATCATTTATTCCCATGGTGTAGAAATGTACCACGGCGGTCGGTGAAGACCTCAGGTTGTATCAGCATTCATTGGTTCACTTGACAGTTGCTCCTGTTGCTGCTAGTTGATACCACTCCACCTTATATGTTGCAGTCAGTCATGGCGACATTCTATATGCTGGCACCTGAGTTTGCAGTGTAGTACCATCCTATTCCATCATGTTCAGTTGGTACCTTTTGGGATCAGTCTTTGATTTCAGTGGTCCGTTGCATCTTCCAGCATCATTGACAGTTTTATATGTGATATTCAGACATGTACTTACTCATTATGATCAGATGATCCATTATGTATTTTACAGTCATTTCTACTTGTATACTTAGTGGATCCGCTTGTACCTGATATGCGGACATGCTTTACTTTTCCTGAGCATGGGTATGCCCGCCTCAGACAATGTTTCTTTCTGATCTCCTTTCGGTGGCTTGGCAGGCTGAATTCTGGTGAAGTCCTCCTCGGTTTTTCGGCAGAGTTCCTTTCCTTGTACTTACTTAATATATTTCGGCCATCATGTTCCCCTTCTGACCTCATACATTAGGGGGCATCTGTTATAGCTCCAAATCTCACTCTTATGGTTTGTGATGCTGCACTTATGGCCTAGGGCAACCCCTCCTTCCAGACCTGGTCCAAAAATTTAAAAAACAGTGTTTTATTCCCTATACGCGACTTTGCCCTGTGTTAAACGCGTGTACACGCGGGTCTTTCATACCCAACCCGCGTGTATCTATTAAAACACTTAAAAAAATATAATTTCCTCTTTTTCGGGCGGTGATCGCGGGTTTACCTACTGGATCACCTGTTAGTGCCCGTGGCCCAACTGTTCCCAACCAACTCCTAACTAAAAAACTACTTTGGAGAGGGTATAAAAAGACATCAAAGGGAAGGCCAAGGGGAGAGAGAAAGGAGAGCAAGATTATTATGCTGAGATTTTTCCCTTAGACCAGGTCTGAAGTCCTTGGTGCATTCTGCACTTCCCCCATTTTGCATAGGAAACCCTTGTTTCCATGTGTATTGGTGATCATTCATCCTTGACATCATCATTGAGTAAGACTTGGAAGGAGCTCTTGTTGGAGGCTGGAGGCTGGAACGAATCCGGGAGGAAGCTTGCTTGGAGCCTGCTGAAGGTGTTCAGGTGATATCTTTCCGATATATGTACTTTATTTGCCTTTGTATATAAAGAAACACGTCTTTGTTCCCGAATAATCTTTCTTTATGCTTATGAGATTCTTGTGTTGAATTCTTATGAAAGTGGTTACTTAAAGATTTTTTATAACTAACTTTATAGCATAAAGATGATTTATACATAAACTTCTATACATGTACTGTTGTGTTCTTTGATTTGTTTGTCTTGCAGGTCAAAGAAAGAAGAAGGGAACTCCAAGAAGGGTTTGCACCCTAACGGTCTTCTCGAACGTAGGACCTTAGGTATGTACCCTAAACATTAGGATTTGCTTAAAAGTAAAAAAGATGGCTGTGTGTGTGTGTTTCTTTGAATAAGCAATTTTCAGTCTGGTAGAGTCTTAGCCCAAAGGACCCTAGGGGTACTTTCCCTTCAACCTAGGGCGCTGCCCCCGAGCCCCTGCTTGGGGACTGCTGGCCCTCGGACCCCCCTAGCTAGGGGGGATCGGTCCCCCCGGACCCCCGCGGGGGGGAAAAGTCCCCCCACACCCCCCCATGTGGAGGGGTGTACAAACTTCCTGGGGTATACATCTGGCTGAAACAAAGACCTCTGAACAATCATGCTCCACACACAACAATCTCCCACTTGGAGAATGATTGTAGCAACTCCATCGCTGCTTCATTTACTAGACAATGACTCCTCTTTGGACCTGGCTGTTCCTCATCTTCATAGTCATCCTTGAAGACCAATTGAAACTGAGCATATTTTCAGTTTCTCCCTGGTTACAACTTTTGTTAGCATATCTGCAGGATTCTGGCTAGTGTGTCTCTTTTCTAGCTTCAACTCTCCATCTTCCAACACTAATCATAAGAAATGGTACTTGAGCTGTATGTGTTTAGTCCTGGAATGAAATGTTGAGTTATTTGCAAGATAATGGCACTTTGACTATCACTATATAACGTGCCCATATCATGCTCCTTACCCAATTCACCCATAAACCTTTGTAACCAAATCATTTCTTTACTAGCCTCTATAGCAGCAACATACTCTGCTTCTGTTGTTGAAAGTGCAACAACACTTTGGATTTTTGAAACCCAACTGACAGCTATTCCACCTATAGTAAATACATATCCTGTAGTGCTCCTTCTATTATCTCTGTCACCTGCCATATCTGCATCAACATATCCTTGTAGAGAAATGTTTGAACCACCAAAGCATAATGCTTGATTTGTGGTACCTTTCAAATATCTGAGAATCAATTTCACTGCCATCCAATGTTCCTTTCCTAGATTTTTCATGTACCTGCTTACGACTCCCACTGCATGTGCAATATCAGGCCTTGTATGGACCATTGCATACATTAAGCTTCCAACTGCTGATGCATATGGAACTTTAGACATATAATCCATGTCTTCTTGGGTCTTTGGGCACATTTCCTTACTAAGTTTGAAATGGCTAGCAAAAGGTGTACTAACTAGTTTTGCATTGTGCATATTAAATCTTTTCAACACCTTTTGTATTTACTCATTCTGAGACAATGTTAATTTACGATTTTTCTTGTCTCTAGTTATTCTCACACCAAGGATTTGTTTTACAGTTCCCAAATCCTTCATTGCAAATGAATTTGCCAATTTTCTTTTGAGCACATTTATTTCCTTCATGTTAGACCCTGCAACAAGCATGTCATCTACATACAATAACAATATAATATAGCTGCCATCATTTTTCTTTTTCAGATAAACACAATGATCATATTGACATCTAGTATAACCTTGTTCAGACATAAACTTGTCAAATTTTAGATACCACTACCTTGGAGCCTGTTTTAAGCCATACAAGCTCTTCTTCAACCTACACACTAGTTTCTCCTTCCCTTTTACCTCATATCCTTGTGGTTGCTGCATATATATCTCTTCCTCCAAATCCCCATGGAGAAAGGTTGTCTTTACATCTAACTGCTCAAGATGCAAATCTTCAGCTACTACTAGACTTAGGATAGTTCTAATTGAAGTCATTTTAACAACAGGAGAAAATATTTCATCAAAGTCAATACCTTTCTTCTATGCAAACCCCTTCACCACAAGTCTAGCTTTGTACCTTTGTTTTCCTCCATCTTCTTCCTTCAGCCTGTAAACCCAGTTATTCTACAATGTAGTTTTACTTGCAAGAAACTTGACTAAGTCCCAAGTCTGGTTATGCATTAATGATTCCATCTCTTCTTCCATGGCTACCTCCCACTTCTTCCTGCTTTCAACCTGCATTGCTTCTTCATAACATTCGAGTTCACCAGAATCAGTCAACAATAAATAATATAACGAAGGAGAGTATCGTTCAGGGGGTATACTTATCCTGGTAGATCTTCTAACACCACTTTCAGGTGTTTGGGGTGCCTGATGTTGTTGTGGTGGTTGTTGTTGTTGTGGTTGTTGATTATTATTATCTTCAGGCACCTTTACCTTTTTAGTGATTTCATCAAGGATTATGTATTCCTTGTTTTCTTTTTCCTGTTTCTTTTCCTGCAACTAATTCTTATACAAGACCTTTTCATTGAATATTACATCTCTTCTCCTAATGATTTTGTGATTTTCGTAATCATATAAGCGATAACCAAAATCATTAACACAATATCCAATAAAGGTACATTTCTTTGACTTTGCCTCAAGCTTTATTCTATTTTCTTTATCAATATGGACAAAGGCCTCACAACCAAAGGCTTTAAAAAAGAATAGTTTACCTTTTTTCTTGTCCATGCTTCCTCTGGAACACCACCATCCAAGGAACTTGAAGGCCCTCTTTTTATTAGATAAACAACAGTATCTACAACATCTGCCCAAAATTGTAAAGGCAATCCTGCATGCAATCTCATGCACCTTGCATGCTCCATGATTGTTTTATTCATCCTTTCTGACACACCATTTTCTTGTGGTGTTCTTGGAACTGTCTTCTCTCTGTGAATTCCATGCTCTGAACAGTACCTATCAAACTTGTTGCTGCAATATTCACCTCCATTTTATGATCTGAGACACTTCAATTTCTTTCCTATCTCAATCTCAACCAAAGCTTTCCATTTCTTAAAAGTATCAAATACATCAGATTTATTCTTAATACAATAAATCCAAGTTTTTCTAGTTGCATCATCAATAAAAGTAACAAAATAATGAGAGCCATCGAGAGATGATACCTGAGCAGGTCCCCATACATCTGTATGCACAAGCTCTAATTTTTCGCTCTTCTTTTCTTTCCCAACTCTGAGAAATCTGACTCTCTTCTGTTTTCCATAAATGCAATTCTCATAGAATTCCAAATCAACATTCTTCAAACCCGGCAACAAATTCCTTGAGTGAAGAATATTCATCCCTTTTTCAATCACGTGTCCGAGCCTATGATGCCATAATGCTACATTTGCTCCTTTGGAAGTTAAAGCATTAACAGAGTTAGAAATACCATTGCATAAATACAATGTACCAACCTTTTCACCTTTTGCTATTACCAGGGCTCCTTTGGTGACCTTCCAAGCTTTATTTGTGAAAATTGTCATACAACCTTCACCGCCTAACTGCCCTACTGAAATCAGATTTTTCTTTAGATCTGGAACATGCCTTACCTCCTTTAGTAGCCATTGGTTTCCATTCTATTGTTTTACAAGAACCTTACCCATTCCAACAATTTTACAGGGTTTATCATCACCCAAATGAACTTGTCCAAAATCTCCTTGAACATAGTCATGAAAGTATTTCTTATTAGGTTTGGCATGGAATGAGGCCCCTGAATCTACCACCCAAGAATCAGTAATATTTTCGAAAGAAAGAACCAAAGCATCTTGTAACACCTCATCTATCACATTTGCTTCATGATTGTTTTCTTGTTGTGCATCTCCTTCTTTTCCCTTCTGAGATCTACAATCTTTCTTTAGGTGTCCTTTCTTTCTGCATTTCCATCACACTATCCTCGATCTAGACTTGGATTTTTCTTTCCTTGATTTACTGCGATATCCTGAGCTCTATCCTCTTTCCATTATTCTTCCACTAGACTCTGCACTCAAAGCATTACCTGATGTCTCACCAGAGCTTTTCCATCGCATTTCCTCGCTAAGGATAGCACCGACAACATCATCAAACTTTAAAGTACTAGATCCAGACATAGAGCTACTAATGGCCATTACTAAACCATTCCAACTTTCTGGCAATGAGCACAAGAATAACAGAGCTCTAACTTCATCATCAAATTTTACCCCTATAGAACATAACTGACTTGTAATAGTATTAAAATCATTTAAATGGTCTACAACAGATCCACTTTCCGACATTTTCATATTAAATAACCATTTCATAAGAAATACCTTGTTTGAGGCCGAGGGGTTTTCATATAGTTTCTCCAACGCCTTAATCAAACCCTCTGTCGTTGTTTCCTTCAAAATGTTGAGGGTAACTGACATTGCGAGACACAACCGTATGTTGGAAATAATGTTGAGAGGGGGGGTGAATCAGTATTATCAAATTCTTTTCAATATATCTTCCTTATTTATACTTTGAATAATTCTTCAAATATTGATCATTACTTTGTATGTCAGTATCATAAAATAATGAGCATGAACAAGAAAAGCAAATAGTCACACAAAAGAACACCAGATATAAGGTGGAAACCCAATGTGGGTGAAAACCACCTGCTGCAATATGTCTCTATCTTCTTTCAATTAGAAACTCCTTTTACAATGATTTTGTACTGGTGCAGTCCTTTACCAGTACGCAGGCTACAACCTACAGAGAGCTACAACTCTCTCTCTTTTTCAGTCTCTCCTGGAAGGGAGCTACAACCCCCTACTTCTTTTCTTTCAAGGACCACTTTTCATAAATTTTCAAACTGGATCCAAGAATATCAAATAATCATCAAGTACATGCAAATCACCCAAACTCCTTATACAATCACCCAACTTCTTATACAATCACCCAACTTCTCATAATGATGTAAACAGAAATATAGTACCAGAAATATAAACCCAGAACTCTGCAGCAATAGATAAAAGATAACCAACAAATGTTTTAAGATATATCCGCAGTTTTTCCTTATCTGGACTGCGTGACTCCGCACCCCGCCTTCTATTTCCCTGCGTATCCACGCAGAGCGACTTCTGCTTCACTGCATATCATCGCAAATCACCTTCTCCCTTTCTGCGTACATTTACTGTGCCAACGCACCTGTTCCTTCTATCGCGTCGCATACTTCTATGTACCTCCGTAGGCTTTCCTTCTATCGCGCCGCGTACCTCTGATTTTGTTCCGCACTTTTTCTTCTGTCTTGCTGCGTGCATCCGCGCTGTGCCCTTTTGTTACGTCGCGTACCTCTACTGAATCTACGCACTGCATCTTTGATCGCACTGCGATCCCCCGCACAGTGCCTTTCTGTTAACCGTGTACCACCGCACTGGACCTTTCACCGAGCTGCGATCCTCCGCACCTGAACCATGAAATACCTGCGAACCTTTGATTTGAACCGAATTAACAAATCTCCGAAGAGCCACTGACAGTCAGATGCCCAGATCTGATCATGCGCCCGAGAGATCACACTTCATAGATTCACTTTCAACTTCACTTTTATATAGATCAAGCTTTTTAAACTGATAACCCAATATTTCAGATCTTAAGATATTCAATTTGCAAAGGTACCTTGGCCAAGTGATCTCCTTCCCTATTTATAGTCAAGCCCTCATTCACACCATGGGGCACAACCATCAAATAACCAAAACAAGGGATCCAAACCGGGGCTAAATTAGATCCTATACCATGGGCCAAAACCATAGGATCATGAACGTCGAGCCAAATACCATGGGCCAAACATAAGAAAACCCACGTGAGCGTGCTTCTCTGCCTTGAAGTGAGTGAACTGGGGGACCGCACCTTCTGAATGGGTAACCTGCGGGTATGACCACATTTCCTGCACGGCGTGCCTGCGGGTCCGCACCTTTTGAACCATTCACCTGCGAACCTCTTAATTTCCAACATTTTGAGAGTCTGAACAAAACATTTCCACTAGAGTGAGTTGCCATCAAGTACAACACCTGTAACATAGAGCCATACCAGAATCATAATGCCAACAATCTCCCCCTTTGGACTTGATGGCAACCTCAAGATCCTCAACATCATTCTCCCCCTTTGACATCAAGGGCAAAGGGTTATGCTCCCCCTAAGAACATGCTCCCCCTGACTATAAACCAGATCTGCAAAGAAGAACCATAATCCACCAAACACCATAAATGACCATGAAAGAGATAGAGACATATTGCAGCAATATTCAGACCAGCATCCATGATCTCCTTCTGTACTTCCTCCATAATGCCAACAATGCATGATATGCTCCCCCTGAACCTGTGCCATTTGATCTTCGACCAATCCGCAACCCAGCACATGTACGCATATACTCCAGATGAGCCTTGCGTACAACCAAAAATCAGAAGAGATTCAACAATAAGATGATGCATCAACAACCCCCAGCTTTTGCCTGAGGTATTCAAAGGTCTCCCTAGGCAATGGTTTGGTGAGTATATCAGCAACCTCTTCCTTAGAAGGAACATACTCCAACTTGACCTTTTGTTCAAGCACTTGTTCCTGGAGAAAGTGATACTTGATTGGTATGTGCTTGGTTTTTGAAAGCATGACTGGGTTCTTTGAAATGCTGATTGCACTTGTATTATCACATAAGATGGAGATAGGTGGTGTACAAGTGATTTGAAAATCCTGCAAGGTCTGCATCATCCAAAGGAGTTGAGTGCAGCAAGATGTAGCAGCAACATATTCTTCTTCAGCTGTAGACAAGGCAATCGAACTCTGTTTCTTGCTGAACCATGATACTAATCTAGAACCCATAAAGAAAGCACCACCACTTGTGCTCTTCTTGTCATCCACGCTTCCGGCCCAATCTGCATCAGTATAAGCATGAAGTGTGAGATATGTATCTCTAGGATACCATAAGCCATAATTTTGAGTCCCTTGAAGATATTTGAAGATTCTCTTTACTACCTGAAGATGAGTTTCCTTTGGATTTGCCTAAAATCTCCCAACTATTTCCACTGCATGCATGATGTCTGGTCGGGTACCTGTCAAATAAAGTAGACTTCCAATCATAGATCTGTAGGTTGGTTGATGTACTGCTGCTGATTCATCATTTGCACTAAGGCTACATCCTGTGACCATGGGTGTACATACTGGTTTTGCATCTTCCATGCCATATTTCTTCAAGATCTACTTGAGATACTTGGTTTGAGACAAGAAGATCCCTCCTTCCTTTTGTTGGATTTGCAGGCCAAGAAAATATGTCAATTCTCCAAGCAAGGACATTTCGAATTCTTTCTGCATCACCAAGGCAAAGCTTTGACTCATAGATTCTTCATTGCTGCCAAAGATAATGTCATCTACATACACAACAAGTATTAGCAATTTTTCATTTTTAATTTTTATATAAAGATTGCTATCTACTGATCCTTTTGAAAAACCTTGTTGATGAAGATATTTGTCCAAATGATAGTACCAAGCCCTTGGAGCTTTTTTAAGACCATAGAGAGCCTTTTTCAGTCTGCATACACGATTTGGATCATTTCCAAGAATGAAACCATCTGGCTGCTCAATGTATACTTCTTCTTCTAAGTCTCCATTCAGAAAGGCTGATTTCACATCCATTTGAAATACTTTGAACTTTTGAAAGCTTGAGAGAGCAAGGAACATTCGGATGGCCTCAAGTCTTGCAATAGGAGCAAAATTTTCCTCAAAATCTATTCCTTCTTGCTGCACATACCCTTTACAAACAAGTCTTGCCTTGTTTCTAATTACTTCCCCATTTTCATTCAACTTATTTTTGAAGACCCATTTTGTCCCTATAACATTCTTATCCTTTGGTCTAGGAACCAACTCCCAAGTGTTGTTCTTTTCAATCTGCTCAAGTTCTTCATCCATTGCTTTGACCCAACATTCATCTTTGTATGCCTCTTTTACATTTTTTGGTTCAGTGGAGGAGAGTAATGCCAAATAGCTTGAAGCTTCTGCAATTGTTCTTCTTGTTTGTACACCTACTTCTTTCTGCCCCAAAATCTGAGATTATGGATGATTCTTCTGAACGTACCGGGATGGAGTCTTCTCTTCTATCCTTATCTGTTCCTCCGGTGCTTCTTGAGGTTCTTCTTCTTCATCATTCTGTCTTTGAGGGTAGTCTTCATCTTCTTCTATATTTTCATGATTTACTTGCCTAGGAATGTATCCCTTTTCATCAACCACTACATCAATGCTGTCAACAATTCTTCCAAGTATTTTATTGTAGCACTTATATGCTTTGCTGTGTGGAGAATAACCAAGAAGAATGCCTTCATCTGCTCTAGGTTCAATTTTGCCAAGTTGCTCATCAGTATTCTTAATATAGAATTTTCTCCCAAAGATTTTGAAGTGCTTTATCGAAGGAGTCTCACCATACCAGAGCTCATGAGGAGTTTGAGTGCTGTTCAGTCGGACATTTATTTTTTTGAGAATAACAACCGCAGCATATGCAGCTTCACCCCAGAAAGTTGCGGGAGTTCCAGACTCATCCAGCATAGCACGAGCCATTTGTTGGACTGTTCTGTTCATCCTTTCCACCACTCCATTTTGCTGAGGAGTTCTAGCTATAGAGAATTCCCTTCTTATCCCATGTTCTTCACAGAAATCGAAAAATTCATTTGAGGTAAACTCCCCACCTCTGTCAGACATGAGGCACTTAATTTTGTAACCTAATTCATTTTCAACCAAGGCTTTGAAGGATTTGAATTTATCGAATGCTTCGTCTTTGTGCTTCATAAGTCCTAACCAAACAAACCTGGAGAAATTTTCAATGAATAATATCAAGTATTCTTCTCCTCAAGGTTTCCTTTTCCTAAATGGACCACATACATCTGTATGGACTAGCTCAAGAGGCATGCTAGCTGATCCTTCCTTCTCCGGAAAGTTAGTTCTGGTTTGCTTTCCAAACTGGCATGATTTGCATATGGTGTTGTCTGGAATTTTGATATCTGGAAGACCACGAACGGCCTGATATTTTCATGCTTTCCTTATTTGTGAAAAGCTTAGATGCCCCAACCTTCGGTGCCATAGCCAGTGTTCATCATCCTTGCTCAAATAGAATTGTTGTTGTCCTTCTTCAAATATGTATAGATTATTTGGAGTTCTTCTACCTTTGATCACTGTTTCACCTGTATCAAGATCATGAACACGACATCCATTTCATCTAAATATCACCTCGGTTCCTTGATCACACATCTGGCTGACACTTAGAAGATTATGCTTCAATCCATCAACATACAAAACATTTCCAGCTTTGACCTTTTCTTTTAACTCAGCAGTGCCTTTTCCTTTTATAGCTGCAGGAGTATCATTTCCAAAAGAAACTTTCTTTCCCTTTTCTAAAGCAGAATATGATTCAAGTTTTTCTTTATCACCTGTCATATGTTTCGAACATCCACTGTCAATGTACCATAGATTTTCTTGTCCCTCTGCATAAAATGCTATCCCACATCTTTCTGTTTGTGGTTCCTTTATTCTCCATGTTCTGGTGCTTGAGGCTTGTTCCTTTGTCTACTGAAACCTTCTCCTCCATTCAGAATCTTCATGACCAAAGTTATTGCAAATAGAACATTCAACTTCATTTTCAAGAGCCGAAAAGTTGTTATAGGTCCTTTTTGTAATCCCGATCATACTTTTTTGTTTTTGAGCTTCTCTAGTGATGATTGTTTTATATGCAACACATTGAGCTGCTTTGTGACCAAAGTTATGGCAAGAGAAACATTGCCCATTGAAGAAACTTCCGCGATTATCAAATCTACCGGCCAAATGATTGTAATATCTATTGTCATCCATTCTTGAAGCAAATTGAGAAGATTTTACCTGTGGCTGGTTGTAGCTTTTGTTCACCCTTAAGACAGATTGCCCCTGGTTTACCTGATAGTCTTTGTTCGTTCTTGATGTAATTCATCCCTGCTTTACCTGGTGATCTTCATTGTGCTTTTGCTCATTCCTTCTTGCTGCATCAAGATAACTCTTTGAGGTGGATGCTTGAGATGTTTCTCCATTATACCCCAGACCTGTCTTGTTTAGTGGAGAACGTTGTACATTGATGATCTCATCTAGAGTTTCAGATCCTTTGACAAACTTAAGATTAATAGCCTTTGTTTTCAACAATTTCACCTTCTAACTTTTCAAGATATTTTTCTTTTTAATCAATTTGAAATTGTAGAGTATCAATGATCATATTCTTTTCTTCTATACATGTCTTGAGTCTAGAAATCGCTTCATAAAAACTATCCACATCTATAGCATCCATGTAATCATCATCTTCAAATGTCATTAAAAGTTTATAGTCATTACCTCGTTCATCTTCATCACTATTTGATAGACCATCACTGTCTTCATGAGTGTAGTAGCTTTTCTTATTTGCATTTTGTTTCTTGTTCCATCTAGCAGGTTCCTTTCCTTTGTCAATCTTATCCTTATGAGGACATTTGGCAGCATAATAACCTACTCTTCCACAAGCAAAACATTTAAAAGGTAGCTTACCTCTGAACCTTCCAGTACCCCGTTGAAGATTTCTGACAAAATTTGATTCTTCTTCTTCTTCTGGCACGTGACTTGATTCATAGTAGTCTCCTTTGCCTGAAGCCTTAAAAGCAGCTTCTCTCCTGTCTGATGGACCTCCTTTTCTCATTTCAAAAGCAGTTAGAATTCCGTGTAGCTGAGACATAGTAAGAGTTCGTAGATTTTCCTTTTCTTCTATTGCAGACACTTTAGATTCAAACTTGGGGGACAATGATCTTAGGACTTTTTCAACCACAACAGCCTCTTTTATTTCTTCACCCAAGTTTTTCATGCAATTAACAATCTCATCTACCCGAAAGAAATAGTTAGCCACACTTTCATCATTATACATTCTGAGATTCTCATACTGAATCCTGAGGGTTTGAAGTTTTGCACGTTTTACCTGTTCATCTCCTTCGTAGCTCAAAACAATCTTGTCCCATATTTCTTTTGCGGATTTATATTGCATAACCTTCATGAATTCAGATTGAGATAGACATCCTAGAAGAGTATTAACCGCCTTTGCATTTGTTTCATATTTCTTCTTCTCAGCTGGATCTGTAGGAGTAGCTGATGGAAAAGTATACCCTGTTTCTATAATGTCCCATACTTCTGTACCCAAAGATTGAAGATAGGCAGTAACTCTTACCTTCCAATATACGAAGTTTGTCCCATAAAAAATCGGTGGCCTGATTGATGCTTCCCTCTCGTAGTTGCTCATGATGTTAGATCTTCCTTCAAGTGATCAAGCTTCTTCAGAAGGACCTGATCTGATACCAATTGTTGGAAATAATACTGAGAGGGGGGGTGAATCAGTATTATCAAATTCTTTTCAATATATCTTCCTTATTTATACTTTGAATAATTCTTCAAATATTGATCATTACTTTGTATGTCAGTATCATAAAATAATGAGCATGAACAAGAAAAGCAAATTGTCACACAAAAGAACACCAGATATAAGGTAGAAACCCAATGTGGGTGAAAACCACCTGCTGCAATATATCTCTTTTCTTCTTTCAATTAGAAACTCCTTTTACAATGATTTTGTACTGGTGCAGTCCTTTACCAGTACGCAGGCTACAACCTGCAGAGAGCTACAACTCTCTCTCGTTTTCAGTCTCTCCTGGAAGGGAGCTACAACCCCCTACTTCTTTTCCTTCAAGGACCACTTTTCATAAATTTTCAAACTGGATCCAAGAATATCAAATAATCATCAAGTACATGCAAATCACCCAAACTCCTTATACAATCACCCAACTTCTTATACAATCACCCAACTTCTCAGAATGTTGTAAACAGAAAGATAGTACCAAAAATATAAACCCAGAACTTTGCAGCAATAGATAAAAGATAACCAACAAATGTTTTAAGATAGATCCGCAGTTTTTCCTTATCTGGACTGCGTGACTCCGCACCCCGCCTTCTATTTCCCTGCGTATCCATGCAGAGCGACTTCTGCTTCACTGCGTATCACCGCAAATCACCTTCTGCCTTTCTGCGTACATTTACTGTGCCAACGCACCTGTTCCTTCTATCGCGCCGCGTACTTCTATGTACCTCCGCAGGCTTTCCTTCTATCGCGCCGTGTACCTCTGATCTTGTTCTGCACTTCTTCTTCTGTCTTGCTGCATGCGTCCGCATTGTGCCCTTTTGTTACGCCGCGTACCTCTACTGAATCTACGCACTACGTCTTTGATCGCACTGCGATCCCCCGCACAGTGCCTTTCTGTTAACCGCATACCACCGCACTGGACCTTTCACTGAGCTACGGTCCTCCGCACCTGAACCGTGAAATACCTGCGAACCTTTGATTTGAACTGAATTAACAAACCTCTAAAGAGCCACTGACAGTCAGATGCCCAGATCTGATCATGCGCCCGAGAGATCACACTTCATAGATTCACTTTCAACTTCACTTTTATATAGATCAAGCTTTTTAAGCCGATAACCCAATATTTCAGATCTTAAGATATTAAATTTGCAAAGGTACCTTGGCCAAGTGATCTCCTTCCCTATTTATAGTCAAGCCCTCATTCACACCATGGGGCACAACCATCAAATAACCAAAACAAGGGATCCAAACCGGGGCTAAATTAGATCCTATACCACGGGCCAAAACCATAGGATCATGAATGACGAGCCAAATACCATGGGCCAAACATAAGAAAACCCACGTGAGCGCGCTTCTCTGCCTTGAAGTGAGTGAACTGGGGGACCGTACCTTCTGAACGGGTAACCTGCGGGTATAACCGCATTTCCTGCACGGCGTGCCTGCGGGTCCGCACCTTTTGAACCATTCACCTGCGAACCTCTTAATTTCCAACATTTTGAGAGTCTGAACAAAACATTTCCACTAGAGTGAGTTGCCATCAAGTACAACACCTGTAACATAGAGCCATACCAGAATCATAATGCCAACACCGTATTGTTATGAGTGCCTTCCTATCGAGAAGGTTCCATTCTTCATCTGTCATACCCATCAGCATCTTTGTTTTTCCGCCCAATGGTATGTATAGATCTTTCTGATACAGATAATCTTCCATCTGCATCTTCCATAGTGAGAAGTTTTGGCCATTAAATTTCTCGACCCTAAACTTACCATCTTCTGCCATTGCTCCCACTCGAATGAGGAACCCTTCTTTCCTGTGAGTTTATCAGCCAAATAGACCTTCAGCTCTAATACCAGTTGTTATAAAATTATATATTACGGAGAAATGGAACACATAAAATATTGCAAAAATATAAACACAGAAAAAGCTTAAAACAAGAGAGACACAGATATACGTGGTTCACCCAGTTTGGGCTACATCCACCCCGAACAGCTAGTCCTTCCTTTCTATTATCTAGCAAAATGAAGAGACACAAACTACAACAAATCCATTGTAATATCCTATATTTTCTCTCATAGTCTCACCTCTCTGTTTCTCGCTCACAGAATACACATCTATTACACAGCCTCAAATACAATGCCCTCATACGAAGAGAGGGGTTGCATTCTAGGGAAAAAAACCCTAAACTAAACATAAGTTCTACTGTCAGATCAGCTGCCTAATGAATGGCCCAAATTGACTAGAAATTACTATACTTTTACAGGGCAATTTTACATCTATTTTTAGCTTTGAGGGCGCTACCCCTGAGCCCCCGCCAGGGGACCGCTGGCCCTCAGACCCCCTAGCCGGGGGGGATCGGCCTCCCCGGACCCCCGTGGGGGGGACAAGTCCCCCCCTCACCCCCCCGCGTGGAGGGGTGTACAAACTTCCTCGGGTATACATCTGGCTGAAACAAAGACCTCTGAACAATCATGCTCCATACACAACATCATCCTTATATGATTATCTCTGTTTATAGACTAAAATGAGGAAACTAATTTGGGTCAAAGCATTTGGGGACAGGATAGAAAAATATAGTATAAGAAACTGATTTCTTGCTATCTTTGTGTGCAGAGGTGTAGACTGGGAAAGTCGTTCAGTTGGCAGAATAGCATGAGGCCATAAAAGGGAAAAGCTACAATGTCTTGAGTAGACAAGAAAGTGGGAAATTAGCTTGAACAATGATATTTTATCACATGATCAGATTATGTAATGTGAAATCCTCAAGATCCTTTGATCCTAAGGATTCACTTTTATCTATGTTACTCTTGTATGTTTTTTTTTTTCTAAATCAGTCTACTCCTATTATTTATACAAAAAAGTTACAGCAAGGCAGCTGCCTTGAAACGTCTTTCCATGAAGTTGGCATTTTACAATAATATGCTTGACCTCAGTACACAGTAGACCTACAACAATATTTTGACTTCTCATAAAACTCAAAACAAAACTGAACATAAACACAAACGAGACATCCACAGCTAGACAACGCTAGACATAAACGAAACATTGACTGACAGAGACCTGAAACATGCATTAGCATCAAGACTCAAAAAGGAGTCGAGCTCCTACTTCAGAAACTGCAAAGAGCGGAGGCCCAGGCTAGATCAGTCGTCCTCAGAGGTATATGGCTCCTCAACGACCCTACACCCGAATTGAAGTGAGTCCTCAGAGTTAGAATGATGAGCCGCTGAGCCTGTTGGTTCTCCTCGAGCTGGCGCGCTTGGACCTGCAGTAGCTTCAGAATTCACCACGGAAGGACCTCCCATGACCTGGTGCTAATTTTCAATCGGATTTGCTATCCTCTGGTCTGCAAGAACTCCAGGATGGGCCGCTCCTGAACCCCGGACATCTTCACATTTTTCAATTGTAACTGAAACTATGAAGGATGAGTTAGCTAAATAACATAGGATGCGGTAGCGGACAGTGGGGTGAGCATTATGCTCACATTCATCATTCCTGACTCAACCTCGACCCCTGCCCCTGCCACTTCTGGTGGTAGGGGGATTGCTACGACCTGATTCCAACGCGTCCGAGGAAGAGTATGAGATGGGGGTGGACCGCTGAGAGGTGGTGCGACCGCGGGAACCGCCTCGCCTGCTCCCCATTCTGGGCCGTTCACGCGCCATGGTAACATGTAGAAGTTTGTCAAAGGATCGGATACACAGAGAGGAATGACAAAGAATCCAGTGCCTAGAGTGAAGCGGAAACAGAACCCCGACAAACCCGTAAGTACCTGGAACCAAAGCCAAGCGATTATAGAATGATCTTGAGCCAAGTAAGGGTATGACAGGCAGAAGCTCGCTAACAGAATGGATCAGGGATACACTTAGGGCAGCAACCCATAAGGCAGCAGTGGTCTGCGACGAAGCCGCGGGAATGATGAACTTATTGAATGCCATAGCACAGATAACCATGAGACTGTAGGAGGAAGTAAATGCGTCCATTAATATACTTGTGCGAGACCAGCTCACACGTCTAGAGCTGTAACCCGTGGCGTGCTTGGGCTGACACCTGCCCATTCGATGCGCCTCCATCGTACCATACGACCTGTCAAACACCTGCATCCGGGAGTGAGTAATCCTGTTGCACCAGAGAAGTGCATTCTTGTTTGAGTTGTTCATCATATGAGACTTCGAGGGGTCCTGAGAAGTAAGCAAGTTGCTGGTTTACTCCTTGATTGGTGAGTCTATCTGCTACTTTGTTGGCAGTTCGTCTAACATGCTTGAGGGTAATGCTTTGGGGATTCTGAAGCCTTTCCTCCAAGAGTTCCAGTCAGCTGAGCAACCTCCAGCTGGAAGCCATCTTGGCTGCCGAAGTGCCTGCTTGTATTCTGGTAGCTACTGTTATTAGGATAAGGGAATCTCCCTCAACCTCTAAAGGGAAGAAGTTTTTTTGATCTGTAATGCAAATCCCTTTCCACAGTCCTTCCAGCTCAGCAGCGTTGTTGGTGTCTTTGTCAATGGATCCGTAATAGATATGCAATACTACGTCCGTGTTGTTCCTGTAGACCCCCCCAAATCCCATCAACTCGGGATTGCCCTTGGCTGCCCCATCAAAATTCAATTTGTATGAGTTGATTGCAGGAGGGGACCAAGTGAGGGGAGAGGTTGAACTGGTTGGTGGATGGGCTTTGACCTGGGCTAAAAAGGATAGGTCCAGATTCCAGGCTTTCATGATGAGACATTCCTGAGGAGAATCTGGCAGATCCGTGTCATGCCAGTTTCTGATGGCTAGAGTTTCTTGGAGATTTTTTTCAGAAGGAGCCACAGAGTATCAATTGGCCTGCTGATGTTGTTGAAAATTCTGCTATTCCTTTCCTTCCAGAGTATCCAATAGAGAAAGCCTGGGATTAGATTCCACAGAGAGTTTAGAAGCGGGCTTTGAAAAGGGTGCTTTGGCCATTTTCTAATGGTTTCTGTGATATCTCCCGTCCGATCTTCCGATCTTCTATTGCATTGTTCAATTTTCTCCCATATTTAAGTTGCTAGAGGACAAGTCTCCATTAGATGCCTGATGGATTCAGAGTGGAGATTGTAATTGGGGCATCTTGATGGGCCAATGAATCCTCTTTTTTGCAGGTTGTCCCAGGTAAGGATGTGCCTCTTACTTAAAAGCCATAGAAATGTGGAGACCTTGGGCCATATTCCTGGTTGCCAGACCCTTTCCCATATCTGATCCTTGTCTGTCTGGGAGGCTGAGTAGCGAAGCTGGTGAGCTTCCTTGGTGGTGAACATTCCTTTTGGTGTGTGACCCCATTGCAATTTGTCCTGCTGGTTTGAATATTTGATTCTTCTATGATTTAATTCCTGATCGATTTCAGTATGGGTTTCCCCTTGCCAATCGGCCTGCCAGGTGCTAGCGGGTTTCCAAAGTTGAAAATCTTGGAGCATATGTTGCTGCCAGAATTGATGAACATGGGTGAGATTTGCTTGCTGCATAGAAACTTGCCATATTGGCTTGTGGAATAGAGTGGCCAGTTTTGGGAGTTGTTGCCAAGAGTCCTCCCAGAACCTTGTTGTGGTACCTGAGTGAATTTCCCAAAAACTATGCTCTTGAATGAAGGTGCTGTGGAGCTTTGTGGCATTCCATATCAAAGAGCCTGGGGTTGTAGTGCTGATTCTGATGAGGTCACTCCATTGGCTTCCTGGAGCATATTTTGCTTGCCATATCCTCGCCCAGGGTGTATGTGGTTTGGTGATCCAATTCCACCATATACGAGCTCCCATTGTGTTGTTGCTTTGGAGAGGATCCCTTAGTTCGAGCCTGCCCTCTGATTTTGTTTGGCAGACCTCCTTCCAATTGACAAGAGCCCATTTTCTTTTGAGACCAGAAGATCCCCACAGAAAATTTCGCTGAAGATTGCGGATTGCTTTGAGAACCCATTTTGGCACTGCCAGGATGGAGAAAAGATACAGTGGCATGGCCTGGAGAACCGATTTGATCAAGATGAGTCTGCCAGCCATATTGAGAGAGCGAAAAGTCCAAGATGAGAGCCTTGATTCCAATTTGTCTAAGAGATTCCTCCAGGAAGCGTGCTTAATGGCTGAGTCCAACAAAGGAGCCCCAGGTATTTTGATGGAAGCACTGCTGTAGAGAACCCTAGAATACGTGCTATATTCCTTTGAGTGGTGGCAGGGGTGTTAAAAAAGAAAAGTTGGGATTTAGAGGCATTAATGGAGGTACCAGAGGCTTCAGAGAAAAGAGAGAGCAAAAATTTGAAAGCTTTAGCCTCTTGAGAGGAGGGATGGCCAAATAACATGGTGTCATCTACAAACTGTTGATGGGATAAGGGATGAAGACCGTGGAGAGAAATGCCTTTTAGAGCTTGGGTGGAAACGGCGGAGTGGAGTAAACAACTAAGCCCTTCTGCCATTAGGACGAAAAGGAAGAGGGATAGGGGATCCCCTTGACGTATACCACGGGAGGGGCGGAAAGGCGATGAGGGGGAACCATTGAGCAGGACAGAGATACAGGGAGAGGAAATGAGATTCATGATCCATCTTGTCCAGGTGGAATTGAAACCAAATGCCAATAACATCTGATGAATATAATTCCAGCTGAGTTTATCAAAAGCTTTAGAGAGGTCCAGCTTTAGAATCATACCTGGTTTTTTCAGAAGCTTTAGAGAGTGGATTACCTCATTTGATAGAATGATGTCGTCCATAATCTGTCGCCCTTCTACATAACCAGTCTGCTCCGGTGAAATGAGAAGAGGTAGGAGAGGTTTGAGCCTGTTCGCCAGTACTTTAGAGATAAGCTTGTAGATGACATTGCACAGTGCTATCGGTCTATATTTGTCGGGCGTATTAGGTTCATCCCCTTTAGGTACTAGTGCTAAGAAAGTTGCATTGAGGGAGGGTAGAATCCAGTGCATATTTCTTGATTCCTCCACTAATTCCCATACCTCTGTCTTGATGAGCTCCCAAAACTCGTGAAAGAAATTGGCAGTAAAACCATCAGGACCAGGTGCCTTTCCATCCTTGAGTTGTGCCATCACATCTTCTACCTCCTGAAGTGAAATATACTGGAGAAGTTTATTGTTATGATCCTCCATTATGATTTTAGGAATGTGCTGCATGATGGTTCTGATTGCTTGATCTCTGTTTCCTGGAGGCTCCCTGAGAATTTCCTGAAAGTAATCTTTAAATTCCTTCTCCATGTCTTCATGCGCTTCTAATCTTTCCCCTTTTTGATTGCTGATGAACGCAATGTTGTTTTGCATTCTTCTTTGGATGGCAGTTCTATGGAAGAATTTTGTATTCTTCTCCCCCTCCTTGAGCCACCGGATTCTGGACTTTTGACGCCATAGGATTTCCTCTTGCTGCCTTCAAGCTTCAATTTGATTCCAAAGGGTCTGCTCCTGATGCGCCTGCTCTTCTGTCCTTCCTTCCAAGATGAGAGTCTATTGTAGTGTGCTCATTTGCTGTTCCAGACTTTTGCGGTTCTCAAAAATGTTGCCAAACTGTGTGCGGTTCCAAACTTTGAGAACTTGTTTTAAGTTTTTTAATTTCTGTTGGAATTGGAACATTTTGGCTCCTGCAGGTGGGATGAATGATTGCCATGCCTCACTAACCACTGTCTTGAAGTTAGGATTTGAGAACCAGAAGGCTTCAAATCGAAAAGGTCTGTTGCATCTTGTGCCTGGCCGAGACCATTGTAACATAATTGGTCAGTGATCTGATCCACTTTGGGGCAATATGGAGGCATGAAAGTCCCCTCCCAGGTGTATGGCATTGTCCGAGATGAGGAACTGATCTAGCTTGGAGGCGATATGTTGAGTGCCCCTGCGCTTATTGGTCCAAGTATATACACCATTGGAAGTCTGAATATCCATTAATTGATTACTTTGAATGAATTCTCTGAGACCACTGCTGTCACCTTCTAACCTTGCTCTGCCTCCTTGTTTCTCCTCCATCGTCGTTATGATGTTGAAATCACCTCCTCTGATCTAGAGGGGGAACTACCTGTGAGAATTGAGAATGGTGAGAGTATCCAAAAGTTCTAATTTTTGCTATAAATTTTGCGGAAAATATACATTAGAGAGATGTCCATGGATGTTTTTGCCGATGAGATGGAAGGACGCTTGGATGAGGAAATGGGTGGCATGAAAGTCTTGTAGAGTGAGAACCTGCGGGTTCCACAAGATAGCTAATCCTCTGGAAGCCCCAGAGGCATCTACTGAAACTGAGCAGCTGCCTGACCAGACCTTGTTGAGGATTCTTTCTATAGCAGTATTATTACTTTTCGTTTCTTGAAGAAAAACTAATGATGGTTTTTCTTGCTGGATCAAGTTTTTTAACATTCTATGTTTTGAGGGGCTATTGAGCCCTCTCACATTCCAAGAGATGAGCTTCATGAGGGACAGTGGGGTTTGGGTTTGTAAAACTTTGTCAACTTAGGGAATCGCCCGGATTCCATAAGTATTTCTCCTACTATAATGGTCCTTTGCAGGTCTGTTTTGCGCCCTCTTTTCTTCGTTTCTTTGAGAATTTTTTTTCCATCCCAGGGGCTTCCTGCTTGTATGCCAAGACTTTTGTTGCGCTGTGCTTTGATTAAAACTCCTTCCAGCCTATCGATTTTCCAAGGGGGTATTGAGTTGTATTCTTTCTGCTTGCAAGCCGTTTCTAATTTGAGGATATCTAGACCATCCAGACTGACATTCTCTGGATCCTCATCCATGATGGTGGGGGAACTCTGATCCTCCACAGATACAATGTCCTGTAGACTGAGGGCTAGAGCTGCATCTAGCTCCATTGCTGAGGACTGCTGGCCAAACTCTGGAACAGATTTCTCCGAGGAAGAGGGAAGTAAGCCAGTACCTGGAACAGGTTTTCCCGAGTCAGGGGAGATTAGGAGGCTAGAAGGAACGGGTGTGGAGGATGGCCTTGAGGCATTGGGAGACTGGGAGGATGAGGGAAGGGAGGGGATCTCCTGAGGCTCAGAGCTTGGTTTTTCTAGGGGATCAGGAGAGGAGAGAAAAATGAATCTGTTCTAGGAATCAAGTTCTTTAGGGCTTTCTGGGACTGCATGATTTTTCTTTGCATGCCTCCGGCGATTTGGAACTTTGATGAATCCTTCAGAGTCTTTGCTAGATTCATTGGTAGGGGATTTGGACTGAGAATTAAAAGGACAATATCACAAGAGATGGCCATGTTCGTGGCATTTCTGACAATGAAAAGGGATGTGCTCGTAATCTAATGGTTGGATCCATCCAAAATCATCATGAAAGAGACTTACCGAGTCTCCAAGAGCTTTGGTCAAGTGCATCTGGACACAGATCCGAGCATATGAGGTGTATCTGCGGGTTTTGGTTTCCTCAACAACTTTGATAAAAACCCCTAATTTGTTGCTGATGTCTGCTAGTGTTTCTTCTTTCCAGTATTCCACGGGAAGGGAGCACATACGTATCCAAACTGGAGCCTAACTAAAATCTTCCTTATCTGGGTTAAACCTAGCTTTCCAATCTCGAAGGTATAGACCTGAGGAGTTAAAGAAGTACGGGCCTCCTTTGAATATGTGAGATTTGTCCTCCACACAGTGGAAAATGGCCGTGAAGAAACCTTTGGGTCCAAGCTGCAGAGTGACTTGTCCTTTGGGCTTCCATTTTGAAGCTATTCATCCCTGCAGAGCCTTTTCAGTTGGCCAGAAGCCTAGGAACTTTCCTATGAGTGCGTGGTCCTGCATGAATTGGATTTCACTGTTGATACGATGACTGGGGAGATCGACTTTGATTCGTTCTGCAGCTTTCGGGATGCATGTTGCCGAGGTCGCCTTCGGCTGTGACGATGAAGATGTTTGGTTCACACCTTTGTCTTTGTCATCCGCTTCATGCGCTGCTGAGGGATCAACTTCGCTATTGATCTGTCTAGATCCCTGATCTGTTTCTGGGAAACTGCCAAGAGAGGACAGAGGTACTGCAGACTTTACAGTGTCAGAGGCAGAAGCGTTGTGAGGAGGGGGGAGGATCCCACCCCTCCTGAAGGCGCATCCATGGAAGGGAGGTCAGAAGATGCGTGGCGGCGTGAGCTTGGAAGGCCAGGGGTGAGGAGGGATTAGGGTTGTCTCGTCCCAAGCAGAGCGAGGCATTCGCAGAGAGCAGTTTTCGGAGTCTCCAAAAATAATTAAGATGAAAAATATGTTACTCTTGTATGTTATATATAGGGTCGAAAGGCAATTAGAGACAGTGCAGAATTTGATAATATGTAATTATTTTTTTTGAAAACATATATGTTGTTATCTGAGTGATTTTGTAAGCTGTTACTTGCATTAATGAAAGAAGGTTGCGTTTGATACATCTTCATATTTTAAGTTCTTATTAAGCAAAGGCTTCTGGTGACTTTGGGCCCAGTCACGAGAAGTTCTACTACTCCCTTATGTTATAGTTTTTGTATTCAGTCTGTGCTATTGATTTAAATGTTCAGTCACTGGTTATTTCATTTATCATAAAGATTTGTGATACTGATTCATATTGTTGTTCAATTAGATTCAAAGTGAAGCCGGGTGACATACTTAAGTAGCACTTTGATTGGAATGAGCGAATTAGTGTTAATAGCAGATTGTTGTTCATTTTGAATTGATGTTATCATAGATCTTAGAGATAAGCCTGATTAACTTCTACAGATTGCAATATAGATCATTTGTTATTTAGAAATCCTTTACAGCTATTTGCCGTTCAATTTTTGTTTGCTGTTCAATTATCGATTTCCATTCAATTGTTGATAGTTGTTCAATTACTGACTATTGTTCAATTAATGTTGTTGTTTAATTGAGAATTGCAAGATTAACTGGGGTTTCTATAAATTAACAGTGTTGTTCAATAGTTATAGTTTCTTTCCTTGATTGAGTAAGTTAGCCTTAAGTCTATTTGAACAATTCTAATTGCGATTCTTATTTGCATTCAATTTTAATTGATTTCAGAACAAGTTGCATAGAATTGTAGAGTGTGTCAAGAGTATTTCTTCCATAGATAGTTCTTTCTAGAATTGTGTGAATTGAATTGAAGAATTAGCCATTAGTTATTGCAACGATTCATCATTAGGTAACCTCTAGATTCACTGCATATACAATGTTGATACTCTTGAGATAAAAAGACTTACCTCAAGTTGACAACTAATGTAGGTATTGAGATTGCCTATAAAAAGACATCTTAGTGAGCCAACAAATGCTATGGTGTCTTGAATCTTTCAAGTGATATGCTTTCCTCATAACGGGAATATTGTCATTATTGATCAGCTTGCATCTGATAGTCACCACCCTAATTCGAATTTACTGCATAATACCCTTTTGTTTGTTCCAAGTGTTCAAGTAGACTCTACCCCGCCACGGGTGAATTATATGGCATTGAATCCTTAATGTTCAGTTGCTTCTAAGAAGGATCCGTTGAGATATTATTTTCCTTCATGGGACTTGGTCCCAGCAATTGACCAAGTGATCCCTCTTATAGGGACATGGGACCCCTTAATTCCCTCTTTTGATCCTTCTGGTTCTCTTCATTTCTCAAAGTTTGATTTGCCTTCATAGGAGGAACTTTTTGAAGCCATGAGTTTTAACTACCAAAGAAGTCCTTGGCCTAAGCTCTGTAAGGGGTTTATCCTAAAGAACTATTATATGCAAGCCGCAAGGTTGTGTGGTTCCTTGTACTATATTGTACATATAAGGTACGAATTTTCAAGTTTTTCATTCTATAGCACTAGCTTTTATATGAAGTGTATATATGGGATGGATTAACTTCTTGTCTAGTGTTCCTATTTATGTCTACAAAACTTGGAATATTTCTCCTTTGGACATTTTTATGGTTGATCTGCTCTGTCAAGTATTGGTTCTCGAAACTGGCATATAGGTTAGGTTTTTCACCTGCATTGTAAATTTATCAGTTTCCTGTCCCATTTTGGCCTTAGGATCGACCCCACCAAGTTATGGTGCAAAAAATTTTCATTTCTTAGAAAAGACATGACTTGTGTGGTAGAGCCTACCTTATGATGGGCACCCTAGATTTTTGTCACTTGGCACCCATGCTGAGCTTTTGTTCTTAGGCTCGGGAGTCCTCTTTAGTCCCACCATGACTTGTGTGTTGAAGACTCATTCTCATTCTTCTGTTTTGTTTTCTAGCCATATACCATAGAGGCTCCTTTGTGTTGAGTTGTACTGTTGCATTGCATATTGACTATTTTTTCACCTTTTGGCCTTGAGTCGGCTTCACTTGGACTGATGTTTCAGCCACTTTTCAAACATTTCTTCTACAAAATCGACCTTGCAATCACTTAGCCTCTGTGACTTGACGCACCCTTTTACCCATGGAAAGAACATTCCTGTGAGTGTCTTTGACCAGTTTCACCACCTTGCATTGAGCATAGGAAAGTTCCCCTCCCAGGAACTAGAGCATCTACTTTTTTGACACTTGTTCTTTCCATTGTACTATATAACTCTTTTATTCTTTTTCAAGCTTCATATAAAATAAAAAGACAAAAAATATAAATTCCAAAAAAGAGTGGGAATAAGACATTATTTACATATTTGATGGTAGCTAGAGTCAGTTGTGTCGCCCTTGAACAAAGCACTCAAAAGTAAGTCTTTTCCTCTATTGGGATGGGCTTTAGTTTGACTTAGGAGAGCCTTAACCTTGTTATTGATTCAGTACTCCTCTGATTGGTTACCTCTTCCAATCATATGGAGAGTTTGCTTATGCCTCATGCATGACGAACTTATACAAAGTTATCATATGCTGCCATGTAGTCACAATTGATTCGTGCTTTTGTCAAAGTGAAGTAAACCTGAGTCAGCCTCTCTGCGGTGTCTCTTGACCTATTTTTTAGTCGGCCATCCCTAGTTGTCAGCATCATGCTCGTTATCACATTAGCTATATTGGTCCTTTTCTCATGCTAGTTTGAGAAGGTCTCCATTGACTTCTTGCTGGTGAATCTTGCTCTTATCGACTATGAAAAATTGCTCTGAGGGTAGATCTATATCTACAAACTAGCCCTATTTTCATTATTGATAGGTCCCCTTGTTTTTAGCATCGATCAGTATCATGGGTATTTGGCTAAGTGGTTTCCCTTGTGTTCGACATCAACTTTCATTATTAGACATTGGGATTCATGCAATGCCTTGGTTTCCATTTGACCCTATTGGTGATTCCTCGCCTCTGTGTCAGCTTTCATTATTGGTTCGTTCAAAGGGTTTCTATCGTGCACTAGCCACATATTATGTATGCCAAAAACATGCTTCGGTTGGGTTACTACATCTTTGTTCATCCGATTCCTTCCACAGTATTCTCCTTCAGTTACACTTGCGATAGATTTATGAAGGATGCCTTAATGCCTTCCTTCTAGCAGATCTTTTCCCATCGACTTCAACTCATTGCTCTGGGAAATAGATATAGAGTCCATTCAACAGTACCTTAGTGTTTGTAGTCATTAGTGGAAGATTCCTTCGCTATCAATAGTGGGAAAACATCATTATCTTCTGATTGATAGATTCTTTGAGGTGTTCGACTATATCTCATTTATTCACACTTGTTAGATTGTACTGGGTACCTTGACTCTCATCATCATTATCAGTGAGTAGCCTCATGTTTTTTAACAGTATACATCAATGGTTGGTAATCAAATGATTTCTCACATGGTCGAATTCAGATCATTTATTCCCATTTTGTAGAAATGTACCATGGTGATTGATGAAGACCTCGGGTTTGCATCAGCATGTCTTGGTTCACTTGTCAGATTCTCTTGTTTCTACTAGTTGACACCATCCACCTTATATATTGCAGTTCATTACAACAATATCTTATATGTTGGCACCCAAGTTACAGTGTAGTACCATTTATTCCATTATGTTCACTTGGTACTATTTGGATTAGTTTCTCGACTTCAGTGATCAGCTTCATACTTCAACATCATTGATCAGCCCTTTATGTATGATATTCATACATATACTTTCTTGATTATGATCAGATGATCCATTATGTATTTCCGGTTCCTTTATACTTGTATGCATATTGGATCCGCTTTTGTACTTGATATGTGGACATGGTTTACTATTTCTGAGCATGCGTATGCCCACCTCAGACAACAATTTCTTTCTGATCTCTTTTGTTGTCTTGGCAGGATGAATTCTGGTGAACTCCTCGGTCTTGGCATGATTCCTTCTATACACTTAATACATTTAGGCCATCATGTACCCCTTCTAACCTCATATATTATGGGAAATCTATTATAGCACCATTTACCACTCTTGGTAGATCTAATGCTCTGATTATGGCCTAGGGCAACCCTTCCTTCCAGACTTGGTCCAAAATTAAAAAAAAATGTTTTATTCCCTATACGCTACTTTTCCCTATGATAAGAGTGTGTACCCGTGGGTCAGCATATACCCAACCCGTGTACATATGTTAAAATACTTTAAAAAAATAAATTTCCTTAATTTCAGGCGGAGTTCATGAGTTTTACTTGTTACTCACCTCCTATTGCCCGTGGCCCAACTGTTTCCCAATTGAAAAACCTAATTTGGAGAAGTATAAATAAACCTCCATGGGAAGTCCTTAAAAGAGAAGAAATGAGATATTGATACTATAGTGATAGTATCCCTGATCGAGTCTGACGAAATCCCTGTGCCTCTTGCACTCCCCAAAGCTTCAGGAAACCCTTGTTTCCTTGTTGGAGATATCCTTCATCTTTCTAGAGATATCCTTGTATTGGTGATGGAGGAAGATTGCTAAGGTTAGGAAAGGACGGATCTGGAGGATGGTTCCTCTTGGAGCCGAAGAAGGACTCAGTTCATATTTCTCCACTTTACTTGTAGCTAACTTCAATAAAGGAATGTTGTTTGGTTTCCAATATTAAATGTATTTATGCATCTATTTATATTGTAATTCATCTATGAATCTTAAATTGATGCGTAATTGTTCATTCATTTGTATGATTTAAAGTTAATATCATGAACATTCTTTATGTTTCTACTACTGTATATGTTCATTTGAATAATTTTCAGGTTTCTAAGACATCAAGAGAAGCTGAGAGTTTGTACCCTGTGGGATCTACTGAAACGTAGGACTTCTGGGTAAGGACACTCTTATACAGTTCAGCAGAACAAAAATTTAGGTTGATTGCCTGAGAATTTCTTGTTGTGGTTAGCCCTCTACTTTGTTGGGGTTTTCAACCCAAGACCCTAGGGTTTTCTCACCCACAAAAACATGTATACATATACAGACATCATCACAATCATGATCACAACATAATTACCAGATATCATAAGGTATGGGTTAAGAGAACTCCCTTTATTCGTGCACAACATGCACAATATTGAAAACAATATTTCCCAACATAGCCAAGGCATCTGACACCTCAATCTATTTTCTTTTCCTTTTCTATTTCCTTTCTCATGACTGTCTCACCATCATCCATTTATTGTACCAATGGACCCAACCGATCTAACTAGATATCATACTCTTTCTGTCATTTCCCTTACACATGCACTAGGCTTTACCTAGGTCTCACATTACTTCTTTGGTTTCATTCAACTATCCCAAGATCCATTAAATTCCTCCTTCCCCAACCAATTCCCAAGACCCTCAAAAACATAAAAGGAAAGAAAAACAAATAGACAAGAAGAATACCATGAAAAACCAATAACAATACGACACCATAAACAAATTGGTATGTTCATACACTAGACATAAACAAAACTAAAAATGAAGCGAAAACAAATAATAAAGCACCGAGATCACAAGAATCTAAACAAACACCATGACTCAATCCCATGGTTTCCCAGTGCTTCCAAAGGATAGCTCAACCTAATCCTTCTCCAAGATTTCATGGAAGTCTCTTTTCCATGCAATCCCCTCCATCATATTGCCATACACACATTACTTGTAGTACATAAATAAAGATAGCAATATACCATTTACCTGACCTTGTTGTGCCAAGCATGTTTCCTACAACCGTTGACACATTTAGATAACATGTTCCAAAGATCAAGATAACATATATATTAATTTGAAATAAACCTTTACCAAGACTAACAAACATGTCATAATCAACTAATAGTCAAAATCATAATACTACAACTAGCACACACTTACACTTAAGTACATATCAGTTGTCTCAACACATAATGTGTTAATACAACCATATTAAAAGAAGACCAATCCTTCATGAAATCTTTCAAACACATACTCATATCATTCAAACAACTTGCAACCATACCATGTTAAATAAATCAATGAGATGATATAATCAACACTCAACCATCAAATAGACGACATAATCAAACTCATACCTTAATGTGTCTTAGGGGAGGCTATCTTATCTGCACAATCAATCTAGATTAACATGATATAGCTTCATAACACATCAACTCAAACTTAAATACGGTCATGTTATCCATAATAGTAACTTGCTAACATGTTCACATCATAAGCTCATAAACAAATGTCATTCATGGATAACAATAACATATGCACAGTTAGTCTAGATTGGTACAACATAATATCACAAATATGTCGGATCATACCTGAATATCGTAACCATGATCATCTACATAGGTCGATCCAAATTATCACAAAACATAATAACATCAAGACCTCAACTGAAATGACCATAATCATCAGACATATGACCACAATGCATACAACAACAGGTTACTATCATTCATACGTATTTGACACATGTGCATACAACTACACTAATCAACTAGAATCTATCATACATGTGACCATAATAATAGAATGAAAAGAATATAAGAAACCCTAATTCTTATAAAAACCATTAAACACATACATGTACTCTAAATATACAAACCTATATGACGATCTGCTCTTATGTGGGAATCTAATGTTGCAACCTCGCTTTGATTATCTACATCTCATGCTCTATCTCAACTAACACATTAGCATCATAACAACTGACAGTATCGTGATGCCATAAAATACATATAATGACCTCACAATTCATGTTTGTCCTACTATATAGGCATAAATATAACCATGACATTGCATGCATCACAACATATAGACACTGACATGCATAACAAATGCATATACAACTAACATGCATTCATGAAAAACACATCCCAACAACAATATTATCAACTCCTACATGGAAACACAACTATAAAAATGACTACTACCATGCATACATAACAAGCACATATGCAACCTGCATGCATGCATGATAAACACATTTCATCCATCCAGTCCATGTGTTGAACCATGCTTTGATACCACTCTATAACACCCTCCTCCCAAACTAACCCAAGCTTACCAACCCACTGAGGTAAAAATGTGCCAAATAGTTACTATGATATGATTCAACCTCCTATATCACCTTAAGGAAGTGGAATTGACACAAAAAAACCTTATAGACCTCCCTCAGGTGCTACAAGACCCGTAAGACCTAATCCACCACTCCAAGTGCCCAACCCGTGAGTTAACCTAGCATTTCAATGAATTAAACCCCCATTCGCTCCCATGAAATGGGAATGCATGTGACTGGGACCCTCTAGTCACTCCCAAAATTCCTATAAGGGAGAGACTATAGTCCTTTTTAGTGAGTTCTATGCTAAATACTACAAGATTTAAGTCACCTTTTTAGGGCTAGTATCTGAATCACTACGTGAAACTCGATGAGACTTTCCAAAACAACAAATGACACAATGAAAAATCTTCTAATGCAAAACTTTATTAAGTACTTGACCTAACCAAGCCCAACCATGAGACTCATTTCGTCAAACATATCACAAATATGAAATCTACAGGTTTCAACAACATATCTGAGCATAGGGGTCTCATACTTATTTGGGATTCATAAGGAAGCATTGATGCATTATCACATTAGCTGCATTATCATCTATTAGGTCATATATTCATTTTTCATTCATTTATGAACCAAAACATGATGAGAGTTATACATTATTATTGTCATAAAACATGCTCATAACCATCATATAACCAATATGAATAACAAGGATATAATAGCCATAAAAACCACATATAAACAAGTATTTTTACCCATAAATACAATAGGAAATAATATCTTATTAACATAAATCAATAAAGCAAGGTTTACCTGGATGCTAACCAACAACCATACGAGAACATGAACCATGAAAATACTCGTCAAACACTCTCCCATCAATATGCAACTCCATAACATGTCATACATCCTCCAACATTTGTACAACCATATCAAGCATTCACTGACACTTGTAGATCCTCTCCAAGCCCAATGTATAACATCATCAACAAGTGGACCTAACTGGGACATGGGGAACTAATCAACAAGGCTCATCAACTCTAACTCCTATAGTAGGCACCAACATCTGTATTCAACAACATGATCAAGATGATCATCATCATGGGAAGGCCTCCAATCTAGTGCAACACACCATCATCAAACTCAAAAACAACAATATGATCATGAGGACCTCCAATCTAGTGCAACACACCATCGTCTAACTCAACAAAAACAATATGATCATGAGGACCATGACAACCTCTTATCACATTCCATATGCAACACATCATCCACATACAAGCCACCTACAACCCATACATACCAATGCTACCAGGTTGACATCAATGCCAACCAGCCAACACATCTCCAACACACATCAATGCTAACAATCTATCTGTCAGAAGTTCCTTTGAGGGTGTAGGAAACTATCATCATCAGTCATGAAAATATTAGCTACTACAACACTTACTTGATAGGAATATTTCCAATACGAATATAATAATTAGTCACTAGTGATCATAACGAGAATGGGACATGCCCTCCTCATATAGACACTTTTTTATTAGCATTGAAAGCATGGTTATCTTTTATCCTCAATCAAGATTTCTTTTCCCTACTCATCTCCACAGCAAGTTATTCTCTCTCTCAAGAAGTTGATTAGACTCTCAATGAACACAGAAAAATGTGGTGTATTTCAGCTATACGTTTTCTCCTAACCTCATACATTAGGGGGTAACTATTAACACAAAAAATTCATACACACATTTGTAAGATACAGATGTTGCCCAAAGTTGTCCAGTAGAGCATACAAGTGAAGACTTTCCAGCTGAAGACATCATAAAAAATAAAATTCAAAATTTTCCAAAGGTCTCAAGTATACATTATTCTCATACATCCTTTCCAAAGGTTGAAATTAGTGACGATGTGTATTTTTCTTTGATAACCACACAATGCAGAGAAAGTCTCACTCAACAGTCTAGGACCACTCCACACACCTGGAAGATAGGATTCCCTCACATGTTCTAGTCAAGGACAACTGATTTTCAGTCACTCTAGAGATATGTAGCCCCCAAAGGATCCTCTTATCCTACTCATAAGTCATTTTCTCAATTGAAGAGGGATTCAAAATTCTATATAAATAGGCCATTAGAGGACCAAAAACAAGGCAATGTTATGCTGGAAAAATTGCTCCCGAGCAATCCTACATTCCATTGTTGAAGAAGAAGTAGAGGATTGTTATGCTCGCTAAATTGTTTCTAAAAAATCCAACATTCTAGTGTGGAGATAATTTCACCATTGAGAGATACTTGATACTTCTTTGAGAGAGAGGGGAAGCTTGCAAAGAGAGTGAGGAAACAAACCTCCTTGTTAAGGATTTTGAGCACCATTCCTCAAAGAATTATCTCCAAGTGTTTAGCATTCATCTATTGTATCCATATTCTACATTCAACATTCAATAAAGGGATCTGTTTTCCATTACTTTGTTGACATTTTTGCTTCACAAAGCATTATTTATGTGTTTATTTCTTACTTTTTAGTTTATTTTTTGTATGCATTGTCGAAACCATTTACAGTGTTTTGTTTACTCTTGTTTGTCCACTAAAAAAAACCAATTCTATCTATGATTTCTTTGCAGGGAATAGCCAACTACTAAGAAGGTGTCCTTTGGTACACCATAACAACAAATACACTACCACAACAAAAGAAGCAAGAGAGCCCTATACATTAGAGAAGAGTTAATAAGCCCCAAGGTTGTCATAAGTAACCATAAAATCATCTTTGTAGATCCCAAATTGGCCCCTTACTACCTGGCAACACAAGAACAAGCCATCCTCCATTTTGAAGATACCCTTAGGTTGTTGGGGACTCAAAGCTTGTAGACTTTCCAAAGAAGATGGCATGATTTGCCCCACAGTCTACAAATAAGGGAATATCACTCCCCTAAAAGGTTGAGGAAAGCCCTAAAAAGTACCCCACTCTACAAAATAATTATTCAAAGGTTGAAAATCAATTGGATAGGGTTAAAATTCAGTCCTCCCTTGTTATTGGTCCTAAAAGAGACAAATGATCAAGCAGAGGAAAAAAGGGAGTGGGAAGCCATAAAGGAAAATGCAAGATTCTATCCAGAGGAGGTCACACCATGTAAGATGCCTTGGGATGTCAGAGAGGCAACCAAGGCCATGCATGAACAACATATCAGTGAGTAAGTTTCTGAGAGGTTGATTAACACTTTCAGCAGGGGGTGATGATGGGTACCATCAAAATTCATATTATAAGGACATTTTTCCACCCTCCAGCCCATAACTTCTCCTTTTCTCACATTAATTAACATATTTTTGGCCATAATGTGTTTAATAGGAATATCAAAGGATGTTTTTCATGCTTCATGTCGTAATGTGGTTAATGTGAAAGAAAATGAACATTTTTTAGTACATTTATGATGTATAGGCACAGTGAAGGAATCTAGAGGAAGTGTAGGAGGCTTGTCCCCTCCATCTACTCTCCTTTAACTCAAAATGATCCCTAGAATCAGTCATCTACACCTTGAGTTCTACTAGTAGCCAATAAACTCAAGTGAATGTGACGATCTAATGGAGCTAGATCTAGTTTTCTCAAGATTTTGGATGGAAGTAGTTGTCCTTCCAAGGAGGCTACCCCTCCATCATATTTGTATAAATCAATAAGCCCATGATCTCATTAGGATTCAAATTTTGGAAGAAAGGAGGGCTACTAAGAACCAAGTGCTTAAGACTTTCATTTCTATTCTTTTTTGCATGATGTATCTAAACTCTATTTTATGTTACTGAAAGGTCTACTATTGATTCACATTTGAGTATTTTGTAGAGGGTTAAGTCCCCTTAGGTTAGGGCCTAACCTAGAGGCTCTAGTCCCTCTTTATGTATCTTATTTCTGCATTATTCTAATAGTAGCATTTCCTTCCTTATTTGAGTACAATTTTATTTGCTAAAAAAAATTGGTTGCAAGCCTGATTACCACCTCTCTTTTGGGAAGTGTAGTTGAGGATTTTACAACAACAAGAAAAAAATATGTGGTTCTTTTCCTTTGCAATTTGCTAGGCTTTAACTCATTGTCTCTTGCTTACTTCGTTTCTGCAATCTAGGAGTTAAAATCATCATTCTCAAATTTTCATGTATGTAGGTTAGTGTTGTGGGGAAAAGTGTCTATTCAGAACGACCCTATCCACCTAAGGTGTGACAGTGCCTTAGCAACAAACAGAGAAAACTAATTTTGTATTCTTCTTTATGAATTATAAACGAAGAGGAATAAGATGAACCAACCTGTGTCTTGCGCTAGTCCTTTGATCCAATCTCTCTTCTCTTTGACAGCTTCCAGCTACCTGCTCCCTTACTTTTTCTTCTTGCCCCCTGATTGCTTCAGTTGTTTTCCCTTGTCAGTCAACATGGCATTTACTTCTAAGGAAAGAAGTTCCTCATTTGCATTTTGCCCCCTATCCACCTAAGGTTTGACAGTGCCTTAGCAACAAACAGAGAAAACTACTTTTGTATTCTTCTTTATGAATTATAAATGAAGAGGAATAAGATGAACCAACCTGTGTCTTGTGCTAGTCCTTTGATCCAATCTCTCTTCTCTTTGACAGCTTCCAGCTACCTGCTCCCTTACTTTCCCAGCTTCACCAAGTTCCTGCAAGATCACAGAAGAGGAAAACTACACAAAGACATGGATTTATATTCATAAATAGCTTAGGATTAGATTTAAGCTAAACATACAAATGAATCAAAACATCAATGATACACAAGCATGTAGGAGAAACTCAAATAGTTTTATTGATATGACAAGAAGATCCAAGAGGAGATACAACCAAGTGAGTCCCGATCCAGCATCAACCTCCTAGCAAAGGAATCCCTTCTTCACCTCCAACAAAGCATAAATCACCCAATACTCTAATCTCAATCCAAAAACCAACAGCAATTCTCTACAAAGTACAAAATTCCAACCTCTGGATCTCTAGGATGAGGGATCCATATATAGATGTATGCAAAGAAGATGAGTCAGCTTGTCATTTGACTAGTGTCTTCTCTCTGTCAGTTCTTGCTTCCACTTGGAGGCTGAGAGCCTCTTACTCATCCTTGGTCGAACTCAGTGAGGCAAGTGTCATGGAGGAAGATTCTGGAAGCTTCCATTGTCTTTCCACCTCGCGGACTGGCCCTGCCATTTGTTATTTCCCGCTCAGCGCACCCTAGTAGTGCATTTAGGTGCGTTGCAAAGCACCTAGCTAGTGTACTGGGGTGCTATGCAACGCAGGTAGCTAGTGGAGCAGCTGAAATGATCCTGATTTGACTGATTCTGAGCAGTTTCTGGTGGAGAACTTCTGGGAGAAGCTGTAATTGGTTGACCTTGTTCCTTTAGGGGCAGGAACAACACTTTTAGGGACTTTGGATCCCTTGGTTTATGGACATTTCATGCTTAGAGCTATAAGGCACAAAAATATCTATAACAATTGCCCCCTAAAGTATGAGGCCGTTTATCGGGTGAAATGCTTTATTAGGAGGATCCGAAGTTCTTTCAATGCTGGGAGGAGACCTGTAATAAGATACAATACAATACATTATTTTCATACTGTTTTCATGATCTAGCTGAGGCGGGCATTCCCATGCTCAGCTTTATAAATTCATTTACATGTACATAGGACAGACAATCGTCTGATGGTAGACTGATGATTCTGATAGAGCCATCATCCTTTTCGTAGGATGATTATCTGTGCTGCAATGTTGTACATTTCAATGTCTTTATTTTCCTGAATATATATCGCAGCCCGGATGGATGAAACTAGATCCGAGGTCTTTAGTCTCGTCCGATCTTCACTCGAAGTACAAGTCGATCCATGTGAGAAATGTGTTGGAGTCGAACATGGAAAGACATCGCTTGATTACCAGTCAATGATGTAAACTGTTAACAAGCGCGAGAGGAATCACCGATAATGATGATGACCCTCAAGGTACTGCAGTACAATTCACATGGTGTGAATAAAGGACTTGGTGTCGAACACCACGCAAAATCTTTCGGTCGAAGGTCATTGATGTATACCTGTCGCCGGAAGTGAGAAACTTGCCATTGAGGCATGCAAGCTTCAAAGTACTGAATGGGGTGTCCCTAGATCATCTTCTTGGATAATGAGTTGATGTCGACAAGAAGTGATCCGTCAAAGGAGGGTCTTAATGAATCCCACACCAATGACACGGAACAGAGAAAATGATTTTGATGGAGGTGAAAACGATCTAATGATACATGGTTCAAGATGGCGGTCATGAAAGAATGAAGTATAATGTATGGTAGTGGATGGGACACGGGTGACTTCTTTGGATGACTTCTCTTGAACATGTCGGCGACACTTATTGTGATGGATTGGTAACATTTACCCCAAATGTGGATGGTATGGTGTGACCATGGTGATGTGACCGGTGAATGAAACAGCCCAACCCGACTCAGACACGGAATGGAAGTGTCATGTTCAAGAGCGACTTGCTACCAATAAAGATTCTTTGAGTTTTTCCCAATTTTTCCCCAGTCATTGCTGACCAGTACCTCTTTATTTTTGTCAAGCTTGAGGAGGATAACATATGCTTGTTCTATAATTTTCCCTTCGGGCAAACCCATCGCTATGTTTTAACGAGCCTAGCGATAGTGAAACTCGTTCTCGTCTAAAGACAAGTTTGTCGCTATTAATGTTTTTAACGAGTCTAACGACATAGATAACTTGGTCCTTTTCATTTTTAGAGAGTCTGAAAAGGTACGTAAAGTGAACTCCGAAATTCCTTTTTCGTCATCTAATCCCTTAAGCCCAAAAAAGTATAAAATAATGCATAAGGGATGAATTTTCGATAGTTTTAACGAGCCGAACAAAACAAGCGCTCGATCTTTTTGTGCAATAATCCCTCAGGTCCAAAAAGATTAAAATCTAGAGGAGGGATAGCACTTCCGGTCGCTTTAACGAGCTGGAAGGCCAAAACTCGGTGATCTTTTCATATTTTACGAGTCAGATGAAAAGAGCTTAAAGAAGACTCGTCTTTTGAGGAACGAGTGATAAACAAGGTAGCAGCTGATTCCAGGTAAGGTTTGGAATTTTCCAATCACGGCAGTGTCACAAGGATGGCTAGTGAAATCACTCTTCGCAGCTGTTCCTCAAAATGGGTAAACAATCAAATGGAGGTGAATGATCGGCCAATGGAAAAGTAGAGGTGATGGTGCAAACACGACCAAGGCTTTAATGGATGATGATGCTACATTCACGGTGGTTATTTACCGGAGGATAGTTCATTTTCTTTAATGAGCTTAAACGCGGATTGAAACACTTGCTCGGTCTTATTTTTATTTTTTAATGATCTTGAACTATGCGCTAAAACTGCTCGATGCGGGTTTATTTTTAACGAGCTTGAACCATGCAGTAACACTGCTCGTGATAAGTTTGCATGCCCCCAGCATAATAACGCAAATCGAGGGTGCATGCCCCCCAAGCTTCATTGCATTCAACTTGGTGGTTGGAATGAAGGTTTACCTTTGAGATTTGGAAAGGGGATTTTTCATTTTTTTTATTTTTTTTTAATGAGGTTGACACAGTAAAAAAAACTATCCTCATGACTCCTTGTTTCATTTTTTAACGAGGTTGACACGAGATAAGAACCGTCCTTGGAGTCCAAATCCATTAGATATAGAAGGTTTCATATTCCATTGTGGCCACTTCCGCCAGATTACTCGGAGGCGGTAGGGAAAAAGTACCCATTAAGGCAGGGTCTTTTAGGAGACCTACTCTGATATTTTGGAGCGAATGATTGCTTCCATGGATCATTGGAATGCTTCCAGTAACTTGAGAACCATTGGGGAGGAAGTTTTGCTGATCGACGATTGTAATCTCTCCTTGAAAGGGAAATGCAATCTTTCTAAAATAGGTCGATACAACAGCTGCCATGGCGTAAATCCATGGTCTTCCTAGTAGGATGTTGTAATCAAGATTCCCATCGATGACTTCAACATCTATTTCTACTGTTTTCCATCCTAGTTCAACTTTCAAGTTATTTAGGATACCATATGGGGCATATGTCCGTCCATCAAATGCTTTTAATGTCGTCGAAGATCGCGACAAGGTTGGAGATCCTAAAGTTTTCCAACAATTCATCGACATAATGCATGTAGATGCCCCCTCATCAATAATTGTTTGATGAACAGTTTTGTTGAGGGCTTTCACTTGAACAAGGAAAGCTAGTTGAGCTGGTAACTGAGGATCGTATCCTTTATGATCAAAGGATACAAGATTGGAATCCTTTGGGTCAATCCCACCAATGGTTGATAATAACGCCTGCCTTTGGGATGGGCAATTTTGTAGTACTTCAAGAGTCGACATAGCGGATGGCGATTGGGCCAAATCTTCCACTATGTTATAATGCTGTGCTGCTCTAGTGAGGGGATTAAATGTCGACTTGTGTACTACTCCCTTTGGCAGTTTTATCATTAGTTCAGGAATGGTGGGTGGCGCAACTTCTATCGAAGTTGTTGTCGAACTACTTGGTTGATCTTTATCCTTGTTGTTCGACAGTTGTGGATTCCCGTAATCTTTGTTCCTTGTCGAAATCAAAGCATCATTCTGCTGTTTTGAAATCGACAACATTAGCACTTGAGACCGGGAAGCATTTCCACTCTCAACCAGGTTTGCTCCTAGATTTGGAAACGGATCTGTTAACACTGCTGAGGTTTTCGAATTCTTAAAGAATTTTTTAAGCTCAACTCTGTGTGGACAATCTAAAGTCCGATGATCCTCATCGCATATCATGCACGGATATTTTTGTTTCCTATTTCCAGGAGGGTTTGAAGAAGATTTTTCAGGTGATGATTCATCCTGTTTCTTCTTCTTCCCTTTACCTTTCTTCTTGCTTCCTGGTTGTTTCATTTCTTTGCCCTTATCTGTCGATACAGCATTTACTTCCGAAGCAAGAATTTCATCTTTTGCATTTTGATCTGAAATCTTACGGGCCTTCTTGGACGTAGCCTTTGTTGATTTCTCATTTGTTGTGCCAATCACGCCATCGCCGGCGTGAGAGTCATTGTTTGATTTAGAAGGAGGAGGAATTGAGAATTCCGGTCTAGGGGCGTCAGGTATTTTGTCGTAGAGCATGCCAGATTGAGTATAGATCAAGTCCAGATATTGCGCACGAGCGATAACTTGCTCTTCCGTTACGACTCCCCCCTTTGCCACATCTTCCATGATGGAAGGAAGTAATGACTTGATAAACCATTCAGCTAATAGCTGATTGGGGACGTACGTTTTTACCATCCTACGACGACGTCGCCACTCATGTATATGATCAGATATGTGAGTGGCCGTTGTCTGTTTGAAGTTGGTAAGGAGTTCTGTTCCCGTTTCATACCTTATCGGTAATTGAAAATGGGTTAAAAAGGTTGTGGCTAAGGTACTGAAGTTGTCGAACGAAGCTCTAGGCAATTCAATGTACCATTTTGCCGCTGGACCCGTTAACGTCCTCTGAAAGAGGCAAAGCCTTATCGAATCATCATTTAGGGTGTTTGATGAACACCATAGATGAAATTTCATCACGTGATTCGACGGATCTTCACCCGGATTTCCATTAAATTTAGGAATATCTGATGGAAGCTTATGTGGAATCGCTGGCCACCAAGGGGCGTAAGCAATTGGATCGTTTGTTAACCGGTGTAAATCAGGTAACTCTAAAGTTGCCACGAATGGTAACTGTTGATTCAGGTTAGGTGAAGCATACCCAGGATATGATGGAATCGCCTGAGCAGTTGGCCTTTGCATACCAGCATAATGCAGTTGATGCTGGTATGACTGATAAGGTTGGTGGACATGACCATTGTAAAATGGTTGATTTTGACCGTTTTGAATGTACGGCTGTCCACTGTTCGCAAAGATCTGCTGCTCAGAACCTTGGTATATTTGTTGGAATTGTGGTTATTGGTATTGCACCAGCCACAGTTGTGAAGCCATGTGCTGTTGCAATATACTAACCGTTGGACCAAGGTGTGGGGTAATTGTACCCGTCTGGACCTGTGTGGCCCCACTAGTTGGCGATTGTGGTTGAGTCACAGGGTCAAGGGGCTGTTGCATTACAACCTAAGGAAGCTGAGGTTGGGATACAACAGGCAGCGTTTGAACTTCTGACACCGTCACAATAGCTGGTGTAGTCGGGATGTTCGACATAGGTACACATTGTTGCATTGAGTACACAACTCCTGGTTGTTGAGGTAGCACAGGTACCCAACCACTTGAAGTAATTCCAGTGTAACTTGAATATTGTTGTGAACTCCCGTATGGATATTCTCCCGGAGGGGGTAATGAAAGGGCATACTGCCCCCCATATGGTGGTAATCCGGAACTCAAGGGGATTGTCTGCCCTTGGGGACTGGATTGCCCAAATTGATCTCCAAATGGATCAATTTGTTGAGACCCAACATAAGAGTTGCCGGATATTATTCCAGAGGAACAAACAGGAACAGACCATACTGTCGTAATAACCCCTGGGTGGGTTCCTTCTAGCGGTTGAGAGCTAGTCGGGACAAATGGTATGCCGGCGAACATTGTCGGAGTGACAGCAGGGAGTTCTGCTGTCGCTGTGTCAGGTGTCACAGTCCTAGATGTTGACGGTTGTTCAGACATTTGTAGTCTATCCAAAAGATTCCCTAGCGATTCTACAGGAACTTCCGCTGGTGGTAGACTAACTTCTGATGAAGAAGGATATAGAGTGACCTCGACTCCAAAGTGTGTTGGAGTACTTGTTTGAGGATCTTCTACAATTTCTTCGATTACAAACATACCAGGTGGAAGGGGAAGACCGTCAGGTCCGTAAAATATTTCTGTTGCCGAAGAAGGTGTGGAATCGACAGCGAAAGATGTTTGAAGAGCAAGACTTTCCGAACCGGTTATAGATGGAACTGGTTCGGTAACACAAGTGTTTACTCTCATACTCGGATCAGTATCACTGTCCCTCTGTGGCTGTTGAACTTCTTCTGTAGAGGCAGGGATCCCAGAAATGTTTGGAGTAACCGGAATCTCTGATGTCGTTGGAACACTTGTTCTAACTTTGATAGGAGATTTGGAACCGGTTAAACGAGTTCGCTTTGTCCGTACTGGTTTCGATTCCGGAGACAAAGACGGTTGACTCGTAAGCCTCCGCGAATGACGGGGTTTCAATTGACTTTCTTCCACGATTGCGGATTACTCGATCAACTAAAATACAAAAGGGGAAGTTTGTTTCCGAATTGAATGAATTTTAGACGCTTTAGACACAACTTGTTTTTTCAGTTTTTAAGAGTCGAGAAAAAACAAAAGATGACTCTAGTCTCCTTCGATTTTTAATGAGCCTGAAGTGACAAGTGCTCAGATGGACCTTTTCCATTAAAGAGTCTGAAAAGGAATGAAAGGGACTGCTATGGAGATCTAGGTAGAGGGAGTACCAAACCAATCGTAAAACTGCAGAATACTTTTTACGGTACGACAGTCAATCTTCCCGAATGCTGTGTTCGGTGCATTACGATCAGTAGGGCGGCCGACACGGCTTCCTATGGATAAAAGGTTTTAAGCCTATAGGGGTCTCCCAATATATACTCGATGGTACGTGGGAGCACAAGTCCGTACTGGCACTTATCGTCTCACAGTGGAGGAATCACCCAACCATCAGTGAGGACAACAGTTACCAGGCTTTACGACGCCGGAATACGTCTCTAGCCTAGACCTCTAAATGTTGTGCGTTAAGTTCCAAAGCGTTGTTAGATTCATTCAATTTATTTTAAGTTGATCTTTCTTATGAAGTTTTCCTTTTTGGGTTCACCACGAGATGTAGATGTAATTCCTAAAATGCAATCTAAAGATGATAAGCAAACTTTTATCTCTTTTCAGCAATGAAAATCCTAGCTACAGGGGAAAAGAAAGACACAATCTTTTCGCAAAGAGCAAAGAGCACACTGTAAATGCACTTTTCCTAAATCAAGCCATACAAACTATCAATATGCAAATGCACATGTGCATGTATTTGTTTTTCACTTTCTTAATATTGATGCCTAAAAAGAAAGTTGATGTACAAATCTGAATTCGCTTTCAAATGACAAACACAAACAAGCTTCTTTTCGAAATCAAAAGGTAGAGATGATTACGACACTTTACGATTTTCGAAATAAACACTCGTTTCGACACTAGAAAGTCACAAATTCAAACCAAAGGTAAAAGTAAAAGCATAATCGACTGTCAACAGCAAATGAACTTTCTCCTAAGACCAAAATCGACAGTTACGATAGATCTAAATCAAAGGACGACAGTGTGACTATTCTACTTTTGCAATGGAAAACTGTAAATGATGCCACAAACACACAAAAACACCTACAGTCTTTTTGTACAAAGGAGGTAGAATTAAGGCAAATAAAAGGAGTTTTTAGGTAGGTACACACACTGGTCACAGGCTGCAAAAATCAGAGATAAAACTGGACAAAATGAAGCAAAGAACCTCAGCTGCACAGGGCAAGGCTGATCAGCGCACCTGTTGCATAGAGAAACTGGATTGCAGCGCAGGTAGCCCCTTCAGGACCTGCATTGAAATGCAGAATCTATTCACAGAGCCTGTGCTGGGGCAGAAACGAGACTTCTATCCGGGTTCTGGGTCACGGTTTGCAGTTTAATGTATGGTTTTTGGCCGAGTAAAAGCAATCAGTAAGGTACAATCAAAGGGATGATTTAAAGGAGGACTAAGAGCTATCACAAAGGGCAATCAGATCATTTGTGAATTAGCTGTTCAAATCATAAATAGATCCAGTGAATGGATTGAAGTAGCAGGTGTCTACTTTGCATTTGTAAATGGCAAATGCAGTTCGATTGCTACTTCTAAGTTTATGAAGAAAACAACAAGAGAAACACAAAATAAACTAATTAGACAATCGTCCCCAGCGGAGTCGCCATTTTGTTGTGGGGAAAAGTGTCTATTCAGAACGACCCTATCCACCTAAGGTGTGACAGTGCCTTAGCAACAAACAGAGAAAACTACTTTTGTATTTTTCTTTATGAATTATAAACGAAGAGGAATAAGATGAACCAACCTGTGTCTTGCGCTAGTCCTTTGATCCAATCTCTCTTCTCTTTAACAGCTTCCAGCTACCTGCTCCCTTACTTGGCCAGCTTCACCAAGTTCCTGCAAGATCACAGAAGAGGAAAACTACACAAAGACATGGATTTATATTCATAAATAGCTTAGGATCAGATTTAAGCTAAACATACAAATGAATCAAAACATCAATGATACACAAGCATGTAGGAGAAACTCAAATAGTTTTATTGATATGACAAGAAGATCCAAGAGGAGATACAACCAAGTGAGTCCCGATCCAGCATCAACCTCCCAGCAAAGGAATCCCTTCTTCACCTCCAACAAAGCATAAATCACCCAATACTCTAATCTCAATCCAAAAACCAACAACAATTCTCTGCAAAGTACAAAATTCCAGCCTCTGGATCTCTGGGATGAGGGATCCATATATAGATGTATGAAAAGAAGATGAGTCAGCTTGTCATTTGACTAGTGTCTTCTCTCTTTCATTTCTTGCTTCCACTTGGAGGCTGAGAGCCTCTTACTCATCCTTGGTCGAACTCAGTGAGGCAAGTGTCATGGAGGAAGATTCTGGAAGCTTCCATTGTCTTTCCACCTCACGGACTGGCCCTGCCATTTGTCATTTCCCGCTCAGCGCACCCTGGTAGTGCATTTAGGTGCGTTGCAACGCACCTAGCTAGTGTGCTGGGGTGCTATGCAACACAGGTAGCTAGTGGAGCAGCTGAAATGATCCTGAATTGACTGATTCTGAGTAGTTTCTGGTGGAGAACTTCTGGGAGAAGCTGTAATTGGTTGACCTTGTTCCTTTAGGGGCAGGAACAACACTTTTAGGGACTTTGGATCCCTTGGTTTATGGACATTTCATGCTTAGAGCTGTAAGGCACAAAAATGTCTATAACAGTTAGATGCATGTTGTAAATTAAATTATTTCATAATGAAATCATACCCTTATTTCTTTGATTTCATAAAATTTGACTCATCATTTCTTGATTAGATTATTTTGCTGCAATTTGATCATCATTTTGGGTGCAAGAAAAGGGATTTTTTTGGTCTGTGGGTACTAACATTGGTTTACAGGGTTGACACACTCATCCTACATTCCCCTTGTCATCATCAAATCACTCCTTTTCATCCTACACTATCCTAAAAATTATGTCACCAAGGCCATATTTATGGGTTATTTGAGGGACACTCTATGCATTTGTTTTTGTGCAAGATGGGCCTCTAAGAGGTACTGAGATTGGAAAAATCCTCACTCAACCCTCATATACCTTTACTTACCGTTTCCTACCTTAAAAACACCATTTTCGCCCTCAAGATGCTCACATAATCAATCCTATAGAAAAATAGGGAAATCATGTAGCATCTTATACCAATCCTGTAACATCATGTAGCATATTGTAGAAATCATGTAGCAGTCCCTTAACTTGACCATATTTTCTCCAAAACCTTGGTTTTGGCCTCTTAGGCTTGAATAATGACCCCTGGGCTCTGAATCCATGATTGAGGAAGACCCAAGGCCACTTTGAACCTGCCTTTTTCTCATTGCAAGTACACTTCTACAATTCGAGTTAGGTGATAGATTTCTGGATTGAATGATAATGATGATTTTCTTATGAAATGCATATCATTTTTGTTACTCCACCCAAGTCCTTTCGAAATCAGTGATTAATAGAGTGATTTGTCCTATTTCTTTGAATTCATGCTCTTAGGATTTCACTTTCAAAGTGTTGTTCTTGCATAGGATTAGTTTCTTTTCAAAGAAACTTTGCACAATCTACAATTAGACTAATGATTCATATTGTTGCAAGTAGCACAAGGTTTAAAATTTGAAAATAGGCTAGTAGTTTTCATTCCTGCAATTAGCATAGACTTCAAATTCTTTCAACTAGGGTTAAACTTTACATTTGATGAATGACACTTTCCATTTTTGCAAGTAGAGCAATTGTTTTTCAATCCTACAATTAGAGTAGAACTTTATTTTTCATGTGATTCCCTTCCTTGAGCTAGCTAAAAGAGTGATCTTTGTATGCCTTGATCTGGTCCATTGCTTGAAGGTGGCATGAATAGAACTTGAATTACTGTTCATACAACAATATCACCTCCTAAGTTTGTACGAACCCCAGGTTGATAATTAAAGTTGGTAGTCTTGGGAGTCTCAACAATATTGTTGCGATATTAGGGATCATTAGTTATATGAAGAGGAATGATGAATAGCTTTGTAAGTTTGATGTCAGAGCTAATGAAGGTATTTTTCTTGGATACTCTCACAATAACAAGGGATATAGATGTCACACCAAGAATACAAAGAGGATATTTGATTGCATAGATGTTAAAGTTGATGACAACATTGATTTTGAAAATGATCAACTAGTAAATATCGCCTCTAATGATCCATTCAACGATGATGAGAAGGATGATGATCCATTTTCGTATGAATACGTTGAAGAACCCCTTAGTCCACACTCATAATATCCTACAAGGCATGTGCAAAAACACCATCTAGCTAACCAAATTTTTGGTGACTTAAATTTTGGTGTGAAGACAAGAAGAACATGGTTAACTCCCCCTACACAAGTGCATGTAGATTTGCTATATATGATGAAAAGAAAGGATTTTACTTTTGCAAGATAAGATTATAATTGGTTAAAATCCATGAATGAATAACTTGACAAGATCAAGAAAAATTAGACATGGGAGCTTGTTCCTAAACTAGAAGACAAGAATGTTATTAGCACGAAGTGGGTCTTCAGGAAAAAATTGAATGAACATGGTAAAGTGGTAAGTAACAAAGAAAGGTTGCTATGTAAAGTATACACACAAATTGAAGGTTTAGATTTTGATGAAACCGGTTAGTGCCTAAATTTACCTCAGGCTGAAGGAAGGTAGGTCTAGGGTAACATCAAACCACGCTTAACCTAGTAGCTAGCCCTACCAGGTCGAGAGAGGGCTCTCTCCTTGTCAATCTCAATTAGGATATTGGAAACTAGGACTTGAGATGACTGAAATGAATGCTAATTTTAGGCTAGGTATAGTAGATTAGAGAATTTTATTTGATTTTAGGTTTTGGTTGCTGGATCAATTGGAGAAGGCAGATGGGGTCTAGGAAATCAACTGAGGATTACAGTCATGTCCTGTGGGGCAAGGTAGACGAGGGTTTATGTACTACAAATGGATTGAGATGGTAGATTAAGATAGCTGAGGGGTTGAGGATGGCATAAAGGAACTATGAATCCTCTTCAAATAGTGAAAACATTGAAAACCAAATGCATTCTCAAGACAAAGCACTGTAAATTAGTGTATTTTCTCTATTCAACTTGATTTATTTAGTTTAGAAGAGAGAGAGAGAGATGTGGATACATATAAAACATAAAAAAAAACTCATTATAGAGAAGAAACAATACATAAACTCACTGTCACAAGAATCCCACAAAAATAGTTGTGAAACCTGGTTTTATTCCTTGCATATTGTTGATACAAATGTTCAATGAGTCCAACCCTTTTTCCAAAGTCTAACCTTTACAAATGAATCAAAGAGTACATGATATAGGCAAGGAAACTACTCAATCTAGCTATCAAGGTCGAATCCATGAGAAGAGGGGTGGTTTCAACCATATCTAAACTAAGAACAGGAATATAGGCAGTGGAACAGCTTGCCTCTAAAACCAAGGAAACCAATTCATTACAGCTCAAAACCACTTGGAAATTGATGTATCTAACCTATGAAGTGATTTTCAACCATATTTACATCGAATTCATCATTTACCATTCTTACATTTACCAAGAAATGAGGAAAAAGTGATCTCCCAAGAAAACTAGGAAAAATCTGGAAAATCAGGTAAAACTGGCAAAATCAATTTAATGCGCAGTGCTTTTTCTAGGCCAATTTTGGAAGCCTTCTCGGAGTCCAAATCAGGTGCAGGATAGCTCGTTGGAAATATTGTCGAGTCTACTTTTTGGAACAACTTAAATTTCTGAATTTGGAGTCCATTTTCCCCTCCAAAAAATTGATTCTCCCAAGACTGCTTCCTGTGTGGCAAAAAGGTGGCAGAGAGGGCACTTTTTGGGTGTTTTTTGCCCTTTTGGAGACCTAGAACTTGTCCAAAATTCCTCACTATTTCTGAGATTTCATATTTTTCCATTTTGATTCCAAAAATGTAGACCATTTTGCAAGAATATGTCCCCAACAAAAGTGCAGCGCGCACCTATTGGAAAAGCCTGTTTTTCAATTTCAAAAATTCAAAATTGTCAAAAATTTCACCAAATTTCTTGAAATTTGGGATGTATGATCCTTGTTAAGTGATTTTATGGGTGAATGATGCTTCAGCCAAGATCTTGAGTTTATCTTGCCCTTTTTTGCTCCTAAAAGCTCTTTTTAGCTTAGCTTTTAGCCTCTTTACCCTTGTTTTGCAAATCTTGTTCCGGGTTAGGTAGTGATAGGCCATATGGCGTAGCATTTTTTTATCTTTGTTGTCTTTCTCAAGCAACTTCTCAAGGTGAATGTTCACCCTTTCCAACCATGACTCTCAGTCATATTCAATTTCTTACTCAAGGGATGTCATCTTGATCTTTCTTTTCTTTGCCTCTTGCCTATTTTCCCTAATCATCTACAGCTCCATAATAACTTGCTTATCTGTCAACTGTTTGTTTTCTTGCTCAAGAAAGTTGATGATCCATTTGGCCCTATCAAGGTTAAGTGATAAGGCTTGTATTTCAACCTCCTTCTCTTTGATAATCATGTCCTTGAGTCTTGAGCATTTTGAACCCAAATCAGTAACATCCTCCTCAATCAGAATAAACTCTTTGTCTTGCCCTTCAAGAGGGCTCTTTTCATGCATATTTTGTTTCCCTTTATCTCTACCCTTCTGTTTCTACCCAACCTGTACCTGTTTAGATGGAGAAGAAAGCAAAGCCCCTTTCACCCCTGGTGAAGATAACATTTGCTTGTGGTCTGGTGAAGAAAACGAGACCCCTTCCACCCCTAGTGGAGATAGTACTTGCCTGGTAGCAGCAAAAAGCCTCCTCATGCCTCTCTCATAGGTGACAAACACCGGCACACCTGTAGTCTCGGTTTCATGAACATCTGGTTGTCCTGATGGCCCTCCTTCCTCCTGAGACACTAATGGAATCACCTGAGGGCCTTTGAAAATATAATTGGAAATAAAGGTATCCCATGGTATATTCAGCAAGCTTAGCTGATGCAAGACAACAATTTTAATTAGTGAGAAGTGGTAAAGGCTATTGAGTTGTTGAGGAAAAGGTTTCCTTTGCACATAGTGAGCCATCTTCTCAATATTCTTGCATATAAAGTAAGGGAGGTTCATCATCCTTACTCTTGTGAAATGCATCAACAACCTGATATGATATGAATATAGGCGGACCTTCCCTCATAGGTGAAATACTTGATGATGAGTTTCATGAGAGGAGCATAAATGTCCTCCAAGTATTTGAAAGGAAAAAACTTGCTGATTTGACTGTGATATCCAGCCTTAATGTAAGGTTCATAATGTCCTCTGCCCACATATTGCCCCTTATTCCACTGCCCACCTACATTAGGAATGCATGTTGATGCTGAAACGGTAGCAGGTGTCAAGGTGAAAGAAACACTAGCAAGGTTCACCTGGCCATTGTGGAGATGGATAACAAACAACCTAGCAAGCTCATGATGAAATTTTACCCTCTCTACCATTTTGCAAAACTGATAACAAGACTCGTGTTTAAAGCTAGCTATAGCAAGGGGGCAAGCAAGCAATTCTGTAAGAGTGGTGGGCTCTTCCTAGATGATCTTTCCCCCTTTGTGTGGCTTTCTTGGCACATGAGCTTCTCTAGAAGAATCACTGAGAGTTTCCTCTTCCCTCTCATAATCTGAATCTCTCTCCATGCTTTTGGTAATATGATGGGTGATGAAATTTGAAGTGAAAGCAGATGAGTATGAAGAGATTTTGAAATATGAAGTAAGTAATGTGTATGAGGAAGTGAATGCTTGGGGGAATACGAATTTGGGTTTCTTTTGGGGAATGAGGGGATTGAATGGTGTTATGGATGTGGAATAAGGGTTTGATAGTGAAGTGAATGTAGTGGAATGGATTGATTTTGAAGTTAGGGTTTGGGAATAGTGTAATAGGATTAGGGTTTGGGAATAGAGTATATGGCTAGGGTTTGGTAAGGAGAGTGGGGTTTGGGGAGTAAATTTTGATGACTGAGGGATAGGGAATGGGATTTGGAAAACTCAATATGAATGGAGTAAGAGAGATGAGCAAATGACCTTTGATAACTTGTGAGAGGTGATTTAGCAATTAGTTAGGGTTTGTGTTTAACATTTAGCTAGGGTTTGCTCTAAAGGAAGCCAAACACACTCAAGAAACCAAGAATAACTCTTCTTAGCAAGGAGGAGTAATATACTTACTTGGAACAGGCACCAATTTGTTTTTTAGGAAATTTGGAGGTGCTTTGAGGCAATTCGAGCTTCACCAACAGATGCGCAATGCTCACTAACAGGTGCACAGCGCAAGTTTAATGCATAGCGCCAGACCAAAAATACACTAGAAACCTGCCACAGGTGTGCAGTGCCAATTTAATGCACAACGCCAGACCAAAAATACATTGGAAACCTGCCACAGGTGCGCAACACCGGGGAAATAATGCACAGCGCCAGGAAGATGCTCTGATTTTTCCCATATTTTCCTTGTTTGCTCAAAATTGTGATTTTTCTCCCTTTGGCTCTTTCAATTCAACAATGGAGACAAGAAACACATGAAATGGCCTTTATACCTTTCTCCTTTTAATTTTTCATTAACCAAGACCCACTCTTCTATAGTTTTGATAGCTTTTTCAAAAATGCTCTATTTCACTTACATCTGTCTTTTGCCTTTTTGTAGGTGGACTTATACATTGACTTTTTGCAGTGGCAGGAGTTGATTTTATCACCAGGTCACCAAGAGCTATTCAATTACATATTAGGACAATAAAATTACATAGAATTACATCAAGTGATGCATTAACTGCAAATGCTCAATTTCACCTCAAAACAGAGTTTTGAGGTAAAAGAGCTTTATTTAGCATAACAGAAGTAAACTTATGACTTTATGAACCTTTTTATTCTCCTCATGTGCTTGCTGACCTTTTTTTCAATTCTAATGACCATGATGACAAGCCCTAAGACCTAGCGAAATTAAACCGTAAAATTGGTTTTTATAAATGAAATGAAACAGGATGATAGTAAATGACTAAAAATAATGTGTAAACAGGTCCGCAAGTGAATGTCATGAGGGAAATTGACATGAAACCACTACCATCAGTTGATCCATGACCTAGTGGAATGCAGCTGATCAAATGAGACACCTAATATGCATGCAAAAGAGTAATTCGATCATCGATGGAAGTGTGAAGACACTAACACTAACAAAACATTTGCTCGTATTTCTTGATTAGAGGAAATTCAAATGTTTTTGGAATTTTCTTATTTCAATAAATTTAGGATATATCAATTGGATGTCAAATATGTAATTTTATATGGAGAATTACAAAAAGAAGTATATATTGAGCATCCAGATGGCTTTTAGCTATCAGATCAGCCTAGTTATGTTTGCAAGCTAAAAAAGGGCTTGTATGGTCTTAAACAATCCCAACGAGCTCAGTATTCCAAGTTGGATAGTTATTTTCTCAAGTGTGGTTTTAAAAGAGGTGTTGCTGATAGTGATTTGTATGTGAAAGATAATGATGCCAAATTTTTAGTGGTGGTTATCTATGTTAATGATATTATTTTTTCTAGTGATTTAGATTCACTAACTTGTCAGTTTGTAGCTAATATGAAGGTCGAATTTGAGATGTCTATGCTTGGGGAAATTTCATATTTCCTTGGTTTTCATATTGCACAATTTTCCAAAGGAATTTTTAGCTCACAAAGCAAGTATCTCAAGGAATTTTTGAAGAAATTTGGCATGGAGGAATGTTCATTGGTTAGCACTCCAACTGCTATTGGATGTAAGCTTAGCAAGATTAATGAATCACCAAAAGTGGATCATACTTTATAAAGATCTATTATTGGAAGCCTCTTATATTTGAGAGCCTCAAGACAAGACATCATGGAGGCAGTCGGTATTTTTGGAAGATTTCAAGAAACCCTAAGATAGAGTCATCTTCTAGCAACAAAGATGATTCTCAGATATCTCATAGCCAACATGGACTATGGGCTTTAGTACTTTAGAGGTAAATATTTTTCACTAACTATTTTTACTAATGTTAATTGGGTAGGTGATGTGGATGGAAGAAATAGCACTAGTGGTGATGCTTTCTTTCTTGGTGCATATCTTGTTTCATGGTTAAGGAAGAAGCAAGTTTCAATTTCCCTTTCTACTGGTGAAGAAAAATATAAAGTAGTAGCTTCTTTTTGCACTCATCTCTTATGGATGAAGATAAATATACATGATGTGCAAGTGATATATGATTAGTCTATACCAATCATATGTGATAATATAGGTGTAATCAACATGTCCAATAATCTAGTTTTCCATTCAAAGACAAAACATATTCTAAGTTTTGTACCTGTGAGATGATAATGGTCAATTGATCATGCGAGAGCATCTAAGATATTTATTTTGGTTTTTATGGAGGACCAATACAAAAACAAATTATAAGAATGATGTATTTAACCCTTTTAGATAGTACTAGTAAATGACCAAGGGGCTGCTATTTAACTTTACACAATGACGTTAAAGTTGATAATATGTGTAGAAAGAATAGTAAGGAGATATGATTACTTTAAATTTCAGTTAGGAAGATAAATCATCATAAGTAGGAAAACCTTTGAACAACGTTCAAAAGTTAAACAAAATATGCTTAAAATTACATAAGATACTGAAAATTTTATGATTCAGAGGGAGCCTTTCAGACAAACAGTCCAATATCTCAATCTCTTTATAATAATAACTTCAGAAGGAGTTTTAAGAATAACTGTAACACAATTATTCTCACCTAATATCTCTGTAAAACTTAAACATATGCAGAATTAACATAATGAATGGAACACATGAAAGACTTATAGAAGAAAATGAGACTGTATGATATCAAATTCAGAATCCTTTGCTTTATTATCAGTGATCTAGAGAAAGCTTGTACATCAATGGTTACAAAATTTCTTATGGAAAGGTACCATCTTTAATAACTCATAGAAGAGAGTTATTTATACTATTTTGGATAGTAAACAAAATATCCTAAATTGATTACAAAAATAGCCTAAAAGAAAATAGGAAAATAAAACTATTGAAGGATGTGTCCCTATTAGGTAGGAAGTTGTTGATGATTGTTCCTTCAAAACCTGTTGTGGTGTCTTCTTGTTGGGATGGAAAGTTAATCAATTGTTTCACACAATTGATCCCACCTCTCCTCACTTGGTATCTCCAGAGTTACCATTCTTCTAAAAATCTCATCAACTTCGGTATATCTTTCAAAATTGGGTTTAGTGAGAAAAATATTTCCAACTTCATATTTGATTGTGAGGTCAGGGATCAAAGCTTCCAGAAACTCTTTGTGAGTAATCTATCTTTTTATCCCTACAAATTGACTATTGTCTACTGAAATAGTATATAATTTTTCACAGTAATCATCCAATTTGACTAGATTATCATTTGATGACACTAACCCTGGGAAAACTTTATTATTCAACACACTGAATTTAGAATGAAACATTCTGACTTCAATGTTCAAAGCTTCACACTTTGTTTTCAGTTGAGTCAGTAGATTCTTCTTCATTAAGACTTTGTTAATCTCCAAAATAGTAGTTGTCCCATCTAGAATATTTATCTCTTGTAACTATTGCCTAGTCTTAGATTTTAGTACTTTGATCATCCCTGTTGCTTCTTTGGGTTTTGTGCCCAATGCTGCCCTCTGATTATCTATCTTTGTCCTGCATCTAGCAATCAATTCTTGTTGCTCAAAAATAATTTGTATGGATGGCCATACTTCTGTTATCGAGTGGCTAATATCTAACCAGATGTCCTCTTTGGCCTGGGCCAAAGTGTCTGCCATTAGAGTCTTACTCTCTAATTGTTTAACCTTGAGTTCTAACATGTGTGAATTTTGCATTTCCTATACATACAAGGTATCATTCTTTACCTTTTGTGACTCTATGGTTCAGAACTTCCAGAGTAACTTTTCATTCTTTTGTTTTTATGTCTGTAACTCTTATGATAACCTTCTTGTTTCAACTGTTTCTTAAGATGAAGAATTGTCAGTAGGAGATGAAGTTGGCTCTGTACTTGCTATGGGAGTTATTGTTACTGAGGTTACAGCAAGCTGTGCTGCCTCTTTTTCCTTGAGCAATTGTTCTATTTTATCTTTCATTTTCTTCATCTATATGTTTTGCTTGATAATGAGCTTCAACATCTCCTCCCTATGTTGTTAATTTTCATCCATCTCTTTGGTTTCTGGATCCTCAGTTGAAGAAAGTTTCAACTGTTTCTTCAAAGTTTCTATCTCTATATTCTTCTTCTTGAGTATTTATTCAATTGCTTTATAGTCTTGGGGATCATATCCAATTTTAACAATAATATATTCTAAAGACTTTAATTTGTTAGCTTTAGGTAAAGATGACAGTTTTTCAATCTTAAGTTGTGACTGCACATTTGTGTTGGGCATGGAATCCCCCCACAACATGTTTTGGGGCTCAAAGCCCAAGTTTTGAGTGATATTATTGTAAAGCTCTGCAAATTACGGGTGCGGAATGTATGTTAGAGTCATAGGGTTGTCCTCCCTAAGTTTGAATGTAATGTCAGCCTACCCATGGTCTGCGGACCATGGGATTGTATAAATAAGAGCGAGGCTCTAAGTTGTAAAGACAATCAGATCATGATAGAATAGAATGAGATAGCGAAGCATAGAAGAAGAGTCTAAGTGCATCTTGGATCGTAGTAGTAGAAAGAGGCTCTGTAACTGAGTGCGTAGAGGCATAGTAGAGTCCGCAGCTAAGTGCGCAGACCCCTGCAGTTGAGTGCACAGGATGGAGTGGAGTCTGTAACTGGAGAAAAGAGTAATAAAGAAAGGTTTTGTTACCAATTCTATGCATCTGTACTGAGTTATTACATGTTCGATCTCATTTGAAATTATATTGTTTATTTACTGCATGCACTTGTATGGATTGTGAATATTGTTAAGTATAATAGAAAGCATACAAAATAAGCTAAGTTAATCAACTAATATCGGGCTACTAGTAAGGACTTGGGTAATAACATTGTTTGGCCCCCAAGTAGGGCTGCGCAAAGACAACATCGCAGGCTGCGAGGTATCGATAAGTGCGTGTAGTGACGTGCGCGTAGGGTCAAACCGAAGACTACTTGAACCCATCACACATCCGTAGGGTGCGGACACTTGGTTCTAGCACCCTCCCATACTACTTCGAGTGAGACCTCAGTCCGCACTCTGTGGACTGTTGCCAAAAGGGCCAATAGTACTGGGATTTGTTTGGCTAAATCATCTCCAAACCTGGGTCAGGCCCCAACAAGCCAACAAATGGTTCCGTTGCTGGGACTGGGATCTGCATAAGGGATGTCTGATGTTGTGTCACTAGAATCCAATGAAGAATTAAATTGAAGGGTGGTTAGACAGACATATTCACGAGTTCGCGGCGCAGGAAAACATGAATCAGCGAGTATGAAAGGAACAGTGGTTGGAGTGCTACTTATATATTAAAATCCATGAAATTTTCTTTGCATCCTTTCCCTCTAAGTTGTATGAGTGGATCGCGAAGCTAGCAGACAGTCAGGGAAGGTGTAGGCTCGATAAACCAATTATGTGGACTCCAGAATTAGTGCGTAGACTAGAAGCATCGAAAGATAAGATCGTGCGCGCTGTGGACCATTGGCTTGATCGAATTATAGGAGGATTTATCACTGAGTTCACGGTAGACACGATAGTCAGCTACAACGAGGCAGAATGACACTTCCTCAAAGGACCGCGAGGTAAGTACATTAAATCTTTGAACACTTGGATTAAGATGCTATTGTGTGAAAAGCAGGTTATGCAAATAAATTGATGTTTGGGGCTACGCGAAGTGGGAGGATCTATAGAAATGAAGGTAGCGCAGAGATAGAAAATAGCCCCTTGATTTCACCTCAATGGGAAAGTGAGGAAGAGCTCGCGAAAGTTTCTCCGACAAGCATGATCATGTTGATAAGGCAGCGAATTCCACGCATACCACCCCCACCTACACCACCACTAGTCTCTCCATCTTCACCTCCATCTCTGCCCACACCACCTCCGCCACCATCACAGTTCAATATGGCGAGTGCGATAAAATTGTCGGTATTCAGAGGAGTAGGGAACGAAGATCCAAACCAATTTTGGTTCGTGGTAAGGGCCGTATGGGAAGCACAAGGAGTTGTGGATGACAATATAAAGAAGGCAACATTGGTAAGTGCATTGTAGGATCGTGCACTAACGTGGTACATTAAGCATTCTAATGACCATCCAAACACAGGGATCGTAGATATCCAGGCTGCACTGAATAGGGAATTTAGCAGCCTAAAGTCGGATACACAATCAATTATCAGGTTTAAGGAGATCGCGATGCTTCTAGGTGAGACCCCGTGGGATCTGGAATAGAGACTGAAGAGTATGATTCGTGAAGCTAATATGACCTTAACAGATGGGCAACACCGCACATGGTTTGTAGCATCACTAACACGACATCTAAGGATGGCGTTGTTGCAACAAAAGTTATCCACCCAGGTCGAAGCTTTGGAGATTGCAATGAGACTGCATGAGACCCCAATACAAGATCCTGGCCTGGGAGTCCAACAAATCCACGCGCAACTACAAAATTTGTGTCTGGAAATGCATAGTTTGAAACAGGATAGGACGACTCGGCCAGAGGCATGTGAGGAGGTATGGTGCATAAAATGCAAAGGCCATGGGCATTTCAAGGACCATTGTCCAGTATTCGCAAACTACTTGGTGGGAGGAGGGCCGATGCCATTAAGACCAGAGGCACAAGCAGGACCAAGCATGGTGCCTACATTATGGTGCGTGATTTTTCAGATAGGAGGAAAACATGCTACGGATAATTGTCATCTATTACAAAAGTATACGCAGACATCCCAACAATTGTTATGTAATTTCTGCGGGTCAGTAAGCCATGATGAGCACACCTATAGAAGTTATGAACTGATGATGGATTAGACTCCTGCCTATAGAGTGTAGATTGAAATGCGAGCCCTCGACCCAAATGTTGGAATGGCACGGGCAGGATTTCAGGGGCGCGAATGAGGTTGAGATGGAATGGGACTAGGAAGGGGTCGCGGACAGGTGATTTTTTACAATTGTGGAGGGCCAGGGCATTATGCCCACCATTGTACAAATCCGATGAGACAGAGGACTACCCTACACTGATAGCGAGGCTGCGTGATAAAGGGATACTCCAGCCTCCCCAACTCAGAATTTGCAAATGATGAGGTTTGAGCCGTGCTAAGAGGACCCGAATGTAAACATGGTGCTTTGAAGAGGTATCGTGACAGGAGATGACAAAGGTAAGTAGCCTAAAGAAAGTGTGTGGGTTCGCAAGGCTCCTACAAATGAACCTAATTTTGATTTGGAGCACGCGAAGGAGACATTCATGGAAGGTAAGAAGAGCTTCACGAAGGCCTCCACTTCAAGTAGTAATGATCAACTAGAGTTGGAGATGGATCCTTAAATGATCACTACCTTTCTGGAGACATGTATGAAACTTCTGTGTGACAGCAAGGCTGTGAAAGGACTGTAATAACTTATCACTAGGTGCGTTAGGTCAGGAGAACCTCACATAGTCCGGAAGCTAGGAAAATATACATCACGAACAGGAAGGGAAATCTGATTGACTACAAAAATCAGGGAGTATGAAATTGATCAAGTACTTTTGGATCTAGGGTTGGACGTGAATGTACTATCAAAGAAAACATGGGAACGCATGGGCAGGTGTTATAGACATATTTGGGCACATCAACCCCAAACCTATATGTTGATGTATTAGGGCTCATCAACCCCTAAAATAGTTGTTTCATACCCTAAAGAAACATAATCATCTGAATACATCATTCCCCAAAAGTTCCATCTGAGAAACCATCCAGAAATTGCCTAAATTGAACCATACTGACTGCTCCACTGGCAAATTGCAATGCATACTAAGTGGTACACTTCCAGGGTGTGATGCATACTATTTATGCCTTCTATAGGGTGCGATGGGTGAGGATGGACAAATGTCCGAGACAGTTTGCTAAGTGGATGCTCATGGAATCTTCTAGAAACTTCTCCTGTTCCACTTGCCTCTCTAAATTCGCCCAAGAATGAATAAGGGATCTAAAACCTTCAGTTATCCCTTCTCTTATGGAACAAATTGTAACAAATGGAATGAAACTAATCAAACCCCATGGATGACTCATACCCTTGCACACATCTATAAATGGATCCCTCATCCAATAGATCATGATGCTTTGACGGTTCTTTGTTGATGTACTTTTGCAGGTACTCTCGAAGCATGTTAAGTATGGGGAGGAGTTGTGGGTTCTGTCAAGGGAGAGACAGATCAAGCAAGGGATCAAGTAGAAATTCTAGGTTGGTTCCATTATCTTTCTCTTATCTATTACACATAGGAGAAATCATTGAATTGTTTTAAACTATTGTTTCTAGGGTAGCTGCCAAACCTAGAGGGCTAGCATTCCTCAGGAATACTAGTTTTTCCATAAATAGCAGGCCTGCATTGCAGTGGTCTCCCATTCAATTGTGAATGGAGAACTAACAGAAGATCCTACTGATGGGAAGATTGTGCGAAATAATGGTAGACATCAAAGGTGCGAGTGCAATTGCAGATTTTGAGGTAATAGAGATTGTCGATGACAGTAATCCCTATCCCACACTATTGGGAATAGATTGGGCCACTAATATGAACAAAGTGATAAATCTAAAGAAGCGCAAAATGATTTTTGAGAAAAAGTCGCTACACACAGTGGTGCCTTTAGACCCTGCAGAAGGAGCATGCTACACAGAGCCAATGCGCGATGCCGAGAGCGATGACGAGCTAGACTGTATCTACAAGATAACCGCTCGAGAACAGGATTGGGTAAATCCTATAGTAGATGGCCAGATTTCATGGGAGTGTGAAAGCTCCTGCACATCAGATTTGGATGAGGAAATAGAACGCTGGCAGAACCAGTTACAAGAGGTAACCACGCTCAATTGCAACATGATGGTAAGATCATTGCGCTACATGAAAACAAAGGTAAGGGATCTGCCTATGTATGACGAGTTGATAGCAGTGGATGAATTCTTAACAAATTTGAAAGTGCAGTGCCAGAACAGCAGCAGTTTGATGCTATGAAATGGGCACTGCGTGCTACGCCCACAAGGTGGTGGGATATGCACCAGTAGAGTTCCGAGGACTGGCGCAAATGCAGAAAGATGATGTGCTTACGATTTGGGAAGCCTCCAATGTAGATGGAAGCTAGGCATGATGAACGAAACAGCCTGTGTGCCCATCTTTCTATATGGGTACAGGTGTATGGCACGTAGCCCGCATGAATGCACACCGCTATCATGATAGGAAACGGGAACAACAAGCAGAAGTAGGCAAGGCAAGTGCCCAAATGACAAAGTAGGATAAGACCTAGCGTGACGAAAATCATACAAGGGGAACCTTTAGACAAGGTGTGTGAAGTGTTGAACAGGGTCCACGATGTGAGATGCACCGACTGGGACCTACGTGTATTAGTGGTTGTGTGGGCTTATAGGACCATGTGAAAAACTCTAACTGCGCAAGCACTTATGAAGCCGAAGTATGAAGCAGGGGCTAAAATCCCTGTGGAGCATGCAAAGCTGAGTCCGCGCGTAACAGCACCCGTAGATACGACGGTTCACATAGACCAAAATGAAGAAATCACACAGCTATGTGAAATAGAACATATAAGACTTGAGGAAGAAATCTGATAGGGAAACTTTAGACTTAGCAAACTTGAAAAAGACCAAGTACGGCTAAGGGAGAAAAGCACTTTAATGGACGCAAAGGTCAAGAATCTGGAAAATGAAATAAAGGAAGCACTTCTTGTCGAAAAATCAAGGATGTCGAGGGAAGGTCTCTACAGTCATACTGACAAATTGGAAAGCTATCATCATGAATTGGTTAGTTTGTTGCCTTGGCTTGGACCGCATATCACCAAACATAGTGACCAGGGTAGCACATTGCAAATAGTAAAGTGCGCGATGCCAATCACCACAATGAAAGATGAGGATTCTCCGCGAACCATGGTGGAGGATGGGATGGAGCCTCGCATGGGTGGTGCGACCAACTGACTAGCCATAGGAAGGATAGTCTTAGTGCTCCAGGTAGTTGAAAGGGAGCACGAGACTATAAAAAATTCTACCTGGGAGCTGTACAATATTGGAAATGCGTGCAGAATCAGAACATGACAAGGTTTGCGACCACGCATGAAGGGTTGCGCTACCGCGCGGGTTGGATGGGACGTGACCTTTGGTGTCACTATTCATGATGCGATGTCCGATTTTAAGCCAAATGGAGCAGGCAACAAGCATTTAAGATGCGAGTTATGGGAAAGATTTGGGAAAAGCTACTGCCAAGAAAGCATTAATGGCCCGAAATTGGGGGGAACGGTCTAATTTGAATTCAAAAAGCGTTATAAAACTCACAGGACTAGCCATCGAATAACACTTGGTCATTTGAGAATTGAGCATTTGAGCAGAGCACAGAGTGTTGGGAGCTGAGCAATAATTGAGCTTCTAAGTTCATGAGAGAGAGAATACAGTCTAGAGATGATGATGACCACTAAGGATGGGTCAGGAATTGAAGAGGTACCCGCTGGCGAGGCTGCGCAAACCCAAATGGTGGAGCATGTTCCAGAAGGTGTTGGGGTGGTGACAGAAATCCCCAAATCACCGTGAACACCATGGCCCAAGAAGGATAAATAGGCAATGGGCCTAGTACACATGTCCCCAAGGAATCCACAACATAGAAAACTATCCATGGAAGAGAAGGGGAAAGCAGTCACAATAGAAACAGATGAGAAAGAAGAAGACTTACAGGCCCTGATCGCCGCAGCGGAAGAAGAAGAAGAAGTGGAGGAGGATATCCAACAGTTGTGCTTTGCAACAAAACTGCCAGCATATGTCCCTCTGCGGAAAGGGAAAACCAAAGTACTGAAGAGCCTGGATGAAATGAAAATCTCACTCCAGACCCCGCTCCTCCCCGACGACATTGTACTTGAGGGCATGCACCTAGGCTGCATACTAGCCATGAAATTTTGAAGACTGGGACCTTGCTGATAGTGAGAAGTTCCCGCACCGAGAGACTAGGAATTTAATGAAGCAAAACACCGAGGGGGTGCTGATAATGCTAGAGCCACAAAAATGGTTGCGCGATGTGGAAAAGGCCGAGTTGCTACACTTTTTATGTATACCACATTTTCACTGCGCACCCATCACCATTTTCATCATTAGGTATCTACTCTGCGTGGTGCATGATGGGCATCTAGGGCTGGAGGAGCCCATTCCCATCACGATAGACCTCATTCACCAAATTTCTTGGCTTCCTTGTAAAGGAGAGGACCCCGTGAATATAGCCAGAAAAGGCAGCGATTTGGCTCTTGTGGAAGCCATCAAGGCGAAATATAAGGTGGAGAAGAAGAAGAGGGGTTACATCATCTCCAGCATCAAGGACAAAGGGGTGCACGTAGCAATCCAACTCCTGGCCTGCAAAGCAATGAGGAAGTGCCGCATCGATGAGGTACGACGCCGATGGTCATGCTGGCCTAGTAGTGCGCGGAGGGGGTTCAGTTCAACTTGGTCAAATTCCTCTGCGAGGAGTTTTTGATAAACTGTTGTGAAGCCTAGGAATAGGGTAAGACCTTGCACTACGCATGGTTGCTGTTATCCATATTGCTCATAGCGAGAGAACTGTCGGAGGACAGTTAGTTCCCCAACATTTACAAAGAGTTACCGGAGGCCACGAAGTATGCTTTGCTCTGGGAAACTAAGGACGTGAAATGGATTCACGGCATCACAATTTTCTAGGTGCTCATGGAGGCAAGCATCCGGATGTGGATCAATAGGAGGTCAAGGCTATCACCTACGGTGCACAATAGTCTATAGAGTTTTTCAGACTTCAAAGATGATTTTCACAACATCTATATGAAGGCGCGAAAGGATCCAACGAAGTAGTGGACAAAGCTACCATTTATAGCCACTTACGACACAATTTTCACTGCCTTGGAGACATGGCCTCCCGAATGGCATGCTCTAGACCTAGCAGAACTGGAGAAGGCCGCAGCCTAGAAGAAAAAGGATGATGCTAAGCTACACATAACTCAATTAGCAGAGAAAGGACGGAATGAAAAAGCATCAGTGAAGGTAAGGGTAGTGTGCGAAGCATCACAGAATTCCACGAAGCAAAAGAAGGTCGCAGAAGTAGTAGCAACGCAGGTAGCAAAGGCATCAATGCACAGGTAGATGAGGGCCAAGTAACATCCTCGGGGAGGAAGTAGAAGAAACAGAAACAACAAAAGGGAGTGCGGACCTAGGGACCGCATCTACACAATTAAAAAAGTCACGCATCACAGTGAGATCAGGCCCGAGAAAGAAGGTCAAGGCCTCGAAGTTGGCCATTGATCTGATCACCTTAAACGAAGGTGACCTCCATGACATCGGTGAGATAGTATGTGATGTCATAAGTGAGGTGCTTCAAGAGTTCTTGCAGGAGCATCAGACTATGTTGGGGGCCCTCAGGGCACAGTTGCAGGAGTTATAGGTGTGGCCCTGTCAGGAAGGCACCTTGTCAATGCACATCGCAGCAGGAACTTCAGTAGCAGAGAAGATGTTTCACGTAAGGATGGAAAACACAATAGTGTTGCCAGAGGGAGCTCTAGTGTCATCCAATGCGATGGATTGGATGTCGCTTAACATGATGAAAGACATTGGCCTTAACCTGGCTACCCTTCCCTGAGAAACGCTATATTAGTTATAGGATGGGATAACGACAAAGCTGCAGGCCAAGGAGAGCTGCGCGATCCAGGTTCTCAATGAGTAGAAAATTAGCATAGAACATCTCAGCTTGCAGCACGGTGAGTTGGTGTCACAGAATCAACATTTGATACACACAGTAGATGACACTTGCCGACGTGTCCCGGAGCTAGTCATCGCAACAGATCTACCAGTAGAAGTGTGGATCAACAGTTTGGAAAGTGGAGTCTATGACACGAGAGAAGAGATGACAAGGGTGCAACTGGAGCTGAATCTCCATATCATTGAGATATGGTTGAAGGTGCAACCTTCCACTCCCATGGAAATCAGAGAATAGCACAACAGCGCTATTGCAATAGGGTTGGAAGATATTGGAGGTGTAGTGCGTGATTGTACGAATATGTTGGAACAAGCACTGGAGGTCCTCACGACTTTGCAGGAGGATCCCAACATCCAGTAGCTGGAGACAGAGGCACGCGAACTCCAGTAGCAGTACGACAACATCATAGGGACTGCGCAGACAGTAGTCCTCACTCAGCGGCTCGCGAGGATGTAGCAGGCCAAGGCATTAAAGGAACAGGTGGACGCGGCACGCCATAAGGAAGTAGTTCTCAAAGAGCATGTCCAGCCATGGATTGATGAGGCCTTCACCATCATAGCAAATATTGAAGGGATGCTCTCGCACATCCAGGGGATGCATGCGTAGATGCAGGGTAGCATGCTGGAAACAGAGGCTTAAAAAGAACGAATGCAATAAGTTCAACAAGCAACGGCTTAGTGCGTTGCAGACATCGAGACCGTTCGGGACCTGTTAGATAGACACCATGCCAACACCTGTGTTGACATAGTGACTCAAGGGCGAGTCATGATGTTTGTGTTGGGGGCCTCTTGGGCATGGAATCCCCCCACAACATGTTTTGGGGCTTAAAGCCCAAGTTTTGAGTGATATTATTGTAAAGCTCCATGAATTGTGAGAGAGAAATGTATGTTAGAGTCATAGGGCTTTCCACCCTAAGTTTGAATGTAATGTTGGCCTACCCATGGTTCATGGACCATGGGATTGTATAAATAAGAGAGAGGCTCTAGGTTGTAAAGACAATCAGATCATGATAGAATAGAATGGATAGAATGAGATAGCGAAGCATAGAAGAAGAGTCTAAGTGGGTATCTTGGGTCGTAGTAGTAGAAAGAGGCTCTACAGCTGAGTGCGCAAAGGCCTAGTAGAGTCTGCAGCTAAGTGCGTGGACCCCTACAGCTAAGTGCGCAAGGTGGAGTCGAGTCTGTAACCAGAGAAAATATTAATAAATAAAGGTTTTGTTACCAATTTTGTGCATCTGTACTCAGTTATTACATGTTTGATCTCATTTGCAATTATATTGTTTATTTACTGCGCGCACTTGTATGGATTGCGAATATTGTTAAGTATAACTGAAACCATACAAATAAGCTAAGTTAATCAACTAATATCGGGCTACTAGTAAGGACTTGGATAATAACATTGTTCGGCCCCCGAGTAGGGTTACGCAAAGATGTCATCCCAAGCTGCGAGGTACTGATAAGTGGGCGTAGCGACGTGTGTGTAGGGTCAAACCATGGACTACTTGAACCCATCAGAAATCCCCAAGGTGCAAAAACCTAGTTCTAGCACCCTCCCATACTACTTTGGGTGAGACCTCAGTCCTCGCTCCGCGGACTGTTGCCGAAAGGGCCAGTAGTACCAAGATTTGTTTCGCTAAATCATCGCCAAACCTAGGTCAGGCCCCAACAAGCCAGCAATTTGACAAGGTAGTTTTGAGCTTGGAAAGAGACATGGCAGTTGTAGTCATTGTTGGAAATGACATTTTGCCTTATTTCCTATGCAAATCCATTTGATCAATAGGGTGTATCTGATTTACATCAAATAAAAATATGGTCTTCTTGTAATATGTTGTGGATTTGGGAAATGGAATTTGAGCTTGCAAAAATGCCATTTACATCCTTCCTCTTTCACTATCAAAGGCAGAGAGAAGTCTGTGTTGAGAGGTGGATGTCTATTTCCAAAACTGACCATACATTTGTCACTTAAGATTTTCATTTTTTTGTTTAATTTCTAGAAATGTTGAGAAGATATTAATATCTTCTGCTGAGCTATTCTCAGTTGACTGAATAATCTCCACAGTTTCAGCTAAAGAAGGAGTTGAAGAAGTAGAAGGAGGTTTGGGATCATTGGTCCCTACTGAAGAAATATCTCCTAAATCTCCAAGATCAATTATTTCTACTGGCTTGCTCCCTGATGATATTGACAATCGAGTGTTCAATTTTTTTGGTAGTATAGAATACTCTTTAATTGATTCTGGAGCTCACTGAGTTTCCTCTCTGGCCCTTTTGTGTTGAGTACTCTAAGTGACTGGAGTATTTACCTGTGGAGTGGTTATAACCTGTTCATTTGCTTCTAAGAGAATCCCTTCATACCACTGCTCCTGATTCATAAACTTCTCCAATTCTGGCCTGGGAGTATGGTTTTAAGGTGTTGCCTTCAACTGAACTCTCAGGGAAAAAATGATACCAAAGGGATCATAAGACCAAGTGAATCTTGGCTGGAGATTTATGCTCTTCAATAATTTGTCTGCATTTGTACCTACAGACCTAATATTACATATGAATGTCCCTACCTTGGCTTTGAGTTTCAACTATGACTTTTTCTTACCTCAGACAAAATTGACTTCATCCATATTTATCATTTTCCTGATGTATTCCAGTGAGAATATCCTCTTTGGCACATACTTAAGAAGTTTCTATGGAGCTAACTCACTGCCATATATCCTAATTTCAATGTAGTTCTGATACAAATACCAGTCACCAGTCTTGGTCTGTTCATATAGGTGCAACGTTTCCTTAATTTCTTCTCCAATTCTGTGCTCTGCTTGGCTATTGAGTAATTGAAGAACTGGATGTACAAAAGAATCTATAAAATGAGAGAATGTAAACTTTGATGATGTTGATTTAACTAACTCTATCCAGTGCACTGATTGATTCACTCCTTGGTCATCTTACCTGTTAAGCTGAATGTGCAATGAATCTCCCTACTGAAACAAAATCAATTTGGATTATGACTGAGCTATATCTAAACAGTCCTTGTGTGGTAAAATTCATAAATTGTTCATGTATATTATCAGCCAAGAACTAACTATAATTATACAAGAAAGAAGGTTGATATTCCTTACTAAAAATGGAAAAGAATCCAATGATGGATTCATCAACAAGTTGATCATTTTCATAGCCTAAGAGGTATGATAGCAGGGAGATGATATGTCTAGTGGCTTCAAGGAACATGGAAGATGAATAAGGTGGGTTTCTCTTGGGTAATTCAACATCTTCTGGTAGAAAAATTTCAAAAATAAGGGCTCTCTGTGGGAAGGTGAGTTTATTATAAAGGTCCATGAGAGCTGCTAATGAGAAATGGCTGAGGGAGTCAGATGAAGGTATCATTAGCATTTGGTTTATACTCTGAGCAGTAATGGTGATCAAGAATTTTCCATCCTGAGTCATCATTGTTCTTTGCACAGGATCATACCTGGCCTGACACCAAGCGATCAAATAAGGGAAATGATGAGTTTGGGAAAGGATAACAAATGCAAAAGTGTCTCCCAGAAGCAAATGGGATCTTCTTTATTTGTATGTTTCTGTTGTAGCGACAAATTCAATTTGTGGAAATAAAATTCACATTCACAATCGGTCACTTTGAACAGGGAGTCTGCAAGGTGAAGGTGATCTAAGTCAAGCATGGCCATAGATGGATTCCCTTCTTTGACATTTCTCTGTGTTATAATTTTGGGAGCCATCTTGCTGCAGGGGGGGGGATTTGGAAACTGATTTAACTGAAAGATGGGTGATAGGGGAAAATATACACAGAGAGAATAAAGCTTTCGGCGATTGGATGGAAGCAGAAAAGTGGTAAAGAGTAGATCCATGGGATATTTATAAGTAAAATAGGGCTTAATTTTTCATTTAAAATCTAACCGTAGGCAATTTATTATAGAGGAGCGAGATTAATTATCTAACAGGAGGGTAAAATGGTTAAATGAGGTTGGCAACAGGATAGGAATATATGGCGTAATGGATTTATGACATGGCGACTTGTGAGTGGGTGAGAGATAACGGATTTAGGATGTGGCGGCTTCTGTATGGAGAAGGGGATAATGGGCGGTTGATATGGCGTGGTAGAGAGGTCAACCGTTGGAAGAGAGAAAAATACTAGTGGGATTTTGGGGGGTTGGTGAGGTGGTTTATGGTTTTGGGCTTTGGTGGTCAAAATGCCATGGTAGTGACACGTAGCGAAAATGGGCAGCCATTGAAACAACTTTTCGGACCCCCCCATTGCGTTAACGGGAAACGGCTAAAGAGGGGCCAAAATGCTACCTCCACTATTGATTCGAGCAACGTTAATTGTGTCGGTTGAAAAGTTCTTGGTGGTTATTTGGCACTGATTTGAAGTTTTTTTGCTTCCATCCATACCACAAAATCTTGTGTTATTGACTATTTGCAAGTTAATAAAGTTTATCACAATAATTAAACCCTGGTTAAGGAATTTAAGCATTATTTAAACTAAAAAACAAATTTCAAAGGTGCATTTGAACCAGCAGCCTTAATTTTTATTTTCTAAAGAAAATATTTTCTTTTTATTTCTTATCTAACATTTTATCATTTGTCTTCCTTTTTTAGAGAAACTACCCTATCATTTTTTATGATATGGACCTAAAATGATAATAAATCCTAACATTTTTTATTTTCAATTTTGTTTTTGGTCCATATCCTAACTTATCATTTTTCAATGGCATTTTGATTTTTTTTAACTAATGGCTAACTTATCAAAAACAAAAATGCTACAACATCGGCTCCAACTGGCGACTACTTTCTCCCATAGAATGCAAAGAACTTTCAGATCCATGTGCCTTCTCCTCAGGCTCTAGAGTCTTTGCTGTAAAAGATCATACTGACAGTTGGAAAGGTATATAAAAGCTGGAATTATTTTAATGATGGTAGTAAAATCTATTTCAAACTTCTCAATACTAAATATAATGTTTCAGAAATCTTCCATTAACAGGAAATCTGGAATATTTTCCCTCCAGATTTTGCAACACAAAAGTGTTGTTTCCTTTTACTTCAATACTTAAAGGTTTGAACCATAGGTTGTCAAACTTTCCATGTTTTCCCTTGTATTCTCTTCTGGAATCCCATCTTAGAACTAAATCTCCCTCCTTGAAGTCCCTTTCCCTAGATTTTCTATCAAACAGGGTCTTCATTTTATTCTGATATTTTTTCAATTTATATTGGACTTCATCTCTTTTCTCATTTAGTTCAATGATTTGATTTATCCTCCTTGAAGACTTATCAGGTTCATCAGTTGATTCCTACAGAAAATTTAAAATAGGGAAAGCCAAGTTGGTAGGGAAAATTGCATCTTTCCCATAAACTAACTTAAAAGGAGACTTTCCATTAGATCTCTTTGGAGTAATCATGTTTGCCCAGATTTCATAAATTAGATGACTGTCCTAGCTCATTTTATGATCTGCTAAATTTTTCTTGATAACCTTTACCATACTTTTACTAGATGATTCCGCAAGACCATTGCCTTGAGAATAATATGGAGTTGAATGGTGTAACAAAATCTGATATTTTTGGCAAAACTCAATCATTTTAACATTGGAAAATGTTATGGCATTATCAGTAACAATCTGTTGTGGGAAAACAAACCTGGATAAAATGTTTTCTTCAATGAATTTGATCATTATTGCATCAGTAGCATTTATTACTAGAATTTATTCCACCCATTTAGTAAAGTAGTCTATTGCAGTGAGGATCCATCTATGCTGATTTCTTGAAGTAGGATGAATCTCTCCAATAAAATCTGATCCTCATTGGAGAAAAGGTGATGAGACCAATGTTGGGATTAGTTGAAGAGCTGCTACTTTTTGCTTACTAGCAAACATCTGACAAGGATACAACTTCTGACCTTTGCACCTACTTGTAAGAACAATGTTAGCCAATAAAATCATGCCCTTAATATCTTATATGTTGTTGCTTTCTAAGCATAATCTCCTCCACAAAATCCTGCATGAAACTAGTCAATGATCCCTCCAGTCTCTGATTTTGTTAAACATAATAATAAGATATTGAGTGGGTCTTTCCAGTACAATTTTTCATTTATGATATAGTATTTGATGGCTTTCAATTTGAGAGTTTTACATTGACCTTTGGAAAATGCTACAGGACATTCAAAATGAAACAAGAAATTTACAATATCTTGATACCAATTTGATAACAAAAATTCTTCATTAATATGTACAAAAATGGTCTGATCTGAAGGTAAAGGTTCTTGTGGATTCTTTTCTTCAGGATGTTGGGAAGGTTTTTGTGGATTCTCCTCATTTAAATCTTGGGAAGGTTCTTGTGGATTCTCCCCTTCTGCATAGACAAAAGGTTGTTGTGGATTCTTCTCATTTGAATTTTGCGAAGGTTCTTGTGGATTCTCTCATGGCATTTCAAAAACAGAGTTGATGCATAGCACTTTATAGTTGGACTCAGATGGAAGCTTAGCTAATCCTTGACCCTTTACTAGATTTGTGGTTTTGATAGTTAGATCATACTCCAAAATTTGGGTGATCCATATACCTCTCCTCCCATTAGTATCTAGTTGAGTGGGAACAATTTTAATACCACTGATGGGGACATAATCTATAATGGTTGAATGTAAAACATACATCCTAAAATATTTCAAGGACTAGACCAGGGCATCAGCCTGCTTCTCAATTATGTCATATTTGATCTCAGCATCTCTCATGACTTTTCTCAAAAAGGCTATAGGTTGGTCATGGGAATCTTCATTCTTTTGTAATAAAATAGCAGCAAGGGTTGTTTCAAAGGAAAATGAAAAGATACTAAATGGTTTGGTATAATCAAGATTGGCCAAGGTTGGGGATTTAGAAATAGCTTTCTTGATTTGATCAAATTCATGTCTGGAAGAGACATTCCATTTAACCTCATGACCCTTTTTAAGCATATCAATTATATCTTTGACAATTTCAGCATAATTGGGTATGAATCTTCTTAAAAAGTTGATTTTACCAAGGAAAGCTTGAACTTCCTTTTTATTTCTAGGTAATGATAATGTCTGAATGGCTGATACTCTGTTTGGATCAATGACTACTCCATTTTTAGAAATTATATGGCCGAGCAATTTCCCTTCTGTGATAGCAAATAGAGACTTCTTTGGATTCAACGATATTTCGAATTTCCTACATCTTTCAAAAACCTTCATCAAGTGCTTTAAATGTTTTTTATCAGAATTAGAAAAGACTGTAAGATCATCAAGATAAATAACAAGAAATTTATTTACCTGGCCTACAAAATCTATATCCATAGCTCTCTGGAATGTAGCTCCTGCATTTGTCAAATCAAAAGGAATCCTAACATACATAAAAGTACCCCAAGGTGTTGTGAAGTCAGTGTTTTCCCTATCCGCTGTGTCGACCATAATATGATTATAACCAGAAAAACCATCTAACATAGAAAGTCTATTAGCTCCATAAACTTGTTCAAGTAACTGATCCATCTTATGTAATGGATAGTTATCCTTTAGTGATGTCTCAAATCAACACAAAGTCTAATTTCACCATTCTTTCTCCTGACAGGTACTAGGTTGGCAATCCAATTAGAATACCTTAGTGGAAGAATAATTTGTGCATCTAACATTTTATTATGCTCTTTCTCAATAGTTGGTAGAAGAACTGGGTTAATTCTTTTGAGTTTTTGCTGGTAGGGTTTAGCTTCAGTTTTTAATGGGATCTTATGTTCAATGAGGGATGTGTCATAGGTTTTAAGATCAGCATAAGACCAAGAAAAAACATCTTTGTATCTTTTAAGTAACTTAAGATATTGATTTTTAACTTCTGGGGCTAAAGATGTAGATATTTATATGTTTTGTACTTGTTCTTGGGTTCCAATATTGATTTCTTCAATGTCATCTTCAGGAGAAATGGATGCAGGGTTTTGAGGGACATCATTATTATAAAATAATTTCTCTAAAGGAATTAACCCTTTAGGAATGAAGTTGTTTGATAAATGTATGATCTCATGATCTGCAATTTTGGAATTTAGTTCTAGATCATCATTAGCTAGAGGATTAATCATGTCAATATTGTCTTCATCAATTTGTAGAAGAGAAAATTCACCTACAACATGAAGGAAATATTTTAATTGTTCATCACCCTCAAACACCTGACAATGCTTTTGGTTATCAGCTATGGATGGCCTGTATTTGACTTGGATTTGGTATAACACTTGTGTTTGATCAAGAATTTTAAATGAGCTTGCAGAGACAGCTAAAGAATATGCATGTATGTTTTCATTTCTAGTGACGTAAGTTATGTTGAAGGCATTAAATAAATCTTCAGTGGAATCCCAAATCTCATTTCAATAAGACCTAAGCCTAGGATGCTCTGTTTGGAAAATATTCCTAACCTATCTCAAAATGAGTTCAGAGACAGTGGAAACACTCAGGTTGTGTACCTTTAAACTTTTGGCTAACTGTAGTCCTAAAAGGAATGCCTCGTATTCTGCTACATTGTTGGTAACTTCAAAATCAAGTTTACATGATTGTGTAATGTTTTATTTTTTTGGTGAGATTAATACTACCCCAACACCTGCTCCATCCTTTGTACAAGAGCCATTAAAGAATGGCTTCCACACATCAGTTTGATTTGATATAGGTTTTTCAACTACATCCTCAATTTTTACTTGAGATTCATGTATTTGATTTGAAGAGAGTTGAAAGCATCTAAAATCTTGATCAATATCATAGATGGGGTGGTTCCTTGGTTGATCTATTTTGCATACATTGTGCACAAATCTAACTTCTCTATACAACCTAAGTTGTTCTCCCCCATAAACTAGAATAGTGGCATAAGACATGTCCATATGAAGAGTTCCCCATAATTTGGCACAGCAAGACCTTGGAAGGAGCATTCCAAATTTGGGAGGGATATCAGTGAAAACTATATCTAATACTACGCTTTTTACTGGGATTTGGGCAAGAGTGACTACTAAATCCTTAATCAATCCTAGACAAGGTACCCTCTTGGAATCAAAGGTGTAAAAATCATGATAGGATCTAGTTATATGAAGATTTAAATGATCCATGATGGTTTTTGGCATGAGATTATGTGATGCTCTAGAATCAAGCATATAGTTGTATAACATGAAGTCATTTCTCTTTAGTGTCACATAGAAAGGGGGTACTATTTCATCTATCATATATAAGCTAGGACCAAAGATAACTATTGGTTTTTCATCTTGAAGGCTAATAAAATCAATTTCAGCATCAACAAAGGTGTTTTGTATCCATTTGGAAACTTGATTTTTATATCCAGGGTTTTTAGAAAGTTCTGAAAGTGATATAGGGATCTTAAATCTCTCTAACTCCTTTTCAACATTAAATTTAGTTAAGATAGTTTTATAAATTTGAGCTATATGAGTTGACTGATTTAATGGTCGAATAGTAGTTGTCTGAGTTTCAACAACTTTGGTATGAGGTTCAATAGTTGGAGGTTCCTTAAGAGGTCTTCGAGGCCAGGTCTAGGTCTAAGATCATATCTTTTGTTTAGCTTTGTAATTATAAATTCAGAGAAGGCATGGTATTTGGAAGCCTATGAAGATTTCTTTGATCTTCTTGAATTTGTTTATTCTATGAAAGAGGAACAATAGTGATCTGACCAGAAGAGGTATCCATATTGTTAATGACTTCATTGATATTCATGGTATTGTCATCAGGTTGTTGATCATTGATCAAAAAAGCAGTTGGAACCTGCTAATCATTACTATACCTTTGAAGAATTTGTAATTGTGGAGCTCTTTTGTATTGACCTTGATTCTGATTTTGAGGTCGAGTGACCGTTTGTCAAACTGTTCTAGGTTGAGTTTCAATATTAGAAATTCTATTGGATAGGTTTCTAAGAAGTGAAGTGATCTCATCAATTTTGGAATCTTCGGTTTTAGTTTTTGAAGAAGTAGAGGCCTCTTGACTAAATTTAAGCTTTCTTTGGGCCTTTTCCTCTTTAGCTTTCAAGGTGGCTGAGGCAACCCTATTTGATTCTACCTCTATAACATTGGTCTACATGTCTTCAAGAGTCCTAGAAGTTCTTTCTCTTAACATTACATAAAAATCATCTACAAAGGCTTTTGAAAACCTAGATTTGGTTGCTGCTACAGGGGGTTTGCAATCAGGAGGCATCTTATGGTAAATTTTGTTGAACCTTTTAATAAAATTAGCTACAGGTTCAACAAAGTTTTGTTTTAGTTCTTCAAACTCAGTCAAAAAGTAAAGAGGGTATTTCTTCACACCCCATTGGTTTTTGAGTATATTTGTTAACTCCTCCCATGACCTAATGAAATTTGCAGGTAACTCCCTAAACCAGGTTCTAACATTTCCCTCGAGAGATTGGAAAAACAACCTCATATACACATTTTCTTGTTCTATGTTCATATTATCTGCAAAATATAGAAATGCTTGAAGATGGTCCTCAGCTGAGGAACCCGTTTCTCCATTATCCCTAGGAAGGCGTTTTAAATATCTAGGAGGGAATCCATCGAGGTATTGAGGAAAAACTAAAGCTGCATATCTAGCCTGTACAATGGGTTGCAATGCCATAGTAGAAGATGGTGTATGAGGTGTTTGAGTAGATGATGAAAATGAAGAGGAAGATGGTGATAAGAAGGTGTATATTTGCGTGGAGGTGGAGAAGGAGGATATGAAGAAGGAGGAGATCTCCTAAATGACTTTAAGGGAGTCCTAATAACTAACTTCTGAACCTGTGACTGAATATCCTCTTTTGTTTCAAAGAGTGGGTTTGAGTATACAAAGAAGGTCCCTTCAGGTTGTTCAGAAGTAGAAGGGAATGAATAAGTAGTGGGGGATATGAAGTTTGTAGGTTTGAATTCAGGTAAATGAACATCCAATTCAACCTCAGATTTAGGTGATTCTAATGGTAGTGAGGGTACTTGATATGTTTCAAGTGAGTGAATAAGGAAAGATGATTTAAAATCAACTCCCTTACCTAAAAGTTCAGAAACCTTAGGTGATAATTGTGTCCAATCTAGATTGGATGGAACATTCCTAAAGGGATCTGATGACAATATATCTTCAGACTACACGGCTGAAGAAGAAGAACATGGATGAAGTCTTCTTTGGAATTGGCCCTTCTCACAAGTTTTTCTAGCTAGCAGATGGCTAACTGTGTCAAATTTAGAATGGGATCTAGTGTGCTTAAAAGGTGCCAGTTTGGTACAAAGGAATTGCCAGGTGAAGAATTTTGACCTATTTAGACCTTTAGTCATGTTTAAAGGAATAGGATTTATATCATTGTCCCAAGGAGACTAATCAAATTCAAGTCCTCGGCAACGGCACCAGATTGATGTTGTACCTCTGAGATGATAATGGTCAATTGATCATGCCAGAGCATCTAAGATATTTGTTTTGGGGTTTTGGGTTTTGGTTCTTATGGAGGACCAATTCAAAAACAAATTATAATAATGATGTATTTAACCCTTTTAGATAGTACTAATAAATGACCAAAGGGCTACTATTTAACTTCACACAGTGATGTTAAGTTGATCAGATGTGCAGAAAGAATAGTAAGGAGATATGATTCCTTTAAATTTCAAATAGAAAGATAAATCATCATAAGTGGGAAAACCTTTCACCAATGTTCAAAAGTTAAACAAAATATGCTTAAAATTACATAAGATACTGACAATTTTATGATTTAGAGGGAGCCTTTCAGAAAAATAGTCCAATATCTCAATCTCTTTATAATAATAACTTCAAAAGGAATTTTAATAATAACTGTAACACATTTATTCTCACCTGATATCTCTCCAAAACTTAAACATATGCAAAATTAACAGAATGAATGGAACACATGAAAGACTTACAGAAGAAAAAGACACTGTATGATATCAAATTCAAAATCGTTTTCTTTATTACTAGTGATCTAGAAAAAGCTTGTACATCAATGCTTACAAAATTGCTTATGGAAAGGTGTTGCGCATGGAATCCCCCCACAGCATGTTTTGGGGCCCAAAGCCCAAGTTTTGGTCAAATGTATTGTAAGACCCCGCAAATTATGGGTGTTGTGGAGGTAAATCCCCTCTGCGGACAGAGGCGATCCCTACTAGTCCAAATAGGGTCTAGCAACAATCAAACAACGCTAACACGCAGGTTCCTAATTGCAAATTAAAGACCGATGATGAAGGCCTACCTGGATTCCAAGGCTAGTACTTGCAGAAGAGTCGACGCTCCCATTCCTTTGCTTCGGCTGGTCACAGTCCCCACGATCCTCGTGCACAGACACCTGTACATGCAAAGAACGATACAAACACAAGCATAAAATCCAATAGATGCAACTATATATCAGTCAGAAAGGATATAACTCGAACACCATCATAAAGACAATAAGAGTGGAACCATAATGATAGTCGTCTATTATTGATAAACAAAGAAGAATACAACCATAGTTCTGACGTCAAATCCTTCTCAAGAGGGTCCAGCCAGCAAGTTCCCCAAGCATTCACCCTTGAAGATAGATCCCCGAAGACAAACTCTCTCACTCACAAGTTTACACAAGATGAAAACACTTCACAACCTTCCTTAAGCTCTCTAACAATCCCACACTTGTCACACCAGCTACCTATCAAGCTCACACACTATCAGCAACACTCCAAACACTATGAATTCCAAACTAGCAGCTCATATAGGAGAAGGAGTCTCCATGAATGGTGGGAGGATGAGCTTATCTCCAAGGAAGGTGGCTCAAATGACAAAACAGACATGCCAGAGAAGGGAGGGCGACATATACAAGGCCAACAACCAGGTCTGGAGTCATATGGAAGGCTGGCTGTTAGAACAAACTCACCCAGACTGGATCATCGCGGTTGCATAACTGTACTGGAGCGCTGACATCGCTACTACATAATGGAGAAAGTCATGTCAGCACGATCAAATATAAGCAACAGTCGCGCTATCTCATGAAATTCGACCATCGCGGGAATCAGATGTACTTCCACGATGGCAGCGCATTCGGTCTGTTTTGGAGCGCTCATCAGCGCGTTTATTTTTACAACAGTCACGATGATGGAAAAACTTTGGCAAAGTGGGTCATTTGGCAACATCAGAGAGCATGAGCATGAATGATTTGGACTCATGACACAGTAGGAAGACTGGTATGAAGTCAGTGACAAATTACTGTGTAACAATGGGCATAGAGCGTGAAGTATAGGATGAGTCATAGGGTTGTCTACCCTAAGTATTATAAACTAATGTAATGTCATGTCAGCCTACCCATGGTCTACGAACCATGGGATTGTATAAATAGAGTGAGGCTCTAAGTTGTAAAGATAGTGAATTGGAGAGATAGATGAATACACATGGTTCGAGCATAGAGTAAGAGTCTACGTGTTTTGGGTCGTAGTACTAGGAAGAGGCTCTGCAACTGAGTGCACGAAGGCCTAGCAGAGTTCGCAGCTGAGTGTACGGACCCCTGCAGCTGAGTGCGCAGGGTAGTGTCGAGTCAGTGATCTTCATCGAAGAATAATAAAGAGAAGTTGATTCCAATTTCTGTGTACCTGCTTGTGTATTACCTTCTTTACATTTGTATTGCTTTTTTTATCATGCGCACTGATATGACTGTTGGATATGTTGTTAATTATCACTAGTCTTACACAAATAAGTTAAGTAATTGGGTAATAACATATTAAATAGCAAGGAACTTGGGTATAATATGGGTCACGCCCCAAGTAGGGTTGCGCAGAAGCAGCATCACAGGTTGTGAGGGACTAAGAGGTGCATGTAGTGATGTGCACGCAAGGTCAAACCGCGGACCTCCAGAAGCTTATCAAACATCCCCAGGGTGGGGAAACCTAGTTCTAGCACCCTCCCATACTACTTCGGGTGAGACCTCAATCCACGCTCCGCGGAATATTTCCGAAAGGGCTAGTAGTACCAGGATTTGCTTGGCTAAATCATCTCTGAACCTGGGTCAAGCCCTTGCAAGCCAACAAATGGTTCTGTTTCCAGGACCAGTAGTTGCATTGGCTGAACAATGCATAGAGGGGGTCCAATTCAATTGGGTCGAGTTGCTCTGTGAGGAATTCTTGACCAACTACAAGGAAGCCTAGGATTAGGGTAAGACCTTCCACTACGCGTGGTTTCTCTTATCCATTTTGCTGGTAACAGGACAACTGCCCAAGGACAGTCAGTTCCCTAGCATTGAACAGGACTTACCAGAGGCTGCAAAGTACATGTCGCTCTAGGTTACCAAGGACATGAAGTAGATTCACGAGACAAAGATCTTCTGGGTGCTCATGCAGGCAAGCATCTAGATGTGGATCAATAGACAGCCGCGCCTGTCCCCCACAGTGCGCAATAGTCTACGGAGCATTACAGACTTTAAGGTGGACATGCATAATATTTACATCAAGGCACCTAAGGATCCGGCACAATAATGAAGTAAGCTCCCCTTCATCACCATTGATGACGCAATCTTTTCAGTGTTAGAATCATGGCCTCCCGAGTGGCGTGCCCCTGATCTAGCGGAGCTGGATAGGACAACAGCATAGAAACGAAAGGGTGAGGCCAAGTTGCACGTCATGAAGTTGGATGAGAAGAGGTGCAATGAAAAAGTGGCTGTGGAGGTAAGTGTTGTCCGCAAGGTAGCAAAGGCAGCTGCGGAGCAGGCAAAGGCCGCTGAAGTAGCAGCAGCAGCGCAGACAACAAGGGTCACCACAATGCAGGATGAGGAGGGACGGGACTTGTCTACAAGACAGGAAGCAAAGGACACAGACCTCATAGAAGAAGGCACAGACCCAGGCACAACTTCCACCCAACTGAAAAGGTCGCGCCTCATAGAGAGATTGCATCCACGGAAAAAGGTCAAGGCCTCCAAATTGGCCATTGGTCCGATCACGTTAACAGAAGGTGACCTCTATGACATCGGCAACACAATTTGCGAGGTCACTAAGGAATCGCTCCAGGAAGCCATGTCGGAGCAGCAGATTGTGTTGGGGATCCTAAGGGCACAACTGCAGGAACTAGAGGTGTAGCCCCCACATGAAGGAACCATAACCACCTACGGCACAACAGGCACATTAGCAGTGGAGTAGCTATTATGCGCATAGATGGCCAACACCATAGTGCTACCAGAAGGAGCACTAACAGTAGAGAATGAGGATGACAGAGCCGCGGTGGGCAAGATCAAGAGACTTGGCCTTAATTTGGCTGCCCTTCCGTGAGACACACTGTACCAACTATAGGATGGCATAACAACAGAGCTCCATGCCAGGGAGGGACACATGATTCAGGTGATGTGTGAGAAAAATATTAACATTGAACAGCTCAACCTACAACGTGATGAACTGGTTTCATAGAACCAGTAGATCATGTAGACAGTTGATGAAGCATGCTAGTGAGTCCCAGAGTTGTCCATCACCAAAGATCTACCAACAGAGATGCGGATCCACTATCTGGAAAGTGGAGTCCAAAATGCACATGAGGAAATAATGCATGTGCAGCTGGAGCTGAATCTTTAGATTGCTGAGCTGCGGCGAAAGGCACAACCTTCCACTCCTCTGAATGTTAGAGCGCAGCGCGTTAGCGCTATTCAAAAAGGGTTGGAAGAAATTGGACGGGAAGTGCAGGACTATACCAGTATGTTGCACCAAGCCTTTTGCATTCTCACATCCTTGCAGGAGGACCCCAACATACAATGCCTGGAAACAGAGGTGTGCAAGCTTCAGGAGTAGTACAATAACGTAAGGGGAATTGTACAGAGAGTCATCCTCACTCAACGACTGGCAAAGATGCAGCAAGAAAGGGCATTGAAAGAGCAGGTGGATGCCACAAGACATAAAGAGGCACTTCTCAAAGCATGCGTCCAGCCATGGATTAATGAGGCCTTCACCATTACGGCAGATATCAACAGCAAGCTCGCACAGATGTAGGGACACTACGTGCTAAGGTAGGCAGTTGATCCTCACAAAGAAGCATTGGAAGAGCACATGCAGTAGGTCCAACAAATCGTAGAACAGTGTGCCGCAGACCTCCAAGTAGTACGGGACCAATTGGAGGGGCTCCATGCCGAGATCGCAACACCAACAGAATGACTCGGGACTAGTCACAATGATTGTGTTGGGGGTCTATTGGGCATGGAATCCCCCCACAGCATGTTTTAGGGCCCAAAGCCCAAGTTTTGGTCAAATGTATTGTAAGACCCAGTGAATCACGGGTGCGCAGCGCGAAGTATAGGATGAGTCATAGGGTTATCCACCCTAAGTATTGTAAAGTAATGTAATGTCATGTCGGCCTACCCATGGTCCGCGAACCATGGGATTGTATAAATAGAGTGAGGCTCTAAGTTGTAAAGATAGCGAATTGGAGAGATAGATGAATACGCATGGTTCAAGCATAGAGTAAGTGACTAAGTGTATTGGGTTGTAGTAGTGGGAAGAGGCTTTGCAACTGAGTATGTAGAGGACTAGTAGAGTCTGTAGCTAAGTGTGCATACCCCTACAGTTGAGTGTGCAGGGTGGTGTCGAGTCTGTAATCTTGATAGAAGAATAATAAAGAGAAGTTGATTAAAATTTCTGTGTATCTGCTTGTGTATTGCCTTCTTTACATTTATACTATTTTTTTTATCACATGCATTGATATGATTGTTGGATATGTTGTTAATTATCACTAGTATTACACAAATAAGTTGAGTAATTGGGTAATAACAGATTAAATAGCAAGGAAATTGGATATAATACAGGTCGCACCCCGAGTAGGGCTATGCGGAAGCAGCATCACAGGTTGTGAGGGACTAACAGGTGCACGTAGCGACGTGGTGTAGGGTCAAACCGTGGACCTCCAGAAGCTCATCAGACATCCCCAGGGTGCGAAAACCTGGTTCTAGCACCCTCCCATACTACTTCGGGTGAGACCTCAGTCCACGCTCCGCGAACTGTTATCGAAATGGCCAGTAGTACCGAGATTTGTTTGGCTAAATCACCTCTAAACCTGGGTCAGGCCCTTACAAGCAAACAAAAGGTATCACCTTTAATAAATTGTAGAAGAGAGTTGTTTATACTACTTTGGATATTAAACAAAATATGCTAAAATGATTACAAAAATAGCCTCAAATAAAATAGGAAAAGAAAATTGTTGAATGATGTGTCCCTATGAGGTAGGAAGTTGTTGATCATTGTTCCTTCAAAAACTGTTGTGTTATCTCCTTGTTGGGATGGAAAGTTAATCAATTGTTTCACATAATTGATCCCACCTCTCCTCACTTGGTATCTCCAAATTTACCATTCTTCTAAATATCTCATCAACTTCAGTATATCTTTCGAAATTGGGTTTAGTGATAAAAATATGTCCAACTTCTTATTTGATTATGAGGTTAGGGCTCAAATCTTCCAAAAACTCTTTTCCAGTAATCTGTCTTTTTGTCCCTGCAAATTTATTGTTGTCTACTACAATAGTATATAGCTTTTCACAGTAATCATCCAATTTGACTAGTTGATCATTTGATGACACTAACCTTGGTAAAGCTTTCTTATTCAACACACTGAATTTAGAATGAAACCTTCTGACTGCAATGTTCAAAGCTTCACACTTTTTTTTTCAGTTGAGTCAGTAGATTATTCTTCATTAGGACTTTCTTAATCTCCAAAATAATAGTTGTCCTATCTAGAATATTTATCTCTTGTAAATGTTTCCTAGTCTTAGAGTTTAGTACTTTGATCATCCCTGTTGCTTCTTTGGGTTTTGTACCCAATGTTTCCCTCTGATTATCTATGTTTTTCCTACATCTAGCAATCAATTCTTGCTCCTCAAAAATAATTTGTATGGATGGCCATACTTATGTTATGGAGTGGCTGATATATAACCAGATGTCCTCTTTGGCTTGGGCCAAAGTGTCTGTCATTAGAGTCTTACTCTCTAATTGTTTAACATTGAGTTCTAACATGTGTGACTTTTGCATTTCCTCTACATACAAGGTATCATACTTTACCTTCTGTGACTCTAGGGTTTGGAACTTCTGGAGTGACTTTTCATTCTGTTGCTTTTGTGCTTGTAACTCCTGTGATAAACTTGTTTTTTCAACTATTGTTGAAGATGAAGCAATGTCAGTAGGAGATGAACTTGGATCTGTACTTGCTATGGGAATTGTTGTTACTAAGGTTACAACAAGTTGTGTTGCCTCTTTTTCCTTGAGCAGTTGTTCTATTTGTTCTTCCATTTTGTTCATTTGTATGTCCTCAATAATGAGCTTCAACATCTCCTCCCTGTGTTGTTCATTTTCTACAATCTCTTTGGTTTGTGGATCCTCAGTTGAAGGCAATTTCAACTTTTTCTTCAAAACTACTCTCTCTATATTCTTCTTCTTGAGTATTTCTTCAATTGCTTTAGAGTCTTGGGGACCATATCCAATTTTAACAATAATATGTTATACAGACTTTAATTTGTTATCTTTAGCTAAAGATGAAAGTTTTTCAATCTTAAGCTGTGACTGCACATTTGACGAGGCAGTTCTAAGCTTAGAAAGAGACATGGAAGTTGTAGTCATTGTTGAAAATAATTTTTTCCCTGATTTCCTATGCAAATCCATTTAATCAATAGGATGTATCTAGTTTACATCAAATGAAAATATGGTCTTCTTGTAATCTATTGTGGATTTGGGAAATGGAATTTGAGCTTGCAAAAATTCCATTTGCATCCTTCCTCTTTCATTGTCAAAGACAGAGAGAAGTTTGTGCTGAGAGGTGGATGTCTGTTTCCAAAACTGACTATACATTTGTGAATTACGATTTTCATTCTTTTGTCTAATTTCCATAAATGTTGAGAAGATATTAGTATCTTCTATTGAGCTGATATTAGTTGACTGAATAATCTCCCTAGGTTTAGCTGAAGAAGGAGTTGAAGAAGTAGAAGGAGGTTTGGGATTAGTGGTCCCTGCTGATGAAGTATCTTCTAAATCTCTAAGATCAATTATTTCTAGTGGCTTGCTCCCTGATGATATAGACAATCTGGTGTTTAGTTTCTTTTGTAGTATAGAATACTCTTTAATTGATTCTATACCTTACCGAGTTTCCTCTCTTGCTCTTTTGTGTTGAGTACTCTAAGTGACTGGAGTATTTACCTGTGGAGTGGTTATAACCTATTCATCTGCTTCTAAGAGATTCCCTTCAGACCACTGCTCCTGGTTCAGAAACTTCTTCAATTCTGGCCTGGGAGTATGGTTGTAAGGTGTTGCCTTCAACTGAACTCTTAGCGCTGAAATGATACCAAAAGGATCATAAGACCAGGTGAAGCTTGGCTAGAGATTCATGCTCTTCAACAATTTTTCTGCCTCTGTACCTGCATACATAGTATTACAGATGGATGTCCCTACCTTGGCTTTGAGTTTAAACTGTGACTTTTTATTACCTGATAAAAAATGGACTTCATCCATATTTATCATCTTCCTGATGTATTCCAGTGAGAATGTCCTCATTGGCACATACTTAGGCAGTTTGTATGGAGCTAACTCACTGCCATATATCCTAATTTTAGTGTAGTTCTGGTACATATACCAGTCACCAGTCTTGGTCTGTTCAGATAGGTGCAATGTTTTCTTAATTTCTTCTCCAATTCTGGGCTCTGCCTGGCTATTGAGTAATTGAAGAACTGGATGTACAAAAGAATCTATAAACTGAGAGAATGTAAACTTTGATGATGCTGCTTTAACTAAATCTGTCCAGTGAATCACTGATTGATTCACTCCTTTCTCATCTTGCCTATTAAGATGAATGTGCAATGAATCTCCCTGCTGAAACAAAATCAAATGGATTATGACTGAGCTATGTTTGAACACTCCTTGTGTGGTAAAATTCATTAATTGTTCATGTATATTATCAGCCAAGAACTGGCTATAATTATACATGAAAGCGAGTTGATATTCCTTACTGAAAATGGAAAAGAATCTAAGGATGGATTCATCAACAAGTTGATCATTTTCATAGCCTAGGAGGTATGATAGTAGGGAGATGATATGTCTAGTGGCTTGAGGGAACCTGGAAGATGAATAAGTTGGGTTTCTCTTGGGTAATTCGACATCTTCTGGCATAAAAAGTTAAAAAATAAGGGCTCTCTGTGGGAAGGTGAGTTTATTATAAAGGTCCATGAGGGTTGCTGGTGAGAAATAGCTTAGGGAGTTATATGAAGGTATCATTAGCATTTGTTTTGTACTCTGAGAAGTAATGGTGATCAAGATTTTTCCATCCTGAGTCATAATTGTTCTTGCACAGGATCATACCTAGCTTGACACCAAGTGATCAAATCAAGGAAAAGATGGTTCTGGGAAAGAAGAACAAAGGCAAAGTGTCTCCCAGAAGTGAATGGGATCTTCTCTATCTGTATGTTTCTACTTTAGCCACAAATGTAATTCGTGGAAATCGAATTCGCATTCACAGTCGGTGACTTTGAATAGGGAGTCTGCAAGGGGAAGGTGATCCAAGTCAGGCAAGGTTGTAGATGGATTCCCTTCTTCGACAATTTTCTATGTTTTAATTTTGGGAGCCATCTTGCTCCATGGGGGGGGATTTGGAAACTGATTTAACCAAAATACGGATGATAGGGGAAAATATACATAGAACGAATAAAGCTTTCAAAAATTGGATGGAAGCATAAAAGTGGTAAAGAGTAGAACCATGGGCTATTTATAAGTAAAATTCGACTTAATTTGTCGTTTAAAATCTAACCGGAGGCAATTTATTACAAAGGAGCGAAATTAATTATCCAACGGGAGGGAAAAATGTTTAAATGAGGTCGACAACAGGATAGGATCATATGGCGCAACAACTTTATGATGTGGCATCTTGTGAGTGGGTGAGAGATAACGGATTTATCACGTGTCGTCTTTCATATGGAGAAGGGGATAACAGGTGGATGATATGGCAAGGGAGTGACGTCAATAGTTGGAAGAAAGAAAACCACCGTTGGATTTTAGGGTGGTGGTGAGGTGGTTATTGGTTTTAGGATTTGGGGGCCTGAAATGCTACGAGAGTGACACGTAGCAAAAATGGGCGACCATTGAAACAATGTTTCAGACCCCCCCGTCACGTTAACGGGAAACGGCTGAAGGGGGGACAAAATGTTACCTCCACTGTTGATATAGGTGGTGTTAATTGTGTCTGAAAAGTGATCGGTAGTTATTTGGCGCTGATTTGATGTTTTGTCGCTTCCCTCCATATGACAAAATCATGTGTTATTGACTATTTGCAAATTAATAAAATTTATCACAATAATTAAACTCCGATTAAGGAATTTAAGCATTATTTAAACTAAACAAGAATTTTGAAAGGCGCGTTTGAACTAGCAACCTTAATTTTTATTTTCTAAAGTAAATATTTTATTTTTATTTCTTATCTAACATTTTATCATTTTCCTTCCTATTTTAGAGCAACTACCCTATCAGTTTTTATGATATGGACCTGAAATGATAATAAATCCTAACATTTTTTATTTTCAATTTTTTTTTGGTCCATATCCTAACTTATCATTTTTCAATGGCATTTTGATTTTTTGCTGCCAATGGCTAACTTATCAAAAACAAAAATGCTACAACACTAATCAAATACCATTACCTTAGAGAGAAAGATGTCATTCAGATTTTCAAGATGGAGGACATTCCTACAAAAGAGCGGGTAGTTAATATATTCACCAAACCTCTCCCAACAGATCAATTTTCAGTATTTGAGGCACAAATTGGGAGTAGGTCCTCTTACCTCACTCCATTATATCTTCCTCAAAAGGAAGAAAGGAAACAAGAAATTAGAATATCAAAGGGAAGTTTTTAGGTCCACAGGATCAACCACAAAGGAGGAGCTAAGTTATATGGGGATAATATTGTTTCCTTTTTCATTGATGTCAAATTGGAGAAGTACATGAAAGGAGAAATACACCAAAGGAGAATTACATAAAAGGAGAAGTACACCAAAGGATAAGTGCATCATAGGGGGAGCAACATCCACAGGGGGAGAAGGAAGAGAAGTAAGAAGTATACTTTGATTTTAATCTAGGTATATATTGGTGGCCACCCACCTATTCCATCTAGACCACTCAGTCAGTTTCATTTGTTTCCTCATTCATTTCATCACTTACTATTTTTAGAAATTTTTCTAGTCCTGAACTTCTAGAGTAGTTTTGACCCCTAAACGGTATTTTTTTGGTGTCCATAGTAGGCCCATAGTCATAGGCAGGGATCTGTGGTGAAACATGTAGTACTCGGTGAGACCTTTCCAACAAGGTATCTTATGCGCCAAATGGAGATAATGTCACCAAGAGTTTGTGGGCCCTGTTGGGGTGAGTTGGGCAACCAACTTCCTGAGGTCAAATGATCTAGGTGGATAGTGGTGGCCACCCACCTATTCCACCTAGACCCCCCATTTAGTTTCCTCTGTTTCCTTGTTCATTTCAGCATTTACTATTTCTAGCCGTTTTGTGGGTACTAAAATTCTGGAGCAGTTTTGAACCCTTAAACGGCATTGTTTTGGGGTCTGTAGTAGGCCCATAGCCATAGGAAGGGGTCTACACTAAGCCCATATCCATAGGTAGGAGCCTACATCGAAACTTGTAGTACTTGATGAGACCTTTCCAAAAAGGTATCGTATCCTCCTAATGGAGATAATATGACCAAGTTACGACCCCAGGAAGTTGGCTGCTCAACTAACCCCAATGGGGCCCACAAACTCTTGGTGTTACATCTCCTAGGGTTAGGGTTTTGGTTGTTTAGTGTTTTCTCATGTTTTCCAATAATAAATAGGCCCTTGAGCCTCATTGTAACACAGTTTAGAGGCATGTAGTCGCCACATCACTTCTCAAAGATAAGCTACCATCACTCGAGCTATCTTATTTCCATTATGTTTGTAAGCATAGTTTAGTATTTTTGTACTAATGAAATGAAGTGTGTTTCTCCTGCATTACAGTGTTTATATTATATATGTAATTTGTTGTGTTCTTGTTTAAGTTCAAATCAGTGGTATCAGAGCAGTATGATCTTTCTTTGTTTTTCTTTGCATGTCCCCAACGAGGTTAGGGTATAAGGAGTTAGGGCTTGATCTAGTTGAACCATTGTAATATCAGCCTAAAAAAACTTGATGACCTCCCATTGTGGAAGAAAAGAAATATGAGGGGGGAGGAGATCCTTTCAAAATGTTTCTCGAGGAAACCCTTGAGCGACAGAGGGACACGATGATGGATAGCTTTGCCCAGATCCTTCGATAGCTACCCATAGGCGATGCATCTTCATCCAATAGCCACTCTGGAGGTGCCACTCATTTTAAGGCACAAGTTAACTTCGATATTCCCATATTTGAAGGCTTGATAGATGCAAACGATGTAGATAAATGGTTAAATCTATTGGAAGAATATTTTTCAATTCATGACTTTTCCAATCAGGGAAGTATTACTTTTGCACTTCTCAAATCCACCCCACACGTCAAGGACTGGTGGGAAACCTAATGTGAACAAAAGGAAGAGAGTGAACCCTCATTGTTTTTAGCCACAACCACTCGGAATTATTTTTGAGACGCCATCAAGGAACAATATTACCCTACTGGCAGCTATGAAGAAAAATACATAAAGTGGACCATGCTACAACAGGGAAGGGACCAATATGTGCCAAAGTTCACAAATATTTTATATACCCTTCGCACAAAGTTGAGTATCAAGGATACTGAGTGGCATTTGGCACTCAAGTACTATGGCTGTCTACCCAAGTACATCTAGGACAAGATGGAGTTCCTAGGAATTTCCTCGCTCGGCACGACGTATCGGTACTCTGTCTAGATTGAGAAGAAGTTTAAATAGAAGAAGCACGACTTTGGATCTACAAATCCAAAACAAGTGAAAGGCACCCCCAAACCATAGAAAAAAGGACTAAACCAAGGTCGGGCTACCCAGGACAATCCACCGAAGACAAAATTAAAGAACAACACCACGAATACGAAGAAGAATACAGGAAAATGGTGTGAGTTCCATAAGAGCTCCACTCACAATACAAGTGTGTGTCGGGACAAGTAGTCACTCATGGCCGAGCTGAAGGCTTCCAAATCAGACGTAGGTTCTAACTCTAAATTAGAACCTAGTAAGCGAAACGACAGAGGGAGGTAGATGATTTATGCGGAGCCCAGTGCCACCGTGGCCACCACCAAGATCCAAAATATGGTGCCTGGAGATCCAGAGAAGGGGGAATGCCTCTTCCACTCACAGATTTGGGTGAAGTGTTCTCTATTGCAAGTCATTGTTAATAGTGGGATCCAAAAGAACCTCATTTTAGAAGAGGTCATGAAGTGGCTGGGCCTAATGACTACAACACATCCATAGTCATAAACCATTGGGTGGCTTCACCAAGGATGGGATCTTCACGTCAGACAACAGTTCCTCCTTCCCTACAATATCAAGTTGCTGGTATCCTAAATTGCCCTATTTTCTATTCCATTTACATCAAAATCAATCTTTTTTTTATCTCAATAAAAGACCCTTCCTTCCTACACTAGTACAAGATAGTTACCCATTCCTGCACATGCTCATATTTTATATTAAGATTTATTTCAACACTTTATTAATCAATTTATATGGATTTCATGCCTATTTACATATCTCTTGTAACTCATATTAATTTCCTAGAGTAATCATGGACCTCAGTATTAATGATGAATGAGTATGACTAGTGCAGGTAGATTCCTGAATCACCACGAGAACTGTCCAAGATTTACGAGAAGCCAAATCTTCCACGAGGGCGGGTCTCGATCCTTGACTCTGAGTTTAGATATTGATGAACTGAAGCAGGATAACAAGTGGCGCACAATCAGGGAATATTTTCCAAAGTTAGGTTATGGCCAAGCGAGATTCATGTGTATTATAACTGCTGGCCAAGTTTGTAATTTCGATTTCTATGTCTGTTCGGCTGAAAGGCCTGAACAAGAAATGTCTATAATTAGTGAAAACGGCTAGAGCCAAAAGGATATATATAATATAGATATAGGTAGGAGGAGGCTAGTAGAGAACCATCGATTGTAATTTTGTTTATGTAATCTGGTTATTGACTCAGCTTTGGGGCTGGACTGCTCTGTCACGTACATTTTCCAAATCAAGTAATATAAGAGAATTGTAATGATTTGCATACACAATGTCTAGTTTATCTTTGATGTATCTTTCAAAGTGCTGAGATTTTTTTTTCCTTAGAAGGGGAACGAGCTGGTTGGCTAGGGCCCAGCCAACCCAACACGTTTACCCCTCTCGCTTTCATTATTATGAAAGAAGGTGTGGATATTTCATTTGCAGCTATGTGATGTTATAGTTTTAATCTTTATCTTTCAAGTTCTAATTTAAAATATCTTTTGTAGTTAACGTGTGAAACGGATCCATGGTTTGAGAGTTAGTTGTGTTTACTTTGTTTATGAGATATTTTTCTTGCATTTCTTTTATTCTCAATCTATATTTTAACTTGCTTTTAATCAGATCGTGAAGGGGACTCTTTCCTGCACCAGTGCATGATGTTTCCTACACTTTGGTTTAATCATTATTTTGTAGCGTGTTAGTGTCAGTATCTTCACACTTCCATCAGTGATCAAATTTCTCTTTTGCACGCATATTAGGTGTTTCATCCGATCAGTTGCATTCCATTAGGTCATGGATCAACTGGTGGTAGTGGTTTCATGTCAATTTCCCTCATGACTTTCACCTGGTGACCTATTCACACATTTGTTTTAGTCATTTACTGGCATCCCATTTCATTCCATTTATAAAAATTAGTTTTAGGGTTTTAGAATCATTAGGTCTAGGGTTTGTCATCATGGTCATCCAAAACTGAATAAAGGGTCAGCAGGCACATGAGGAGGATAAATAAACTCATAAAATCATAAATTTTACTTTTGTTATGCTCAATAAATTTAAAACAGGGTTTTTTCCATTATTATAAAAAATTTCATGTAATTTCAATGTTTCTATATGTAATATGTATTCAAAGCTATTCTTGGTGACCTGGTGACAAGGTCCACTCCTGCCATTACAAAAATCAATGCAAAAGTCCACCTGCACAAAAGGAAAAAGTCAGAAATAAAGTGAAACAGGGCATTTGTGAAAAGGTTAGCAAAACATTAGAAAAGTGGGTTTGGTTAATGAAAAATTAAAAGCAAGGGGATATAAAAGCCCATCCATGTGTTTGAGTCTTCATTGTTGCAAGTGAATGAGCTAAAGGCATCAAAATCACGTTTTTGAAGAAAGAGGCAAAAACAGAGAAAAAATCCCAAAATTTTGCCAGCACTGTGCACCTAGGCTTTGGCGCTACGCACCTGGTGTAGGTTTGCCACTATAAATTGGCCTGGCATTGCGCATACAAAGTGCGTTGCACACCTGAGAGGCAGTGCTACGCACCTGTCCATTGAGCATCAAAACAACTTCAGTCACCTTACTTTGCTTCAAATTTCTTAATGAACCTCTCATCAAGTAAGTAAAGCTTCTCATCTTGTTTAGCAAGGGGTTTTTAATCAATTGTGGTTATTTTCATGTTTCAAAAAACTAAACCCTAGCTATCCTCCAAATTGTCTCATATATTTGCAAAGGGTATTGTTTTCTATTGTTTCTATTCCATTAGAATATTTTCCTACACCCTATTCCCTTAAACTATTTTCCCTAAATCCCTTTCCCTTTCCCAAAATCATCAACACCCACTCCCCAAACCCCAATCCCATTTACCAAACCCTAAACTTATACCCTATTCCCAAACCCTAACTCCCTCTTCCTATTCCTTCACTACATTCATTTCATTATCAAAACCCTCATCTACATTCATAATTCCAGTTATTTCCCTCATTCCCTAAAAGAAACAATCATTCACTTCCTATACACATTATTCACCCTCATATTTTAAAATCTCTTCATACTCATCATCTTTCACTTCAAATTCATAAGCATGGAGACAGATTCAGACTATGAGAGGGAAGAGGAAACTCTCAGTGATTCTTCCCGAGAAGCTCACGTACCAAGAAAGCCACATAAAGGAGGAAAGATCATCTGAGAGGAGCCCACCACTCTCACAGAATTACTTGCTTGCCCTCTTGCTGTAACTTGCTTTAAACACCAGTCTTGTTATCAGTTTTTTGAAATGGTAGAGAGGGTGAAATATCATCATGAGCTTGCTAGGTTGTTTGTTCTTCATCTTCACAATGGCCAAGTGAACCTTGCTAGTGTCTCTTTCACCTTGACACCTGAAACCATTGCAGTAGCAACAAGCATTCCTAATGTAGGTGAACAGTGGAATAAGGGGCAGCATGTGGGCAAAGAACATTATGAGCCTTACATTAAGGCTGGATATCACAGGCAGATCAACAAGGTTTTCCCTTTCAAATACTTGCAGAACATCTATGCTCCTCTCATGAAACTCATCATCAAGTATTTTACCTGTGAAGGGAGGTTTTCCTGCCTATATACATATCATGTCAGATTGTTGATGCATTTCACAAGAGTGAGGATCATGGAAAATTTTAGGGGCTAATGTTCGCCCAGTGGGCTAATTTTCCATGATTTTTCCACAAAAAAGATTCGCCAATTTCCAATTTTATAAAAGACGATTCGCCCAAATTTTAGAATATAAAATTATTTTACCTTAAAAATCGCCATAATTGTATAGAGGCTATATATAAAATCATTATAAATTTGAATAATTTTACAAATATATCAATAAACATTTTATAGTTTGCATATTAGAGATTAGTGAGATTCGCCAATGTTTTTAAACTTCAAGAAATTTTTCCATCCTTAAAATTTTCCTTGGTGAGGATGATGAACCTCCCATACTTTATATGCAGGAATATTGAGAAGATGGCTCTCTATGTGCAAAGGAAACCTTTTCCTCATCAGTTCAACAACATTTACCACTTCTCACTAATTAAAATTGTTGTTTTGCATCAACTAAGCTTGTTGAACATATCATGGGATACCTTCATTGCACATGAGATTTTCAAAGGTCCTCAGGTGATTCCATCAGTCCCTCAAGAGGAAGGAGGGCCTTCAAGACAACCAGATGTTCATGAGACTGAAACTACAGGTGTGCCAGTATTTGTCACCTATGAGAGAGGGGTGAAAGGGGCTTTGCCTTCTTCTCAAGCTAAATAGGTACAAGGCAAAGACAAAGGAAAGCAACAGATGCATGAGGAGGGCCCTACTAAAGGGCAAGACAGGGATTTTGTGTCGATTGAGGAGGATGACATTGATTTGGGCTCTCAAAGCTCAAAACTCAAGGATATGATTATTAAAGGGAAGGATGTTGAAATCCAAGCCTTATCACTTAACCTTGAGAGGGCAAAATGGATTATCAATTTTCTTGAGCAAGAGAATAAGCAACTGGAAGACAAGAAGGCTATTATAGAGCTGCAAACAATTAGAGAAAATAGGCAAGTGGCAAAGAGAAGAAAAATTAAAATGACATCCCTTGAGCAAGAAATTGAGGCTGACCAGGAATCATGGTTAGAGAGGGAAAACATTCACCTAGAGAAATTGCTTGAGAAAGCTAACAAAGAGAAGAAAATGTTGCGCCATATGGCCTATCACTATCTAACCCGGAACAAAATTTGCAAAACAAGGGTGAAGAGGTTAAAGGCTAAGCTAAAAAGAGCTTTGAGGAGTAAAAAAGAGCAAGATAAGCTCAAGATCTTGGTTGAAGCATCATTGGCCCAGAAAAGCACCTAAAAAGGATCACTCATGCCAAATTTCAAGAAATTTGCAGTATTTTTTGTCATTTTTGAAATATTTGAAGTAAAAAACAGGTTTTTTTAGTAGGTGCACAGCGCCACTGGCACTGCGCTTTTGTTGGGAGCATCCATTTGCAAAAAGGTTTACATTTTTTGAATCAGCATGAAAAAATATGCATGCTCAAAAATGGCTGAGAATTTTGGACAAGTTCTGGGTCTCCAAAAGGGCAAAAAACACCCAAAAAGTGCCCTCTCTACCACTTTTTTGCCACACAAGAAGCAGTCTTGGGAGATTCCATTTTTGGAGGGGCAAATGGACTCCAAATCCAAAAATTCAAGTTGTTCCAGAAAGTAGACTCACCAAGATTTCCAATGAGCTATTCTGCACCTGATTTTGACTTCGGGAGGCCTTCCAAAAGTGGCCTAGCAAAAGCGTTGTGCATAGGATCAGTGGCGCTGCGTATAGGAGGATTTTTGCTAGTTTTGCCTGACTTTCCAGCATTTCACCCAGTTTGACTATTAGTTGACTTTTTCTCTTTTCCTTGGTAAATTTGTAATGGTAAATCATGAAGATGATGTAAATTTGATGTAAAATGACTTTGGGGGGTAGATACATCAGTTAGAGGTAGTTTGAGGTTGAATGAATTAGTTTCCATAATTTTAGAGGCAAGTTGTTCCGTTGCCTATTTTCTAGTTCCTCGTTTAGATGTTGTTGAAACAACTCCTTGACTCATGGGTTCGACCCCTGATGGCTAGAATAGGTGGTTTGATGCCTATATCATGTACCTTCTTAGTCATTTGTAAAGGTTGGACTCTTGTGGATGCACTAAGCTTCATTTTTAATCACTTCTGTAGTTTGGCAAGGAAATGAGCTAGGGTTTTGCAGCATTTTGTGGGATTCTTGTGGTAATGTGTCTTGGCATTGTTTCTTCCTTTGTTATTTAGTTTCTCTTATGTGTATATGTACCAACATCTACTTATTTCTTCATAACTAAATGAATCAAGATAAATAAGTGGAATCCATTGATATTTAGTGCTCTGCTTTGAGGATACATTTAGTTTTTAATGTTTTCTGTTATTTGAAGAGGACTCATGAACCTTGCATGCCCTCTCCAACTCCTCACTGGTCTTATACTTACCATCACATCCAATTCAAAGTGCCAAAACACTTGCCTACCTCACCCCACAGAAACTCCTGCAAATCTGAGTTGATTTCCCGGACCCAAAGCTGCCTTCTTCATTTGATCTAGCAACCAACCATCAAAATCAAACAAAATCCTCTGACCTAATATACCTAGCCTAAAATTAACATTTATTTTCAGTCATCTCAAGGCCTATTTGCCATATTCTAATTGAGATTGACAAGGAGAGAGCCCTCTCCCGACCTAGTAGGGCTAGCTACCAGGTTAAGTGTGGTTTGATGTTACCCTAGACCTGCCTTTCTTCAGCCTGAGGTAGATTTAGGCACTAACATAGTGAATAGTGAATCACTTCTCTGCATATTGTTTCCAGTTATTACACAAGTGAATGAATCATTAATTTAGTAACTATATTTGGTATTAAAACTTGGTTGCTACATGGGGCCTGACCCACGTTCAGCAGTGAGTTTAGCCAAGCAAATCCCTATACTACTGGCCCTTTCGGCAACAGTCTGCGGAGCGCAGGCTGAGGTCTCACCCGAAGTAGTATGGGAGGTTGCTCGAACTAGGTTTCCACACCCTAGGGATGTCTTGATGAAGGTTTTGGAGGTTTGTGATCCTAACCTACACGCTGTGTTGGTCCGCACAACTTTCTATCCTTCGCAACCCGTGCATACCTTTGTACTATCATGATCCCAATTCCTACTGTGCTATTATATTAGTTCTTTCACTTAGTTTGTGCGGGCCCAATATTCTTATTACTCATTCACTTTCAGATAAGTGCATGTAACCAAAAACAATATAAATGCATAAACATAACCAGAACATAGAAATATAGATCTATAAACAGATGCACAATATTCTGAATCAACCTTATCTTTATTAATAATCCTTTCCAAGTTCAGTTCACTACAGACCCGACTCCGCCCTGCGCACTTAGCTGCAAGGGTCTGCACACTCAGCTGTAGAGCCTCTACCTACTACTATGACCCAATACACTTCAGATCCACTTCTATCTTCTAACCATTCCTTCGCATCTATTTATTACTTGTTTTTCCAAAAAAACTATGTTTACACTTAGAGCCTCGCTCTATTTATACAATCCCATGGTCCGTGGACCATGGGTAGGCAGACACAACATTACATTAAATTACATTATTTTAGGGTGGACAACCGTATGACTCATCCTAAACATTTGTGCTCCGCGCTCTTATTTTGCGGAGTCTTTGCATTACATTGACCAAAACTCTGCCATCTGTTGGATCTTCTTTACTCGCTCGACTAAATGCTCGCTGTCGGAGGCAAATACCTATCATAAAGCTTGCATCACTTTCATTTGTGTGAGCTTTCCTTCAATGTCAGTAGTGATGAGGAAGGCCTCATCAATCCAAGGCTGGACGCATGCTTTAAGTACTACCTCCTTTTGGCACATGGCATCCACTTGTTCCTTCAACACCTTTGCCTGCTGTAGCTTCGCTAGCCACTGAATCAGGATCACTGTCTGCGCTGTCTTACGTAGACTGTCATATTGCATTTGAAGCTCTCGTGCCTCTGTTTCCAGGAGCTGTATGGTGGGGTCCTCGTGTAAGGCAGTGAGGACCCCGAAGGATTCTTCCAACAGAGTTGTACAATTCTGCACTACCTGTCCTATTTCCTCCAACCCCTTTTGGATATCATCAACGTGCTGTTCCCAAACTTTTACGGGTGTGGACGACTGCGCCTTTAATCGCAGTTCAACAATCTATAGGTTGAGGTCCAGCTGGATCCTCATTGCTTCCTCCTTTGCCTTGCGGAATCCACTAGCCAATTTGTGGATCCGCACTCCTATTGGTAGGTCTATCGCAATTTCTAGCTCTAGGGCGCAGTGACATGCATCCTCTACAATCTGCTCCAGCTACTGATTCTGCACCAATGCTTCATCGTGTTGTAGGCTAAGCTACTCAATGTTGATTCGTTATTCACTGAGCATTTGCACCACGTGTCCTTCCCTAGCACAGAGTTCTACTGTCGCTTCATCTTAGAGCTGGTATAATATATCTCGTGGAAGGGCAGCCAAATTTAGACCAAGTCCCTTGATCCGACCCACCACGGCTCTATTCTCTGTGCTGTCTACTATCAATGCTCCTTCTGGCAGCACGACTGTGTTAGCCATTTTGGCCCACAACAGCTGCTCCCTTGCTGAGGTACCCACAACACTGTAGGCGACAAGCATTCCTTCTTGTGGGGGGCGCACCTGAAGTCCCTACAGTTGCGCCCTGAGGGCCCCCAACACATTCTGCTACTCCGTCATTGCTTCCTGGAGTGCTTCCCTAGTGACCTCATGAACCATGTCACCAATGTGGTATAGGTCACCCTTTGTTAGTGTCATAGGTTCCCCATCTAGCTTGGAAGCTTTGGTCTTCTTTCGTGGCCCTGTTCATTCCATACTATGCGGCCATTTCAGTTGTGTAGATGTCATGCTTGGGTCTGCACCTTTCGCCATGTCATCTGTCCCTTGCCCTATGGTCAGGTCTGGGCCTCTTTCCTCCTGCGCCATGGTGGCCCTAGCTGCTGCTACTTTTTCGGCGGCCTTGGTCTTCTCTCCAGCAGCCTTCACTGCCTCGAGGAAGCCCTTACCTCCTCGGCAAACTGCTCGTTCCACTTCTGTTGTGCAAGCAGCTTGGCGACATCCTTCTATCTTTGTATCACCATCTCATCGCGTGCTGCCAGGTCTGGCGCACACCATTCGGGTGGCCATGAGTTGAGCACCACGAAAATAGTGTCGTCAATTCCGATGAAAGGGTGTTTGGTCCAGTTCTCCTCCAGATCCTTTCTCGCCTTGATATTCACATTGTGCATATCCACCTTAAAGTATGAAAAGCTCCACAGACTCTTGTACACCATGGGGGATAGGTGCAGCCTTTTGTTGATCCACATCTGGACGCTTTCCTCCATGAGTATCTAGAAGATCTTGGTCCCGCAGATTCGCGTGGCATCCTTTTTCACCCAGAGCGATGCGTACTTTGCCGCCTCTGACAAGTCCTGTTCAAGAGGAGGAAACTGACTGTCCTCAAGCAATTCCCTTGCAACCAATAAGATGGATAAGAGCAACCATGCATAGTGGAAGGTCTTACCCTACTCTTGGACCTCCTTGTAGTTCATCAGAAACTCCTCGCAAAGGAACTACGCCCAGTTGAACTGTACCCCCTCTATGCATTGTTTGGCCAGCGCGATGACCATTGCTGCAGCATTTTCTCATCAATTTTCCTGCCAACAACTGGGTGGCTATGCGCACCCCTTTATCTTGAATGCTAGTAATGACGTAGCCCCTTTACTTTTTCTCCAGCTTGTATTTCTTCTTCATGGCCTCCACAAGTGCCAAGTCTCCACTTTTTCCAGCTATTTCCATGGGGTCCCTTCCGATATAGGGAAGTTGAGAAATCCTATGAATAAGCTCCATCGTGATCAGAATAGGCTCCTCCAGCCACAAGTACCCATTGTGCACTAGGCAAAGCAGTTGCCTGATGACAAATATCATGATTGGTGCCTGGTGAAAGTGTGGAATCCATAGTAGGTGGAGTAGCCCAGCCTCGTCCACCCCATGCAACCATTTCCATGGCTGTAGCGTTGTAACTAACCCCTCCTTGCTTTGTTTCATGAGTTGGCTAGTCTCCAAATGTGGGAAATTTTCACTGTCTGCGAGGTCCCAATCTTCAAATTTCATCATGGGCACGTAGCCGAGGACTAAACCCTCAAACAGACTTCCATTTGGGAGGAGTGGGGTTTCGAGTCCACTCTTAATGGCATCCAAATCCTTGGGTATTTTTGCTTTCCCTCTCCATGGGGGGACATATTTGGGAAGTTTTGCTGCAACGCGCACTAGCGGAATGTCTTCCTCCATTTCTTCATCGAGTTCAATCTCTTCTGTGGAGGCCTGGAGATCCTCCTCCTCATCATCTATCTCAAGATTAATCGTCTTTCCCTTGTCTTCCATAGACATTTTATGAAACCACAGATTTTGCAGAGACATGCAAACTGGTCCTGCTGCCTGTGGATCCTTTTTGGGCCTCAGCATCCAAGGCAATTTAGGAATTTCCGGTGCATCCCCCACCGACAGCGTAGGAATCTATGTGGCTCCCTTAGCTGTCAACATCACTCTATTCAGGAAGTCCTGCGTCTCTTTCGGCAATGTCTCAAACACTGAACTTGCTCTCAAAGCCTCTAAATTCATAAGGTCCATACCCAGTTGATAGCGCACCAACTGAATTCTCAAGATGCCAAGGGTTGTTCAGTGGATAACCACCTGTGATTTATAGGCCTTTCTGAATTCAAATTTGGCTGTTCCCCCCTCATTCAGCTCATTAATGTGAGATTGGCAGTAGATCATCCCAGATCTAGTTCTAAATTCGTGTATTAATTGCCCGTCACCCGCTCCTTGTTGTCTTAACTTAGACATCTTATCATGAATAGTGACACCAATGGTCACTTCCCGACCTACCTGCGCGGGAGCATAGCCCCCCATGCACGAGCGCGACCCCTGTGACATACTGATCCTGCGCGTAACCTCCTTATCGCGCCACTCCCATACAAACTCTTTTATAGCCCTGTGCTCTCTTTCAACAGATTGGAGTGTTGAGACTGTGTTCTCTACGAATAGTTAGGTGGTCGCACCACATGTGCGAGGCTTCAATTCAATTTCCAGCCTAGTCTGTGGGCACTCCTCAATTTCCCTTGCGACAGTTAGCGTTGCGTGTTCTTCCTCATGTGGTGTGCTCCTCCGGTTAGTTTATCTGGTAAGGTGTGGTCACAGACATGGTAGCAGAGCCACAAATTCTTGGCGAAAATCATCTAATGTAGTAGTATGGCTGCTCATATGTTGTCCTGTCATTCTTAGTTTATCTTGCGCGATTTTGGTTTCTAGTTTGTTGATTTCTTCATCCATTAACCTGCTTTTCTTCCTCAGTCGTACCTGATCTTCTTCGAGTTCGTGAAGTTTAATATTCCCTCGCTGAATGGCTTCCTTTAACTGCATAATTCCTTTGTCCAGTTGCTCGCATACTAGCCCAACTGTAAGAGTTGTTGCATTAGGATTCCTCTCTGCTCTTATGGTCTCGTCTCTACTCTTTAGAGTTGGAATCATTTCCATGCTCAAGTCTTTCCACATGGCCCTATAGGCCCATCCAACCACTGGTACGCACAGGTCCTAATCAGTTCATCTCGCCAGGTGAACCCTATTTAGGATTCTGCATACCTTCTCAAATGCTTCCACGTGGAACATTTGTGGTGCATGTCACTTTTCCTGCTGCTGCATTCTATTTTGATTTTTGATCCCTAGTTTGGGGTATGTTTGTGTGGACTGCATAGCACACGTTGTACCCATTGACCCAGGTGAGCGTGCAACCTACTTTGTCCTAGCTGTCCAACTCTTGTTCAAAGCTAGGGTCTTCTAAACTGCAGGCATATCATCCTTCTACATCTACGCCAGTCCTCAAACTTGCCTTGACTTGTACTCCACCATCGTGTGGGTGTTGCATGCAATGCCCATTTTAGAGCATCGAACCATTGCTGTTCCAATGCTGCGCTTTCAAATTTGTCCAAGAATTCATCGACTGCTATCACTCCATCATATGTTAGTAGTTCCCTTGCCTCTGTTGTCACACAGCATAGTGATCTAATCATCATGTTGCAATTCAACGTTGTCACTTCGTGCAACTGATTCTGCCATCGTTCTATTTCCTCGTCTGAATCTGAAGTGCAAGAGCTTTCGTGCTCCCATGAGATTCTTGCATCTGCTATCGGATTCACCCAATCCTGGTCATGCGCTATTATCTATTAAATACAATCCAGCTCATCTTTTCTTTCATCATCGCGCACTGGTTCAGTGTAGTGAGCGCCTTCGGCTGGGTCTAGCGGCACTACTACATGTAGTGATTTCTTTTCGAATATCATCTTCCGCTTCTTCAAGTTGATGACTCCGTTCATATTAGTGGCCCAGTCTATTCCTAACAAGGCAGGATAGGGATTGTTGTCATCAACAATCTCAATTACTTCAAAATCCATACTTGTGCTCGCACCTTCAATATCAACTATTACCCCCTGCAACCTCCCCATGTGCAAAATCTTTTGTTGGTTCGCCATTCGTAATTAAATAGGGGACCACTGTAACATGGGCCTGCCCATGCACTCCCATGTTTGCTTCAGTAACACATTCACATTCTACCGCAGGTCTAGGATTACCTGATCCATTTCATACTCACCAATTTGCGTCGTCAATCTCATTTCCCTCCTAGTGCGCAATGCATGCTTTCCTAGTTTCTAGACTATGCACAGTTCTCTTGACCCTACGCACTTGGTGATCAAATCCTGTAGTCCCTTAAATGCCTTATTGTCGTGCAACATTTTTATGCATGCCTCCAAAAAGGTAGTAAGCATTGAAGGATCCATTCCTATCTCTGGCTGATCCTTACTACCTAAAGTGGAGGCCTCCGTGAAGCTCTTCTTAGCTTCCATAAACGTCTCCTTTGCATGTTCTAATTCAAACTCAGGTTCCTTCGCAGGAGCCTTGCAAACCCAGATATCTTCCTCTGGTTGCTTCCCATTATCCTCCCCCATGGTCGCGCTGCTTCTGAGCATCATGTTCACATTCGGGTCTTCTTCGCGCAGTTCAGACCTCATCATTTGGATATTCTGGGTCGGAGGAGGCTGATATACCCCTTTTTCGCGCATCTGTGTGATCAACGTAAGGCAATATACTATTTCATGATCAAACTAAGAACACTACGAATAGGATGTCCTGGTCGAGTTAGTACAATCGCAGGCATAGTGCCCTAGTCCTCCATAATTGTAACAAATTAACTGTCTGTGGCCCCTTCTTGGTCCCATTCCTCCTCGTCCTCGACCTCGCCCCTAAAATCCAGCATGCGTCATCCCCGCAGCTAGGTGGAGGGCTCGCGTTTTTGTTTGCATCCTATAGGCTGGGTTCTGATCCATCATTAGCTCGTAGCTGCAACAAGTGTGCTCGTCATAGCCTAACGACCTACACAAATTACAAAACAACTGTTAGGGAGTCTGTGTATACTTCTGCAACAAATGAAAATTGTCCGTTGTGTGTTTTCCTCCTATCTGACAGATCGCACACCATAACACGGTTGTTGCACTCAACCCTACCTGTGCCTTTGGTCTCAATGGCATTGGTCCCCCTCCTGCCAAGTAGTTTGCGAATACTGGACAGTGATCCTTGTCATGGCCCTGGTCTTTGCATTTTATGCACCATACTTCCTCACGCGCCTCTGGCCACCGTGACCTATCTTGCTTCAAACTTTGCATTTCCAGGCATAGATTATGTAGTTGCACGTGGATTTTTTGAACTCCAAAACCAGGGTCTTATATCAGGGTCTCATGCAACCTCATCACCATTTCTAATGCTTTGGCCTAGGTGGAAAGTTTCTGTTGTGATAGCGCGGTCCTCAAGTGTGGTGTCAGTGATGCCACAAACCATGTGCGATGTTATGCATCCATTAGCATCATATTGGCCTTGAGGATTGTACTCTTGAGCCACTGATCTAGATCCCAGGGGGTCTTTCCTGGAAGCATCCAGATCTCTTTAAACCCGATGATTGACTGTGTCTCTGATTTCAGCTGGCTAAATTCTCTATTGAATGCATTCTGGATCTCTGCTATCCCTATGTTTGGGTGGTCGTTAGAGTGCTTGATATACCATGTCAATGTGTGATCCTGCAGTGCGCTCACCAATGTAGCCTTCTTAATGTTTTCGTCTGTGATCCCTTGTGATTCCCATACTGCTCTTACCACGAACCAGAACTAGTTTGAATCTTCATTCCCTAATCCTCTGAATACTGGTAGTTTAATCACACTTGCCATACTGAACTGTGGGCGTGGAGGAGGTGGAGTGGATGGAGATGGAGGTGAGGGAGCTGAAGCGGGTGGTGGCATGGGTGGAGGTGGTCACTACGGAATGCGCTGCCTTATCAAACTGACCGTGCTTCTTGGAGAGACTTGAGTGAGCTCTTCCTCGCTCTCTCACAAAGGTGAAATTAAGGGACTATTTTCTAAGTCTTCGCTACCTTTGTATATCTTTCCGCTCCGCTTTTTCCCAAAGATTAATGTATTCGCATAACCCAATTTTCACATAACAACATCTTAATCCAGGTATTCAAATATTTAATATACTTACCTTGCAGTCCCTTGAGAAAACATCATTCTACTACGTTGTAGCTCATGATCATGTCTACCGTGAACTCAATGATTAATCCCCCTATTATATGGTCGAGCCAATGGTCCACAACTCACGCGATCTTATCTTCTGATGCCTCTATTCTGTGCACTAATTCCACACTATCGGATGGTCGAGCCTACACCTTCCCTAGCTGTTGACTAATCTCACGACCCACTCATACAGTTCAGAAGGAAAGGATTCAAAGAAAATGTCATGGATTTCTATATACACGTAGCAATCCAGCCACCTTTTCTCAGATACTTGTGAGTTTTGTTTTCCTGTGTCACGAACTCGTGAATCTTCTTGTCCAACCACTCTTCAATTTCCTTCTTTGTTGGGTTCCAGTGGCATGACATCAGGCATCCCTTAAGAAGATCCCAGTCGTGGCAATGGAACCATTTGTTGGCTACGTGGGGCTTGACCCAGGTTCAACAATGAGTTTAGCAAGAAAATCCTGGTACTATTGGCCCTTTCAGTAACAATTTATGGAGCGCGGACTGAGGTCTCACCTGAACTAGTATGGGAGGGTGCTGGAACAAGGTTTCTGCACCCTAGGGATGTCTTGATGAAGGTTCTAGAAGTTTGTGATACTAACCTGCGCGCTGCACTACCCCACGCAGCTTTCTATCCTTCACAACCCATGCGCACCTTTGTACTATCCTGATCCCAATTCTTACTATGCTATTATATTAGTTCTTTAACTTAGTTTGTGTGGGCCCAATATTCTTATTACTCATTCACTTTCAGACAAGTGCGCGTAATCAAAAACAATATAAATGCATAAAGATAACCAGAACATAGAAATACAGATCTACAAAAAGATGCAAAATATTCTGAATCAACCTTATCATTATTTAATCCTTTCCAAGTTTAGTTCACTACAGACCCGACTCCGCCCTACGCACTCAGCTGTAGGGGTCCATGCACTCAGTGGCGGACTCTACTAGGCCTCTGCGTAGTCAGCTGTAGAGCCTCTACCTACTACTACGACCCAATACACTTCAGATCCACTTCTATCTTCTAACCATGCCTTCACATCTATCTATTACTTTCTTTTCCGAAAAACTATATTTACACTTAGAGCCTCAATATATTTATACAATCCCATTGTCTGCGGACCATGGGTAGGCTAACACAACTTTACATTAAATTACATTATTTTAGGATGAACATCTCTATGACTCATCCTAAACGTTTGCGCTCCACACTTGCATTTCACAGAGTCTTTACATTACATTGACCAAAACTCAGGATTTAAGCCCCAAAACCCTACTGTGGGGGGGATCCATTGCCCAACAAAGCTACATCTTTAAGAGGATCTAGAAGCAGTTGCATAAAAATCATCATAAACATATTATACTTGAAACGAACATAAGCATCTTTGAATTAATTAATAAAGCTAGATAACACATGCAAAACACTTACACTACTGTTTGATTCTTTTGAGACTCTTTTATTTCATGAATTTTATTTCCTTTACAAGGTTTAATGAATTGAAGCATTTCCTTTTTCACAGATAATTTACTTCAGAATTTCATTTACAGTTGCAATTCTTTTCCAGCACATCTTTTAGTCTTTTTGAAAGTAATTTGGAAACTAGGTGAAGGAAGCTCTGCTTTGGTGCAAGAGCTGGTCTCTTGTCACAGAAACAGAGTGCTCTAAGCCCTTAGGATTAGAGCACCTTCACTAAGACATAAGTCTTTAGTAGGGGAGGTCACATATACTTTTGCACAGAGATACTGTACCTACACTAGTGCAAGCATATTGTAATAGTGCAAGGACAAGTTGTTTGTGTGGAATGAAGATCAGAAGGAAGATAGAATTCTGCAAGGGCCCACTTGTCAGATTGTTAGCCATCCATATGAAGATGAACATAGCATTTCATTTGAACATTTAATATTGTTTCCATTATGTGGAATTTATTTACTTGATTTACATGAAAATTGTCTTTTACATTCTAATACTAGAGTTGCATTGGTGTTAATTACCTTTCCGATTGTTTTATGTCTGATTCTACAAAGCATTTCCTTTAAGAAGTAGGATTAGAGATAGGAAAATTTCATACCATTTCTGGCATTGTTGTGCTTCATCTCTAAGTTTACGGAACAGTTGCGTTGACAATTAAGTGTTGAGGAGTTTGCTCAAGTGAAATTCCTGCACCCAACATTTTGGCCTCATTGTCAGGGAGGCGATTTGAATTGGTAAGAATTTTCCCTTTTTCTGTAATAGGGATAAGTCTGCTATTATTTTTTCTACAGTGTGCTTCTATTGTTTGAAGAAATTTCATTTTGTATTTTTTGAAATGAATGCCTAAAAGAGATATGGGTCAGAAGCCCATTAGGGGCCAAAGAAACATTGACAAATATGAAACCAAAACTCACATTGGTCCTTCTTTTGCAGACATAAAGTCCAAACAAACTTAGAATCATCACGTAGGAACAATCCACCTAGGCCCTAGTAGCAGTGGTTCAGGTTTGACACAGCCCATAAATGGGAAGACGGGGACTATTGGAATCCATAGTCAGCCTTCTAAGCCTATTAAGAGTGGTTCGGGTGGAAGAAAAACAATGGAAGATATGGAAGACCATGCATAAGGAAGTGATGAAAATCAGGTAAATGAGGAACAATCCACTTATGGATTCTCGATTGTGGATCCTGATACACAAGTACAAACAAAAAACATTTCACCATCATCTCTTCCTCATTTTTATGGTAAGGTACATGAAGACACAAACTCTTTCTTATTTGAGTTTGATATTTTGTGTAGGAGTTATGATTATTCATCTGATGCCCAAAATTTAAAGTTGTTTCCTGCAACCCTCAAGGATGCAGCACTCCGCTGGTTCATGGGACTAGGAGGAAACACTATATCTTCTTGGGAGAAAATGAAGAGATTGTTCTTGTCAAAATATCAAGAATATTGTAAAACTAGAGATATTCAAGATGAAATCTTTACTATTGTGCAAAATGATGATGAGACTTTAGAGGACTACTTGGAGAGATTCATGTATATCCTTCAAAGGTCAAAGCACAAATTTGATCTAAGTACCATTAGAACCTTTTTCTTACGTGGGATCACTGATGATGTTAGAAATAATTTAAATATGTTAGGACAAGGGGATATTGCTCAAAAGAATTTTGATCAGATCTGTGACTTGTGCAAGAAATTCCCAAGGAATGAATATAGATCTGGTAAAGGAATCCAGAATAAAAATAGAAAAAACGAATCTACTAATGCTATGATTATTGGATTAGAAAACAAAATGGACAATATGAAAATTGAAATAATGAATACTATTGGTAAAAAAAAATGGACTCTTTGAAGTTTTAGCAGAAACTTGTAGAAGAGCAAGAGATATTGTCTATTTTCTATCCTAAATGTAGAAGAAAACATCCTTTAAGAGAATGTCCTCTAGATATTAAAGAAACTAATAAATGTGCAATTTTTGCAAATACCCATGCTATAGATAAATGTCCCTCTATGCCTGGGATGAAAGCTATATTGGAAGGGGGATAACCTAAAGCCGAATCATTGCATGCTATGGGAGAAAGAAGGAATTGGCCTCAGGTAAGTGCAGATATGGCTCCTAAATCTCCACCGTGTTTTTTTTGTTATAATACACATTCATATTCCTATCCTAACATTGGTCACTCTCCGCATTGGTAGTAGGGGAATCAATATCAATATGGACAACCCCCCCAATCTTGGAAACAAGGATGGAGAGGGCCAAACCATTCACATCATTCGCATAATTCCTATCATGCACCTATGCAATCATACCCTCCTACATATGTACCTTACCCAATGCCTCAAACATCATTTCCTCGATTGAGTCAACCTATGCCACCATTACTGTTGCCTCCACCATTTCAACCTTCTCAGCTACCTGCTCTATCTTTACCCAACCCCAATAATAAAGTAGTACAAATGATACATTCTATGACCTCGATTTCTTCATCCAAATTTCAGACTATGTCAGTTGGAGTCAATGATCTCCAATTGAGACTAGGGAAGGTAGTAACCTCAGAGAATCAAAAGTATCCCATGGTCATTATCAATGAGAAAGGAGAGGAGGAAACTCCTGGCTATTCTGAAAAAGATGACACAATTCAGCCTATCCCTATACATTCTGAGCCGTTGTCATCTTTTTCCAACCGACCTCCCTATCCAGAGAGGTTAGTGGTGGCGAAGAAAGACCCCATTCCTGAGTCATGCCTGGCTTCTAAGCTTAGGAACCTTTTCATAAGGGTACCTTTGCTCCAAGATATCAAAGAGATCCCCATTTGTACAAAAATCATTAGGGAACTCTGTCTCAAGAAGCTAGGAAGGAGAAGATTGGAACCCCAAACCATTCAATTTGTTGGTAGAGAAGTAGAGTTAATGACGGAATGCATGCACATGGAAAAATATACCAACCCTGGAAACCCTATTGTCTCTGTTCAGATAGGTGATGTTCTTGTCTCCAACTTACTTATAGACCTAAGGGTAGCCATCAATGTTATGACCAAGCAAACCATGGATCAACTTAGATCTAAAATCAAGCCGGAAGGAGTATTAGATGATGTGGTCATCTCCTTAGATTCTTGGGAATATCCCGCATATTTCATTATGCTTCAGCCAAAGAACCCTGTGGGAGGGCATCCCTTGATCTTGGGATGACCATGGCTTACTACGGTCGATGCTTATATCGGATGTCGTTATGGTGATATGTATATTTCCCATGGAGATTCCAGAAAGAAAGTCACCTTATATCCACCCGCTAGATCTATTCAGGAGCTCTGAGACACTTTATGGTTAGACTATAGTAGTGATGAGGAGACTCAGCCTATTTCCTTGATACATCAGAATGTTGAGTCCTCACAGGAGGGAGAGATTCAAGACTTCCTAAACAATCTAGACACCATGCCTAATTTCGAGTCATTGAGTCAGATTTTTAGTCTAGATTTTTAGGAAGGATATGACTCTCTACCCCCACCATCACCATCTCTAGCGACACCCTTATGTACTCTTGATCATGATACTACTCTTGTTGAGATTAGTCCAGGTAAATCCTTCTATATCAGTTCGGACTTGGATCCTTCTTAGCGAGAGCAGCTTGTGAATTTGTTGCAAAACCATCTTGATGCCTTTCCATGGGGTTATGAAGATATGAAAAAAATCCCTCCTAAAACTTTTACACACCATATCTATATTCGGGATGGAGCTCAACCTGTTCGACAACCCCAAAGGCAAATGAACCCAGCTCTAAGAGACATTATAAAAGAAGAATTGCAAAATCTCTTAGATGCCAATTTTATCTATCCCATTTCTGACAACCAGTGGGTCTCTCCATTAGTATTAGTCCCAAAGAAAGATGGGAGATGGTGCATTTGTATTGAATACAGAGAATTGAATAAAGCCACTCTCAAAGATTACTTCCCCCTTACTTTCATCAATCAGGTACTCGATACCCTCACTGGTAAGAAGTACTTTTCTTTTCTAGATGCCTTTAGCGGATATAACCAGATACAGATAGCACCCGAGGATCAAGACAAAACCACTTTTACGTGTCCATGGGGTACATTTTCTTATCGAGTGCTTCCCTTTGGGCTATGCAATGCCCTGACTACCATTCAAATGGTAGTCTTGGCTATTTTTGCTGACCTTGAATGCATAGAAATCTATATGGATGATTTCTCTGTGTTTGGTGATTCATTTCAGGAAGCCCTCAAGAATCTAGAAAAAGTGCTTCTTCACTGCCAAGAAGCTCATCTCACCTTAAGTGACAAGAAATGCAGATTGATGTGCAAGGCGAGAGTGGTTCTTGGCCATGTTATTTCCGACAAAGGTATCCAGGTTGACCCTATAAAAATAGAAGTCATTTCGATTCTTCCTATACCCAAAACTCAAAGGGAAGTGAAAGGTTTTCTAGGACATGCAGGCTACTATAGGAGATTCATTGAGAATTTCTCAAGGATAGCTAACCCCCTTTTCCAAATTTTGGCTAAAGATAGTGAGTTTTCTTGGTCGAAAGCTTGACAACAGTCCTTTGAGACATTAAAGGAAAAATTAGTTTAGGCACTAGTGTTGAGAGGACCAAACTAGTCCCTACCATTTCATATTTCCTTTGATGCCTTAGATACTACTATAGGCACAGCTTTAGGATAGGAAGAAGACATACAATCTTATGTTATTTATTTCAATAGTAAAAACTTGTCACTCGATGAACTCAATTACATGGTTACTAAGAAATAATTTCTAGTTGTAATTTTTTCCATTAATAAATTTAGACATTATATTACAGGATATGACATTTTTGTACATACTAACCATTCTGCTATAATATATTTGATGAATAAACCATTAAGTAGTGGTAGAGTGACTAGGTGGTTGCTATTATTACATGAATTTAATGTTACCATTCTTGATAGACCAGGAAAGTCAAATGTAGTTGCATATTATCTTTCAAGATTAAATAATATTGGTGAAGCAATTCCTTTTGATGATGATTTTCCTGACGAACATATTTTTGTTGTGTCAATAAAATCTCCATGGTTCGCCGACATAGCTAACTATTTAGTTGCTGGAAAATTACCACCTCACTTATCCACTCGTGAAAAGCGGAATATCATTCAGAAAAGTGCTACATATTCCTAGATCCAAGGAGACCTCTTTTACACCAGAGCAGATCTCATTATCCGTAGATGTGTAAGAGAGGAATAAGTGTTTGATATCTTAAAATCTGCCCATGATGAACCTTGTGGAGGTCACTTCACCAATAAGTGGATTGCATACAAAGTATTACGAGATGGCTATTTTTGGCCTTCCTTGTTCAAGGATGCCAAATAGTATGTCAAGCGGTATGATCACTGTCATCGAATTGGCCAGCCTAATAAAACCAATGAAATGCCTTTATGTCCTCAGGTTATGATTGAGCCTTTTGAAAAATGGGCCATTGATTTCGTAGGACCAATAAATCCTGCACCATAAAAAAAAAAAAATAATATATATATATATATATATATATATATATAGATATATATATATTGTTTCTACAGATTTTGTTACAAAATGGGTAGAAGCTAAAGCTGTTTCTTTTGCTACCAAAAGAGTTGTTGTTGATTTTCTTTTTACTGAAATCCTTACTAGATTTGTTATGCCTAGAGAAATTATTTCTAACAATGGCTTGCAGTTTATTTCTAATCTGGTACAGGGTGTGATGGAGCAGTACAAAATACAGCATAGGAAATATACACCGTATCATCCACAAGAAAATGGTCAGGTGGAGTCCATGAATAAGGTGATTGAGACCATCCTCACAAAGATGGTAAACATGCACATAAAGGATTGGGCTAACACCATAAGCATTGTGGGCCTACCGAACCACTTGGAGAAATAGAACAGGACACAGACCATATGAGCTAGTGTGCGGGAAACAAGTCCTTTTTTTGATAGAATTCTAGATCAAGACTTTCAAAACTACAGTCCAATTGGGACGATCTCTCTGAAGCACAGCAGTAGTGCCTTCTAAAATTAAACGAGTTAGATGAAATCCGAAGGGATGTTTTTTAGCAGAACATCTTGGTTCAACAACAACGCAAGAAGTGGCATGACAAGTCCATTCAGAAGAACTAGTTCCAAACAAGTGATTGGGTACTCCTTTACAATTCAAGATTCAAACATTTTAAAGGAAAATTCCATACATGCTGGATGGGACCCTATGAGGTGGTCAAAGTGTTCGAAAATGTAGTGGTAGAAATAAAAACTATTGATGGACAGAATTTTGTGTTCCTGGTAAACAGGCATAGATTGAAGGTACATTTTCAGCCCCTTACTAAACGATATTTTTTGTAACAAGTCCAATAACCATTTGAAAAGGAGTTTGTAGGTGGTAACACCAACATGTTGAAGAATTGATTGCTTCTTGTCCTTATTAAGAAAAAATAATCAAAGAAAAAGAAATTACAAAAATATAAAATATAAAAATAAAAAAATTCCTGTAATTATGAAAATCAATTGACTAACATGATTGCAAAAGGATCGACCTGAAAACTGGCATGCTGGTAGGAAGATCGAAATTCTAATAAAAATGGAATGTTACTTGATTTTTAGATATGCTGGTTGCCACCAAGAAGAAGCAGGTTCATGAAACCGAGCACTTACCCAAGTTTGGGGTAACTAGCATGGACATTTTTATCCAAGTAAATGCTTACTTCCCGCTGCATTTATTTTTCCTGCACCAGTGCAGGCAAATTTCAAGGTAAAAATATTGTCTTTCTTCTATTTCCCATTTCGAAATTTCCCACTATTTCTTTTCTAAATTCCCCAATGAATTACCTTCCTCTTTCTTCTAAGAAATTACCCTTACCCAATTTCATAAAATCCCTCTTTTCCCTTAAATTTTTTCCCACATCCCATTTCATTTATCCCTCTTGGCAATATTGTTTCTAAAATCCCTACTGTAATATTCCTTCCCATTCTAAATTTTCTACTCTTTCCCACTTCTTTATTTCTTCATAAATTGATTGCAGAATTTGATGCAGTCAATCCAGAAGGCATGTTCAAGAAACACCAAAGGATGGAAAATAATTTTTTCTTGTATAATGAGGCAAATTTTTTAAGTCCAACTACAGAAGTATGTCCTATCAGATTCTTTTTTTGGTAAAAGTCTGTGGTGCAAGCATAGTGTAGTGCAAGCACAGCTCAATGAAAGCATAGAGTAGTGAAAGCACAACAGTACAAGCAAGTTTGGTGTAGAAACACAGTTGACTGTGAAAGCAATTTACACAGTCCTGGAGTAGTTTATAAGGGATATTTATGGGCATTTACTTCCCTACACATGTGTTAATATCTTATCTCATTCCATGTTTTAATTGATTCTTTGTTTCATTATTTACTAATATAGTAACAAATCTTTAAAGTGCAAGGTGTGTAAGGTTTGTAATCTAATTTTCTTAATAAATGTTGAAGTATGTTTGATTTAATTATGACGCTGACTATGGGATGGTACTATTGTCTGATAACCTACATACCCTCCTTGAAATTTTTCCACACTTCCCGACCATTATTAGCTTACCCATAATCCGATCATTGTAGCTATTACACCACCGCCGCCTATATCACTATTACATCCAATCATCACGATTCACCCATAACGGGCTGACACGAATCAATACCTGATGTGGAGAGGATGTTCCATCATAACTGGGTGAGTGGGTCTAAAAAGATGGAGGGCGATGAACCTCCAGCATAAAACTCTTGGCCAATGTTGGGGTTGCTCAGAAATTCCTTCGAGGGTGTGAACATAGCGAATTGGAGTGTGGTTCGAAATGGCGCGTGTGAGGAATGAACCACTGTCTTTGCAGTAAACTGAACAAACCGTTGAGTACATGAACAGTCTTACACTATTGCAAGAATCTGGGTTCCTGCCATTTCTGCAGAAGTTTGACGGGTTCGACATGGCGGTGGCATTAGAGTTTTCAAGGACGTTCAAAGAAGGCCAAGTTAGGGTCGGGTCCTTAAAATTAAAAATTACAGAGGAGTTCATCACACAAGCCATTGGCTTACCACTTATATGGGAGCATTGGATTAAAAAAGAGCGGCTCGTGAAGAAGCATTGGCACTAGTTTGTGGTCAATAAGAAAATTAAGGTCGATTGGAGAAAGGGACTTCCATAGACTGCCATGGACGGGAAGTGGCGAGATTTACTATTTGTATTGCAGAAGTCTATAACCAGAGAAGGACACTATACCTTGGCATTACTATACCACCTCCGATTATTGCTACATTTTGAGGTAGGAAAATTGATTAATTTTCCTCACTTCTTGCTCAGAAGCCTTGAGAAGATGGTGAAAAGCATGCAGAGTACTAGTGCAAGCCAGGCTGCAAACAAGCTCTGCTAACACGAGCTTATTACAATTCTAGTCAAGAAAAATTTAGAAGAAAAGGGGATAATGTGGGGAGTGTTTATGAAAGAATTGTGAGCAAGGGGTGTAGAAGAGTCTTCTAGCACCAGTATAGGTAAGAAGAGAAAGGCAGGGACATTGTCTCCTACCAAGTGGCAAGGTAAAAGTTCACCAATGCAAGCAGAGAAGGGGACTGTTGAGAACACTCCACTCGCGGCAAAGAAGAGGAAAACTAGAGCCTCGATGAGGAGGAAAATTGTTGCCCAAGGGACGAACCAGTCGAGTTCTCCAATCATAATCGATGAAACACCCCAAAGTTCCCCCACAGTTCATAATCTCTTGGTGCTTGCAGATGCAGTGGCACACACTGTGGAAGATGAGGAGAATGCAGAAGACGACATCCTATTGTCAACATTTGTTAGTAGGCTAAAGAGCAGAAAGACGACGTCGACACCGCATACTGGTGAAGTGCAAGCAAAAGAGAATGAAGAGGAACAACATGCAGAGGGTCTTGATAATTTCAGCGAACCAGATGTAGAAACCCTTAATGATTTTGAGGGTCAGGTACTGAAAACCCTGCAATTTTAGAAGGTCAGGGTACTGAAGACCCTACGATTTTTGAAGGTTAGGGTATTGAAGACCCTGCAGTGTTCGAAGGATAGGGTACTAAAGTCCCTGTAGTTGTAGAAGAGCGAGGAACCGAAACCCCTACTGATTTGGAAAGACAGGGTGTTGAATCCCCTGAGAATCTAGGAGAAAAAGGTTTTAAGAGCCCCAGGAAATTGAGTGCACAAGGCACGAAGACTAGTGAGGGCGTCAAAACCCTCAATTATGAGAAAACCTCGAGTATAGAAACCCTCGGCGAATTTATAAAGTAGGCTTTTGATAGCCTTGACGTTGATGATGATGGGACTTGTTTCGAGTCCGTGGTAGAAAAAACATTCACACCTGAAGATCTTAGCATAGCACCCTCCACTTTTTTCCTCAATAGAAAAATAGTAGATCTGGAGCAATAAGTCCATGACCTAGAGGCTTTGAACTAGGTCATGAAAGAGCAGAGTTCGCAAAAACAAAGTGAGGTGGAGTTACTTGCAGAAGTAAAGAGGCAAAAGCAGCAAGTAAAGTTATGGAAGTATCAGGCTTCCAAATTCTATAGACGCCTCAAGAAGGTGACTAAGCAGTTGAAAAAATCCCAAGACAAGAAGCCAAATATATTAATGGAAGGAATAAATATTGAAGTTTGGGACTGAGGAGCTGGCCATTCATTTGTTTGACCGCTTTTTGCAGAGGTAAAACATTGTGTGAGGACACACAACAGCTTAGGGATGGGAGGATGTTGGTATCCTAAGTTGCCCTATTTTCTACCCCATTTCCATCAAAATCAACCTCTGTTTTATCTCAATAAAATACCCTTCCTGCACTTGTACAAGATAGTTATCCATTCCTGCACATGCTCATATTTTATATTAAGATTTATTTCAGCACTTTATTAATCATTTTATATGGATTTCATGCCTATTTACATATCTCTTATAACTCATATTAATTTCTTATAGTAATCATGGAACTCAGTATTAATTATGAATGAGTATGACTAGTGTAGGTAGATTCCTAGACTGCCACAAGGAATGTCCAAGATTTCCGAGAAGCCAAATCTTCCATGACGATGGGTCTCGATCCTTGACTCTGAGTTTAGTTGTTGATGAACTGAAGCAGGATAACAGGTGGCGTGCAATTAATGAATATTTTCCAAATTTAGGTTATGTCCAAGCGAGATTCATGTGTATTATAACTACAGGCCAAGTTTGTAATTTCAATTTCTAAGTCTTTTCGGCTAAAAGGCTATAACAAGAAACATCTGTAATTAGTGAAAATGGCTAGAGCCAAAAGGATATATATAATATAGATATAGGTAGGAGGAGGCTGGTAGAGAACCATTGATTGTAATTTTGTTTATGTAATCCAGTTATCTCCTTAGCTCTGGAGCTGGACTCCTTTGTCATGTATATTTCTTGAATCAAGTAATACAAGAGAATTGCCATGATTTGCATACACAATGTCTAGTTTATCTTTGATGTATCTTTCGAAGTGCTGAGCTTTTTCGTTCCTTAGAAGGGGAACAAGCTGGTTGGCTAGGGCCCATCCAACCCAACTCGTTTACCCCTCTCTCTTTCATTTTTCAAAAAGAAGGTGTGGATATTTCATTTGCAATTGTGTGATGTTATAATTTTTATTTTTATCTTTCAAGTTCTGATTTAAAATATCTTTTGTAGTTAACGTGTGAAACAGATCCATGGTTTGAGAATCAACTTTGTTTACTTTGTTTATGAGATATCTTCCTTGCATTTATTTTATTCTCAATTTCCGTTTTAAGTTGTTTTTTATCAGATTATGAAGAGGACTCTTTCCTGCACCAGTGCATGTTGTTGCCTGCACTTTGGTTTAATCATTCTTTTGCAGCGAATAGTGAATCACTTCTTGTTATAGATATATTTGGGCACATCAACCCTAAAACTATATGTTAATGTACTAGGGCTCATCAACCCCTAAAATAGTTGTTTCATACCCTAAAGGAACATGGTCATCTGAATACATCATTCCCCAAAAGTTCCATCTAAGAAACCATCTAGAAATTGCCTAAATTGAACCATACTGACTGCTCCACTAGCAAAGTATGATGCATACTGTTTAGGCCTTCTATAGGGTGCGATGGGCGAGGATGGACAAATGTCCGAGACAGTTTGCTAAGTGGATGCTCATGGAATCTTCTAGAAACTTCTCCTATGCCACTTGCCTCTCTGAATTTTCCCAAGGATGAATAAGGGATCTAAAACCTTTAGTTATCCCTTCTCTTGTGGAACCAATTGTAACAAGTGGAATGACACTAATCAAACCCCATGGATGACTCACACCCTTGCACACATCTATAAATGGATCCCTCATCCAAGAAATCTAGAGGCTGAAAGGTGGTGAATTGCAAGTAAGTGTTGATAGTTTGTAATTGGGGAGAGAGCATTGTATTCTTGTTGGAGTGATTTTGCTATTTCATGAGGTGAAGAAGGATAGAAGCTGGGAGGCTGATGATGGATCAAGCAACTGGGTTGTAATTCTCCTTTCTTTAATCAAGCTATTCAAGTTTTCTCCCATATGATTGTGCAAGTGTGAATATTATCATTTGTGAATGCCATCATTTGTTCATTATATATCTGATTTTGTAATGTTTATGTTGTAATAGATCACGATGCTTTGATGGTTCTTTGTTGCTGTACTTGTGCAGGTACTCTCCAAGCATGTTAAGTATGGGGAGGAGTTGTAGGTTTTATAAAGGGAGAGAGAGATCAAGCAAGGGATCAAGCGGAAGTTCTAGTTTGGTTCTATTATCTTTCTCTTATCTATTACACATAGGATAAATCATTGAATTTCTTTAAACTATTGTTTCTAGGGTAGCTGCCAAACCTAGAGGGCTAGAATTCTTTAGGAATACTAGTTTTCCCATAAACAAATTGGCAACTCCATTGGGGAATGAATAGATGTTTGTTTGTTGTTATTGTTTGTTTTATGTTCAATTCGATAAGCTATAGACAGAGTCTGAAGTCAGCCAGGTAGCCTTCGAACTGCTCTTGCTTTGCAATTGCATAGTAGATGAATGTTGCTTCAGTCAATCTCTGGTTTAGTTTATGAATTAAACGTATGACTTGAAAGCACATATAGATTCCCTTTTTCTAGCTCAATAACCTCTCAAGACAATCCATCATACTTTGCTCATCATTTTTCATCAAAATCCACCTTAACTCATTGAAAAAAGCTCCACATTTGAGCCAAAACCCATTTCAGTTGCGCTCCCTGGACCATCGCACTATCTTCCACTGTGACTCAGTATGCATAGCACCTCCCGAGTGTAGTAAGTGTGATGCATCTCAATTTCTGTGAAGCCTAGGTGCGATGATTGACTGAACTCTTTTTCCATCTAGAAATTGAGGGATTTTGACCTTGTTTTCAGTTTTGTTTGGTTGTTTTGCTGTATATGAACAGTGCCTCTTTACTAAAGTTTCCTGTATCACTTAGAACAGCCTTAATTACATTAGGATTAGTGAATGTTTTTTGTGTATTTTTTCATCATTTACAATCCTTTGTCGAAAAGTTGTTTAAATTGATTTGTCGCTTTGGTACAAAAAGTGTCGTAATTGTCGTTTTTTATCAAAAAGAGAAGTGTCGTGAATTCTTCCTTCCTTTGATAGTCGATTGAACTTTTCTTCATTTATTTGGTTTTATTTTTTTTATTCAAAGTGTCAAAAGAATTTTTATTCAAAATTGAAAAGTGTCGTTGAGTCTTCCTTTCTCTTTTGAAGAAGAAATTGTCGAAAATGTCATTTTGAGTGAAATATTTCACACCTTTGCAGCATTTAGTTTTCCTTTTTGGCATTTTTCACATTAAGAACGAAAACAAATACATGAATTTTCATTTAGCATTTTTTAGTTTGTGTGCAAAAAGATGATTTAGTGAAATGCACTAGTGTGTGCTCTTTGCTCTTTGCTTAAAAGCACTGCTATCGTCTTTCCCTAGTAGCTAGGATTTTCATTTCTCAAATAAATAAAGATTGTTTATCATTGTAGATTGCATCTTAGGAATTTCAGATAATCATCACATGGTGAACCATTGAAAGGAAAACTCTAAACAAGATCAACTTTAAAATAAATTTCAATTAACCTAACAATGCTTTGGAACTTAACACAACATATCTAGAGGTCTAGGCTAGAGACGTGTTCCGGCATCGTTAAAACTAGTGGATATCATTTTCATTAAAGGTTGGGTGAAATCCTCCTCCTTGATACGACAAGTGCTAGCACAAATTTGTGCTCCCCATTCCATCCTGTATATATTAGGAGACCAAAATAGGCTTATATCCTTTATCCATAGGAAGCTGAGTCTACTGCCTTATTGATCGAAATGCACTGAACACAGCATTCGGGAAGATTGATTGTTGTACATAAGTCCTTGGTAATTTCTCTTTAATTTATCACCAAGGTGTATATTGCACTTTTTCGATTGGTTTTGTAATCCCTATGTCTAGATTTCCCAGAGTAGTCACTTTTGTTCCTTTTTTACTCTTTAAAAGAAAAGGTCCATCTGAGCACTTGTCATTTCATGCTCATTAAAAATCGAAGGAGACTAGAGTCATCTTTAGCTTTTTCTCGACTCTTAAAAACTAAAAAAGCAAAGTTGTGTCCAAAGTGTCGTTAAAATTAATTGAATGCGAATAACATCCCTATTCCTTAGTTGATCTTAGGTTGAAAGATATGGCGACAAATCCAGAGTCCACCAATCAAGGAATGCATTTTGATGGGAATCCTAGTCCTTTTCTTTCCTTCGGAAATATTGGTGCTCCTTATGTGGCTACATTGTCCCTTCCGGGATTTACCATTGGCTTGCTAGTATGGTTGTTTTCAACCTCCTTGGTTCAAAATGTCGAGATTTCTCTGAAATCGAGTACAGCTCCAACTAGACAAAATCAACCTCCAGTTGATCCTGAAGTTGACCCTGTGCCTTCTTCCTTTTTGTTTCTCCCTCCCCTTCTTCCTCTTCTCTTGGTGAAAGTATTGATACTAGTAACCAGGTGGCTAAGAAGAAGAAGAAGCCAATTCAGCAAGGGGCCAACCAAGCGACCGATGCTTTGAATGTAACGTTTGATGAAAATCCATTCATTAAGTCTCAAAAATCCAAATATCCATGCATAGTGTGTACTGGAAACCATTTTCATCGAAATTGTCCTTATTTCCCTCAGATCTTGAAAGAATGGTCTTCCTGTTCACACTATCCCATGTCATCAACCTCTAGAGATCATGTTGGTAACACACCATCAACTAGTGATAGTAAAGTTCATGGATAGAAGGGAAAAGTCAAGCTTCCATGTAGGTTATGTGAAGGTATACATCCCTTTCACCTTTGTTCCTATTTGGATGAAGCCAAAAGAGTGTTGGAAAACCATCTTGCTTCACCGCAGCGACTTCTATCTGGTTACAGGAAACTCTCCCTGAATCCTTCACTAGTTGATGAACCGACTGACTTAAATCAACCGTCAGTTGAAACCACTCTCTTTGAAAGTGAATCCTATGAGTCTATACCTGACCAAAATCAACAGGTCGAGGTAACAGTCGACCCGATTTCACCCTCAACTAATCGTACCTTTCCCAAAGAGAGTGAAAATGATACCTCTCAAGTTATTTTTGTTACTTCGGATTCTAACGACCATGGGGGCAATCTGCCTGTTCCATCAAGACAGGAGGAAAATCCTCTAGTTCTTGTAACTCAAGGGGTTAATTCTTCCATTTCTTTGGTACCCCCTCAAAGTAGTCTAGTCACTTCCTTTGATTGGAATCAACTAGCAGGATCCCGCCTTCCTTCTTATGTGCCTTTCCAGATCAAAGTACAAGTTTGTAAAATGATTGTGTCTGCCACTATTATAGATGAAGGCGCATCAGTGAGTATAATTTCCTCAACTGCTTGGAAAGCGCTCAGTTCGCCACCACTTGTGCCTGTTACACAGCATCTGTTCGCCTTTAACAAAGGAACTAGTCGACCATTAGGGATCCTTCCTCAGTTACCTATCACTTTGGGAGGAAAAACCATTTATCTAAATGTGATGGTATTCCTGGGACCTTTAGATTACAATTTACTTCTTGGGCATGACTATGTTTATAACATCGGAGCTATTGTTTCAACACTCTTTCGAGTGATTTGTTTCCCTCATGAAGGCAGGATTGTCACCATTGACCAGCTTTCATTTCCCAATCCAAATATAGCTCCTAGTCAACCATCATCCCTAAATGGTCCATTTATACCAATGATATCATCCCCGACATGGGTTAATTATGTGGCAACCTGTTCCATACCTACATCGACTGACGATCAATTAAGTGATGTTGTACATTATGTACTAGGGGCATTGGAACCAGATCTTTCCTTCATGACCACTTATGAGTTGTGATTGAAGGAGGCTGAGGATAGTTCATTGTCTTGTGTTAACCTCATTAAAAAATGAAACCAAGGGTCTTTCAGGATAGTTCCTTATCTTGTGTCAACCTAATTAAAAAATGAAACTAAGGAGTATGAGGATAGTTCTTTTACTGTATCAACCTCATTAAAAAATGAAACAGCTCTTATGAGCATAATTCCTTGTCTTGTGTCAAGCTCTTTTAAAAATGAAACAAGGTCCCAAGTTCCAAGTCGAGTCTTTCACTTGATATCGTAAAAGAACCTTCATTCCATCCACCTGATAGCTATGAGTAGTCTACTTAGGTGAATGTGATGAAGCTTGGGGGCATGCACCTAATGGTAAAGATAAGTTTCCCTGTAGGTTATATGATTGGCCTATCACACCATTCATCTTTGTCTATATGAACGAAATCAAGAAGGTTTTGGATAACCGTCCTGCTTCACCGCAGTGATTTTCCATCTGGTTACAAGAGACTCTCTTTTTCATCATACTGGGGGCATACAAACCATTTTTCAAGCATAGTTTTGTCGTTTCAAGCTTGTGTAAAAATGAAACCGAATTCAAGCATAGTTTTTCATTTCAAGCTTGTGTAAAAATGAAACTGAAGACAAGCATAGTTTGTTCATTTCAAGCTTGTGTAAACATGAAACCGAATCCAAGCATAGTTCCCCATGGTTCAAGCTTGTCTAAAAATGAAGCCATTTTCAAATTTTAACCCTTGTGATTGCCATTCTATCCGCCTTTTGAGCCTTGGTTGTGTACATCCCATCGCCACCATCCCTTTGGCTGATCAAACAATCTCACTTGGTTGTTTTACCCTTTTTGAGGAACAGCTACAATGAGTGGTCTTATTAAGGTAGCCTCTTCATAGAAATCAACAAGTTTTGAGAAGTTCCAACATCACCGAAACGATTTTCTACCTTAGACACCACTCGTTCCTCAAAATAGAGTCCTCTTTGAACCCTTTTCAGACTCGTTAAACATGAAAAGATTGTCGAGTGCTTGTATTTTTCAGCTCATTAAAGTGATTGGAAAAGTCATCCCTTTTGTATTATTTTATACTTTTTCAAACCTGAGGGATTATTTTTACGAAAAAGAACTTATGGAGTTTTCTTTTTGTCCCCTTTTCAAACTCTCTAAACATGAAAAGGACCGAGTTATCCTTTTCATTTAACTCGTTAAAACAATAGCGAAAAACTTGTCCATCTAGACGAGACCGAGTTTCACTGTCACTAGACTCGTTAAAACATTAAATAGCAATAGGTTTGCCCGAAGGGAAAATTATAGAACAAGCATATGTTATCCTCCTCAAGCTTGACAAAAATAAAGAGGTACTAGTCAGCAATGACTGGGGAAAAGGGAAAAAACTTGAAGAATTTATGGTAGCAAGTCACTTTTGAACATGACACTTTCACTTCATCTCCATTATTGAGTTGGGTTGGGTTATTCCGTTCACCGGTCATCTCACCATTGGTCTTTCATACCATCCATATTTTGGGGTTAACGCTACCAATTCATCTCAGTGTCTCCAACATGTTCAAGAGAAGTCATTAAGTTGAGAAATCACAATCTAGTTAATGTCCCATCCACCGCAATACCTCCAACCTTCATTTTTTCATCACCGCCATTCCTGAACCTTGTGTCATCAGTTCATTTTTCACCTCCAAAAAAATAATTTCCTTCATTTCGTGTTGTAGATGTGGGATACATCAAGGCCCTCCTACGATGAGTCACTTATTTCGACATTAGCTCATTATCTGAGAAGTTGACTTAGAAACAACCCTTTTAGTGCTTTGAAGCTTGCATACATCAATGGAAAATTTCTCACTCCCCGTGATAGGTTGGCATCAATGGCCTTCGATTGAAAGATTTTGCGTGGTGTTCGACATCGGATCATATATTCACACCATGTGAATTGTACTGTAGTATCTTGAGGGTCATTATCATTATCGGTGATCCCTATCACGTCTATTAACAACTCACATCATTGGTTGGTAATCAGGCGATGTCTTTCCACATTCGACCTAAGAACATCTCTTCACATGGATTGACTTGTACATCGAGCGAAGATTGAATGAGTTTGAAGACCCCAAATCTAGTTTCATCCATCTAGGCTGCGATATATTTAGGGATATAAAAACATCAAATTTACAAAGGCTCTGCACAAATTGTCATCCTAACCATGGATGATGACTCTATATCTGAACAATCACCAGTCTGTATCTGTAGACAATTATCTGATCTATGTACACAAAATGAAATTTATAAAGCTGAGCATGGGAATGCCTTCCTCGCCTAGATCATGAAAATCATATTATGATGATGTATTGTATTGTAACTTATGTAGGTCACCTTCCAGTTCGAAACTTCGGATCCTCATGATAAAGCATTTCACCCAACATGAATATTTACGACCTCATGCTTTAGGGGGGCGACTGTTATAGACATATTTTGGCACATCAACCCCAAACCTATATGTCGATGTATTAGGGCTCATCAACCCCTAAAAGGGTTGTTTCATACCCTAAAGGAACATAGTCATCTGAATACATCATTCCCAAAAAGTTCCATCTGAGAAACCATCCAGAAATTTCCTAAATTGAACCATACTGACCGCTTCACTGGAAAAGTGTGATGCATAATGAGTGGTACACTGCCAGGGTGTGATGCATATTTTAGGCCTTCTATAGGGTGCGATGAGCGAGGATGGACAAATGTCCAAGACAGTTTTCTAAGTGGATGCTCATGGAATCTTCTAGAAACTTCTCCTGTGCTACTTGCCTCTCTGAATTCGCCCAAGGATGAATAAGGGATATAAAACATTCAGTTATCCCTTCTCTTGTGGAACCAATTGTAACAAGTGGAATGACACTAATCAAACCCCATGGATGACTCACACCCTTGCACACATCTATAAATGGATCCCTCATCCAAGAGATCCAGAGGCTGAAAGGTGGTGAATTGCAACTAAGTGCTGATAGTTTGTAATTGGGGAGAGAGCATTGTATTCTTGTTGGAGTGATCTTGCTATTTCATGAGGTGAAGAAGGATTGAAGCTGGGAGGATGATGCTAGATCAGACAGTTGGGGTGTAATTCTCCTTTCTATTAATAAATCTCTTCAAGTTTTCTCCCATATGATTGTGCAGTTGTAAATGTTATCATTTGAGAATGCCATCATTTTTTCATTATATATATGATTCTGTAATGTTTATGTTGCAATAGATCATGATGCTTTGATGATTCTTTGTTGCTGTACTTGTGCAGGAATTCTCCAAGTGTGTTAAGTACAGGGAGGAGTTGCGAGTTCTGTCAAGGGAGAGAGAGATCAAGAAAGGGATCAAGCAGAAGTTCCAAGTTGGTTCCATTATCTTCCTCTTATTTGTTACACATAGGAGAAATCATTGAATTGTTTTAAACTGTTGTTTCTAGGGTAGCTGCAAAACCTAGAGGGCTACCATTCCTTAGGAATACTAGTTTTCCTAGAAACATAAAGAAGCATCCTGAATAAGAATTTCATGCAATCTCATTGCAATTTTCAAGGCTTCCACCTAATTTCCTACCTTTTTTTGTGATAAAGCAACACTTAGGTGGGGCAAGAGCGAGGCTACAAACCATTCGTGGTGCTGACTATCCATGAGATTCATATTAGCTTCGTGGATCTGGCACTTCAATCTTTGATCTAATTCCCAAGGAATTTCGTCGGGCCTCATCATGATTTCCTTGAATCCAATTACTAATCATGATTCAAACTTAGGCTTACCGAATTCTTTATTCAGAGCAGTCTGAGTGTCTGCTAATGATGCCAGCAGGTTATTGGTACAGTACTTAATGTACCATGTCAATGCGTGATCCTGCAAAGCGGTAACCAACTATTCCTTCTTTATATTATCATCTGTAATTTGTTGTGCTATCCATAGAGCCTTCTCAACAAACCAAAACTTATATGGATCCTCACTTCCCAAGCCTTTGAAATCCAGTAACTTCATCGTATTTGACACATCAACCAGTGGCGGTGCTGGTCGCGATGTGGGTGAAGGTGTATGTTGTGGAGGTAAAGGTGGAGGTGGTGTGGGCGAATGATGTATACGCAAAAAAAACCTACCTTATCAACTCGACAACACTCTGTGATGAGGCTTGTGATGCTCCCTCATCGTCACTTCAAGGAGGTCCAATCAATGGACCCTATTCAGGACCTGTTTTTCCTTGATTTCTAAAGCTTCATCCACTTCACGTAGATCCAAACATCAAGGTAATGACATAACCCTCTTTTCACACAAGAGCATCTTAATCCAAGTATTCAAAGACCTCAAATACTTACCTCACAGTCCCTTGAAGAAGCATCACTCTGCTTCGCTATAACTAACTGGGGAATCAAGCGCGAACTCTGTAACAAATCCTCTGATGGGTCGATCAAGCTAGTGATCGACTGCGTGTGCGATCTTAACTTCAGAAGCTTCCAACCTTGGCACAAGCTCTAGGGTCCACACTATCAGACCGTCAAGCCTCCACCTTCCTTGGACATCTACCAATTTAGCGATCCACTCATATAGTTCGATCAGGAAGGTGTAGAAGAATATTTTATGTATCTCCGTGTAGAAATATCTGTCCAACCACTATTCTTTTGTCAGGCACATATTTCTATTTTCTTGCATCATGAATTCATGGATATTTCTATCCAACTACTTCTCAATTTCCTTCTTAGTCGGATTCTAGTCATGTGACATCTCACATCTCTTTTATGCAGATCTCAGTCCTAGCAACAAAACCATTTGTTGTCTTGGGGGGTCCTAACTCAGGTTCATAGTTAGTTATGCCAAACAAATCCCTACACTACTGGACCTTTCGACATCAATCTGCAGTGTGTGGACTAAAGTCTCACCCGAAGTAGTATGGGGGGATGCTGGAACCAAGTTTCCGCACCCATAGATTAGTGTGATGTCTTTTTTTGGTGACTTAGATCTGCCTTCGTAGAGACCTCTATCCTTTCGTAGCCTACTGTTGTAACTTCCTCTTAATCGTCCTCTAGACCCCCACGAAGGTCTATGATTGGCTTTTGCGGACCCTGAATAGGTCAATTAGCTACTTACGCGTGTTTTATATTACCCTTAGACCATTATTTGCTCATATCTACTTAAATGGTTGATAACTTTAACAGAAAGTTTTATAATATTTGCGTAATCACTTAACATTAATTGCATTCAAATAACAATGTAGATCAAGTAAAGTCGCGCATCAATACATCATTATTTCATAAAGCTATTATTCATCACAGCATAAAGTGCATCCATACATAACAGAAGATAATAGATAAAACACAAGAATTTCTGCAACAATATTCTTTATTGATATTCAGTTAAGCTTACAGACTCAAAACTTCCCTGCACACTCAGCTGTATGGGTCAACACACTTAGTTGCAGACACTACTCTAGGCCTCTGCACACTCAGCTGCATAGCCTTTCCCCCCTCTAAGACTTCTACTTCTGTGCTAGACTTCTTCTCTCACACCCATAGAAAACTTCTTACTTTTCTTAGACATTCCTAAGACACACCTATTTATACAATCTAATGGTCCATGGACCATGGGTGACTCTTCAAAGCCAACTCAAGTTACATAAAAGAAGGCTAAAACCCTTTATGATTCTTTAACTAACTACGTGCTCTGTGATCACAATTTGCAGAGACTTTACATCTTTTTACATCAAAACTTGGGCTTTTTGCCCCAAAAATGAACCAGGGACCTCATCCTTACTAGGTTTGTTCACATTACCCTTTGCATCCTTATCTTTCTTCTTACCACGTCCCTTTTTCTTTCCATCAGATTGTTGATTTCCTTTGGGTTTAGAAGTTTTTACAACGTTAATAGTTGACGGATGAGAAGGTATAGGCACTGACGACGATGCCTGAATTGAAGAAGTAGTTTGTAAAGACAAATGATGTAATTGAATTAACAGGTTAGCTATATTGTTATCGATCGATCTGACTATCCCGTCAGCATGGGGACCTGAATTTGGTTTAGCTAAATCAATCTTGGATTGAGAAGCATAAGAAAAACTATTTTCAAGAATCCCTGACTGAAAATATATACATTCTAACTATTGGGCTCTAAGGATAGCCTGTTCTTCAGTGAATACCCCAGAGAGTGATACATCCTTAGAGATTTATGCCTGTAGAGATTTTAGAAACCATTTGAGAAGGAATTCATTAGGAATATAGGCTTTGATTAGCCTCTTCCTTCTTCACCATTCCTGAATATGGTCAGAAAAGTGAGTTGCCTTATCTTGTTGGAAACAAGCCAATAGGTGTGTTCTAGCATCATATTGAACAGGCAACTGAAAATGGTTAAAAAACATAGTAGCCAATTCAACAAATGAAGCAAAGGTACCCCCACTAAGCTTTATGTACCACTTAAAATCATTTCCAGTTAAGGTGTGTTGGAACAATCTCAACCTGATTGAATCATCAATTAGTGAGTTAGATGAACACCATAAATGGAATGTTGTTATGTGACCAGCTGGATATCCCCAAACTTTCCTTCGAATTTTTGAATATCCGATGGAAGTTTGGTGGGAACTGGAGGCTAAGTCGGATTATATCGGATTGGATCGTTTCTCAATTTTGAGAGATCTAGAAAATTTAGGTTGCCAGGAATGGTAAGCATGGGGGAGCTTAAGAATTCTACCCACCATGAGTAGGATTCCCAACATTTTGAAAAGAATATCTTGGATTTGTAAAGGCACCAAGTTGTCGAAGACTATTCGTATAAGAAACTGAACCACAAGGAAAACCTTGTGTTCCAGAAAAATTTGGATTTTGACCACCTCTTGCTGAAAGGTTACCATAACCAGGAAAACTTCCTCCACGCCAATTATTAAGAGGAGAGGAGATCGCTTGGTAAGGGTTCCGTGCATTGGTGAAGGGAGAATAATCCTGAAAGGTACTTACAAAGGAGTAAGGAATGTTCGCTTGTTGACTAAAAGAAAATGAATTCCTAGATCCTAAACCACTAAAAGTAGCGTTAGTCCATCCTTGGAAAGGATTATAACGTTGACCTTGAGCGAAGAAAGGGAGTGATCCCAAAGAAGGATTAGAATGAGGTATATGACCACTTCCAAAAGGAAAACCCTAGAAATAGGTTGAACCACTAGCCATAGAAGTCATATTTGTGGAAACAGTGGATGAGATGGTTAGATGAACTGAGGGAATTACACTAGAAGGCATCCTAAAGAGGAAGGAACCAGTGTGGGAAGAAAAAGCTTGGGTGCCCCCACTTGAAGATGGAATGGAGGTAGAGACAAATATTGCAGTACTAGGAGTGATAGTAGATATAGAAATAGTACCTCCTCCTTGAACTAAAAGTGGAGTATTCCCAATAGTAGCACTCATAGCCAGATTCGTGCTCCCAATAGTGGCCATCGAAGGAAAAGGACAATAAAAACTAGAGCTTTACAACCTATGAGTCGAGGTCCCAACGTATAATAGAATGTTTGGATAATTGGGAGGAAGAGATTAATAAGGAGTCACAGGGGACTCAGGAATATCTTCAACCTTAACTTCATCTTCCGACTAGAAGAGAACCCTAGAAAGGACTGGAGCGTCCCTATGAAAATCATGACTTACACTAGGTCTACCCTATGAAACTATAGCTTGAAGTGGAGGAACAATCTCCTTTGCATTCACTGCTACTGATTGAAAATCACCAGCAGAATTACTCCTACACCTTATAGAAGAAGGCTCGACCCTCGTAGGTGAGAGCCCATGAAGCCTCTTGCACTGAAAAATTGGTCAATCTACCAATTTTAATTTTTAAGAGAACTTGTAAGGACTCAAAAATTTATAAAGCTATGGCAATCTAGAAGCAAAGAGCACGCTCTGGGTGATCAGCATCGGACACGAAAATACAAGTAAAGTAAAGGACCTTTCGAAGATAGTTTGGGATAAATCTGGCCTTTGAATACTATTGAAGGTAACAAAAATAGTTACATTGACCCCCAGTCAAAAGCCTTTTCCAGTGCAAGTACCCAAGATTCACAAGGGCACACTCCATAAGTACTAATGAGAGAGATAAAACGTCTGCCTAAGGTACCACAAGTATTCCCCCCTACAGTGATCTATGTGGTCCTAGGAATGGCAACTAAGGCACCATTTCATATTGGAATCCAGACAGAACTGACTTTAGTCAGGATCCAACAAGTAGGAGAGGTGGTATCTCTCTTCCCTAACTTCACTCACCCTCATGCTTAAATCCCAGAAGAGAAGAGCTTTCCCAAAAAAATTAATGACACTGGATTTCACTCTTTTAATCAATTTCTATGCTTAAATTTAGAGTGGCCTTGGATAATTAACTCTCCACACACATATTCGAAGGCCCTAAATGGCTTAGACTAGTTGGTGTAACTATGACAAAACAAGAAATTCTAGTTCATTTTAGTTTTAATGCTTGATTTTAATGGTTTTTCTTAAGTTAAGAATAAAATGGAAGTGAAACTTATGATGCTATTTGATGCAAGAAGAAATCAATATAAAACTTGGCTACATTCATATGCAACTCTTTTTTCTTCGATGAAATAGATTTCTACAAGGTTCTACGTATAAACTACGAAAGAAAAAATTATCTTTTCTTTTTCAAAACACACACTCACACACTCAAAATCTACAAAAAGACTAAAAATGCTTACAGTGCAACTATCCTAAAGCAAACTAAAAATTCTTAAAGGATTTCTCTTAAAGAAATCAGTTGTATTTCTCAAAGAGATCAAGAGGCCAAAACTTGACAAAAAGGATGAACAAATTCAATCACAAAATTTTCCCCAAAATCAAGCAAATTGAACCTAATGAAGAGACTTCACACTTGCTCTAAAATGATAAGAAGATCAAAAACAACACCAAAAAGAAAAATAAAGGAAACAAAAAGATATTTTTATCTTTTTTATTTTTAAGGGCACAAAGAGTTCTTGAGAAAACAAAAGCTACAAAATACTTGAAGATCAAATTCAAGCATAAAGGACCTCAATTTCACAATCCATGTTGGCTTGTTGGGGCTTGACCTAGGTTCAGAGGTGATTTAGCCAAACAAATCCTAAAACTACTGGCCCTTTTAGCAACATCCCACGGTGCCCAAACTGAAGTCTCACCTGAGGTAGTATGGGATTGTGCTGGAACCGAGTTTCCGCACCCTAGGGATATCTTGATGAGGTCTAGGAATGTTCGCGAACCAAACCTGCATGCTTGCTCTACTCCACACAACTGTCTAACCTTCGCAACTTGTGTGACTACTTCCACGTAGCTTTGTAAAGAGCGTGAAGAGGTGCTATCTAGATCCTTTATCCTCACTATGCTATTATTATGGATCTTGATTTAATTGTTTGTACCCAATATTCTTATTAACCATTCAACATTCATAACAAGTGCGCAATCATAAAACTGTAAAGAGATGCATAAATACAACACGAAGCATAAACACACAGATCTACGAGAAGATGCACAATATTTCACAATCAACTTATTATTAACCCTTGGTTTAGATACAATCCAAACTCCGCCCTGCGCACTCAGCTGCAGAGGTCTACGCACACAACTGCGGACTCTACCTAGCCTCTATGCACTTAGCTGCAAAGCCTCTTACTACTACTACAACCCAAGACTCAGACTTACAGACTCAGAGCGAATCACTCATTCAAAACCCATATCATTTCGCAAAGCTAAGACACCCTTTTACACTTACAGCCTCGCTCTATTTATACAATCCCATGGTCCACGGACCATGGGTAGGCTGACACATTCTGTATTAAATTACATTATTCTAGGGCAGACAATCCTAGACTCCCGTGCTTTGTGCCCACATTTTGTGGGCTATTTACATTAAATTGACCAAAACTCGGGCTTTAAGCCCCAAAAACATGCTATGGGGGGATCCGCTGCCCAACAGACCCCCAACACAATCATTGTGACTCGTCCTGAGTCACTCAGCTGGTGCGGTGATCTTCACACAGAGTCCATCCAGCAACCTCTATGCTTCACTTACATCCAGAGCACATTCATCCACTATCCACTGTACTAGTTGTGTACATATCTCTGATGTGTTGTTTTCAGGTGCAATTCCTTACTTGAGTCCATATATGCCCTGCATCTATGCCCGTTTTCCCTCGATCTTGGTGGTGACTGTGAATTCTTCCTTGAGCCAAGGCTGGATGCATGCTTTAAGCATTGTTTCTTTCTGATGCATGGCGTCCACTTGTTCCTTTAGAGCCTGGGCCTCCCTCATCTTGGCTAGTTGCTGAGTAAGGGAAACCATCTACGCAGTCCCCCGGACATTGTCATAGGCCTGCTGCAACTCTCGCACTTCTGTCTCTAAACGCTATAGTGTTGGGTCTTCCTACAGTGAAGTGAGGGTGAAGAGTGACTTGTCTAACAAGCATGTACAATCTTGTATGGTGCGCTCTATTGCTTCCAACCCCAATTGAATGGTGTGGTGGCACTACTCTTTGACTTCCGGGGCTATAGAGGGTTGTACCTTTAACCGCAGCTCAACGATCTACAAGTTTAGCTCCAACTAAACCTTTGTGGCCTCTTCCTGGGTCTTGTGGACTCCAACTGCTAATTGGTGAATCTTTTCTCCTATTGGGAGTACTACCAACACAACTGTTGTGGGGAAAAGTATCCGATGCGGATGACCCTATCCCTACTCTAAAGGTGACAGTCTTTAGCAACAACTGAAAGTAAAGTTTTGATGTTTTCTTTTATGAAAGTACAGAGAGAATGAAGAAAGATTAACCAACCTGGTGTCTTTCGCTTAGTCGATCCTTGTCCTCTCTCTTTGTCTCTTGTTCCCAGCTCCTTGCTCTCTTTGCCGGTCCAGCTACACACAGATCCTGCACAAACAAGAGAGGAAACTACAAGATACAAGTACTCATAACTGATGCATGGATTAGAGTGAATCAAATATACATGTAAATACAATACATCAATGTAATACAAGTATATAGGAGAACATGCAAAACTTTATTGATAGAAATAACAGGGTTCTGAGAAGGTTACAACCAATGATGGCTCCAATCCAGCAGCACCTCCCCAGCAGCAAGAACTCTCCTCTTCACCTCTAGTAAAACAATCACCCAATAGCTCTAACTGTAAACCAACAGCACCTCCTTGCTTTACACAAAATTCCAGCCTCCTTAGACCTCATAGAAGAGCTCTATATATAGGAGAGAAGAAGAAAGGATGAGTCAGCTTGAGGCTGGCATAGAGCTGACTAGTGTCCTCTCCCTCTTCAGTTAATCTTCAGTTCTTGAGTCCGCTTGGAGATCCTTGCTTACACATGGTGATCAAGTACCTCTTACTCATCACAGGGCGAATCTCATGAACCAAGTGTCAGTTTGGAAGCTTCCTGGGCAGTTGACACCTTGCAGAATGACTGTGCCACTTGGCCAATCTCGCCCAGCGCAGGTAGCCTTCATTAGATTTGACTTCCAGCGCAGGTACAAGGAGGAGCAGTTGCATTCCAGCGCAGATGCTCAGTGTAGCAGCTGACATGATCCAAAATTAGCCTGTTTTGAAGTGTTTTCAGGTGGAGAACTGATTGGAAGTGCTGTGGTTTGATGACCTTGTTCTTTTCGGGGTAAGAACAACATGCTTAGGGACTGAGGATCCCTGTAATTATTGACATTTCATGCTCCATGTCACGAGGCACAAAAATGTCTATAACAACAGCGAACTCTTGTATGTTGCTACAGGCCTCCTCCACAACCTGCTCCAATCCCTGAGTGTGTGCGACTAGGTTGTTGCGCTACAAGCTAAGCTATTCTAGATTTAACTTCTGCTCGTTCAAGACCTAGAGGGTGTGGCCCTCCCTGGTGTGAAGCTTAGTAGTTACCCCATCTTATAGTTGGTATAGCGTTTCTCTTGAAAGGGTGGCCAAATTCAACCCCCAATCCTTCATTTGACTTGTTGTGGCCCCGTCGCCCTCGACGACTGCTAAGATTGCACCTTCTAGTAATACAAAAGTGTTCGTGGTGCGAGCACACAACATTAGCTCGGCTTCGGATGTACCTGCCGAAACATGTGGTGCCATCATTCCTGGGGGTCGCACCTATAATGCCTATAACTACGCTCTGAGAGCCCCCAACACAGTTTTCTGCTCCATCATTAATTCGTCAAAAGCATCCTTAGTGACTTCGCAAGTTGTTTCACCAATGTCAAGAAGATTTCCCTCGGTGAGCTGGATTGGGTCGGCAGAGGTCTTTGTGGCCTTTGTCTTTTTTTGCGAGGCTGGCTTCTCATGGATGCACAGCCTCTTGAGTTGGGTCAATTTTGGTGCCAGGTCTGTGCGTTCCTCTGTCTCTGCCTCCCCCTATATGTCCTACTCTGTGGACATTTTGTGGCCTTCCTCAGTCTCTTTGGTGGCTATGATTGTGGTCTCTGTCGTCTACACTACCACTGCTGCCTCAGCCACCTTTTTCTATGTGGCTGCTTCTTATTCCTAATTCCTTCTCTCCACCAGTTGTGCGATGCGCAGCTTGGTATCCTTCTTGCGCTGTTGTGCTGCAATCTTTTCCATTTCTACCAAGTCCAAGGTGCACCACTCCAGAGGCCAGGAATCCATTACTGCAAAGATCACATCATCTATTGCGATGAATGGGAACTTCGCCCATGTTCGTGTGGGATCTTTACGCGCCTAGATATACAGGTTATGCATATCTGCCTTGAACTCTGGCATGCTTTGTAAGCTGTTATGGACTGTATGGGATAAGTGTGGCCTGTGATTGATCCATGTTCGTATGCTCACCTCTACGAACACCCAAAACACCTTTATCTCGCGAATCCTCGTCATGTCTTTTGTTTCCCAGAGCGAGGTGTACCTCACGGCTTTGGGTAGGTCACCCAAACCATGGGAAACTAGTTGTCCTTTGGTAGTTCCCCTGCAACCAACAGGATGGATAAGAGAAACCACGTATAGTGGAAGGTCTAACCCTACTCCTAGGCCTCCATGTAGCTTGTCAAGAACTCGTCGCAAAGGAACTATGCCCAGTTGAACTGGACCCCCTCTACGCATTGCTCTGCCAACGCAATTACAGATGCTGGCACTTCGTCTGCACGACATTTCCTCATCAACTTGTTGGCCAGCAGCTGGTTGGCTAGGTGCACCCCTTGGTCCTTGATTTTTGTGATTATGTACCCTCACTTCCTCTTCTCCAGCTTATATTTGGCCTTCATAGCTTTTGCAAGGGCCAAGTCGTTGCTCTTTCCTACTATGGTTGCAGGGTCGTTTCCTTTGATGGGCAGCCAAGAAATCTGGTGAATTAGATCGACCGTGATGGGAATCGACTCCTCCAACCAAGGATACCCATCATTTACTAGGAATAGTAGTTGCCGGATGACAAAAATAGCGACTGACGTGCGATGGTAGTGGGGTATCCATTGTAGATGGAGTAGCCCAACCTTCTCTACACCACGTAGCCATTTCTGCTTCAGTAATTTCTTCGCGACCAACTGTGGGAACTTCTCACCATCTGCGAGGTCCTAGTCTTTGAACTTCATATTAGGTACCTGTCCTAACGGTGGACCTTCAAACCTTATTTCATCAGGAAGGAGCGGGGTCTGGAGCGCACTCTTCATGGCCTCTAGGTCCTTTGGTATCTTGGCTTTCCCCTTCCACGGGGGGATGTAGGGGGGTAACTTTATCACCAAAGGCACTTGGGAGACATTCTCTGCCTCATCGTCCTATGCTTCAATTTGGGCAATCAGGGCCTGCAAATCTTCATCCTCCTTTTGTGTTTCAAAGGTGACAGCTTTACCCTTCTCTACCATTGACAATTTACTAAACCGTGGGTTCTATGGTGATACCGGAACTGGACCCATTGTCTATTTTTCTTTCTGTGGTCGCAGTGTGCGTGGTGACTTTAGAACCTTTAGTGCAGTTGCTACCTCTCCAAGCTCCTCCTAGATCATACGGGGCTCTGGGGTAACTTCTATGAATCACACTTTCGTTCTCACAACCGTCATCATGTCTACACTGGATCCGTTCGGTTGTGTACTTAAGGGTCACAAGAGTGCTTGGTGCTCAATGCTCTGTACTGGCTCAAATCTTAAACAACCAAGTTTTGCCTCGAGGCTAGCCCAAGGGATTTTATAATATCATTTGAATTTGAATCCGACCATTCCCTCCACTTCTGAGTCATCAATACCTTCTTGGCGGTAAATCATCCCAAATCTAGCTCTTAATTCTTGTCTTAATTGCTCGCAGCCCAATCCTTTCTGCTTTAAATTTGACCTCTTGTCATGAACAGTGACATCAACTATCACCTTCCAACCTACCCACGTAGCAGTGCAACCCCTTATGCACGATCGCAACCCCTGTGACATACTAACCCTACGCATAACCTCCTTCCCACGCAGCTCTCCTACAGACTTGTTTATAGTCCCACGCTCTCTTTCAACTACTTGGAGCGCTGAGACTGTGCCTTCTACGGATGGTCAGGTGGTCACACTACTTGTGCAAGGCATCAAGTCACCTTCCAACCTGGTCCGAAGGCCTTCCTTAGTTGCCCTCGCGCTAGTCAGTGCCTCACATTCTTCCTTATGTGGTGTGCCTCCTTGGTTACTTTGTCTGATAAGGTTGGTCGCAGCCATGGTAGTATAGCCAAAACCTCTTGGCGACAATCTTCTAGTGCGGTGGTAGGGCGGCCCATACGTGGTCCCGTCCTTCTGTCAAAGCATAATGCTCACGCCATTTTGGTTTCCAATTTTATGATATCCTCATCCATTAATATTATTTTCTTCTTCAGTCATACCCGATCTTCCTCGAGTTCACGAAGCTCAAGGTTCCCTTGTTGAATGGCTTCTTGAATCTGCATATGTGTTACAGGGAAAAGTGTCTATGCAGAACTGCTAATCCCACTAAGGTGTGGTAGATACCTTAGAAACAAACAAAGTAAAGCGACTTTCGTTTTCCTTTATGAAATATAGATGAGAGAAGAATAAAGGAGACCAACCTTTGTCTTGCGCTTGGTTCCTAGTTCGATTCCTCTCTCTTCTGATAGTCCTTTGCTACTTGCTTCCTTGTACACCCAGCTTCAAAGAGTACCTGTAGAATCAAAGTAGCATAACACTATACAAGAACATGGATCTATTATCATAAACAATCTAGGATCAGATGTAAATTGACCATACAAATGCATGAAACATAAATGACACAAGAGTATGGAGGAAAACTTGAATAGCTTTATTGATAATCAAGAAAGAGCCAAGAGAGTTACAAGCAGTTGTTCTAACCCAGCATCATCCTCTCAGCAAGTAAGCCCTTCTTCACCTCATGCAAAGCTTAGATTACCCAACACTATGATGTTGCCTCAAGAAACCAACAGCAATTCCTTACAAGATGCAAAATTCTAGCCTCTGGATCTCTGGGATGAGGGATCCATATATAGATATCTGTAAGGGAGATGAGTCAGCTTGTGATTTGATTAGTGTCTTCCCTCTGATAGTTCTTGCTTCCACTTGGAGATTGATGATCTCTTACTCATTCTTGGTCGAATTCAGAATGGCAAGTGTCACAGGAGAAGTTTCTGGAAGATTCCATGCTTCTCCACCTTGTCGATTGACACTGCCATTTGTCTCCTCTCGCCCATCTCACCCCACAGAAGGGATTTTTGAAATGCAACGCACCCACGGAGTGTACTTAGGTGAGATGCAACGCACTTTGCTTATCGAGCAAGTGAAATGATCCTGTTTTGACCAATTCTGAGTAGGTTTTCATGGAGAACTTCTGGGAGAAGCTGTAATAAGTTGACCTTGTTCCTTTAGGGGTTGGAACAACAATTTTAGGGACTTAGGAGCCCTTGTTTTATGGAAATTTTATGCTTGGGGTTGCAGTGCCCAAAAATGTCTATAACAGTTGCCCCCTAAAGCATGAGGTCATTAATCTTTTTTGATGTCGGGTGAAATGCTTTATCATGAGGGTCCGAAGTTCTTTCAAGCTAGGAGGAGACTTGTAATAAGATACAATACAATACATTATCTTCATAATATTTTCATGATCTAGCTGAGGCAGGCATTCCCAAGCTCAGCTTTATAGATTCATTTTCATGTACATAGGGCAGACAATTGTCTAAGTGTAGACTGATGATTCTGGTAGAGCCATCATCCCTTTGATTGGATGATTATTTGTGCAGCAATGATGTACATTTGGTGTCTTTATTTCCCTGAATATATATCGCAGCCCGGATGGATGAAACTAGATCCGGGGTCTCCAATCTCGTTTGATCTTCACTCAAAGTACAAGTCGATCCATGTGAGAGATGTTCTGGAGTCGAACATGGAAAGACATCGCCTGATTACCAGCCAATGATGTAAGATGTTAATAGGCGCGAGAGGAATCACCGATAATGATAATGGCCCTCAAGGTACTGCAGTACAATTCACATAGTGTGAATAAAGGACTTGGCATTGAACACCACGCAAAATCTTTCGGTCGAAGGCCATTGATGTAAACCTGTCGCCGGAAGTGAGAAACTTGCCATTGAAGCACGCAAGCTTCAAAGTACTGAAAGGGGTGTCCCTAGATCGACTTCTTGGATAATGAGCTGATGTCGACAAGAAGCGATCCATCATAGGAGGGCCTTAATGAATCCCACATCAATGACACGGAACGGAGCAAATGATTTTAATGGAGGTGAAAACGATCTGGTGATATAAGGTTCAGGGTGGAGGTCATGAAAGAATGGAGCGTAAATGTATTGCAGCGGGTGAGACACATGTGAATTCTCTGAGTGACTTCTCTTGAACATATCGGCGACACTGACATGATGGATTGGTAGCATTAACCCCAAATGTGGATGGTGTGATGGGACCATGGTGATGTGACCGGTGAATGAAACAACCCAACCCGACTTGGATGCAGAGTGAAAGTGTCATGTTCAAGAGCGACTTGCTACCAACAAAGTTTCTTCAAGTTTTCTTCCCAATTTTTCCCCAGTCATTGCTGACCAGTACCTCTTTATTTTTATCAAGCTTGAGGAGGATAACATATGCTTGTTCTATAATTTTCCCATCGGGCAAACCCATCGCTGTGTTTTAACGAGCCTAGCGATAGTGAAACTTGTTCTTGTCTACTATGGACAAGTTTGTCGCTATTAGGTTTTAACGAGTTTAACGACAAAGATAACCCGGTCCTTTTCAATTTTAGAGAGTCTGAAAAGGGATGTAAAGGAAAATCAAAAATCCTTTTTCGTCATCTAATCCCTTAAGTCTGAAAAAGTATAAAACAATACAGAAGAGATGAATTTTCAATACTTTTAACGAGCCGAACAAAACAAGCGCTCGATCTTTTTGTGTAATAATCCCTCAGGTCCAAAAAGATTAAAATCTAAAGGAGGGATAGCACTTCCGGTCCCTTTAACGAGCTGGAGAAGCCAATGGCTCAGCAATCTTTTCATATTTTACGAGTCAGTTGAAAAGAGCTTAAAGGAGACTCATCTTTGAGGAACGAGTGATAAAATTGGGTAGCAGCTGGTTCCAGGTAAGGTTTGAAATTTTCCAATCACGGCAGTGTTATAAGGATGGCTAGCGGGATCACTCTTCGCAGCTGTTCCTCAAAAGGGGTAAACAATCAAATGGAGGTGAATGATCGGCCAATATAGAGTGGAGGTGATGATGGGAACACGACCAAGGCTTTAAAGGATGAAGTACTACATTCACGATGGTTATTTACCGGGAATTGGTTCATTTTTTATTGAGCTTAAACACTGGGGGAAACATTTGCTCATTGCTTATGTTTATTTTTTAACGAGCATGAAGTCTGCGTTAAAACTGCTCGATTAATCCAGTCGTATAATAAGAATGTCTCATATATGAAAACGGCAATTTTTAGAGTTTTGCCCCACATCCTTTCTTTATGCAAGTTAGGAAAAGACCAATCCTACGAGTTTAAAAGGTTAGAGGACCTACAAATTTAAAAAATAAATGGTCGCTCTTCACTTGCACGCCAAAAGTTTTGCATGCCCCCAGGTATAAAATAAAGCTTCAAGGTCACCTTTTATTCTACTGACAAAACATTTGTTTTATCAGGAAAGGTCTAACTCTTTCAGGTTACCAAATATTCTTCTATTCACACCGCAAACAAAACACTTCTTCGGCGATGTCTACCGAAATAGACAAAGGCGAGTGGTGTAGACGCCTCCACTCACATAACTTTGACAAGGGAATGTTATTCCAGTCTAACCCCCTTTTCCAATCACGGATGGGAGTACAGACTAGTCATATATCTCTCATGGAATCCTACCCTATACCCGAAGTTTTCCTGCCGAAGCAGACAAGGGTGCATGCCCCCTGGGTTTCAGTCATGTCCCCCCGAATCACTCGCGCTCATCAGGTGGACGGACTGGGGATTGATGAGACATTCCTTGTGTGAAAATACCATTCAGGGATGGTATATGACTATTTGCTATGTGTGATCCGGGAAATGAAAACTGGTCTACGAGCTTGACCACTCCTCCTTCGTGCGGAAAGCACATTACTCTAAAGAGTGATGAGACAATAGCTCCCATGCAATAAATATAGTCTCATCCAAGGAGTACATTATAGTCCAGGGCTCCTTGGACTACCATTACATTCATATGAACGGTTTTCCCTCTCACTGTTATGGGCACATTGGGAAGGATCCCTAATGGTCGACGGGTTCCTTTGTCAAAGCCTGTTAGATTTCTCATCTCAGGCAAAAGCGATGGCGAACCAAGTGCTTTCCAAGCAGTCGAGGAAAGGATACTCACATAAGCCCCTTCATCTATGATGGTACCGGCCATAACCATTCTATATATTTGAGCAATGAATCGGAATGGTACACTAGCCGGTAAACGGGGTCTGCATAGTTGATTCCAGTCAAAGGAAACAACTAGGTTGCTTGGAGGTTGGACCGAATAGACGGCCGGGTACGACTCTGACGAAATTCCTTCCTGCGGTAAAGGAATGGGTAAATTTTCGCCATGTTCATCGGAGTCTATGCTTATGAAAAGAATTTGGATGGTGTCATCCTTGTTCTCTTCGGTGACTGTATCATCTGAAGATGGACCCTCTGAAGGCAAGACCAGGTCAACTGCCATCTTGACCTTTTGACTTTCATCTGGTATGGGTTTAGATGGTTCGTCCTCAATGATAGATGCTTCGGCCGACCACCTGGGCGGGTCAGCCGGATTTTCAACTAGTGCAGGACTCGGCAAGAGTTTTTTATATCCAGGAGGAAGTCGTAACAGTGAAACCAGACGATCATCCAAAACTCTTTTAGCCTTGTCTAAGAATGGATAACGGTGGATGGCATGATCGCCTTCACACAGTTTACAAGGAAATCTATATTTTCCTTTTTGTCCTGGGGCTTCACTTTCACTAGTCGACGGTGTGTTTTCAACATGATCATCGGAGGTTGACGACACTGGATTGTGCAAACAAGGAGACCAATCCCTTAAAATCCAAGGGATGCAAGGACAATCTCTATGACAGTGGTCCCCTTTGCAAATGATGCATGGCGATTTAGGCCTGGTCGGTGCAGTGTGTGGATTTTTGCTAGACGACACTTGGTTATCCCTTTTCGCCTTTGGCTTCTTCTTCTTCTTCTCTTTCTTCTTCTTTTCCTTCTTCTTCTTTGGTACTTGATTTTTGGCTTTACCAGCCTCATCAAGCAAAGAGGAAGGAGGAGAGGAAGAATTGGAGGAAGTAGAGGGTTGGGGGGTAACTCTGGAATCGTCTAGTTGCTGACTCGATTGTTCAGGAATTGCGGTGTTCTGAACGACAGAGGTTGAGAAGAGCCATATGGGCAAGCCGATTGTCAATCCTGGAAGCGACAATGTGGCCATATGGGGTGCACCAACATCTCCCCAAGAGGAGAAGGGACTAGGATTTCCTCCAAGGGGAATTCCTTGGTTGGTGGACTCCATTCTCTCAACCTAAGACCAACGTAGGAAAGGTGATGATTATTCCGTTTAAAATAAATTTTAGACGCTTTGACACAACTTGTTTTTTCAATTTTAAAGAGTCAAGAAAAAACAAAAGATGACTCTAGTCGCCTTCGATTTTTAATGAGCCTGAAGTGACAAGTGCTCAGATGGACCTTTTCCGTTAAGGAGTCTGAAAAGGAACGAAAGGGACTGCTCTGGAAATCTAGGCAGAGGGATTACCAAACCAATCGCAAAACTGCAGAATAATTTTTACGGTACTGTTATAGACATTTTTGTGCCTCGCGTCAAGGAGCAGGAAATGTCGATAATTACAGGGATCCTCAGTCCCTAAACATGTTGTTCTTACCCCTAAAAGAACAAGGTCATCAATCAACAGCACTTCCAATCAGTTCTCCACCTGAAAACACTTCAGAACAGGCTTATTTTGGATCATGTCAGCTGCTTAACTGAGCTTCTGCGCTGTATTGCAACTGTCCCACTCTGTACCTGCGCTGGAAGTCAAAAACAATGAAGGCTACCTGCGCTGGGCGAGATTGGCCAAGTGGCACAGTCCTCCTGCAAGGTGTCAATTGCCCAGGAAGCTTCCAAACTGACACTTGGGTCATGAGATTCGCCCTGTGATGAGTAAGAGGTACTTGATCACCATGTGTAATCAAGGATCTCCAAGTGGACACAGGAACTGAAGATTAACTGGAGATGGAGAGGACACAAGGCAGCTTCATGTCAGTCTCAAGCTGACTCATCCGTTTCTCTTCTCTCCTATATATAGAGCTCTTCTATGAGGTCTAAAGGGGCTGGAATTTTGGTATAAGCAAGGAGGTGCTGTTGGTATACTGCCAGGATTATTGGGTGATTGTTTTACTAGAGGTGAAGAAGAGAGTTCTTGCTGCCGAGGAGGTGCTGCTGGATTGGGGCCAACATCATTGGTTGTAACTTCCTCTGGAACCCTGTTACTTTCTATCAATAAAGTTTGCATGTTCTTCTATATACTTGTTTTACATAGATGCTTTTGTGTTTACATGTATATTTGATGCAACCTAATCCATGCTTCAATTATGATTGCTTGTATCTCGTAGTTTGCTCCCTTTTGTTGTGCAGATTCTGTGTGTAGCTGGATCGGCTTGGAGAGTAAAGAGCTGGGAACGGGATACAAAGCGAGAAGGACAAGGATCGACTAAGCGCAAGACACCAGGTTGGTTGATCCTCTTTCTATTCTCTCTGTGCTTTCATAAAGATGAACATGAAAACTTTGTCATTCAGTTGTTGCTAAAGTCTGTCACCTTTAGAAAGGGTTAGTGTCATCCGCATCGGATACTTTTCCCCACAACAAACTGGCGACTCCGCTGGGGAGATCCTAGTATCTTGTTGTTGTAGTATTTTGCTATTCATTTCTTGAAGAAAGGAGTACCGAATCGAAAATCTTTTGACTCTATCAAAAGCGAAGTAGAGGGTTTTGCTACTCTTGCTCCTTTGCTGAGCAAATTCAAGATTTAAAGAGCTAATCTACAGATGAATCCTTACTCTTTGTGATAGATCTTTATCCTCTTGATCATCCCTTAGCCTGTACTTAACCCATAGCATTTTATTTCAGTCAAAACAGTACATTTTTGAGCTTTTTATGACCCGGAATTCTTAGCAGACGTAACTCTCGTAAGTCAGTGCAGGCTGTCCACAGGCAGTCTGCATTACAGCGCAGGTGCTCCCTTCGGGAACTGCGCTGAGAGTGAAACTGGCAGACCAGTGCCTGCGCTGGTCCAGTTGGCCTTAGTCTAGCTCAGCTCTTCCTTTGTGTCTTGGCCCTGTTTGCACTTGTTTTTGGCTGATTGCTTGCTGGTTATTGTACTTGTTGTAAGCCACTTCTCCTTGACATTATTCCGCCTCAGTTGTGTGATGAAACTGTGAATGTTCTTTCAGTATTTCTTGTTGCAGTTACAGTTTCCCATTGTGAAAAGCGAACCAGTATAGCTGTGGCCTCTTAGATCCTAAACTGTAAAAGTGTCTTTGGGATCTGAAGAGTTAGTTTTATTACTGTTCATGGCTGTTTGAGTTTGTTTGTTTTTCACTTTATGGTTTGAATTCATATATTTTTAGTGTTGAAACAAGTACCTGTAAAGCGTTTTTTCATTTTAGAAAAAATTGGTTTGTTTACGCTTCAAATTGAATCTGAAAATTACACAACAATTTCCTTTTGTCTACATCAACATTAAGGGAAAAGAAAAGAAATACATGCATCTTGCATTTGCATTTTTGATAAGTTTGCGTGTCTGATCTAGGAGAAAGTGCATTAGTTTGTGCTATGTGCTCTGTGTGGAAAGATAGTGTCTTTTCTCTCCCCTCAGTAGTTAGGATTTTCAAAGCTAAAAAGATTTTAAAGCTTGCTTATCATTTTAGCTGCATTTAGGAATTTGTACATGTACATCTCGTGGTGATCCTGAAAGACAAACTGTTAAGCAAGATCAACATTAAAATAAACTCAATTTACATAACAACGCTTTGTAACATAACGCAAACATCTAGAGGTCTAGGTAGAGACGTGTTCCGGCGTCGTTAAACATAGTGACTGTCGATCTCTACGAAGGTGGGTGATTCCTCCTGAGAGTCGGTGGCACTAACACGGACTTGTGCTCCCGCGTACCGTCGCGTATATTGGGAGACCCCTATAGGCTTTTATCCTTTATCCTTAGGAAACCGTGTCGGCCGCCCTACTGATCGCGATGCAGTGAACACAGCATTCACGAAGATCGACCACCCGTACCGTAAAACGTATTCTGTGGTTTCGCAAAAGGTTTGGCACACCCTCTGCCTAGATCTCCAGAGCAGTTTCTTTTGGCCTTTTTCAAACTCTATAACTGAAAAAGTCCAACCGAGCATTTGTCACTTCGGGCTCGTTAATACATCGAAGGCGACTAGAGTCATCTTTAGCTTTTTCTCGACTCTTAAAACATGAAAAAGCAAGTTGTGTCTAAAGCGTCGTTATAAAATTTATTTTAAGCGGAATAATCATCACCCTTCCCTCGTTGATCTTCGAAGTTAGTCCACCACAAGTGGAAGTTCCTGTAAAATCGCTAAGAAATCTTTTGGATAGACTAGATATGTCTGAACAACCGTCGACATCTAGGACTGTGTCGTCCGACACAGCAGCAGCAGAGGCTACTACTGCTACTCCAACGATGTTCGCTGGTATACCATCTGTCCCGGCAAGTTGTCAACAACAAGCCAGAGTCCCATCAGGGACGATGACATGGTTAGTTCCTATTTCTTCGTCCGGATTATCATCTGGTATTTCTTATGTTGAAACTCGCCAAATTGATCCATTTGGAGGTCAACCTAGGCAATCGATCCCTTTGAGTTCTGGATTGATGCCATATGGGGGGCAGTATGCCTTTTCATTACCTCCTTCGGGAGGATGCCCATCCGTGAGTTCACAACAAAGTTCAGGTCAAACTGGAATTACATCCAGCAGTTGGGTACCAATACTGCCTCAACAACCAGGAGTTGTATATTCTATGCAACCAGTCCACCCTGTGTCGAATGTTGCCACTATACTTGGTATGGCGAATGTGTCGCAAGTACAAGCGCCACCTGTTGTAATACAACAACCTCTTGGCTCAGCGACTCAATCACAATCTCAGGGTAGTGCCTCCTTATCTGGAGCGACTCAGGCTCAAACAAGTACTGTGACTACTCATCCTGGTCAATCATCCAGTATTGGTCAACAGCAAATGGTCCAACAACCAGAGCTGTTTCAAACTCAACAACCGCCATTCCAGCAATCATATCAAAGACCTGAGCAACAAGTCTTTGTAAGTAATGGGCAACTATACTATAATGGTTATGCCCATCAACCTTGTCTAAGTTGTCAGCATAATGCTGGTCTGCAAAGACCCATTGCTCAGGCGATACCATCTTATCCTGGATATGCTTCGCCTAACCTGAACCAACAGTTGCCCTTTGTAGCAACTCTAGAACTACCAGATCTAAACCGGCTGACGAATGATCCAATTGCTTATGCCCCTTGGTGGCCAGTGATTCCACATAAACTTCCGTCAGATATTCCTAAATTTAATGGAAATCCGGGTGAAGACCCATCGAATCACGTGATGACATTCCATCTGTGGTGTTCGTCGAATACCTTGAATGATGATTCGATAAGGCTTCACCTCTTCCAGAGGACATTGACAGGTCCAGCGGCTAAATGGTACATTGAATTGCCAAGAGCCTCTTTCGACAATTTCAGCTCCTTAGCCACGACTTTCTTAACCCATTTTCAATTACCGATAAGGTATGAAACAGGGACAGAACTCCTTACCAACTTCAAACAGACAACGGCCACTCACATATCTGATCATATACATGAGTGGCGACGTCGTCGTAGAATGGTGAAAACTTACGTTCCCGATCAGCTGTTAGCTGAATGGTTTATAAAGTCGTTACTTCCAGCTATAACGGAAGATGTGGCCAAGGGAGGAGTCGTAACAGAGGAGCAAGTCATTGCTCGTGCTCAATATTTAGACTTAGTATATACTCAGTCGGGCACGCTCTACGACAAAATACCTGACGCCCCTAGACCTGAATTTTCAATTCCTCCCCCTCCTGGATCGAATACTAACTCTCACGCCAGTAATGGCGTGACTGGCAAACGCAAAAATTCTAGTCAAAATGTAAATGAGCGACTTCTTGCCTCAGAAGTAAATGCCATGTCGACCGACAAGGGCAAACAACTGAAGCAACCAGGGGGCAAGAAGATAAAGAAAAGGAAAGGGAGACCCCCGACAGGGTGTCATATATGCGATGAGGATCATTGGACAAAAGATTGTCCACATATAGCTGAAGTTAAGAAACTCTTCAAGAGTTCAAAAAACCCAGCAGTATTGACTGATCCGTTTCCTAATCCAGGTCAAAATATGGTTGCTAATCAAAATGCTTCCGGATCCCAAGTGCTTATGTTGTCTACCTCGAAGCAACAGAATAATGCTTTGACAAGGAGTAAAGATTACAGGAATCCAAAGCTGTCGAACAACAAGGTTAATGAACGACCTAGTAGTTCAACAACAACTGTGAACGAAGTTGTGCCACCCATCGTTCCTGAGCCAATGATAAAGCTGCCAAAGGGAGTAGTACACAAATCGACATTTAATCCTCGTGCCAAAGTAACACAGGATTATAATATAATAGAGGACCTGGCTCAATCGTCGTCCGCTATGTCGACACTTGAGGTACCACAAAATCACCCCTCCCAAGAGCAAGCTTTATTATCAGCAATAGGTGGGATTGGCCCAATGGATTCCAATCTTGTGGCCTTTGATCATAAAGGATATCACCCGCAATTACCAGCTCAACTAGCTTTCCTTATTCAAGTGAAATCCCTCAACAAAACTGTTCATCGAACAATTATTGATGAGGGGGCATCTACATGTCTTATGTCGATGAGTTTCTGGAAAGAATTAGGCTCACCACCCTTGTCGGAATCGTCAACGACGTTAAAAGCATTTGATGGACGATCATACACTCCATACGGTATTTTAAGTAACTTGCAAGTTGAACTGGGGGGCAAAACAGTAGGAATTGATGTTGAAGTAATTGATGGAAACCTCGATTACAACATCCTACTAGGGAGGCCCTGGATCTATGCCATGGCCGCGGTTGTGTCGACCTATTTCAGGAGGATTGCATTTCCCTCACAAGAAGGAATTACAATCGTCGACCAACAAACTTTTCTCCCCAACAGTTCACAAGTTACAGGAAGCATTCCGATGATCCATGCAAGGAATCATTTTTTCCAAGATATCGGAGTAGGTTTCCTAAAAGACCCTGCCTTAATGGGTACTTTCGCCCTACCGCCTCCGAGTAATCTGGCGGAAGTGGCCACTGTGGAAACCTACAACATGAAATCTAATCCAATCTTCTGGTTGGATTCGGAAGATTCCTAGATATTTTGTCGGCGCCGAGGATAGTTCCTATCTCAGGTCAACCTCGTTAAAAAAAAATGAAACAAGGAGTCATGAGGATAGTTCTCGTACTATGTCAACCTCATTAAAAAATGAAACAGATCCCCTTTTCAAAATTCAAAGGTAAACCTTCATTCCAATCACCAAGTTGAATGCAATGAAGCTTGGGGGGCACCCTCCTTTGACATGCGTTATTATGATGCTGGGGGCATGCAAGATCCGAGCATTTTTAGCGTCATAGTTCATGCTCGTTAAAAAATAAACATAAGCTTTTGAGCAGTGTTTTGGCGCATTCAAGCTCTTTAAAAAAATGAACCCAGTACCGGTAAATAACCTTTTGAGATCGTAAATTCATCAGCCATAAAGGCCTTGGTCGTGTTTGTGCACCGTCACCTCCACTTTTCATTGGGCCGATCATTCACTTCCATTTGTGTGTTTACCCATTTTGAGGAACAACTGCGAAGAGTGATTTCACCTAGCCATCCTTGTGACACTGCCGTGATTGGAAAATTCCAACCTGTACCTGGAATCTGTAGCTATCCTTGTTTATCACTCGTTCCTCAAAAGACGAGTCTTCTTTCAGCTCTTTTCACTGACTCGTAAAATATGAAAAGTTTGCCGAGTTTTGGCCTTCCAGCTCGTTAAATGACCGGAACGCTATCCCTCCTCTAAATTTTAATCTTTTTGGACCTGAGGGATTATTGCACAAAAGGATCGAGCGCTTGTCTTGTTCGGCTCGTTAAAAGTACCGAACAGCCATCCCTTCTGTATTGTTTTATACTTTTTCGGACTTAAGGGATTTGCTGACGAAAAAGGAATTATGGAGTTGACTTTCCGTACCTTTTCAGACTCTCTAAAAATGAAAAGGACCGAGTTTTCTTTGTCGTTAGACTCGTTAAAATGATTAAATAGCGACAAACTTGTCTTTAGACGAGAACGAGTTTCCCTATCGCTAGGCTCGTTAAATCATAGCGATAGGCTTGCCCGAAGGGCAGGTTATAGAACAAGCATATGTTATCCTCCTCAAGCTTGACAAAAATAAAGAGGTACTGGTCAGAAATGACTGGGGAAAAATTGGGAGAACATCAAAGTTTAGAGGTAGCAAGTCACTCTTGAACATGACACTTTTCTTCCGTATCACATCGGGTTGGGTTGTCTCATTCACCGGTTTCATCACCATGGTCCTCGCCACACCATCCATTCGGGGTAATGCTACCGATCCATCATATCAGTGTCGTTATATGTTCAAGAAGGGTCATTCAGAAAGTGTCAACCGTGTCCCATCGACTACCATACATTTTCCTTCATCCATTTCATGATCGCCACCCTGAATCATATGTCACAGTTTGTTTCACCTCCACTAAAGTCATTAGCTCCGTTCCGTGTCATTGATGTGGGATTCATTAAGGCCCTCCTTTGACGGATCGCTTCTTGTCGACTTCAGCTCATTATCCAAGAAGTTGATCTAGGAACACCCCCATCAGTACTTTGAAGCTTGCATGCCTCAATGGCAAGTTTCTCACTTCCGGCGACAGGTATACATCAATGACCTTCGACCAGAAGATTTTGCGTGGCGTTCGACGCCAAGTCCTTTTTCACGCCACGTGAATTGTACTGCAGTACCTTGAGGGTCATCGTCATTATTGGTGATCCCTCTCGCGCTTGTTAACGGTTTTCATTATTGACCGGTAATCAAGCGATGTCTTTCCATGTTCGACTTCAGCGCAATTCTCACATGGATCGACTTGTACTTAGAGTGAAGATCGAACAAGTTTGAAGACCCCGGATCTAGTTTCATCCATCCGAGCTGCGATATATATTCAGGAAATATAAAAACATTTGCCATGTACATCATTGCAGCAGATGATCATCCTATTCAAAGGATGATAGTTTCAGCAGAAAATTATCAGTCTATCTTCAGACGATCGTCTGTCATATGTACCAAAATGTATTTATAGAAAGCTGAGCATGGGAATGCCCGCCTCAGCTAGATCATGAGAATAATGATGAATGAAAAATAATGTATTGTATTGTATTGTATTACAGGGCACTCTCCTCAGCATTGGAACGAACTTCGGATCCTCTAGCTAAAGCATTTCACCCGATAAACGGCCTCATACTTTAGGGGGCAACTGTTATAGACATTTTTGTGCCTCGCGTCAAGGAGCAGGAAATGTCGATAATTACAGGGATCCTCAGTCCCTAAACATGTTGTTCTTACCCCTAAAAGAACAAGGTCATCAATCAACAGCACTTCCAATCAGTTCTCCACCTGAAAACACTTCAGAACAGGCTTATTTTGGATCATGTCAGCTGCTTAACTGAGCTTCTGCGCTGTATTGCAACTGTCCCACTCTGTACCTGCGCTGGAAGTCAAAAACAATGAAGGCTACCTGCGCTGGGCGAGATTGGCCAAGTGGCATAGTCCTCCTGCAAGGTGTCAATTGCCCAGGAAGCTTCCAAACTGACACTTGGGTCATGAGATTCGCCCTGTGATGAGTAAGAGGTACTTGATCACCATGTGTAAGCAAGGATCTCCAAGTGGACACAGGAACTGAAGATTAACTGGAGATGGAGAGGACACAAGGCAGCTTCATGTCAGTCTCAAGCTGACTCATCCTTTTCTCTTCTCTCCTATATATAGAGCTCTTCTATGAGGTCTAAAGGGGCTGGAATTTTGGTATAAGCAAGGAGGTGCTGTTGGTATACTGCCAGGATTATTGGGTGATTGTTTTACTAGAGGTGAAGAAGAGAGTTCTTGCTGCCGAGGAGGTGCTGCTGGATTGGGGCCAACATCATTGGTTGTAACTTCCTCTGGAACCCTGTTACTTTCTATCAATAAAGTTTGCATGTTCTTCTATATACTTGTTTTACATAGATGCTTTTGTGTTTACATGTATATTTGATGCAACCTAATCCATGCTTCAATTATGATTGCTTGTATCTCGTAGTTTGCTCCCTTTTGTTGTGCAGATTCTGTGTGTAGCTGGATCGGCTTGGAGAGTAAAGAGCTGGGAACGGGATACAAAGCGAGAAGGACAAGGATCGACTAAGCGCAAGACACCAGGTTGGTTGATCCTCTTTCTATTCTCTCTGTGCTTTCATAAAGATGAACATGAAAACTTTGTCATTCAGTTGTTGCTAAAGTCTGTCACCTTTAGAAAGGGTTAGTGTCATCCGCATCGGATACTTTTCCCCACAACAGGTACGGCAGTCAATCTTCCCGAATGCTGTGTTCAGTGCATTGCGATCGATAGGGTGGCAGACACGTCTTCCTATGGATAAAGGATTAAGCCTATTGTGGTCTCCAAAAATATACTCGACGGTACGTGGGAGCACAAGTCCGTACTGGCACTTATGGTCTTAAAGTGGAGGAATCACCCAACCAACAGTGAGAACAATAGTTACCAGGCTTTACGACGTCGGAATACGTCTCTAGCCTAGACTTCTAGATGTTGTGCGTTAGGTTCCAAAGCGTTGTTAGATTGATTAAATTTATTTTATAGTTGATCTTGCTTACGAAATTTTCCTTTCAGGTTCACCGCGTGATGTAGATGTACAATTCCTAAAATGAAATCTAAGATGATAAACAGTCTTTTATCTTCTTTGTGCAATGAAAATCCTAGTTACTAAGGAAAGAAAGACAGAATTCTTTCAACAAAGAGAAAAGAGCACACACTATATGCACTGTCCTAAATCAAACCAATCAAACAGTCTAAATGCAAATGCACATGCATGTATTTTTTTCAGCCTTCTTAATATGTGAATGATAAAAAGAAAGCTAATGCGCAAATCTGAATTACTTTCCAAGCGACAATTACTAACAAGTTTCTTCTCAAAATCAAAATGAAGACAATGACAACACTTTGCAATTTGGAAATGAAGACTTGTTTTCGACACTAGAAAAACTACTAATTCAGATAAAATACAATAGTAACAAGGTAATTGACTATCAAGAGCAATCAAACTCTCTTCTATGACTGAAAATGACACTTGCGACACTTTCAAATCAAGAAACGACAGTACAATTACGTTACTTTTTTTCAAAGGAGAACTGAAAATGACTCAACAAATACACAAAAACATTTACAGTTCTTTGCACAATGGAGGCGGAATATCAACAAGGAAATGGGCTTCAAACAGAGGTGTATTAACCATAGGCAGCAAAACTCATGAATAGAACTGAAAAGAAAGAACACAGAAACCAAAATTCAGGAACAATGCCTAGTCTGATCAGTGCACCTGTAACACAGTGAATTTGAAATGTAGCGCATCTACACTACTCGGGAAGTGCGCTGAATTTCAGATTAACAGAACAGAGAGTGCACTGGGGCAGGGACGAGACTTTGCTTGGGTTCCGAGTCACTGTTTGCAGTTCAGTTCAGGGATTTTGGTCGAGCAAGTGGTAATCAGTAAATCAACAACAGGGGCAGATCTAAGGAGGTTACTAGAGCCACCACAAGGGAAATTAGAGAGTTTGTAAATCAGTTGTTTAATTTATAAACAAAACCCGGAGATTGACTGAAGTGACATTTTTCTACTTTGCATTTGCATAGCAAATGTAGTTCGAAAGCTACCTGGCTCGACTTCAGGCTCCATCTGTAAGTTTATAAAATAAACAAATGTAGATAGACAAACAACCTAGTCGCTCCCCAGCGGAGTCGCCATTTTGTTACAGGGAAACGTGTCTATGTAGAACTGCTAATCCCACTAAGGTGTGGTAGCTACCTTAGAAACAAACAAAGTAAAGCTACTTTCATTTTCCTTTATGAAATATAGATGAGAGAAGAATAAAGGAGACCAACCTTTGTCTTGCGCTTGGTTCCTAGTTTGATTCCTCTCTCTTCTGATAGTCCTTTGCTACTTGCTTCCTTGTACACCCAGCTTCACAGAGTACCTGTAGAATCAAAGTAGCATAACACTATACAAGAACATGGATCTATTATCATAAACAATCTAGGATCATATGTAAATTGACCATACAAATGCATGAAACATAAATGACACAAGAGTGTGGAGGAAAACTTGAATAGCTTTATTGATAATCAAGAAAGAACCAAGAGAGTTACAAGCAATTGTTCTGACCCAGCATCATCCTCTCAGCAAGTAAGCCCTTCTTCACCTCATGCAAAGCTTAGATTACCCAACACTATGATGTTGCCTCAAGAAACCAACAACAATTCCTTACAAGATGCAAAATTCCAGCCTCTGGATCTCTGGGATGAGGGATCCATATATAGATATCTGTAAGGGAGATGAGTCAGCTTGTGATTTGATTAGTGTCTTCCCTCTGATAGTTCTTTCTTCCACTTGGAGATTGATGATCTCTTACTCATTCTTGGTTGAATTCAGAATGGCAAGTGTCACAGGAGAACTTTCTGGAAGATTCCATGCTTCTCCACCTCGCCGATTGACACTTCCATTTGTCTCTTCTCGCCCATCACACCCCATAGAAGGGATTTTTGAAATGCAACACACCCAATGAGTGTACATAGGTGAGATGCAACGCACTTTGCCTATGGAGCAGTTGAAATGATCCTGTTTTGACCAGTTCTGAGTAGTTTTTCATGGAGAACTTCAGGGAGAAGCTGTAATCAGATGACCTTGTTCCTTTAGGGGTTGGAACAACACTTTTAGGGACTTAGGAGCCCTTGGTTTATGGACATTTTATGCTTGGGGTTGCAGTGCCCAAAAATGTCTATAACAATATGTTTGTCCTCGCGTGGCTGCATAATCTCTTCGCTTTGGTCCTCGCGTGTTGTCACAATTATGGGGGTTATTGAGTGAGGATTTTTTCCCAAAGCTATGGCCTCAACTCTACTCATCGTCTTCGGAATCATTTCCGCGCTCAGGTTCTTGCACATGGCCCTATAGGCCCATCGGACCATTGTCATGTGCAAGTCCCAATCAATTCGTCCTGCTTGGTAAACTCTATTCATGATTCCACATGGATTTGTGAATGCTTTGATGTGGAATATTTGTGGTGTGTGTCACTTTTCCCGCTGCTGCGTCGGGTTCCAATTTTCAATCCTTAGTCTGGGATGTGTTTGCACTACACACGCCTGTATCCATTGACACAGGTGGGCATGAAAAATGCATCGTCCTGGTTGCCTGGCTCTTGTTCGATGTTGGGGACTTCCAAACCATAAGCGCATTCGTTGTCTACATTTGCACTAGTTTCCAATAGTCTCCGATGTGTACTCCACCATCGTGCGGGTTTCACGCGCAACACCCATTCTAGCGCACCGTACCGCTGTTGTTCCGGTACTGCACTTTCAAATTTGTCTAAGAATTCCTCCACCGCTGTTACCCCATCATATGTTGGCAATTCCCTTGCTTCTGTCGCTATGCACCACAGTGATCTAATCATCATGTTACAGTTCAGCGTCGTCACTTCATGCAACCAGTTCTACCAGCGTTCTATTTCTTCTTCTAAATCTGAAGTATAGGAACTGTCGCATTCCCACAAGATTCTCCCATCTGCAGTTGGGTTCACTCAATCCTGGTCTTGCACTATTATCTTGTAAATTCAATCTAGCTCATGTCATCGTCGCGCACAGGTTCAGTGTAACATGCTCCTTCAGCTGGATCTACCAGAACTACTATGCGTAGGGACTTTTTCTCGAATATCATATTCATATTCTTTAGGTTGATCACTCCATCATATCAGTGGCCCAGTCTATTCCTAGAAACATGGGATAAGGATTACTATCATCAACAATCTCTATCACTTCAAAGGCCGCCTACGTGCTCGCGCCTTCGATATCAACTGTTACCCCTTGCAACCTCCCCATGGGAAAAATCTTATGTTGGTTCGCCATTCGTAATTGAATAGGGGACCACTATAATGTGGGCTTGCCCATGCATTCCCATGTCTGTTTAGGTAACACATTCACGTCATACCCCAGGTCCAAGATTACCTGATCCATTTCATATTCACCAATTTGTGCCATCAACCTCATCTCCCTTCCAGTGCGCAATGTATGCTTTCCCAGTTTCCGGACTACGCACGGTTCACCCGACCTTGCGCACCTAGTGATCAACTCTTGTAGTCCTTTAACTGCCCTATTATCGCGCAACAGCTTCATGCATGTCTCTAAAAAGGTAGTAAGCATAGAAGGATCCATTCCTGGCTCTGGTTGATCCTTACTACCTGAAGTAGAGGCCTCCGCGAAGCTCTTCTTAGCTTCCATGAATGTCTCTTTTGCATGTTCAAGGTCAAACTCAGGTTCCTTTGTAGGAGCCTTGCGAACCCATGTGTCTTCCTTGGGCTACTTCCCCTTATCCTCCCCTATGGTCTCACTGCTTCTAAGCACCATATTCACATTTGGGTCTTCTTCGAGAGTTTAGATCTCATCATTTGGATATTTTGAGTCGGTGTAGGCTGGAGTACCCCTTTCTCGCACATCTGTGCGATCAATGTAGGAAACTCTACTGCTTCATGATCAAACTAAGCACAGTATGAACAAGATACTCTCGTTGGGTTGGTACAATCATGGGCTTAGTGCCCTGGTCCTCCGTAATTGTAACAAATTAACTTTCTATGGCCCCTCCCTGGTCCCATTCCTCCTCACCCTCGACCTCACCCCTGAAATCCAGCATGCACCATTCCTACGATTAGGTCGAGGCCTTGCATTTTTGCATGCACTCCATAGGATTAGGTCTGATCCATCATTAACTTGTATTTGTGACAAGTACACTCAAAGTGGCCTACTGACCTGAAGAAATTATAAACAGCTGCTTGGGAGTCTAGGTATACTTCTGCAACAAATGACAGTTATTCATCGTGTGCTTTCCTCCTATCTCACAGATCACGCACCATAGCTTCGGTGTCACACTCAGCCTTGCCTGTACCTCAGGTCTCAATGGAATTTGTCCCCCTCCTGCCAAGTAATTCACGAATACTGGACAATGATCCTTGTCATGGCCCTGGCCTTTGCATTTTATGCACCACACTTCTTCATGCGCCTCTGGCCGCAATGCCCTATTCTACTTCAAGCTCTACATTTCCAGGCAGAGATTCTATAGTTGCATGTGGATTTGTTGAACTCCTAGCCCCAGATCCTATATCGGTGTTTCATGCAACCTCATTGCCATTTCCAATGCTTCGGCCTGGGTTGAAAGCTTCTACTATGACAACACCGTCCTCAGGTGGGGTGTCAAAGACACCACAAACCACGCACAGTGTTGTGCATCCATTAGTGTCATATTAGCCTCGCGGATCGTACTCTTCAGCCACTGATCCAAATCCCATGGGGTCTCGCCTGGAAGCATCACAATCTCTTTAAATCTGATGATTGACTACATCTCTGATTTCAGCCAGTTAAATTCTTTGTTCAGCACATTCTGGATCTCCGCTATTCCTACATTTGGGTGATCATTCGAGTGCTTGATATACCATGTCAATGTGCGTTCCTGTAGTGTGCTCACCAATGTGGCCTTCTTAATGTTGCCGTCTGTGACCCCTTGCACTTCCCACACTGCTCTTACCACGAACTAGAACTGATTTGGATCCTGATTTCCTACTCCTCTGAATACGAGTAGCTTGATCGCACTCGCCATGCTGAACTACGGGTGTGGTGGAGGTGGTGTGGGTGAAGATGGAGGTGAAGGAGGTGAAGGAGGTGAAGTGGGTGGTGGCGTAAGTGGAGGTGGTAACTGCGGAATGCATTGCCTTATCAAACTGACCGCACTTCTCAAAGAGACCCGAGCGAGCTCTTCCTCGCTTTCTAGCAAAGGTGAAATCAAGGGACTATTTCCTAATTCCCCGCTACCTTTGTAGATTCTTTCGCTCTGCGTTGTTCCAAACATTAATGAATTCGCATCACCCGTTTCTCACATAACAACATCTTAATCCAGGTATTCAGGGATTTAATGTACCTACCTCACGGTCCCTTGAGAAAATGTCACTTTGCTTTGCTGTAGCTCACGGTTGTGTCTATCACAAACTCAATGATAAATCCCCCTATTATCTAGTCGAGCCAATGGTCCATAGCTCATACGATCTGATCTTCTGATATCTCTAGTTTGCGCACTAATTATGGATTCCACATTATTAATTAATCAAGCTTGTACCTTCCCTTGTTTTCAGCTAACCTCGCGATCCATTCATACAATTCAGAAGGGAAGGATGCAAAGAAGATCTCGTGGATTTCTGTATATACGTAGCGATCCAACCACCTCTTCTCGGATATCTGTGGAGTTTTGTTTTCCTATGTCACAAAATCGTGAAGCTTTTTTTCCAACCATTGTTGGCTGAATAAATCAATCTTGCGGATAAAGCCAATCTCTAGTATCAAAAGATATCTAACAACAAGCAAATCTACCTTTCTCTAAACACATTGTGATTCATTAATAAAAACTATAGAGGTGTTTAGACCCTACCTTAAGTCCAATGCTAGTTTGTAGCAGCCATCCTTCAACAGTCCGAAATAGTTTTATTTTGAGAACCTGCAATCACAAACAACAAACATCAATTAACACTTGCATAGCTAATATCATAAATCATGTTCATTATGGTGATCAAGGAATCCATAAAATAAACCATAAAAGACAGCTTATTGAGAAAAATTAACTTATTTGTATTAACTTTGAAATAGAAGAACCTTACAACCTTTAGTGCCTTGATGTTGTACAAGCTCTTCCCAGGGTCCGAAACAGGAATCTCCTTTACTTTGACAAGCCTCACACTCTTCCAAATGAGATCAAAGAGGTATGTAATCTCTCCTCACAAAAGCTCAATTAGGAAGACTAAGTTCCAGCAGCATTTCACCTTAAAAATATTTAGCTTTCAACCCCCACAGTAACCAGCCCAATGCTTCATTTTATAGTGCAAAGGAAGGAGGTTACAGGTCCACCTATGAAGGGATATAGTGCTCCTTCAAAGGGATAAGATCCTCACATCAAGGGGTTAGCTCCTTAAGGTATGGGATGCATGAACCTTAAGGGAGCAAACTTGCCACCTCAAGGTTCCTTCCAAAATCTTCTAGAAATGACTCAAAGTGAGTTTTTAAGAATATACTTGCGCCTTTTTGACTTTTACACGGGAACACACCCATAACACAAGGACAGAGCGATCAGGTGCGCAAGGGACATGACCTTTAGGTGCGAGACTGCAAGTAATGCTAAGAGAAAGTGTGGAACAAGGACCCACATCAAATCTTAGAAGCTGACTCACCCCCCTTTCAAACATCTATATATGGATCCCTCATCCCAGAGATCCAGAGGCTGGAATTTTGTATCTTGTAAGGAAGTGTTGCTGGTTTCTTGGTGTAACATCATAGTGTTGGGTGATATAAGCTTTTCATGAGGTGAAGAAGGGCTTTCTTGCTGAGAGGATGACACTGGGTCAAAACAATTGGTTGTAATCCTCTTTAATATTCTTGATTATTAATAAAGCTATTCAAATTTTCCTCCACATTCTTGTATGATTGATGATATATGCATTTGTGTGGTCGATATATATCTGGATCCCTCAATTCTATAAATTGTTTGTTTATAGAATTTTGAGGGATTTATCTTATTTTCAAGGCTTGATATGAAGAACTAAGGCTTTAAGACTTACGAAGGTGTTATCAGGAAATCTAGTGTCTATGCAGAGCTGCTAGTCCCACTAAGGTAGGTAGCTACCCTAGAAACAAACAAACTAAAACCACTTTCATTTTCCTTTATGAGAAGTAGATAAGAGGGGAACAAAGGAGACCAACCTCTGTCTTGCGCTTGGTTCCTTGCTTGATTCCTCTCCCTTTTGATAGATCTTTGCCACTTGCTTCCTCATCTACGCAGCTTCAAAGAGCACCTGTGGAATCAAAGCAGCATAACACTATCCAAGAACAGAGATATACTATCATAAACAATATAGGACCAGATATATATTGACCACACAAATGCATATATCATCAATCATACAAGAATGTGGAGGAAAATTTGAATAGCTTTATTAATAATCAAGAATATTAAAGAGGATTACAACCAATTGTTCTGACCCAGTGTCATCCTCTCAGCAAGAAAGCCCTTCTTCACCTCATGAAAAGCTTATATCACCCAACACTATGATGTTACACCAAGAAACCAGCAGCACTTCCTTACAAGATACAAAATTCCAGCCTCTGGATCTCTGGGATGAGGGATCCATATATAGATGTTTGAAAGGGGGGTGAGTCAGCTTCTAAGATTTGATTAGTGTCCTCTCTTTGATAGTTCTTGATTCCACTTGGAGATTGATGATCTCTTACTCATCCCTGGGCGAATGCAAAGAGGCAAGTGTCACAGGGGAAGATTCTGGAAGATTCCATGATCCTCCACCTCATAGATTGACCCTGCCATTTTTCCACTCTTGCCCATCACACCCCATAGAAGGGATTTTCAGTATGCATCACACCTCTCGTGTGCATTTAGGTGGGATGCAGCGCACTTTGACCATGGAGTAGGTGAGATGGTCCAATTCTGACCAGTTTTGAGTAGTTTTTCATGGAGAACTTCTGGGAGATGATGTAATCAGCTAACCTTGTTCTTTTAGGGGTTGGAACAACAATTTTAGGGACTTAAGAGCCCTTGGTTTATGGACATTTATGATTGGGGTTGCAGTGCCCAAAACTGTCTATAACAATTGCCCCCTAAAGCATGAGGTCGTTAATCTTTTGATGTCGGGTGAAATGATTTATCATGAGGATCCGAAGTTTTTTCGAGCTGGAATGCGATCTGTAATAAGATACAATACAATATATTATCTTCATAATATTTTCATGATCTAGCTGAGGCGGGCATTCCCATGCTCAACTTTATAAATTCATTTTCATGTACATAAGATAGGCAATCGTTTGTGTGCAGACTGATGATTCTGGTAGAGCCATCATCCCTTAGGTTTGATGATTATCTGTGCAGCAATGATGTACATTTGATGTCTTTATTTTCCTGAATATATATCGCAGCCCTGACGGATGAAACTAGATCCGGGGTCTTCAATCTCGTTCGATCTTCACTCAAAGTACAAGTCAATCCATGTGAGAGATGTTCTGGAGTCGAACATGGAAAGTGTTATAGCTCCAAATCTCACTCCTATGGTTTGTGATGCTGTACTCATGGCCTAGGGCAACCCCTCCTTCCAGACTTGGTCCTAAAATTTAAAAAATTGTGTTTTATCCCTTATACGCGACATTGCCCTGAGTTAAACGCATGTATACGTGGGTCTGTGTATACCCAACCCGCGTATATGTATTAAAACACTTCAAAAAATATAAAACTCCTCATTTTCGGGCGGAGATCGCGGGTTTTACCTGCTGATTACCTGTTACTTCCCGTGGCCCAACTGTTCCCAACCAACTCCCAACTAAAAAACTACTTTGGGAGAGGTATAAAAAGACCTCAAAGGGAAGGCCTAAGGGAGGAGAGAAGAGAGATAAAGGTTATTATGCTGATATTTTTCCCTTGACCAGGTCTGAAGTCCCTTGTGCCTTCTTCACTTCCCCCATTTTGTACTGGAAACCTTTGTTTCCTTGTGTGTTGATGTTCATCCACCATTTATGACATCATGGAGAGAGTCATGGAAGGAGTTTGTTAGAGGCTTGAGGCTGGAACAGATCCGGAAGGAAGCTTTTCTTGGAGCCTGCTGAAGGTGACTCAGGTGAAAATATTCCTTTTTTATGTACTTTATTTGTCTATAATAAAAGAAATACATGTCTTGGTTCCCGAAATGAATCTTCTTTATGTTAATGATACTCATGTTTAGAATTCATATGTAAATGGTTGTTTGGATTTCATAACTAACTACCTTTCTTTATAACATGAAGATGGTTTCTTTATAAGTTTTTGTCCATATACTGCTGTGTTCTTTGAATTGGTTGTTTTGCAGGACAAAAGAGAAGAAGGGAACTCAAAGAAGGGTTTGGACCCTAAGAGCCTTCTCAAACGTAGGATCAAAGGTACGTACCCTTATTATAGAATTTGCTTATAATAGCATAATGGTTGTGTGAATGTATGTTTCTTTGAATAGACAACTTTCAGTCTGCTAGGGTTTCAACCCAAAAAGCCCTAGGGGAGAAATTCCCTCCAACAGAAATGGCGACTCCACTGGGGACAACACTCTTGTTGTTCCTAGTTTGGGTGTTTCTCAAGCCAATCAGGGCTCAGCTGCCTTGTCTTCTTGTTGTTACTATCTGGTCTATTCTTGAACTTTAAGCTTTGCCAGTTTCTTCAGTTTGTTTTTTATTTTTCTTGAAGCTTTTCATATACACTATTTTTCTTAGTTACAAAGGCGTATGTACGCATGTTTCTTTAAGTGAACCCACGTATATGCAGGTTTCCTTAGTTACAGTAGCGTATACACACATTCTATACATAATTACAGTCGCACATATCTTTCAATTTTCAAGATTTGTAAATCTTTGTGTCTCTGAAGGTTTGTCTGGTAGTTTGAGTCAGTTTGAAACAGTCACTTTCCAGTATCAGTCTTTGTTTCTACAGTGAGCATCTTGTTCCAAATTCTCTCTGATTATAAGGAGTATTGGTATTGCTTTTTGTTGATTGCAAGCTTCATCATTTTTTGCTAAAGCACGCAATATTTCTTGCTAGGAATCTTGGCTGCTCTGATTCATCGGGGTAGGAAGATTGATCTCAATCTTTGTGTTAACCTTGCTTTTGGTGAATTTTTGTTTTCTTGACAAAAATCCCTTTTGTGATCATCCACTTCTTTGTTTCGTGAAAGTTGTTGTTTGAAACTTTCTTGGAATTTGTCTTTTTGATCTTTTTGGTTTTCATTGCCAAAGCTTTCATTGCTGATTTTGATTGTTAAAGCGATTTTAAACACATTTATTTTTGTTGAGTTTCCATCCATTGAGTGGTGTTGATTCGCAAAAGTGTTTGATTGCCTATTCTTCAATCACAAGTTTTAGTGTTGTTGAGAGCATTTTTTGAAAAGACTCTTTTTGTTGTTGCTTTTGAAGAAAATCTTTGTGAAAATCTTAGTTTTTCTTTCTTGAACTTGGTTTTCATTTGGTTTCCTTTTAGTGAGTGAAAGTGCTTTATGTTTGTCTTAGAACTTGCTTTTAGTGTTTAGACGAAATGAATTGTAGCATCTCATATTCCATCTAGACATTTTAAGTGGCAAGATAAAGATGGATAAGCAAGCAACATTCATTTTTTTGTTTTTAGAGTAGTTTTAAAATCTTGCAACCGCATATATTTGTTGCATTAGGATAGATTTGCATATATTTTTAGGCATACATAGCTTTGTTATCTTTTGTGAGTATGAAGTGTGAATTAACGAAAAGAAAAGAAAATTTTGTTTTATTAGAAGTTCCTCTGAACCCTATAGAAATTGCTCTTCATCGAAAAACGAAAAAGTGCATGTGCATGTAATTAAGTTTTTATTAATTTCTTTTGCATCAAAAAACACCACTAGTTTCACTTCCGTTACCTTGTGACTTAAAGAACATCCTAATTTAAAATCAAGCGCTAACTAAAATTCACTAGAACTTTTTTGTTTTAGTCAGTTACACCAACAAGTTTAGGATTTTAGGGCCTTGGATTAGGCGAGTGGAGAGTTAACTCTCCAAGGCCATATAAACGTCAAACGTAGGAGTCTGAATAACAAGAGAAAATCCAATAGCGTTAGGAAGACCAGGAAAGCTCCGGATCTGGGAGTTAAGCACGAGGGTCTGTGAAGACAGGAAGAGAGATACCCCCTCTCCTACTTGTCCGAACTTACCTCACGACTATTTCGCCTGGCTTCTGTGACGAGTTGGTATCCATAGTTGCTACTCCTAGGGATCTACATATGTGGCTGCGGAGGGGAATCCCGTGGCACCTGAGGTCGACGTTGCATCACTCTCGACAGTACTATTGGAGGGCGCCCTTGCGAAGCTTGGGGGCTTGCACCGGTGCAAGCTATTGTTAGGAGGTCAACGTAACTTCCTCTGTTACCTTCGCTGATAGGACTGGGCCGTCATTATCCCAGGCTATCTTCGGAAGGCCCCTTACTCCACTTTCTTGTATTTTGGTGTCCGGTCCTCATCACCCGGAGTAGAAATAATTGGAAGTTGTTTGACTGGCTGATATCTTTAGGGACTTTATAGTGTGTGCTCTTTGTTCCTTGTATATAGTTTGCTTTAGGTATTTTTGTCTAGTCACATTTGGACTTTGTGTTCTAAGTGACCGGCTTACCACTCTACCGATCTTGAAAGGCTTTTGGTCGTTATTTCATAAGTTGTGGAGTTGCCTCCTCAAGGGCAAAGGTTTTGATTGCTTATCCATATTCCTTGAAAAGTTATTTCTATATTCCCGTAGGGGAAGGGTCTTTGGATCAGTTAGATATGGCCAATATTCCTGTGGAAACCAACCAACGTGCCCTCCCAAAAGGGGATCCTTGTACTTTTCCTTTCTTTGGAAACATTGGTACTCCCTTGATGGCCACTTTGAATATTCCTGGGTTGAATGTTGGACTACCTGTTTGGCTGTGGTCCACTCTGAATATTCAAAATTCTCTTGAAGCTTCTTAGTTGAATGCTTTATTTCAAGGGCATCATATGGGTGCTAATTGTTCATCTTCTTTCAAAGAGAAATCTGGGGTTCCTTCTTCTCCTCGTTCTTGTCACAAGAAATCTAAAAAGAGGAGAAAGAGGAAGTCAAAGAAGAAGAATAATTCTATCCTTTCATCTTCAACCTCTGTGAGTCATGTTGGAGATGAGCCTTCAGCCGCTGCTAGTCATGCTGGGGGCACAAGTCTAGTCACTACAAGTCACACTAGCACTTCATCATCAACCTCTGTGAGTCATGTTGAAGATGAGTCTTCAGTCGCTGCAAGTCATGCTGGGGACACAGGTCTAGTCACTGCGAGTCATACTAGCAAAGAGTCACCGACCTCTGCAAGTCATGTTCAGGACTCTCCGCAAACCATTACTAGTCATGTTGGCAGAATGGAGGTTGATAAGAAACCTGGACGTAGAAGTTTTAAACCTAAGTTCCCTTGTAAGATATGCCAGGGAGACCATCTTACTCATTTATGCCCTGGCATTCCAGAGGTTCAAAGGATATGGTCCGAGCCTGAAAGTACTTCTACCCCTCGATCTGATATGGTTTCTCATCAATCCCATCAACCATTGGTTGATAATGTGGTTGAGCTAGTGCAATCACTGGCTGATTACACTCCTCTTTTGGGGGGTGAAGTGCCTAAAAAACGAGTCTGTTTGATCTCTAGTACAGAGTCTTTTGGTATAGGGTCATTCCGGTTTCTTTGAATGTTCCCCCTCCAAGTTCTAGGAGTGTGTCCTTTGATTGGGATAGTCTTGTTGAGCCTCTTCTTCCTTCCGCTGCACCTTTCCAAATAAAGGTCAGAGTTAATTCCACAAATGTCTATCGATGTATGGTGGATGAAGGATCCTCTGCAAGTATTATATCCTCTTTGACTTGGAAAGCTTTGGGTTCCCCAAAGTTGTTGATAGCTCAGAGTCAGTTGTTGGCTTATGACAGAAGGCTTGGTCAATCTATGGGTGTTCTTCCTCAAGTGCCTATCACTTTAGGTGGGAAGACTGTCTTAATCAATATGATGGTGGTTGATATCCCTTTAGACTTTAATATGCTACTTGGGCATGATTATGTCTATGCTATGAATGTTGTGGTGTCTTCACTCTTTCAAGTAATGTGCTTTCCTCATAGCAGGAATATTGTCACTATTGATCAGCTTGCATCTGATAATCACCACCCTAATTCGACTTTACTGCAGAACGCCCCTTGGTTTGTTCCAAGTGTTCAAGTAGACTCTACCCCACCATGGGTGAATTATGTGGCATTGAATCCTCAATGTTCAATCACTTCTGAGAAGGATCCTTTGACTTATTATTCTCCTTCTTGGGACTTGGTCCCGGAAGTTGACCAAGAGATTCATCCTATAGGGACATGGGACCCTTTAATTCCCTCTTTTAATCCTTGTAGTTCTCATGATTTCTCAGATCTTGCTTTGCCTTCACAGGAGGAACTCTTTGAAGCCATGAGTTATGACTACTAAAGGAGTCCTTGGTCTGATCCCTGCAAAGGGTTTGTCTAGAATAACTATTATGTGTAAGCCGCAAGGATGCGTTGTCCCCTGTACCATATTGTATATATGAGGTACGCATTTTCAAATTTTGTATTCTATAACACAAAGATTTTATATGAAGTTTATATGTGGGATGTATTAACTTCTCGTCTAGTGTTCCTATTTATGTTTACAGAACTTGGAAGATCTCTCCTTTGGAATTTTATGGTTGGTCCGTTCTGACAGGTATTGGTTCTCGAAACTGGCATATAGGTTAGGTTTTTCTACCTGCATTGTGCACTTATCAGTTTCCTTTCCCATTTTGCCTTAGGATCGACCCCACCAAGTTATGGTGCGAAACCTTCTCATTGCTTAGAAGTATCATGACTTGTGTGGTAGAGCCTACCCTATCATGGGTGCCCTAGTTAGTACCTTGTTGTCGCTTGGCACTCATGCTGATTTTTCATCCCTAGGCTCGGGAGTCCTCTTTAGTCCTGCCATGACTTATGCATTGAATACTCATTCCTCTTTGCTTCTCGACTTTGTTCTGGCCTTATACCCTAGAGGCTTCTTTGTGTTGAGTTGTACTACTGCATTGCATGTTGACCACTTGCACCTTTTGGCCTAGAGCCGGCTTCACTTGGACTCATGTTTAAGCCAACTTTTGACCATGACGACTGCAAAATCAACCTTGCATACCTTTGAATTCTGCAGCTTAACACACCTTGGCCCGTGGAAGGAACACACCTTTGAGTGTCACTGACCAGTTTTCACCTCCCTGCATTGAGCATAGGAATGTTCCATTCCCAGGAACTAGATCATCTGTTTCACCAACACTCGTTCTTTCCATTGTACCATAGCATTCTTTTATTCTTTTTCCAGCTTAATAGAAAAAGACAAAAAAATTAAATATTCCAAAAAAGAGTGGGAATGGGACAATATTTCCATTTATTGTTGGCAGCTAGAGTCAGTCGTGTTGCCCTTGAACAAAGCACTCAAAACAAAGTCTCCTCCACATGGGTGGGATTTAGTTTGACTTAGGTACACCATAACCTTGTTATTGAGTCAGTTCTCCCCCGATTGGTTATCTCTTCCAATCATATGGAGGGTTCGTTCATGCCTCCTACATGGCGAACTTATACAGAGTCATCATATGCTGCCACATAGTCACATTGAGTCGTGATTTTGTTCAAGGGAAGTTAGCCTGAGTCGGCCTCTCTACGGTGTCTCTTGACTCATTTTTCAGTCGGCCATCCCTGGTTGTCAGTGTCATGTCTATCATCACATCAGCTATATTGGTCCTTTACTCGTGCCGGTTTGAGAAGGTCCCCATTGACTTCTTGCTAGCGGGTCTTGTCCTTATCAACGACGACACCTTGCTCTGAGGACAGGCCTAGAGCTGCACCCTGGCCCTATTTTCATTATTGATAGGTCACCTTGTGCTCAGCATCGATCAGTATCATGGGTCTTTGACTGAGTGGTTTCCCTTGTGTTTGACATCAACTTACATTATCACACATTGGTATTTGTGCAGTACCTTGGTTTCCATTTGACCCTATTGGTGGATACCTCGCCTCTGTGTCAGCTTTCATTATTGGTTGGTTCATAGGGTTTCTGTAGTGCGCTAGCCACATCTTTTGTACGCTGGAAACGTACTTTGGTTGGGTTACTACATTTTTTTCATCCGATTCCTTCCACATTATTGGCCTACAGGTTACACTCATGCTAGATTGATGAAGGATGCCTTAATGCCTTCCTTCTAGCGGATCTTTCCCTATCGACCCCGACTCATTGCTCTAGGGCAAAGATCTAGAGTCCATTTGGTAGTACCTTGGGGTTTGCAGTCATTAGTGGCAGATCCTTCACTATCGATAGTGGGAAACCACCATTGTCTCCTGATCGATAGATTCTTACAGGTGTTCGACTCCAGCTCATCCATTCACACTTGTTAGATTGTACTGGGTACCTTGACGCTCATTATCATTATCGGTGAGTAGTCTCGCATTTGTTAACGGTATACATCAATGATCGGTAATCAAATGATTTCTCACATGGTCGACTTTAGATCATTTATTCCCATGGTGTAAAAATGTACCACGGTGGTCAGTGAAGACCTCAGGTTGTATCAGCATTCATTGGTTCACTTGACAGTTGCTCCTGTTGCTGCTAGTTGATACCACTCCACTTTATATGTTGCACTCAGTCATGGCGACATTCTATATGCTGGCACCTGAGTTTCGCAGTGTAGTACCATCCTATTCCATCATGTTTAGTTGGTACCTTTTGGGATCACTCTTTGATATCAGTGATCCGTTGCATCTTTCAGCATCATTGACAATCTTATATGCGATATTCAGACATGTACTTGCTCATCATGATCATATGATCCATTATGTATTTTTCAGTCATTTATACTTGTATACTTAGTGGATCCGCTTGTACTTGATATGCGGACATGCTTTACTTTTTCTGAGCATGGGTATGCCCGCCTCAGACTGTGTTTCTTTCTGATCTCCTTTGGTGGCTTGGCAGGCTGAATTCTGGTGAAGTTCTCCTCGGTTTTTGACAGACTTCCTTTCCATGTACTTGCATAATATATTTCGGCCATCATGTACCCCTTCTGGCATCATATATTAGGGGGCATCTGTTACAGCTCCAAATCTCACTCCTATGGTTTGTGATGCTGTACTCATGGCCTAGGGCAACCCCTCCTCCAGACCTAGTCCTAAAATTTAAAAAACAGTGTTTTATCCCTTATACGCGACATTTCCCTGAGTTAAATGCTTGTATACGTGGGGCTGTGTATACCCAACCCATGTATATGTATTAAAACACTTAAAAAAATATAAAACTCCTCATTTTCAGGCGGAGATCGTGGGTTTTACCTGTTGATTACCTGTAAGTGCCCATGGCCCAACTGTTCCCAACCAACTCCCAACTAAAAAACTACTTCGGGAGAGGTATAAAAAGACCTCAAAGGGAAGGCCTAAGGGAGGAGAGAAGAGAGATAAAGGTTATTATGCTGAGATTTTTCCCTTGACTAGGTCTGAAGTCCCTTGTGCCTTCTGCACTTCCCCCATTTTGTACTGGAAACCTTTGTTTCCTTGTGTGTTGATGTTCATCCACCATTTATGACATCATGGAGAGAGTCTTGGAAGGAGTTTGTTAAAGGCTTGAGGATGGAACGGATCTGGAAGGAAGCTTTGCTTGGAGCCTGCTAAAGGTGACTCAGGTGAAAATATTCCTTTTTTATGTACTTTATTTGTCTATAATAAAAGAAACACATGTCTTGGTTCCCGAAATGAATCTTCTTTATGTTAATGATACTCATGTTTAGAATTCATATGTAAATGGTTGTTTGGATTTCATAACTAACTACCTTTCTTTATAACATGAAGATGGTTTCTTTATAATTTTTTGTCCATATACTGTTGTGTTCTTTGAATTGGTTGTTTTGCAGGACAAAAGAGAAGAAGGGAACTCCAAGAAGGGTTTGGACCCTAAGGGCCTTCTCAAACGTAGGATCAAAGGTACGTACCCTTATCATAGAATTTGCTTATAATAGCATAAATGGTTGTGTGAATGTATGTTTCTTTGAATAGACAACTTTCAGTCTGCTAGGGTTTCAACCCAAAAAGCCCTAGGGGAGCAATTCCCTCCAATAGAAAGACATCGCCTGATTACCAGCCAATGTTGTAAGCTGTTAACAGGTGCAAGAGGAATCACCGATAATGATGATGACCCTCAAGGTACTACAGTACAATTCACGTGGTGTCAATAAGGGACTTGGCATCAAACACCACGCAAAATATTTTGGTCGAAGGCCATTGATGTAAACCTGTTGCCGGAAGTGAGAAACTTGCCATTGAGGCACGCAAGCTTCAAAGTACTGAAAGGGTTGTTCCTAGATCGACTTCCTGGATAATGAGTTGATGTCGACAAGAAGCGATCCGTCATAGGAGGGCCTTAGTGAATCCCACATCAATGACACGAAATGGAGAAAATGATTTTAATGGAGGTGAAAGCGATCTGATGACATAAGGTTCAGGGTGGCGTTCATGAAAGAATGGAGCGTAAATGTATTGCAGCGGATGAGACACAGGCGAATTCTGTGAGAGACTTCTCTTGAACATATCAGAGACACTGACATGATGGATTGGTAGTGTTAACCCCAAATATGGATGGTGTGATGGACCAATGGTGATATGACCAGTGAACGGAACAACCCAACCCGACTCGGATGCGGAGTGAAAGTGTCATGTTCAAGAGCGACTTGCTACCAATAAAGTTTCTTCAAGTTTTCTTCCCAATCTTTCCCCAGTCATTGTTGACCAGTACCTCTTTATTTTTGTCAAGCTTGAGGAGGATAATATATGCTTGTTCTATAATTTTCCCTTTGGGCAAACCCATCGCTATGTTTTAACGAGCCTAGCGATAGTGAAACTCGTTCTTGTCGGTATGGACAAGTTTGTCACTATTAGGTTTTAACGAGTTTAACGACAAAGACAACTCGGTCCTTTTCAATTTTAGAGAGTCCGAAAGGGACGTAAAGAAAACTCTAACAGTTCTTTTTCGTCATATAATCCCTTAAGTCTGAAAAGTATAAAATAACACAAAAGGGATGAATTTTCGGTAATTTTAACGAGCCGAACAAAACAAGCGCTCGATCTTTTTGTGTAATAATCCCTCAGGTCCAAAAAGATTAAAATCTAAAGGAGGGATAGCTCTTCCGGTCACTTTAACGAGCTGGAGAGGCCAATTTGTCGACAATCTTTTCATATTTTATGAGTCAGATGAAAAGAGCTTAAAGGAGACTCATTTTCTGAGGAACGAGTGATGAATTCGGGTAGCAGCTAATTCCAGGTAAGGTTTGGAATTTTCCAATCACGGCAGTGTCACAAGGATGGCTAACAGGATCACTCTTCGTAGTTGTTCCTCGAAAAGGGTAAACAATCAAATGGAGGTGAATGATCGGCCAATACAGAGTGGAGGTGATGATGAGAACATGACCAAGGCTTCAAAGGCTGATGATAATGCATTCACAATGGTTATTTACCGGAAATTGGTTCATTTTTTAATGAGCTTAAACTCTGGGGGAGCGTTTGCTCGTTGCTTATGTTTATTTTTTAACGAGCTTGATTTCCGCATTAAAACTTCTCGATCTAGTCATATAATAAGGATTTCTCATCTAAGATGCCATTTTTTATGGAGCTTGCACCTTACAAAGCTTTGCCCCGGATCCTTTCTTTATCCAAGTTAGGAAACAACCAATCCTACGAGTTTAAAGGGTTAGAGGACCTACAAATTTAAAAGAATAAATGGCCGGTCTTTCCTTGCATGCCAAAAGGTTTGCATGCCCCCAGGTATAGTGAAAAATTTCCAGGTTACCAAACATTGTTCTACCCACACTACGGACAAAACACTTCCTCGGCGATGTCTACCGAAATAAACAAAGGTGAGTGGCACAACTAGCTCCACTCACATAAATTTGACGAAGGAATCTTATTCCAGTCTAATCTCATAAACCAATCATATATCCTTCGCAGAAACCTACCCTATACCCAAGGTTTTCCTGTCGAAACAAACCAGGGTGCATGCCCCCTCAGTTTCATTCATATCCTCCGAATCACTCGCGCTCATCAAGTGGACGGACTGGGGATTGATGAGACATTCCTTGCATGAAAAGACCATTCAGGGATGCTATTTGACTATTTTCTATGTGTGAGCTAGGGAATGAAAGTTGGTCTACGAGCTTGACCACTCTTCCTTCATGCAGAAAACACATTACTCTAAAGAGTGAGGAGACAATGGCTCCCATGCAATAAATATAGTCACGTCCAAGGAGTAGATTATAATATAGGGGTCCTTGGACTACCATTACGTTCATGTGAATGGTTTTCCTTCTCAATGTTATCACCACATTGGGAAGGATCCCTAACGGTCGACTGGTTCCTTTGTCAAAGCCTGTTAGATTTTGTTGGCATTATGTTTCAGGAATGGCTATATATGTTACAGATGTTGTACTTGATGGCAACTCCCCTGGCAAGGCTCTCTTTTTATTAAAAATAAAGAAGGACGCAGGAAATCAGTTCAGAAGATGCGTACCCGCAGGTACACCATGCAGAGGCCGCGTCCAGAGACGCAGGCCAGCCATTCAGGAGGTGCGTCCACCCAGTGCACACATTTCAAGACAGAGAAAAGCTCACGTGGGGGTTTCTTGTGTTTTACTCTTGGTATCTAGCCGACGGTATTGTGTTATTATGGTGTTGGCTCGTGGTATTGTTCCATGTTTTGAGGAGGAGCTTGCCTATATAAAGCAAAGGAGATCATTTGGATTTGGTATGTCTTTGGTTGAATATCTTATGAGGTGAGATCTGGTCTAGATCTAAAAGGCGAATCTACTGAAGGACTGAGATCTCTTTGGTACAAGATCAGATCTGTAGATCTGACTGTTTGGGTTACACTTAAAGTCTTGAAATCATTCATACCCGAAAGGACGCAGGTACAGTGAAAGGAAAGTGCGCCGGGACGCAGTGCAGTAGGAGGATACCTGCGTGGGGACGCAGGGTAGATGAAGTTCAGGAGAGTCCAGGACGCAGTTCAGTATCTGGAAGATCTGCGTGGGGACGCAGGGCGACCAAGGTTCAGGTGCGTCCCTGAAGCAACAGGACGCGGCGCGATAGTGTTTTTGGGTGCGTCCCTGCAGCAACAGGACGCAGTTCAGTTGAAGGAACAGTGCGTGGGAACGCGGTGCAGCAGAAGGATCTCTGCGTGTGGACGCAGGGGAGCATAAGGTTAACTGTGTCTGGTCGCAGGCCACAGAAGGGAAAACTGCGTCTCTGTCTTAAGATGTTCTGTTGATTGAATTTCTCTGTTGATAAGGTGTTCTGGGTTAGTTCTGTTATTACTGATCTGATAACTGTAGTGGACTGTAACTGTTATGTACTTGATGATCATTTGATGCTTTATGAAAAGAAGTAGGGGGTTGTAGCTCCCTTCCAGGAGAAGACTGGAAAACGAGAGAGAGTTGTAGCTCTCTGCAGGTTGCAGCCTGCGTACTGGTAAAGGACTGCACCAGTACAAAATCATTGTAAAAGGAGTTTCTAATTTGAAAGAAGATAGAGACATATTGCAGCAGGTGGTTTTCACCCACATTGGGTTTCCACCTTACATCTTGTGTTCTTTGGTGTGACTATCTGTTTTCCTTGTTCATGCTCATTATTTTATGGTACTGACATGCAAAAATAATTCAAAGATCAAATAAGGAAGATTTATTAAATTGCTAGATAATACTGATTCACCCCCCCTCTCAGTATTATTTCCAACAGATTTCTCATTTCAGGCAAAAGTGATGGCGAACCAAGCACTTTCCAAGCAGTTGAGGAAAGGATACTCATAGAAGCCCCTTCATCTATGATGGTACCGGCCATGACCATTCTATATATTTGAGCAATGATTCGAAATGGTACACTAGCCGGTAAATGGGGTCTGCCTAGTAGATTCCAATCGAAGGAAACAACTAGGTTGCTTGGAGGTGGGACCGAATAGACGGCCGAATATGACTTTGACAAAATTCCTTCCTGCAGTAAAGGAACGAGTAGACTGCTGCCATGTTCATCGGAGTCTGTGCTTACGAAGAGAATTTTAACAATTTCGTTCTTGTTTTCTCCGGTGACTGTATCATTTGAAGATGGACCGTCTGAAGGCAAGACTGGGTCAACTGCCACCTTGACCTTTTGACTTTCATCTGGTGTGGATTCAGAGTGTTCATCATCAATGATAGATGCTTCAGCTGACCATAATGGCGTGTCAGCCGGATTTTCAACTAGTGACGGACTTGGCAAGAGTTTCTTATATCCAGGAGGAAGCCGTAACAGTGAAACCGGATGGTCGTCCAAAACTCTTTTAGCCTCATCTAAGAAGGGAAAACGGTGGATGGTGTGATTGCCTTCACACAGTTTACAAGTAAATTTACATTTTCCTTTTTGTCCAGGGGCTTCACTTTCACTAGTTGATGGTGTATTCTCAACATGATCGTCAGAGGTTGATGACACCAGATTGTGCAAACGAGGAGACCAGTCCCTTAAGATCCGAGGGATGCAAGGCTAATCTTGATGATAGTGGTCTCCTTTGCAAATGACACGTGGCGATTTAGGGCTGGATGGTGCAGTGTGTGGATTTTTGCTAGACGATCTCTGGTTGCCCCTTTTCACCTTTGGCTCCTTCTTCTTCTTCTCTTTCTTCTTCTTCTCCTTCTTCTTCTCGGTTACTTGATTTTTGACTTTACCAACTTCATCAAGCGAAGAGGAAGGAGGAGAGGGAGAATTGGACAAAGTAGAAGGTTGGGGGGTAAATCTGGTATCATTTAGTTGTTGACTTGATTGTTCAGGAATCACGATGTTCTGAACGACAGAGGTCGAGAAGAGCCATGCGGGCAAGCCGATTGTCAGTCCTGGAAGTGACAATGTGGCCATATCGGGTGCACCAACATCTCCCCAAGGGGAACTCCTTGGTTGGTGAACTCCATTTTTCTCAACCTAAGACCAACGTAAGAAAGGTGATGTTTATTCTGATTAAAATAAATTTTAGACGCTTTGACACAACTTGTTTTTTCAATTTTTAAGAGTCGAGAAAAAAGAAAAGATGACTCTAGTCGCCTTTGATTTTTAATGAGCTTGAAGTGACAAGTGCTCAGATGGACCTTTTCCTTTAAGGAGTCTGAAAAGGAATGAAAGAGACTACTCTGGAAATCTAGACAGAGGGATTACCAAACCAATCGCAAAACTGCATAATACTTTTTACGGTACGACAGTCAATCTTCCCGAATGTTGTGTTTAGTGCATTGCGATCAATAGGGCGGCAGACATGGCTTTCTATGGATAAAGGATAAAGCCTATTGTGGTCTCCCAATATATACTCGACAGTACGTGGGAGTACAAGTCTGTACTGGCACTTATCGTCTCAAAGTGGAGGAATCACCCAACCAGCAATGAAAACAACAGTTACCAGGCTTTACGACGCCGGAATACGTCTCTAGCCTAGACTTCTAAATGTTGTGCATTAGGTTCCAAAGCGTTTTTAGATTCATTAAATTTATTTTATAGTTGATCTTGCTTAAGAAATTTGCCTTTCAGGTTCACCGCTTGATGTAGATATACAATTCCTAAAATGCAATCTAAGATGATAAACAATCGTTTAATCTCCTTTTTGCAATGAAAATCCTAGCTACTAAAGAAAGAGAGATGATATTCTTTCAACATAGAGCTGAGAGCACACACTATATGCACTGTCCTAAATCAAACCAACAGACAGTCTAAATGAAAATGCACATGCATGTATTTGTTTTCAGCCTTCTTAATGTGTGAATGATAAAAAGAAAGCTAAGCACAAATCTGAATTATTTTTCAAAGCGACATTATTAACAAGTTTCTTTTCAAAACAAAATGAAGACAATGACAACACTTTGTTATTTGGAATTGAAAACTTGCTTTTGACACTTGAAAAACTATTAATTCAAATCAAATACAAGAGTAACAGTGTAATCGACTATCAAGAACAATCGGATTCTCTTCTATGACTGAAAATGACACTTCCGACACTTCCAGATTAAGAAACGACAGTTCAATTACGCTACTTCTTTGTAAAAGAGAACTAGAAATGGCTCACAATACATAGAAACATTTATAGTTCTTTGCACAATGGAGGCAGAATAATGGCAAGGAAGGAGGTTTCCAACAGAGGTATACTGACTATAGACAACAAAACTCCTGAATAGAGCTGAAAAGAGTGAAAAAACCAAAGTCTGAAGGAAAAATTAGCCCTTTCTTATCAGCGCACCTATTACACAGGGGTTCCAGTATGCATCCCACCTACAGCACACGGGAAGTGCAATGCATATTGATATCCTTGAATAGTGGGTGCGATGGTACAGTGCGAGACTTTTGATCCAGTTCTTGATCACAGTTCGCAACACAGTTCAGGGATTTAGGCCGAGCAAGTGGTAATCAGTAAATAAATCATAGGGGTAGATCTAAGGAGGTTACTAGAGCCACCACAAGGGCAATTATAGAGCTTGTAAATCGACTGTTCAGTTCATAAACAAAACCTGGATATGGATTGAAGCAGCATTGATCTACTTTGCACTTGCATAGCAAATGCAGTTCGAAGGCTAGCTGGCTTGACTTCAGGCTCTGTATGTAAGTTTATAAAGCAAACAAATATAGAAAAAAAAACAATCTATTCGCTCCCCAGCAGAGTCGCCATTTTGTTATCAGGAAATCTAGTGTCTATGCAAAGCTGCTAGTCCCACTAAGGCTGGTAGCTACCCTAGAAACAAACAAACTAAAACCACTTTCGTTTTCCTTTATGAGAAGTAGATAAGAGGGGAACAAAGGAGACCAACCTCTATCTTGCGCTTGGTTCCTTGATTGATTCCTCTCCCTTCTGATAGATCTTTTCCACTCGCTTCTTCGTCTACCCAGCTTCAAAGAGAACCTGTGGAATCAAAGCAACATAACACTATCTAAGAACAGAGATCTACTATCATAAACAATATAGGACCAGATATATATTGACCACACAAATGCATATATCATCAATCATACAAGAATGTGGAGGAAAATTTTAATATCTTTATTAATAATCAAAAATAGCAAAGAGGATTACAACCAATTTTTCTGACCCAGCGTCATCCTCTCAGCAAGAAAGCCCTTCTTCACCTCATGAAAAGCTCAGATCACCCAACACTATGATGTTACACCAAGAAACCGGTAGCACTTCCTTACAAGATACAAAATTCCAGCCTCTGGATCTTTGGGATGAGGGATCCATATATAGATGTTTGAAAGGGGGGTGAGTCAGCTTCTGAGATTTGATTAGTGTCCTCTCTCTGATATTTCTTGATTCCACTTGGAGATTGATGATCTCTTACTCATCCCTGGGCGAATGCAAAGGCAAGTTTCACAGGAGAAGTTTCTGGAAGATTCCATGATCCTCCACCTCATAGATTGACCCTGCCATTTGTCCACTCTCACCCATTGCACCCCATAGAAGGGCTTTTCAGTATGCATCGCACCTCCCGTGTGCATTTAGGTGGGATGCAGTGCACTTTGACCATGGAGCAAGTGAGATGGTCCAATTTTGACCAGTTATGAGTAGTTTTTCATGGAGAACTTCTGGGAGATGATGTAATCAGCTGACCTTGTTCTTTTAAGGGTTGGAACAACACTTTTAGGGACTTAAGAGCCCTTGGTTTATGGACATTTATGATTGGGTTTGCAGTGCCCAAAAATGTCTATAACAAAAGGAGGAAAGTATGAGTGGTAATGGACTCACACATATTGCAGAATGTTAAGCTGACAATTTTTCTGCAACAACCACTCTTCAATTTCTTCCTTCGTAGGGTTCTAATGGCATGACATCAAACATCCCTTAGGCAGATCCTGGTCCCAACAACGGAACCATTTGTTGGCTTGTTGGGGCCTGACCCAGGTTCAAAGGTGATTTAGCCAAACAAATCCTGAAACAACTGGCCCTTTCGGCAACAGCCCGCGGTGCGCAGACTGAGGTCTCACCCGAGGTAGTATGGGAGGGTGCTAGAACTAGGTTTTCGCACCCTAGGGATATCTTTATGAGGTCTAGGAACGTTCACGAACTAAACTTGCATGCTTGCGCTGCTCCATGCAGCTGTCTAACCTTTGCAACTTGTGCGACTACTTCCGCGCAGCTCTTAAAGAGCACGAAGTGGTGCTATCTAGATCCTTTATCCTTACTATGCTATTATTATGGATCTTGATTTAATTGTGTGTACCCAATATTCTTATTAACCATTCAACATTCATAACAAGTGTGCGCAATCATAAAACTGTAAAGAGATGCATAAATACAACCAAAGCATAAACACACAGATCTACGAGCAGATGCACAATATTTCACAATCAGCTTATCTTTTATTAACCCTCGGTTCAGATACATTCCCAACTCCACCCTGTGCACTCAGCTGTAGGGGTCCGCACACACAGCTATAGACTCTACCCAGCCTCTACGCACTCAGCTACAGAGCCTCTTACTACTACTATGACCCAAGACTTGGACTTACAGACTCAAAGCGAATCCCTCATTCAAAACCCATATTACTTCTCAAATCTAAGACACCCTTTTACACTTAGAGCCTCGCTTTATTTATACAATCCCATGGTCCGCAGGCCATGGGTAAGCCAACACATTTTATATTAAATTACATTATTCTAGGGTAGACAACCCTAGACTCTTACACTCTGCGCCCACATTTTGCGGGGTCTTTACATTACATTGACCAAAACACGGGCTTTAAGCCCCAAAAACAAGCTATGGGGGGATCTGCTGCCCAACAATCCATAAGAATCATTAACATGATAAGAACTAAAGTGAAAAGAGGCTACAAACTCAAAAAAATTGATCTGAACAGTAGCATAAAAACTCTCACAAACAAGAAATAATTCAAGAAGACCAAGAAAACTTTTCAAGATTGCAAGAAGGACTTTCCCAAAAACCAAGAAAAAACTCAATATGTCAACTTTCAAGAAAACAAGGCAAAGCAAAGTAAAGGCTAGGTTATAATTGAATTGAGACCAATTCCCTATTCCAAAAGCTTAGAACAACCAAGAACTTCACTGAGAAGCCTTGAACCCAAACATGGAAACTAACACTTAACCAAAAAGAAAACCCTAGGTTGACTAGGTTTTTCCACAAAGAGAGATAGGAAACTAAAAATCTGCAAGAAGCAAGACTCTCCCAAACAATCAATGACTAAACAGAAGCCATAAAAATCAGGCAAAACCCTTTATTGGACTCAGAATTTGAAAATTCCATTCAAAACCAAGCATACGTGACTGTATAGCGACAGATCTGTGTGTATACACAACTGCACCCAAGGAAACCCATGTATACACATGTTCCTTTAGAGAAACATGCATGTATAAGTGACTGTGTGAACAAAAAACAACGTATACAAAAGACAACAAATAAAAATAAAAATTTAGGCTTCATCCAAAAGATCGAATTTTTGCCCAAATTGCAAAAAGCCAAAGATACTGGAAAAACCAAGAAACCAAACAAGAAGGCCCAAATCAAGAGAGAAACATCCCAACCAAGGAAATACAAGATTGTATTCCCCAACAGATTTGCCAATTTTGTTAAGGGAATATTACACCCTAGATTCTGGGTTAAGAACCCCAATAGATTGAAGGGCATACACCAACAAGAAGCAAGAAAACAATCAGTCCTAATGCTAAAACTACTAATGTGGGATGAAGAGATAGTACTCGTATGTCCTACGTTTGAGGATGTTCCCATAGGCTCCAAACCCCTTGATTCCTCGAATGCTTCCAAACTTGCAACTCATTCCAGAAAAGCATATATACTAGCGGTAGTTCAAAGCATGTTCAATATTTGAATGTTAGATCATATAAGCATATAAATATAAAACATGAGATCATACATAATTAGATCATAACATGAATTAAATCATAAAGATCATCACATTGGGAACAAGATAGAGCTTCTTAATTGATGCCTGCAAAGAATGTGGAAGAATATAACCTGATTCAACCATGGCTCCAAGTGAATCCTTCCTCTAGATCCACCCAGCCCAAGCCTGAACAATCCTCTTTCAAATGCATACACATAGATTCCATATAAAGGAGATGGACATATCTATAAGGAAACAAGTGTTGGAGACACGATTGTTGTTACACCAAAACCCGCAGGTGTTAGTAAACAGACACATCACCAGATTTAAGCACATGCCACGAAACACATGAGGAGCATTGACCTTCTACACCACCGCCATTAACAAGGAGCCAACAATCCCCCCCCCCCAACGCGAGCCTAGTGTGTTTTGAACTCGAGACCTCTGGCTCTAATACCACTTGTTGGAGACATGATTGCCATTACACCAAAACCCGCAGGTGTTAGTAAATAGACACATCACTAGATTTAAGCACATGCCACGAAACACATGGGGAGCGTTGACCTTCTACACTGCCACCATTAACAGGGAGCCAACAACAAGGGTTTCCTATAGATGGTAGTACAGGAGTTTCCAGGATAAATCAGACTTGATCGGGGACTAATTGGATATAATATCAATATCCTAACTTTCTCCTCCCGTTAGGGCGTCCCATGAGTGTTACAAGTCTATTTGGGAACATCACTCCCAATGATCAGATCAGTGTAAATAGGGTCTATCAAACCCTAATTCATCTGCTACATGCCCTAGACATGCCACCTCATTGAATGCTTTCATCCATGAGAGTTTCCTGACTTCAAACCCTACTGAAGTGCTTCCTTGGGTTACCAGCACACCCCTGGTCAGGGGTAAGTGCTCTACAGAGCAGGTAGCCCCATTCAAGGCTGAGTTTCAGAGCACCTAAGCCCACTCAAGCCTATGTTGGGTGATGAGCCTCATCATTGGGTAATTATATGGGCCTTAATTCACCTCCTAGCTCAGTCAAACCAACTATTCTCACAACTTATTGCATACTTTTGATTATATTTTGTTTATGAGATGAGTTAGAGTTGGATATTTTGCTTTGTGGTATAATGTGCATTTAACACAGGATTAAAGGATAAAAGTAAGAAATTTTGGAAAATACCTTGGTCAAAACTTGAATGGGACAAGGGAGATGAATTATAGGATATAAATCCTCCTCATTTACTACCCCTCCATTCGAATATTCCTCCATCAGCTCGAAGTGAAAATAGCCAGATCATGAGGACTAGAAGGCAGTCGAGCAAGTGAAAGTCAAAGCACCAGTTTATCTCGCGTTTAGGAGCCAAGAATCCATAATTTTAAGTAAGTTGTTGGAGACTTCAGACGTATAAGTAGAGAGGCCTCGGACCTCAGTAGGATTCGTACTTTTGATTATAAAACTCTACTTTATTTTCGAGCTGCAAGACTTGTGACAATTTTTTATGTAATCCATTGTTTTGATAATAAGAATGAGTTTGGTTTTGAGCCAGCACTAAGTTAAATTAGAGGGCCAAAGCTCTTACGTTAGGGCCCAACCCTAGTAGCTAAGTCTCCTCTTTATTGTACATGTATTCTAGCATAGATTCATGGTTTAATTGTTCATTTGCTTGAGTAGCTACATTTCCATTACAACAATGTAGCGCATAGATTCATGGTTTGATTGTTCATTTGCTTAAGTAGTTGCATTTCCATTACAGCAATGTAGCGTAGATTGGTTATGTTTTAGTTTTCTTCCATTTGTGCCTTCTTTCAATTAGTATGTTATAAAGGAGAAAAGATCCCCATAATGTTGTTAGTAGGTGTCTCGGCCTCACCTCCTCCCTCTAGGACCATGACTTGAGGGAGAAACCCTTCAGCAACCCCAAAAACACAGATTTCTAGTTCCTGCATGAGCTTTGGAGTTTTTCATCTTGATTCAGTACTTGGTTCATTTCATCATTATCATTTTCAATCATTGTCTTTCTATAATAGATCTCACTCGTATTCTCATTTCCTTCAGCATGAAATGCTTAGCAGAAGCCAATAAATCACGTCTTAATCAGATTATACTCGTAGATCTCCTTACCATCCGATCCACAACAAACCTGACCAATCACCATCAATCGCATGCGTATTCATTTCAACGTTTGACTTTAGGCTCTCCAAATCTCCATCGTCGATATACCTCGCTTGATCCAACGGTTATCGCATCACCCGCTCGCCAACTAGCTTGGCCAATCTCAATCGTTGATCAATCCCGCATAATCCAACAGCTATCGTGAAATCTCACATGAATTATTCCATGATCGATACCTGACCGAGAGCACGCGAGAAAAGTGGTTTTCCTGTGCTACATGTCACTCACTTAGGCTAATCGTGTAAAATTTAGGAATTCTGCTTACAGCTCTTGGGGCGCGCGAGATACTACTTACCACCTAGATTCATTCCAACGTTTGAATTTATGCACTCCAAATCTCCACTGTCGATCTGCCTTGCTTGATCCAATGGCTATCGCATAACCTGATTTCCAACTAGCTTGGCTGATCTCCACCATTGATCAATCTCACACGATCCAACGGCTATCGCACAATCTTGCGCGAATTCTTGCACGGTCGTTATCCAATCAAGAGCACGTGAGAAAAGTGGTTTTCTCGTGCTACATGTCACTCACTTAGGCTAAGCACGCAAAAATTTAGGAGTTCCACTTACAGCTTTGAGGGTGGGCGAGAAACTGCTTACCACCTACAAAAACCTGTTCCATCATTCCGCACATTTTCCGCCCTTCTGTCGACACGTGACTTGATGTCATCCATCCATCTATGGACTTCATCCCGATGATAAAATCTCCACCATTCATCTTCCGTTAATCATGTTTGTCCCTCTATTCACTTAATCCCCTCCGATAAGATCTCTGCCATTCATCGCCTATTAGTCCTGTTCATCCATCTATTCACGTAATCTCCTGCGATAAGATCTCCAACGCTCATCTTCCATTTTAACTGTTTGCTGATCGATCTAATGGTTCCTATGCATTGTTCCCTCATTACGTCCTCACTTCACTGATTCCGATCTTTGATTGCATTTCCTCTTGACTCCTTCCCGAACTTTGTTTTGCATATCATTTAAATGCTGCCACTTCCAAGCTTCGATTTAGTTATTCAATCAAACTCTAACACTATCCGATCATCAAAAAACCAAGAAAGTGAAAAAAGATTTAGTTTCATTTCCTATCTTACTTATTAGTTTGGTTTGATGCTCTTTACTTCTGTAACTTAGATAGCAGCATTAGTTTAGTGTTAATTTAGAAATTTAGCAAGTTGTATTGATAGTGATGCGGTGATAGTGGGGCACCAAAAACAGGTTCAACAATCCCGAATTCTCCACTCTGTGGATCCATTCCACTATCTCTAGCTCAGTGGCACATGAGTCCACGTAGTAGACATGCTTCATATAGTTGGTTGTCGATAGGTGAGGGAACCGCTCATGGTCTACCAGGTCCCAATCTTCCATCTTTAGCAAGGGGATACGTGCAAGGTGCAGACCTTTGAAGGGAACCAGTTCTGGTTGCAAGGGCGTAGAAATGACAAATTTTTTTGAGTCTGGGTCCTTGGTGACCTTTGCCTTCCCCTTGCGTGGAGATATATAGTCAGGTAACTTTGTAATTGTCTCCATTCCCTCAGTGTTTATCTCCTCGATGCCCTATCCTTTCTCAGCCTTCAAATCGACAACCTTCTCGAGCTGCTTGTCTTTCTTCTGGTTTTTAGTTGTAAAGTGTTTTATGGGTGATTCACGAACTAGCACAAGCTTCTTTTGTTTATCCTTCTTTGGTTTCTGGGTTTCTCTAATAGGGGCAGACTTCAACCTAGGCCACCTTGGTGCCATAGGCACAGGAGCCAGATCTTCCATACTCACTACCTCTGGAGTAGCTCCTTCAGACGTGTAATCCAGATTTAAACAAGAACGCAACAAATTATAGATACAACCATAAATACAAAGATACAGTAGAAATAACCCTTCATTTCATTAATATCAAATATTGAAAAATGCTTACAAACAGAATGGAAATAAGACTAGCTCAGGCAATGGTAGCTTATCTCTGAGAAGGGATGTGGTTGCTAGATGGCTCTAAACTATGTTACAATGAGGCTCAAGGGAATTTTATTATTGAACAATAAGAGCAAACCCTAAACAACCAAAACCCTAGTCTGAAACGTTGGTTTCATAAATGGTTCACAGGTTTTTCCACTAAGCATAATACTCTACCAGCCTATATGGATTCTCTCTTTAAAACCAAAACCCTAACCCAAGGAGATGTAACATCAAGAGTTTATGGGCCCCATTGAGGTGAGTTGGACAGCTAAATTCCCGAGGTCACGACTTGGTCATATTATCTCTGTTTGACGCACATGATAACCCATTGGAAATATCTCTCCAAGGACTATGACAGAAAAGCTGATTTTAAACAGAAAATCATTGGCGGTAGATTTACAAAAAAATGTTGTTTAGGGCCTCAAAATGGCTCCATAAGTATAGGACCCAAAAAACTACTAAAAATAGTAAATTGTGCTACAATTAAGGAAATTGAAAAATTGAAAGAAACAATGGTGGGGGTCCAAGTGGAATTGGCAAGTGGCCACCAATATCCACCTAGATCATTCCTCCCCCTTAGGAAGCAATGGTCCCCATTGCATTGAGTTCCTCCATGAGATGAGGAAACTTCTACTTGCTTCTACTCAACTTGGTCCCTGGTGAGCAACTTGCCCTCGTGAAGGAGTTGGCCTACTTTGACAACTTGATATAGTTGGATCTTCTACTGGTGAGTGTTCTTGATCTGCGTGTCCATGATCTGATCAATTGTGACTTTCTCCATGCAATCTAGATTTAACTCTGTAGGTGTGAGTTGTTCTATAATTTCTAATGTGTCCAGTAAAGGTGGGAAGTATGGTCAAAGGCAATCCACATTGAACACTGGGTGTAGGCCAAGGAATGGGGAAATGCTAAGCTCAAATGCATTGTCACCCACAACCTTGGTAATGGTGTAAGGACCATATCATAGTGGTATGAGTTTATGATAGGCTCCAGGAAGGCATTACTTCTGCAAATGTAACTAGACTTTGTCGCTGACTCGAAACTTGTGTGGCACCTAATGTTGATCATGTCATTGCTTGTACTTGGCATTTGGTTTCTCCAGAATTTCATGGACTTACTGGAGGATATGTTGGATGTGCTTAATGAAGTTGTTTTCCTTATTAGCTTCCGACTGGACATGAGCCGAATCTGCCTGAGTAGCTGCAAATGGTATGGCCACATCAATGGGACATAGTGGTTTGAATCCCAAACCCACCTGAAGAGGGTTGTGTCCTGTCGAGCTATGGAGGTCCTGGTTATAGTTGTGTTGGACATAGGGAAGGCTCTCATCCCATGTGCGTGGATTCTTTGAGTTGTACATGCGCAGAATGTGCACGATCATCTTGTTGATGACCTCTATCTGGCCATCAGTTTGGGGATGAAAAGTTGTGGACTTAATGAGCTTAGTGTCCAACATCGACCAGACACTGACCAAAATGTACTGAGGAAACTGCTTTCCTGATCTAAGATGATAGAATGTGGGATCCCAAAGTGTACCCACACTCGTTCAAAGAAGATTTTAGCAGTGGCTTCTATTGTGATATTCTTCTTGCAGGCTGCCAGAATGGCCATCTTCGAGAATCTATTGACAACCACAAAAACATAGTCATTGCCATGCTTAGTAGAAGGAAGGCTCAACATGTAATCCATGGAGATTGATTCCCAAAGTCGACTAATGGTAGGCAGCGAAGTATAGAGGTCTTGCTTCTTGATGGTCAGTTTGGAAGTGGCATAGGCAGTGCAGGACCTGATGTATTTCTTGACATCCTGTCGAAGATTCAGCCAGTAGAAATACTTCTGCAGTACTGCCACTATTTTCTCGACCCCAAAATGCCCAATGGCCTGACTGTAGTGCGCTTCACAAATCATCTTGGCTCACTCACTTGAAGGAACACAATTTTCTCCTAGGTGTCATAGCAGGGCATCCTGGAGGTGAAAATCTAGAACTTGTTGACCCTCCAAGATCATCTGGTATGTGTGGCTGAACTTTGGGTCGCTTTTGTAGAGAAGTGGACAATCAAAAGTTTCATGCCCACAAGAGTTGAGCACAGTTGTTAACACCATGGTCAGTGGTCAACTGAGGTAGTATGCAACATTATTGGTGCTACCCTTCTTATACATGATATTCAAATGGAACTGTTGGAGGTATGTGGACCACTTTTTATGGTGATCATTATGCAACTTCCCTTGCATCTGTATGAACTGCAGGGGTCTATGGTCTGTGTGGATGATTTTTTCCTTCCCCAAAATGCAATGCTTCCATTCTCAGAAAACCTGCACAATGGAATACATCTCTTTATCATAAGTGGGATATTTCCAGACTGTGTCTGAAAGTGTCTCACAATGATATGCCACTTGATTCCCCTAATGAGTAAGGACTACCCCAATAGCATAGTCAGAGGCATCTATCTCGATCTCAAATGGTTGTTGAAAGTATGGTAAAGTGAGCACTGGTACAGAGCTGAGGCGATGATTCAACTCTGTGAATGCCTTCTGTTGAGATTCAGGCCAAAAGAATTTTTCTTTTTCTCCTCCCTTGGTGTTTTGACTCAAGGGCCAAGTGGTATGAGAGAATCCCAACACGAACCTGCAGTAGAAATTGGCAAGACCCAGAAAATTGCAGAACTCTGTCAGAGTGGTTGGGGCTGACCAATCTTGAATGACTTGGATCTTGGCTGGATCCACATGCACCCCTCTTTCATCAATAATGTATCCTAGATACTGAGCCTGGGTCATGCCAAAAGTGCATTTATCCAAATTGGCACACATCCTGTGTTGCTGCAATGTTTGGAGAACCTATCGGATGCGGTGGAGGTGCTCTTCCCAACTCTGGCTGAAGATCAGGATGCTGTCCAAGTATACCACTACAAATGAGTTGGTGAATGGCTGCAAGATGTCATCCATCAGCCTCATGAAGGTTGCAAGAGCATTCGTTAACCCAAAAGGCATAACCAACCATTTGAAAAGGCCCTCCTTGGCTTTCAAGGCAGTCTTCCACACATCGGAGGGTTCGATCGGTATCTAGTGATAGCCGGACTTCAAGTCGATCTTGTTGAAATATTTTCCCCCTTCAGTTGGTCCAAAAGGTCATCAATCCTTGGGATCAGGTACCTATTCCGAACAGTGATCTTGTTCAGTGCCTGGTAGTCAATACAGAGTCTCCAAGTTCCATCCTTCTTTTGTACCAACACGATCAGCTCCCACAGGGCGATGAACTTGGATGGATGTGACCTTTGTACAAAAACTCCTGAATCTACCTCTTGATTTATATATTCTCTAGAACGGAGTGCCGATAGATTGGTCCATTGGGTAGCAGCACACCTCGGGTTAGATCGATGGATTGCTTGACCTAACAATGCAGAGGCACCCCTGTTGGGTTGTGTTATATTCTTTCCACGACTAGCCCATGTAGTTAACCGAGGGGTTAGAGGGGGGGTGGAGCCCCCCCTTCATTCTGCCAATTGTGTAGCTGGGGGGTGGGGGGGTCACAGGGGGTTTGAGGTGTACCCGTAACCCCACTTTATGGGGTCCGAGGTAGCGCCCCAGAAAATTTTTGTTTTTGACCCTATGTTAGGTTTGGTAGACCCACCTATGGTTTTGTGCATGATTTACGCACATGTTTTTTGGACGCGATGGTTTTCAGTCCATGGTATTGGAGACGATGGTTTTTCGGTCCATGGTATTGGATGCTTCGGCATGTATAAATATGTATTATAACATTGAAAGGAACATAATGAAAAATCAAGCTGGTAGTCCTAGTTTTGGGATTCGGGGGAAATCTTTGTGTATATGTGTTTTATGTGTTATGCTCTCACATTGTTTATTTTCTGTGTTTTAGAATTCATATGCAAGTAATTTTTGTACGGGGCTAAAACCTACATTTGGTATCAGAGCCAGTTTTGGCTTCAAGGGGATGCCTTTGTTGCTGAGGGGTTTCGCTCGGGCTTGTGGTAAACCCCGTTCAGTGGGAGATCTATGAGATCGATTCTGGTGGTGAAAGAAGACGGCGAGCAGTGGAAATATAGAGATCGAGAAATTTAATGGTCAGAGTTTTGAGTTGTGGAAACTCAATATGGAGGATCTGTTGGTGGATAAAGATGAGTGGATTGTGGTAGATCCAGGTACTAAACCAACGGGAGCGTCTGATGAAGAATGGAAGAAGTTGGATCGGAAGGCAAAGAGCACAATACGATTGTATGTCTTAGATTTAGTATTGTTGAATGTATCAGGGGAAGCTACGGCGAAGGCTTTGTGGGACAAGTTAGGGACTTTGTACCAATATAAGTCTCTGGTGAATAAACTGTTCCTGTGGAAAAAGCTATATAACCTGAGGATTAAAGATGGAGACTCGGTGACAGAGCATATGAACATATTTAATACTATGGTAAGTCAGTTAGCATCTATTGATATTAAAATTTCAGATGAATATAAGTGCATTAGTTTGTTGTGTTCTCTACCATATTCATGGGATAGTCTGGTTATTGCAATAGGTAGCAATGCAACTGCCTTGCAGTTTGATGAAATAGTCTCAACCTTGTTGAGGGAGGAGATGAGATAGAAAAATATGGAGAGCGAGAATGGTGATGCCTTTTCTGTATGAGGATGGTCCCAGAACAAAAACAAAAATAAGTCTTCAAGTGGGAGATCTAAATCTAGAGGGAGATCTAAATCTCCAGGAAAACCTGTAAAGGTGGTGTGTTGGAAATGCAGAAAGGAAGGGCACTACAAAAGGGACTGTAAATCTAAAGCTCCTGATAAAGGAAAGGGATCTGATGATGCTCCTTCTGCAGAGGCAAAAACCACCTCAAATGAAAGTGGGGATGTGTACCTGGCTTCTTCAAGTACACATGTAGATCATGAGGCATGGTTGATTGACTCAGGTGCATCCTTTCACTTCACTCCCCATAGAGAGTGGTTCTGCGAGTATGAGAAATAAGATGGTGGTGATGTCTTCTTAGGGGATGATAGGAAGGCTATAATCGTTGGTCACGGAAAGGTAAAGTTGAAGTTGCAAGGTGGAAGGGTTAGAACACTTCCAGGTGTTCTGCATATTCCTGCATTGGCCAGAAATCTGATTTCTGTAAGCAAGTTGGATGATGTAGGTGTAAAAACAGCGTTCGAGAAGGATACTTGCAAGATGGTTCGAGGAGCACTGGTATTGATGTGGGGAGTTCGGATTGGAACTCTGTACAAGCTGCAAGGTAGCACTGTTGTTGATGGTTGCAACAGTTTTGTGGTTCCTAAAAGTGGAGCAGAAATTTTGGTGGTCTCTGGAGAGAAGACCATGTGTGGCATCAAAGGCTTGGAAATATTGGAGAGAAGGGCCTTCGAATACTTCATGGTAAAGTTATGCTAGAAGGTATGAGTAATAGCTCTCTGGATTTTGATTTCTGTGAAAATTGTGTATATGGGAAGCAGAATCGGGTGCGTTTCCCCTCTGGCGGTAAGAGGGTGAAACATATATTAGAGCTTGGGCACAGTGATGTGTTTGGACCTGTGAAGGTTCCATCACTAGGTAAGCCTGTGTACTATGTATCATTTATAGATGACTTCTCAAGGAATACATGGATATATTTCCTTAAGAAGAAATCTAAAGCCTTTGATAGGTTTAAAGAATTTAAGGCTCTCGTGGAAAATCAAACAGAGAAGAAGATAAAGGTGCTAAGGATAGATAATGGTGGAGAGTTTTGCAGCAAGGAATTTGAAGAATTCTGTAAGAAGTGTGGTATAGAACGATAGAAGACTACTCCATATAGACCTCAACAAAATGGAGTTGCAAAAAGAATGAATAAGACATTAATGGAAAGGGCAAGAAGCATGCTTAGCGGTGCCAGGTTTGGACAGGAATTCTGGGCAGAGGCAGTAGATACTGCATGTTACTTGGTCAACAGGTCACCTTCATCAGCGTTGGAGGATAAGCCTCCACAAGAGGTATGGACTGGTAAGAAACCCTCTCTTTCACATCTGAGGGTATTTGGATGTGATGCATATGTACATGTTTCAAAGGAGAAAAGAACCAAGTTGGATAGTAAATAAAAAAAGTGCATCTTTATTGGGTATAAGGATGGTTTAAAGGGTTATAAGCTTTGGAACCCAGTATCAAGGAAGGTTGTGTACAGTAGAGATGTGGTGTTTAGAGAGGTAAAGATGTTATTAAACATGAAGTCCAACCAAAGGAACCTGAGAAGATAGAGTTTGAGCTAAAGGAGGAGGAATCAGACACTACAGTAGAGGAGGAATCAAAAGATGAAGAGCCACAAACTCCGAGTGTGAGAAGATTAGTTCGAGAAAGAAGGTAGCCAGAAAGGTATAGTCCATCTGCTTTCTATTCAAATTTTACTTTATCTATTACTAATGATGATCCCAGAACTGTGAAGGAAGCAGTAGATTCAGAGGATGGCAAACTCTAGAAAGAGGCCATGGTTGATGAAATGGCATCTTTGCACAAAAATGAGGCTTGGGATTTGGTGGAGTTGCCTGCTGGAAGGAAATCCATTGGCAGCAAATGGGTGTTCAAGAAGAAGAAAAATGCAGAAGGGAAGGTGGAGAAATACAAAGCTCGGTTGGTAGCAAAAGGTTATTCCTAGGTGCCAGGAATTGATTTTGGTGATATTTTTTCTCATGTTGCCAAGGTAACTTCTATTAGATTACTTTTATCTATTTTTGCTGCTTTTGATTTTGAGGTAGAATAGATGGATGTGAAAATAGCATTTCTTCACGGGGATCTGTAAGAGGAAATCTACACGAACCAACCTGAAGGCTTTGCAGTGAAGGGTGAGAAAGAATTAGTATGCAAGTTAAAGAAGTCTTTGTATGGGTTGAAACAGTCACCAAGGATGTGGTATCAGAAATTTGATACATTTATACGGGGACTTGGCTTCACTAGAAGCAAAGTAGATCATTGTGTGTGTTTTAAATTAATTGGTGACCGTGTTATTTATTTGGTCTTCTATGTGGATGATATGTTGCTGGTTGGAAATGACAAAGAAATTATCCGGGATTTGAAGACCCAATTGTCCTCCAAATTCAACATGAAAGATCTTGGTGTTGCAAACTATATTTTGGGCATGGAAATTAAAAGAGATCGAGCAAAGAGTAAGCTCTTGTTAAACTAGAAGAAGTATGTCGAGACAATACTGCAGAAGTTTAATATGCAGGATAGTAAACCGGTGAAGGTTCCTATTCGTGTAGTTGTGAGGTTATCTGCTCAACAGTGTCCCAAGACAGAAGAAGAGGAAGAGGACATGTCTCATGTTCCATATGCAAGTGCAGTCGGTAGCCTGATGTATGCAATGGTCTATACTAGACCAGGCATTGCACATGCAGTGGGAGTATTGAGCAGGTTTAAGTCAAAACCAGGGAAGGAGCACTGGACAGAAGTGAAGCGGGTTTTCAGGTATTTGCATGGCACTAGTGATTATGGTTTGTGCTAACAAGGAAGATCAGGATTGGATAGAATGTTAAATATTCGTGGTTTTGTTGATGCAGACTAGGCTGGAGATCTAGATCAGAGAAGATCTAAAAGTGGGTATGTGTTTAACCTATTTGGAGGTGCAGTCAGTTGGATGAGTAAGAAACAATCTATAGTGGCACTATCAACTACAGAGGCAGAATACATGGCAGCCACTCATGCAAGCAAGGAAGCAGTTTGGTTGCAGAGATTGTGTTCAAGTATGGGGCTAGTACAGGGAGCTATAAGGATAGACTGTGATAGCCAAAGTGCAATTTTCTTGGCAAAGAACCCTGCATATCATTCAAAGACAAAGCACATTAATTTTTAGTATCACTTTGTGAGGGATATGATAGAAGACAAAAAGGTGTTGTTGGTAAAGGTGGACACTTTGAAGAATACTGCAGATGCATTGACAAAATCTGTGAGCTCTAAGAAGTTATGTTGGTGTAGGGCTAGAAAAATGACTAAACTCTCTTGTGGCCCCCTATGGAAAGAAAACAACAAGTGGGATAATGTTAGGTTGTGTTATATTCTTTCCACGACCAGCCCATGTAGTTAACCGAGGGGTTAGAGGTGGAGGGGAGCCCCCCCTTCATTGCGCCGATTGTGTAGTGAGGGAGGGGGTCACAAGGGTTTTGAGGTGTACCCATAACCCCACTTTACGGGGTCCGGGGCAGCACCCCATAAAATTTTGGTTTTGGACCCTATGTTAGGTTGGGCAGACCCACCTATGGTTTTGTGCATGATTTTCGCACATGTTTTTTGGATGCGATGGTTTTCAGTCCATGGTATTGGACGCAATGGTTTTTTGGTCCATGGTATTAGATGCTACGACATGTATAAATATGTATTATAACATTAAAAGGAACATAATGAAAAATCAGGCTGGTAGTCCCGGTTTTGGGATCCAAGGGAAATCTTTGTGTATATGTGTTTTATGTGTTATGCTCTCGCATTGTTTATTTTCTGTGTTTTAGAATTCGTATGCAGGTAATTTCTGTACAGGGTTAAAACCTACAACCCCTGTGGGGGAGGTGAACATGTCCTTGTACTTCTCCATGACCTTGTCCATCTTTTGTTGCCGTGCAGAGGGGCCCTATCTGGAGGTGGTGGCCACCATCTTCTTCTTTCCTTGAGGGCGTATCATCAAGAAAACAAATTTCTCAGTTTTGGAAATGAGCTTACTACATTGTTTTGCAGTAACAAAACAGATGGCAATAGGCAGTGCTACCTCCGGTATCCTGTACAACTTATTTCCCAAAGTAAAAATAACAGCACGATGCCTTGACTTATATATAGAATGTCACTTCCATAAGTATGATTGGACTAATAATACATCACAAACATCAATGGGAGCAACGTCAGATAATACCTCATCCGTGAAGGGCTTGATGTTGTATGGAAGGCGGCACTGCTGGCTCACATGAAGATCCCGTCATTGGTGGAGCCACCTGATGGTGTATGGTTGTGGATGTGCTGTGGTCAATAAGCCCATCTGCTTCATGACCTCTGCCAAAATGAGGTTCTTTTGGCTCCCACTGTCAAAAATGAACAGTAGCGTGGAACCCTTTACCCACATCTGGGAGTGGAAGAGGATCTCCTCCTTTGGATCTTCATGTTCCTACTTCTGGATCTTCGTGGTGGAAACAGTGGCATTGGGCATCGCGTTAATAATTTTCTTCCCTTTGTCATTCCCCTTGTTGGTTTCTGACTCAGAGTTGTAACATGCATCTAATTATGAAACCTTTAGCTCGGCCACCAGTGACTACTTGGCCTGACACTCACTTGTGTTGTGGGTGGAGCTCTTATGGAACTCACACCACTTTCCTATGTCCTTCTTTCACTTTGTGGTGTTTTTATTTGCTTATGGTTTTGGTAGGTTGTCTTGGGTTGCCCCGCCTTGGCCTTGTCTTTTGTTCTGTTGTTTGGGTGCACCTTTCCTTTTCTTCAAATTCGCAAATCCAAAGTCTCACTTCTTTTGTTTAAACGTTTGATCAATCTTGACCGCATATCGGTATGTCGTGCCAAGCGAGGAGATGTCCGGGAATTCCATCTCGTCCTAGATGTACCTGTGCAGGCAGCTGAGGTACTTGAGAGCCAAATGTTTCTCAGAATCCTTGATACCCAACTTCATGCGAAGGGTATGAAACACATTTGTAAACTCTGGCACATCTTGGTCCTTTCCCTGTTGCAATGTTGTCCACTTTATGTATTATCCTCATAGCTCCAAGCAGGGTAGTACTACTCCTTGAAGGCATCCTGGAATGAGTTCCAAGTGGGTGCAGCTGAAAACAATGAGTTCGTACTTTCATCCTTATTCTCACAATAGGTTTCCACCAGTCCTTGACGTGGGGGGCTGCTTTGAGAAGTGCAAAGATGATATTTTTCTGTTCATGATTTTTCCAGCTGGAAAAATCATGAACGGAAAAATATCCTTCTAACATATTTAACCATTTATCTATAGCATCTGCATCTATCTAACCCTCAAATATGGGAATGTCAAAGTTAACTTGTACCTTAAAGGGTGTGGCACTTCTAGAATAGTTGTCGGAAGTAGATGCATCACCCTTGGGTAGCCGCTAAAGGATCTGGGAAAAGTTGTCCATCATCGCGTTCCTTTGTCACTTGAGGGCTTCCTAGAGCAAGATTTTGATAGGATTTCTTGCCCCCTCACATTTCTTTTCATCCACAATGGGAGGCCATCGCGATTCATGAGGATGGTCTTGTAAAGGTTCGACCAATTCAAGCCCTAACTCCTTATATCCCAACCTCATTGGGGACATGCAAAGAAAAACAGAGAAAGAGAAAATCGCTCTAATATGACCAATACATATTTAAACAGGAACGCAACAAATTATAGATATAACCATAAATACAAAGATGCAGTAGAAATAACACTTCATTTCATTAATATCAAATACTGAAATATGCTTACAAATAGAATGCAAGTAATACTAGCTCGGGCGATGGTAGCTTATCTCTAAGAAGATATGTGGCAGCTACATGCCTCTAAACTGCGTTACAATGAGGATAAAGGACCTTTTTATTATTGAACAATAAGAGAAAACCCTAAACAACTAAAACCCTAACCCGAGGAGATGTAACACCAAGATTGTATGGGCCCTGTTGGGGTGAGTTGGACAGCCAACTTCCTGGGGTCGCAACTTGGTCATATTATCTTCGTTTGACATGCATGATAACCCATTGGAAATTTCTCTCCGAGGACTACAATTAAAAAGATGATTTTAAGCAGAAAGTCATTGGTGGTAGATTGCCAAAAAAACGTCATTTAGGGCTAGGGCCTTAAAACGGCTCCAGAATTTTAGGACCCGAAAAACTGCTAAAAATAGTAAATTATGCTACAATTAAGGAAATTGAAAAACTGAAAGAACTAATGGTGGGGGTCCAAGTGGAATTGGTGGGTGGCAAACAATATCCACCTGGATCAACATGACATCTCCCCCAGTGCTCATAGTCTCTGCAGGGCTTGGTCCTAACATGGTTTCAAGGATGAATTTCTAATTCAACTCCGATAACTTGGCAAATGTAGGGCTCACGACCAAATCCTCAAAATACGAGTGGTTCATACACAACAGAAATAACAGCTCATTAAAAACTCTAAGGGTGCAAAGTGTTCTCTGTTGGACTATCACGTGTAATTTATAGGGTTTTTTGAATTGAAATCCCACCATTCCCCCCAAAATTCGACCATTAATGTTGTTTTGGCAGCAGATGTTCAAAGATTTTTCCCTTAAATGTCGTCAGCCTACTCCTCTTAACCATCTTTTGGCAATCAAATTATGAACAGTGACTCCAATGGTCACTTTCCTGTTGTGTTGCGTGGTACCTCCCTTCATAGCGCAACTTCCTATGCACATCTTCCTATATTGCAACTTCACCATTTTCCGCGCAGCCTTCCCACTGCGTAGTCCTCCAACCCTGGTAGTGTACTTTATAGTCCCGCACTCCCTTGCAACTACCTAGAGCACTAAGACTATCATGCCTTCATATATTCATTATGCAGAATCCCCTGTATATGGATTCAATCAGCTTCCATTCACTCTTCCGAGAAAAGGATCTTCATTCAGCTTCATGAATTGAACCGTGCCACCATTTGTAATCTCTTTAATAACATACGTCCCTATACAATGCATCTAAAATTTCCCTGGAAACTTAGTGAATTTACTATCATATAAAAAAACCAAGTCATCTACCTTGAACGTGCGAATCTTGATGTGTCGATCATGCTAGGATTTTTCATGTTCCTTCTGTACTTGTTGATGGAATCCAACCAAGAATCGGTCCTCTTCAAGCTCCATCAGCTACGTGAGCCATTCCCCCAAGGCTTCGCGATCTGCCAATCATGTGAAAGCTACAATGTATAAACTAGGCATGATATAATCCATTGGAATCACAGCTTCTACTCCATAGACCAATCTAAAAGGTGTTTTCCCTATCAGCTTTTTACTAGTAGTCTTGTAATTCCATAGCACTGCAGGTACATGCACATCCCAGTCATTCTATTGCATGTTACAAATCTTCGTCAGCGTGTTCTCCAAAATCTTATTAAAGGCCTCCACTATTCCATTATCCCTAGGATGATACAATGTTTTCTTCTAATGATAGACCTGGAACTCTTCATGCAATGCATTGATTTTCTTGTTCAAAAAGTGCATACCTCAATTGCTCATCAACACTTTCGAACAGCCAAATCTGGTTAAGATATATTCAAAAAAAAACTTCATTGTTGTGGCCCCTGTGCAATCATTAACCAGATGTGCCTTTGCCCATCTGGTTAGATATTTCTTCATGGTGATGATATAGTGTGCACCTGTCTTATTCCCTCGAGGCTGAATTGGCCCACCGAAATTAATTTCCCATTTTTCAAATGGCTACAATAATACTTGAGGATTCAGTGGAAACTTGTCCCTCCACGATGGTCTACCTATTCATTGACATGCATCGCATGCCCTACAATATGCTTTAGAGTCCTTATGCAATGTAGGCCACCATAAACCCATGCGCAAAATCTTTTGTGTTGTCACCTTTCCTACATAATGTCCTCCTGTCGCCCCTCCATGAGCTTTAGCGCGGATGTTATTCCTCTCAAAATATGGCACATATTGTCGCAATATCGTGTCTCCACCCATCTTATAAAAATTTTTAGAAATCACGAAGAAATATGCCACATGCACTACTAGCTCCTTCTTTTGCTGACTTGTATAGGCTTTCGATGCCGTCCCTGTAGTCAAAAAGTGAATAATATCTGCAAAGTGGTTATCTGCGACATGCACCATGAAGAGCTACGCATCGGGCAACCCTTCTTCAAAATTAGTAGGCTCTTCTCTTATTTCGATCCACGGTAGATGGTCAAGTCCTACATTTAACCTACCTGGCTTCACAATAACGTCAAATTCATACTCCTAAAATAGCAGCAACCATCAGCAGATCTTCCACCCCAACACAAGCTTATTCACTAGGTATTTCGAGGCATAATGATCTGTGTACATTTTGAAATGTCCACCCAACGTATAGTTCCTGAATTTTTGAAGTGCGTACACCATAGCTGATCCTTCACACTTTGTTGTTGAGTAATTCTTCTCGGCCTTTGATAATTTCCTTCACGTGAAGGCTATAGGGTGGTCCATTTCTCCTTCACCGCCCTGTGTTAGCACTACTCCCAACGCAATGCAAGAGGCATCGACATGTACATCAAATTCTTTCTTCCAATACGACAAGACCAAAATCAGCGCAGTGACCATCTTCACCTTCAATACATCCAAAATTCACTGACATTATTCATCCCAACAGAATGTAACATCCTTCTTCAGCAATTTCTCCATGGGCACAGTAATCTTAGCATAAGCCTTGATGAACTTCCTGTAATATCCTATATGCCCGAGAGTTGCACGCATTTTTTTGACACTTCTTGGGGCCTCCAAATTCACTATCACCATGATCTTGGTAGGTTCCACCATCATCCCTTGCTTGCACACCACATGACCCAGCAAGATCCCAAAGGGGATGTAGAATAAGCACTTCTTCAGGTTCAACGCAATCTGATATCTAGGGCACGTATCTAGCATCAGGCGCAGACTTGATACATGGCACTTCACTAAACCAAACATGGTCTATTAATCAAAATACATCTTCAAGAACTTATGAATGAACTCCTTAAATGCTTTTATAACTATGCGAGAGAATATTGTAGGTGCATTCTTAAGTCCAAATGGAATTACTATATACTGGAAACAACACCATTCCGTCGTGGACATTGTTTTGCTCCTATCCTCTGGTGCGATCTTGATTTGATGGTACCCAAAAACCCATCAGTGAAAGAATAAGCCTCCTGCCCTCCAACGTTGTCCAATACTTCATCAGTAAACAGTGTTGGAAAAGGATCATGGATGCAGGCATCATTAAGCTTCCTTCGATCTACGCAAATCCTTATTTATCCCTTCTATTTCTTCTCCTGAGCCACCATCAGGCTCACCCAATCAGGTTCTTCCATAGGTTTGATGATGCTTTCTTCTAGCATCTTATCCAACTCCAAGCAAACCTTTTCCTTATATTTGGGATTAAGGTGATATGGCCTCTACTTAATATGCTTTGCGTCCGGTTTCAAAGTGATTTTCATCACACCCAAGTTGCCTATGATGCCCTTTAGGTCCAAAAACTTGGTAGGAAAAATATCCTGGTACTCGCGGAGTAACTCAGCAACTTTATCCACTGTGGCATCATCCCAATAATCTCCAATCTTCACAAATTTTGGCTCTGCTTCAATACCAATGTTCACTTGCTTAGTTTTCAATAGCGCGGTGACGTCTGGGTTTTCTATTTGTGGACCTTCAACTTCATGATGCCCTTTAGCCTCTGGAATATTAATATTTCTTGGATCTTCATCCTCCCCCTCAGCGGTCACATTTTAGCATTCCAACGCATGGCATAGCTAGGTGCTCCAGTCTGGTTGAACCCACTGCAAAGGTTCCTGCAGGATTCTGAAGATTGCTACCTTAATCTCCTATAGAGCTTCATCAATGCTCTCAAACCCATCTTCAAAAATGAAGGTCATTAAGAATCCTTCCCTTAATATATCCCACTCTACAGTGCCATGGCGGAGGTCCATTTCCAGATACCAATTCATAGGAATTGTCTCCAAAGTATGACAAAATAAGTGCACCCTCTCTGGTTGTGGCTCTGTTCCATAAGATTTAGCCCACTTCGCTAGATGATCGTGTAGATAATTTATCCCATCATATTTCTCACTCAGTAAAATTTTAGGATGACCAAATCACAACCTCATCATCCTTTTGTAATCCCACCATTCCTCAAATCTATCCTTGTGCGTTCCCCACCATCATGCGGGCGTAGCACGCAACGCTAAATCCGGTGCTTGGAAGCGATGATCTTCAGGGACTTCTCGTTCAAAGGCATCCAAAAACTTATCTATGTCAGTTAAACCATCATAATAGGGTAAATTTCTTACCTTCGATGACACACAATGCAACAATGTAGTCATCATGTTGCAACATAGTGTAGATACTTCATGCAACCTATTCTTCCATTGCTCCAACTCTTCATCTGAATCTGAGGTACAGGAACTTTCCCGGTCCCATGCAATTTGTCCATCTATTTTTAGATTAATCCAATATTGATCTCATGTTTTTATTTTGTAGATTTGATCCAAGTCATCATCACTCTCTTCATAGTCACGAACTAGTTTAGTATAGCACGTCCGTTCTACAGGGTCCAACGGTACTACAACCTTAAGCGATTTCCTCTCAAACGACATTGTCCTCTTCTTCAAGTTGATGACCCCATTCATATCAATGGCCCAGTCAATTCCAAGGAGCACGGGGTATGCGTTACTATCATCGACAATCTCTATTACTTTGAAATCAGCCAGTGCACTTGTACCTTCTATATCCATTGTTACTCCATGTAGTTGACCCATAGGGATGACCTTCTACTGGTTTTCCATTCTAAGCTGGATCGAAGACCACTGCAATGCAAGTATCCCCATTCTCTCCCATGTCTGTTTAGTAAAAAAGTTCATGTCATACCCTAGATCCAGAATGACCTGGTCCATCTCATATTCTCCTATCTATGTGGTGAGCCTCATCTCGCGCCCTGTTCTCGCTTTATGTTTTCCAATTTTTCTAACCACGCAGTGTCCATCGGGGGCATTTTCTTTACCAGCACACTTTTTTATCAATTCCTGCAAGCCTTTCATAGCCTTTCTAAAGCGCTGAAGTTTCATGCAGGTCTCTAAGAATGTGGTAAGTATAGAGGGATCAACCTCTATAGGCGCGCTGGTTTTTGGCACTTTGTTTTGACTTCCTGAGGTAGATGCCTCAACGAAGCTTTTCTTGGCCTCCATAAACGCTTCCTTCATGTGCTCTAGATCGAACCCAAATTCTTTCTCTAGGGCCTTGTGGACCAATCCATCCTCTTCAAGTTGTTTTCCCTTATCATCCCCAATTGTAATCCTACTTCTCAGCAATTCACATTTGGATCTTCCTCATAGGGCTCAGCTCTCATCATTTATAAGTTCTATGTAGCTTGCTGAGGCTACGCTTTTTTCTCCTGCATTTTAGCTATCAACACAGGGCATTCTTCTATAGTGTGGTCAAACTAGATGCAGTATTGACATGATGGGCGTGTCTGATTCTGAAACTCCCATGTGTAGTGCCCTGGTGTCCCACAGTTATAGAAAATAGCCTGTCTGTGACCTCTACCAAGTCCTCCTCCTCCTCAGCCTCATCCTCGTCCCTGATATCCTCAGTGTGCTCCTCTAGCGCCCTGATCTGGAGGCTGAGTTTCTGCTTACATATGGTACGTAGGAATTCTTTCCATCATTAGTTCATAGCTACGATAGTTACGCTCATCATGGCCCACTAACTTGCAGAAGTTGTAGAAAAACAGTTGCAGTGTCTGAACAAACTTTTGAAGCAAGTGACAATTATCCGTGGTGTGTTTTCCAGCCACCTGAAAAATAGTACACCATAGCGCGGCCCCCATGTTTGGCCCTGCTAGAGCTTCTGGCCTCAGGGGAACTAGTAGCCCTCCTATGATATAGTTTGAAAATATGGGAGAGTGTTCTTTATCGTGCCCCTAGCTCTTACATTTCAGGCACCAAACTTCCTCACACACCTCTGGTTCAGTCTCCTTCTCTTTCTTCAAGGTCTGCAATTGAAAGCAAAGGCTCTGCAACTGGGAGTGAATATGTTGTACCCTGAAGGTTGCATCCTGCATGGGCATCGTATGCAGCCTCATTGATATTTCCAAGGCTTCTGCTTGAGTTCCTATCTTCTGCTCTAACAGAGAAATCCTCAAGTGGGGCAGACGCGAGGCTATACACCACTCGTGGTGCTAACCATATGTGAGCTACATATTAGCTTTGAGGATCACACATTTCAACCTTTGATCTAGCTCCCAAGGCATTTCATCAACCCTCATCATGATCTCCTTAAATCTGACTACTGACTTCAATGCAAACGTAAGTTTACTAAATTCTTTGTTTAAAGCAACCTTAGTCTCTACTAGCATTGCCACAGGATGATCATAGCAATACTTAATATACCATGCCAGCGTGTGACCTTGCAGAGTGGTAACTAACTGCACCTTCTTTATGTTGTCATTAGTGATCTGCTGCATCATCCACATAGCATTCACATCAAACCAAAACTGATATGTATATTCACTCCCTATACCCTTAAAATTTGGTAGCTTCATTGTGTTCGACATGTTGAATGCTGATGGTGGTGGCGGAGGTGTGGGTGAAGGTGTATGCTGTGGAGCTGAAGGTGTATGTTGTGGATCTGAAGGTGGAGGTGGAGTGGATGGATGATTTATTTGTAGAAAACGATGTATTATCAACTAGACAACACTCCATGGGGAGGCATGTACCCTTCCCTCGTCGTCACTCGAAGGAGGTCCAATCAATGGGCTATACTCAACACCTACTTTCTCTCGTTCTCTGAAGAGTTTTCCACTTCGCATAGCTCCAAACATCAAGGCAGTGACATAACCCATTTTTCACACAAGAGCATCTTAATCCAAGTATTCATAGATCTTAGATACTTACCTCGCGATCCCTTGAAGAAGCACTGGTCTGCTTCGTTGTAGCTTACTGAAGTATCAACCGCAAACTCTGTAAAAAATCCTCCTATAATCCGATCAAGCTAGTGGTCAACACCATGCACGATCTTGTCTTCAAAGGCTTCTAATCATTGTACCAGTTCTGGAATCCACACTATCAGACCATCCAGCTTCCACCTTCCTTGGTTGTCTGCCAACTTAGCTATCCACACGTATAGTTCGATCAAGAAGGTGCAGAAGAAAATTTCGTGTATTTCTGTATAAAATATCTATCCAACAATTTCTCCTTTGATAGGCACAGATTCTTGTTCTCCTGCACCATGAATTCATGAATTTTCTATCCAAGCACTTCTCAATTTCCTTCTTGGTCAGATTCTAGTGATGTGACATCACACCTCTCCTTAAGTAAATCTCGGTCCCAACAACGAAACCATTTGTTGGCGTAGTGGGTCTTGACCGAGGTTCAGAGTTAATTGTGCCAAACAAAACCCTACACTACTGGCCCTTTCAGCATCAACCCTCGTAGCATAGGTTGATGTCTCACCCGAAGCAGTATGGGGGGATGTTGGAACCAAGTTTCTGCATCCAGAGATCAGTGTGATGTCTTTTATTACCCCAGATATACCTTCGCACAGATCTATAAGCCCTTAGGGCTTGGTACTACAACTTCCTTTAAAGTGCCTCGAGACCTTCGTGAAGGTCTATGATAGGTATTTGTAGACCCTTAACAATTGAATCATCCACTTATGCATAGGTATTTGTATACCCTTAACAATTGAATCATCCACTTATGCGCATCAAAAAATAACCCTAGATCTGAGCTCGCGTGGGTCTACTTAAGTATTTAATAAATGTAACAGAATGTACTATAATCTTCACGAAAGTACTTAACATGCATTGTGTACTATTATTATGACTTATCCCATAGATTTTCACACCAATAGATCAATATTTCATAAATACATTGTTAAATCACAACATATATCGCAATCATAATTAAACAGAAGTAGAAAGATAAACACAGGAATTCTTCAACAATCTGCTTTATTGATCTTCAATATGGTGTTACAAGCTCAATACTACCCTACGCACTCAGCTACAAGGGTCTGCACACTCAGCTGCGGACTCTAATTCTAGGCCTCCACACACTCAGTTGATCCTTTCTTCTTGTACCTCCTTGCTCCTTAATTTCCCTTTTTTCCTTTTTCAGACATCCACTTCCCTTAGACTCTCTAAGACACACCTATTTATAGATTCTTACATACAATCCCATTGTCCGCGAACCATGGGTGGATGTCAAAATCGACTCAATTTTACATGAGTAAGGGGATAGAACCCCTTTTACTCCTAATTAACTACGCGCTCCACATCCACAAATCGCGGAGACTTTACATATTTTCACAAAAATTACATCAAAACTTGGGTTTTTACCCACAAAACTGACCCAGGGGACCCCATCCCAATAGTGCGTAGTTGTGTGACACCAAGTGATCCATTTTTGCATAGAAGAGGTTAAGAGTGCCTATGCAAAGAAAAGAGGCCCTGGGAGAGAGTGTTGTTGTGTGAAACAGAGTGAGCCAGTTCTTTAGAGAAGAAGTTGATAGTTCCTATGCAAAGAAAAGAGACCCCGAGAGAGAGTATTGTTATGTGAGGCTAAGTGAGCTAATTCTGCAAAGAAGAGGCTAAGAGTGCCTATGAAGAGAAAAGAGACCCCAAAGGAGAGTGTTGTTGTGTGATAAGAGGCTGAAACTACCTAGGCAAAGGAAGAAGTCCGAGTGATCCAATGCTGCAATGTGAAAGGTCGAGAAACTCCTATGGAATAAAAGGGGCTGAGAGCTGATAGTATTTTGTTGAAGAGCAGAGGGATGAGAATGATAAAGTTCTACGTGGGATGTGATAAGTGACTGAATTTGAGCAGAATAGTTGTCTATGTCAGAGTGTGTAGAGGACAGAGTGTTGCATGAGCCAAGGGTTATGGTGAACAAAGCTAATATCAAGCAGAGTGGCTGCCAATTACTGTGAATATTGAGTTCCTTTTTGAGTGTGGGTTGAAGCCTGCATATGGGAATTTGGTGCTTCCATCTCTATTGGGTGCTTGAGAAGGCTTAGGGGTTGGTGCTTGCATAAGTCCAAGGAGCTGCATGTTGGTGCTTGCATGAAATATGTGAAGTTGGTGCTTCACATGGTGCTTCTGGTAAGATGGACAGGTGTCTACAAAAGGAGGGAGTTGGTGCTTCTTACTAGTGGGTGCCAGCAAATAATTAAAGGGAATTGGTGCTTTGTGTGAGTGTTGGCTCAAAAACATATTGATTTAGTAGAGTAGGTGCTCTTATTTTACATCAATAACAACAAAAAGCTTTGGTGGTTTTTTCCCAAAAGGGTTTCCACATAAAACCTCCTTGTCTCATGTGTTTTCTGTTCATGATGTGTATGCTTGTGTTGGTTTATATGGTTGTTTTGATGGTTGTTAATAGTTTCTCTCATATAGTGGACACCAAGTTTGAATGAAGAAAAATAAATTAGCATAAAATTTAAATTATCCTTAATACTAATTCACCCCTCCTCTTAGTATTAACATTGCCTCCAGCACAAGCTTGAATGTTGTGTTGAATGTCGAAAGCATGGGCATGGACCAACATTTCTCTTTTCATCAAGAGTATCATTCAAAAAAGACATGCTGTCATTGGAATCACAACATGAATGCTCTGGCTACACATATCATTGACATTGTACTTTCAGATGAGCAGACTGAGCCAACAGAAGAAAAGGAAGAAATTGTTGTTGGTGAAGAAACTATGAGTGTTGGGCATGCAATGAATTCTTTCAGTTGTGTATTCATAGCTAAAAATAAAACTGCAAAATAATTTCCACTAAGTGAGGACCTAGATCAAAATTAGAATAGTTGATATAAGTTGAGAAGCCAAGATCTAGTTTTTGAACCAGAGATGACGAGGTAGAAACTGAAAGAAAACTTGTTAAGGAAGATCACACCACCTATCAACTTAGCTCAAAACACTCAGAATAAGTGTGGAAATACTACTGCAAAAAACAATTTCGTCAGTGGCAAAAGCAAGTCCACCATTCCAAAAGTATGAGATTGAGTCACTCCTCCAAACACTTCGGCGATGCCCGTTGTGCTTGATTATAACATAGTCGAAGAGATGAATAAATCTCATGCTAATATTTCAATCTTTGAGCTTACAAGGATCGCAAGCCAGTGGGAACTGCTTGTCTGAGCTCTTGATCAATATTCCTATTGTGGCTTTTTCTAGCACCACCTATAGTGCTAGTGCTTCAGGGGGGTGCAGAAAGCCTCCTAGAGACAGCCTCTGGGTTGATTGTAGACTAGTGCCTAGGACATATTAAATAGAGGAGTGCATGGAATATTATGAGTGGGGTTTCTGTTGCACTCCAATTGTCACGTAAGTAAAAGATAATAAGAGGGGCTTGGTTCAATAGGCCTTCATTAAGGTAGACTCAAGCCAACACATGGATCCAAATGCGGGGGGTATATTGGGGTAATCTCAAAGAGAAATGTCTTCTTCTGGTGGCCAACACACAACAATGAGACAACTTAATACTGAAGTTGTAGAGATGGTGGAGAGGAGGAGAGGAAGGAGGGAAATAGATGCGTAGGGCTATAGACAAACAGAATCCTCAACAACAATGTTCCAGTAGAAATATGGAAGAGGAAGGAGGTGAAATGGTAGAAACAATGGTATGCTAATTAAGGTTTCATGCCAGATATAACATGGGTATCATTAGCACCAAACAACATGAGTAAATCTGGGCTCACACAGGTACTGTAGGTTAATCCAATAACACAAATAAATCTACAATTACTACAGGTATTGTATGCTATTGAATAACACAAGTAAATCTATAATATAATGCAGGTATTGTTCTCTATTTAGCAGCCTAGATAAATCCATCAATCAGGGAGAAACCAACAGCTTCATTACACTATTTCAAAGAAGGGAAAACACAAATTAAATGAGATTTACCAAGAGGAAACATGATTCACATTGATCATGCTTGGAATCACCAGGGAGTTTCATTAATCCAATATGAGTCCAACATACCAGTCCATAACATTCAGCACAACATCAGTGAAGTCCCTAATGAATGAGAAAATAGAACCAATGTGGCATCTCAGAATTCATACCTTGCGGGTGAGAAATTCTGGAACCTTTTCTAAGTGTTTTTTCCCCCTATTTATAAGAAGAGGGTGAGCTTGGGTTACAGTTACAAAAAATATCTTCGCCAGAGCTCTAGTTGTCTGCTAAACTAGTTGTCTTGACATGGAAGGCCCTGTTGCCCAAAATTATTACAATCAAGGTCTGGGCCCTTTTTGGAAATAAAAATAAATAAATTACATAATAATCATAAATCAAGAAAACTAAAGTATGATGGAGGAGGTAGCCCTCTGCTATTCCTGTGAAGGCCTCTGATCAGGCCACATCTCTGTGTTGGAGTGCCTTTACTGCTACTCGATCGGTTCCCGTCACTTCTGCCTTAACTACCTAAGTAGCTCATTCTTTGGAGTTGGGAGTGGGTCAACTGTGAATTTCTATTTCGGAGTGGAAATGGAGCACCTCCCAGCATTCCTTTGTTGTGTATAGGAGTGGAGCACCATGTTGTGCCATTAAGTCTTCCCGAGTATCCCATACTCTCATGTACTCACAACAGTCGTGGAGTGAAGTTGTCGAATCCATTTCTATGGCCCATGTAGTCCTTGGTTTCTTATTACAAGGGCTTCTACAATATTAACCCATATCTCTCTACCATTGCCCCATACCTCTATTCCAATTTTCAACTGCCGACCTGTCCATCTTTAAAGCTCTGTACCTTGCTCCTAGGGCCTCGCTATATCGGAACAGTTTGCACTAAAAGGCGTCACAGAACAGTGGGTCCCGATCGCCCTTTGGCTTTGCCCTCATTTTTCCTTTCTTTTCATGTGACCAGGGGCTATGATCAGGTGCTTAACCCTTTGGACGCTAAGGCCTTCGGCCTCCCCTCTAGGGTCTCTTTCCTTTATTACTTCGAATCCCACATACCGGCAATTTCCTATGTTTTGCCTTTGAGATCTCCCTTTGACCCTTCTGATTGTCGATCTACAGGACTAGGAGTGTTTAAATATGTGGCCTTTGAAGAAAGGGGATGGACCCAACAGCCCCTTTAAGCCTATCTTATAAACTATCGCATCCGGGGAGTTCCCGCATAACACAATCGCAAGCCTTGTAACTGGAATTATGACCTTTTACCTTCATTGATAGTTGATAAGCAGGGTTGATGACGTTATTAGTGCCACGTGGAACTTCCTAAGTGGTGACATGTGTAATCCAGAAATGGCCCCATATGACCCCTGAAAAGGTCGAATCTCTGTGCCAGGTGTCCTTCATGTTACCACATCATCTTCATACTTCCACATCATGCTGATGTCAGCTACTGTTATAGACATTTTTGGGCACTGCAACCACAATCATAAAGGAACCCTTCGGACCGAAGGTTCTTTCTTGGCCCTGAGGAAGGCTTTTTGACCTAGGCGTCTATTGTAACCATTCTTCTCAAAGACTTCTAGGAGGTGAGCCTTCTCCTTCTCCAGGCTCTCCTCATCCGAAATTCTGACAGCACGGGTGGCAAGCGTGCTAAGAACCCCTAACTTCTGAGCGGGGAAATGATGCGAAGACGCATGCAAGTATTGCTCAGTATGCGTCTTCTTTCTATACACCTGATGAGAAAAGGAACCATCCACTTTCTTAGAAATGAGAACATCCAAGAACGGAAGACAGCCATTAACTTCTTTTTCCATCGTGAATTTAATGGCGGCGGATTGGTTATTGAGGTGACTGAAGAAACGATCCAGCTCGTCAGGACCATGAGACCAGACAACACCAGTGTCATCAACGAATCTTCTCCAAAGCTTAGGTAAGAGGCGAGAGGAGGCCAAAGCCCTGGACTCAAACTCCTCCATGAAGAGATTAGCCACGACGGGGGACAAGGGGGAGCCCATGGCAACCCCGCAAGTCTGCTCATAGAATTCTCCCTCGAAGCTGAAAAAGGTTGAGGTAAGGCAAAGTTCAACTAACTTAGCCGTATCAGGGTCAGTTAGCTTATTAATTACCTTCATGGCCTCATTAATAGGAATGCAAGTATAAAGAGAGACCACGTCAAAACTTACCAAAATGTCCTCGGGCTCAAGATTAATTCTCTTAAGATCCTCAATAAACGAAGCTGAGTCTTTGACAAAGGACTCAGTCTTCCCAACCAAGGGTCTTAACTTTGCGGCGAGGAACTTGGCCAGGAGGTAAGTCGGACCACCGATGGTATTGACAATGGGTCTCAGGGGGACCCCATCCTTATGGATCTTAGGAAGACCATAAATCCTAGGAGTGATGGGGTTACCCTCAATAAGTTTCTGGGCTAGAGGAATCGTGGTATTGCACGACTTGATCGCAAGGGCGACCGCTCTGGAAACCTTATTAATAATTATTCATTTACCTAATGACATAGTTAACTTCAACATTTTTGGAATAAATAAATATTGAATAAATATTGATTATTAATAGAATTGATACCTACAATATTAGTTATTCTATTGGTAATATACATGATCTTTATAGGTAATGATATAATTACCGTAGGACTTAGTTCCTTTAATATTTCTTGGAATAAAATATTGATCGATTATTGATTATTTGACCAGTATGTTTAAAGGATATAGTATGATAATATTAGTCTTTACCCTAAAGTATGACATTTACCTATTATAACTAATTTCTAGGAATAATAAGGTTTTAGTAGATAATAAACATGTATTATTATTTTAATGGACCATCAATTTAATATATTTTAAAGGACTAAATAGTAAAGAGACCATTAAATAATTATTACTCATTTACCTAGTGTAACTAAATTATTAAAATAATAGTGATTTATTACCTTTCTCTTGTATTTATATAATATTGAAATAATTTATTTAATATATATCATGAGATATATTAATTAAAATATTAATATTATTTTTGAGATATTAATATTAATATATCTATTTATTTTTAATTAACAATCGAATTCCCTTATTTACCTATTTAGCTATTTATAGAAATATTAATTTATTAATTTAGTGGTTTGACCAGGAGCATTAGGTCAAACTAGCCGTTACCTTAATAGTTGTTGGAGTCTCTGCACACTCTATTTATTCAAGCTTTGCCAGTTTGGTTCTTCAACTTGTCCTGACGATGAACCACACTAGTTGGTTCGAAACGCGTCGACAAAAGTTTGATTATGTGATTTTGCCGAAGGTTTTCTAAACAATGTTATGGATCACAGAAGTCTAAATTCCTTAATGATAAACAATCGTTTGATCTTCTTTTTGAAATGAAAATCCTAGCTACTAAGGAAAGAGGGATGATATTCTTTCGACATAAAGCAGAGAGCACACGCTATATGCACTGTCCTAAATCAAACCAACAAATAGTCTAAATGCAAATGCACATGCATGTATTTTTTTCAGCCTTCTTAATGTGTGAATGATAAAAATAAAGCTAAGCGCAAATCTGAATTATTTTTCAAAGCGACATTACTAACAAGCTTCTTTTCAAGACAAAATGAAGACAACGACGACACTTTGCGATTTGGAATTGAAAACTCGCTTTCGACACTTGAAAAACTATTAATTCAAATAAAATACAAGAGTAACAGTGTAATCGACTATCAAGAACAATTGGATTCTCTTCTATGACTGAAAATGGCTCACAATACATAAAAACATTTACAGTTCTTTGCATAATGGAGGCGGAATAATGGTAAGGAAGGGGGTTTCCAATAGAGGTATACTAACTACAGACAGCAAAACTCCTAAATAGAGCTGAAAAGAGTGAAAAACCCAAAGTCTGAAGGTAAAATTAGCCCTTTCTGATCAGCGCACCTGTTACACAGGGGTTCCAGTATGCATCCCACCTACAGCACACAGGAAGTGAAATGCATACTGATATCCTTGAATAGAGGGTGCGATGGTACAGTGCGAGACTTTTGATCCAGTTCTTGATCACATTTTGCAGCACAGTTCAGGGATTTAGGCCGAGAAAGTGGTAATCAGTAAATAAATCACAGGGGTAGATCTAAGGAGGTTACTAGAGCCACCACAAGGGCAATTATAGATCTTGTAAATCGATTGTTCAGTTCATAAACAAAACTTGGAGATGGACTGAAGCAGCATTGATCTACTTTGCACTTGCATAGAAAATGCAGTTCGAAGGCTAGCTGGCTTGACTTCAGGCTCCGTCTGTAAGTTTATAAAGCAAAAAAATATAGACAAACAAACAATCTATTTGCTTCCCAGCGGAGTCACCATTTTGTTATCGGGAAATCTAGTGTCTATGCAGAGACGCTAGTCCCACTAAGGCTGGTAGCTACCCTAAAAACAAACAAACTAAAACCACTTTCGTTTTCCTTTATGAGAAGTAGATAAGAGGGGAACAAAGGAGACCAACCTCTGTCTTGCGCTTGGTTCCTTGCTTGATTCCTCTCCCTTCTGATAGATCTTTTCCACTCGCTTCCTTGTCTACCCAGCTTCAAAGAGCACCTGTGGAATCAAAGCAGCATAACACTATCCAAGAACATAGATCTACTATCATAAACAATATAGGACCAGCTATATATTGACCACACAAATGCATATATCATCAATCATACAAGAATGTGGAGGAAAACTTGAATAGCTTTATTAATAATCAAGAATAGCAAAGAGGATTACAACCAATTGTTCTGACCCAGCGTCATCCTCTCAGGAAGAAAGCCCTTCTTCACCTCATGAAAAGCTTAGATCACCTAACACTATGATGTTACACCAAGGAACCAGCAACACTTCCTTACAAGATACAAAATTCTAGCCTCTGGATCTCTGGGATGAGGGATCCATATATAGATGTTTGAAAGGGGGGTGAGTCAGCTCGTTTGCATAATCTGGTGTCATCAACCTCTAATGATCATGTTGAAAATACACTGTCAACTAGTGAAAGTGAAGCCCCTGGACAAAAAGGAAAATGTAAATTTCCTTGTAAACTGTGTGAAGGCGATCATGTCGTCCACCGTTGTCCCTTCTTAGACGAGGCTAAAAGAGTTTTGGACGACCGTCCGGTTTCACCGTTACGACTTCCTCCTAGATATAAGAAGCTCTTGCCGAGTCCGTCACTAGTCGAAAATTCGACCGACACGCCATTATGGTTGGCCGAAGTGTCTATCATTGAAGATAAACACTCTGAATCCACACTGGACGAAAGACAAAAGGTCGAGGTGGTAGTTGACCCAATCTTGCCTTCAGATGATCCATCTTCAGATGATACAGTCACCGGAGAGAACGCGAATGACACCGTCCAAATTCTCTTCGTAAGCACAGACTCTGATGAACCTGGGGGCAGTCTACCCGTTCCTTTACTGCAGAAAGGAAGTTCGTCAGAGTCGTATCCAACCGTCTATTCGGTCCCACCTCCAAGCAACCTAGTTGTTTCCTTCGATTGGAATCTACTAGGCAGACCCTACTTACCGGCTAATGTACCATTTCGAATCATTGCTCAAATATATAGAATGGTCATGGCCGGTACCATCATAGATGAAGAGGCTTCTGTGAGTATCCTTTCCTCAACTGCTTGGAAAGCGCTTGGTTCGCCATCGCTTTTGCCTGAAATGAGAAATCTAACAGGCTTTGACAAAGGAACCAATCGACTGTTAGGGATCCTTCCCAATGTGCTGATAACATTGAGAAGGAAAACCGTTCACATGAACGTAATGGTAGTCCAAGGACCCCTAGATTATAATCTACTCCTTGGAGGCGACTATATTTATTGCATGGGAGCCATTGTCTCCTCACTCTTTAGAGTAATGTGTTTTCCGCATGAAGGAAGAGTGGTCAAGCTCGTAGACCAACTTTCATTCCCCGGTTCACACATCGAAAATAGTCAAATACCATCCCTGAATGGTCTTTTCACGCAAGGAATGTCTCATCAATCCCCAATCCATCCACCTGATGAGCGCGAGTGATTCGGAGGACATGACTGAAACCCAGGGGGCATGCACCCTGGCCTGTTTTGATAGGAAAACCTTGGGTATAGGGTAGGTTTCCGCGAAGGATATATGACTAGTTTATGAAATTAGACTGGAATAAGATTCCTTCCTCAAAGTTATGTGAGTGGAGCCAGTTGCGCCACTCACCTTTGTTTATTTCGGTAGACATCGCCAAGGAAGTGTTTTGCCTTAAGTATGGATAGAACAATCTTTGGTAGCCTGGAAATTTTTCGCTATACCTGGGGGCATGCAAACCTTTTGGCGTGGAAGCGAAGAGAAACCATTTATTTTTTAAATTTGTAGGTCCTCTAACCCTTTAAACTCGTAGGATTGGTCATTTCCTAACTTGCACAAAGAAAGGATGCGGGGCAAAGCTTTGGGAAAATGCCATTTTAAATGAGACATCCTTATTATACGACTGGATCGAGCAGTTTTAATGTGGAATTCAAGCTCATTAAAAAATAAACATAAGAAATGAGCAAATGTTCCCTAGAGTTTAAGCTCATTAAAAAAATGAAACAATTTCTGGTAAATAACCATCGTGAATGTATTATCATCAGCCTTTGAAGCCTTGGTCATGTTCTCATCATCACCTCCACTCTATTTTGGCCGATCTTTCACCTCCATTTGATTGTTTACCCTTTTTGAGGAACAGCTGCGAAGACTGATCCTGTTAGCCATCCTTGTGACACTGCCGTGATTGGAAAATTCCAAACCTTACCTGGAATTAGCTGCTACCCAAAATTATCACTCATTCCTCAAAAAACGAGTCGCCTTTAAGCTCTTTTCAACTGACTCGTAAAATATCAAAAGATAGCCGAGCGATTGGCCTCTCCAACTCGTTAAAGTTACCAGAAGTGCTATCCCTCCTTTATATTTTAATATTTTTGGACCTGAGGGATTATTACACAAAAATATCGAGCGCTTGTTCTGTTTGGCTCGTTAAAAGTACCGAAAATTCATCCCTTTTGTATTGTTTTATACTTTTTCAGAATCAAGGGATTATATGACGAAAAAGGATTATTGGAGTTTTCTTTACGTCCCTTTTCAGAATCTCTAAAATTGAAAAGGACCGAGTTATCTTTGTCATTAAACTCGTTAAAAACGAATAGCGACAAACTTGTCCATACAGACAAGAACGAGTTTCACTATCGCTAGGCTCGTTAAAACATAGCGATGGGTTTTCCCGAAGGGTATATTATAGAACAAGAATATTTTATCCTCCTCAAGCTTGACAAAAATAAAGAGGTACTGGTTAGCAATGACTGGGGAAAAATTGGGAAGAAAACTTGAAGAAACTTTATTGGTAGCAAGTCGCTCTTGACCATGACACTTTCACTCCGCATTTGAGTCGGGTTGGGTTGTTCCGTTCACTGGTCATATCACCATTGGTCCATCACACCATCCATATTTGGGGTTAACGCTACCAATCCATCATGTCAGTTTCACCGATATGTTCAAGATAAGTCGCTCAGAGAATTCACTTGTGTCTCATCCACTGCAATACATTTACGCTCCATTCTTTCATGACCGCCACCCTGAACTTTATGTCATCAGATCGTTTTCACCTCCATTAAAATCATTTTCTCCGTTCCGTGTCACTGATGTGGGATTCACTAAGGCCCTCCTATGATGGATCGCTTCTTGTCCACATCAGCTCATTATCCAAGAAGTCGATCAAGGAACAACCCTTTCAGTACTTTGAAGCTTGCATACCTCAATGGCAAGTTTATCACTTCCGGCGACAGGTTTACATCAATGGCCTTCGACGGAAAGATTTTGCATGGTGTTCGATGCCAAGTCCCTTATTCACACCACGTGAATTGTATTGTAGTACCTTGAGGGTCATCATCATTATCGGTGATTCCTCTCACGCCTATTAACAACTTACATCATTGGCGGGTAATCAGGCGATGTCTTTCCATGTTTGACTCCAGAACATCTCTCACATGGATCGACTTGTACTTTGAGTGAAGATTGAACGAGATTGAAGACACCGGATCTAGTTTCATCCATCCGGGCTGCGATATATAGTCAGGGAAATAAAGACATCAAATGTACATCATTGCTGCACAAATAATCATCCAATCCGAGGGATGATGGCTCTACCAGAATCATCAGTCTACACACAGACGATTGTCTATCTTATGTACATGAAAATGAATTTATAAAATTGAGCATGGGAATGCCCGCCTCAGCTAGATCATGAAAATGTTATGAAGATAATGTGTTGTATTGTATCTTATTACAAGTCACCTGCCAACTCGAAAAAACTTCGGATCCTCATGATAAAGCATTTCACCCGACATCAAAAAAGATTAACGACCTCATGCTTTAGGGGGCAACTGTTATAGACATTTTTGGGCATTGCAACCCCAATCATAAATGTCCATAAACCAAGGGCTCTTAAGTAAAGTGTTTTTCCAACCCCTAACAGTACAAGGTCAGCTGATTACATCATCTCCCAGAAGTTCTCCATGAAAAACTACTCAAAACTGGTCAAAATTAGACCATCTCACCTGCTCCATGGTCAAAGTGCGTTGCATCCCACCTAAATGCACACGGGAGGTGCGATGCATACTAAAAATCCCTTCTATGGGGTGCGATGGGAGAGAGTGGACAAATGTCAGGGTCAATCTGTGAGGTGGAAGATCATGGAATCTTCCGGAAACTTCTCCTGTGACACTTGCCTCTTTGCACTCGCCCAGGGATGAGTAAGAGATCATCAATCTCCAAGTGGAATCAAGAACTATCAGAGAGAGGACACTAATCCAATCTCAAAAGCTGACTCACCCCCTTGCAAACATCTATATATGGATCCCTCATCCCAGAGATCCAGAGGTTGGAATTTTGTATCTTGTAAGGAAGTGTTGCTGGTTTCTTGGTGTAACATCATAGTGTTAGGTGATCTAAGCTTTTCATGAGGTGAAGAAGGGCTTTCTTCCTGAGAGGATGACGCTGGGTCAGAACAATTGGTTGTAATCCTCTTTGCTATTCTTCATTATTAATAAATCTATTCAAGGTTTCCTCCACATTCTTGTATGATTGATGATATATGCATTTGTGTGGTCAATATATATCTGGTCCTATATTGTTTATGATAGTAGATATATGTTCTTGGATAGTGTTATGCTGCTTTGATTCTACAGGTGCTCTTTGAAGCTGGTTAGATGAGGAAGCTAGTGGCAAAGATCTATCAGAAGGGAGAGGAATCAAGTAAGGAGCCAAGCGCAAGACAAAGGTTGGTCTCCTTTATTCCCCTCTTATCTACTTCTCATAAAGGAAAACAAAAGTGGTTTTAGCTTGTTTGTTTCTAAGGTAGCTACCATCCTTAGTGGGACTAGTAGCTCTGCATAGACACTAGATTTCCCGATAACAGCTACCCCGGGGATTCTTAGGGCCAATAGGATTCTACCACGTGGCCCCCTTGGAGGAGAGAGAAAAGGCTTGTCTGCCCTTGGTTTTCCAACTGATTTCCTTTGTTAATTGTTTTTCAGCCCTCCCAACACTTTAACACTAAAGCCCAAATTCTCATCGATTTTGCGCTATCGGAGTGTTTTCACCCGCAATTCCTTAAGAATTTTCCATTGGGCCTGCTGATTGCCGATTTTCTAGTATTGCGGGGTCCGATATCACGGGACTGTGATGATACATGACCGCAGGATTCCTGATATCGCGGGACTATTGGATGCGGGGTGCGATATGTGGGACCTACGGGATGTGGGATTGCGATATCGCTAGGTTGTGGGATTGTGGGACTACGATATTGCAGGATTGTGGGATTGCGGGGCTATAGGATAGTGGGACTGTGGGACTGCGATATCATGGGATTTCGGGATTGCGGGACTATAGGACTATGAGATGATGGGACCTACGATACAGTCGATATGAGGGACTGTGAGATGCCTAATATGGAAGGATTGTAGGATACGGGACTGTAGGATGCCCAATATGGCAGGATTATGGTGTTGCAGGGTTGCGAGATTGCAATATGGCCAATATGCGGGATGCAGGACTGCGGGATTTTCCCACCACCGATATGCGGGATTTATTTTTCCCGAGGCCCTCCAATCGTCGATATGGGATTTGCGATAAGCCTTACCCTTAGTTATTTTCTCCTTGCTTTCTAGGTTTTCAAAGGGTATCTCTAATCTGCTTTAACTTCCCATCCAAAAGTCCATTATTGGACTTCCATATACCATTCAAAATCTTATCACGAGAACTATGCAATGGAGAGGGACTGATTAAACTTTGATAGCTTCTATGGCTTGGGAAATGGCTTCAAACTTCACTCCTTTTTTTCACTCTGGGAAACCAATAACTTTATAAAGCAGTGAGTGACAACACTTCCTTAGCTAATAATGCTTATTTGCAGAAGGGATCTGATAAGTATTCTAGTCCACAGGAGTCTATTATTAATGCATTAACATTAGAAGCAAATACACTCTACCCTCCATTTTTATTGACATTTGAAACTTTTAATTGCAATGCACACAATTGCCTAGCTTATAATGGTAAATCTGTAAACGTTATGCCATTTTCCATAGCTAAAAAAATCAATGCTAAATGGGATAAAATATATGCATAGATCATTCATTTGGACAGGGCTCCTGTCCATGCTATTAGTGAACTCAGAAATGTGCTTATTCACCTATCATATGTGTTTTTGGGAAAATTAGTGTCTTGTCGAACGACTAACCCTCTAGGTTTGGTAGCTAACCTAGAAACAATAGCTTAAAGAAATTCAATGATCTTTCCTATGAGTGATAGATAAGAGAAAGATTGTAGAGGACCAACCTGGAACTTTTGCTTGATTCCTCACTTGATCTCCCTCTCCTTTGGCTGATCCCGTAACTCTTCCCGGTACTTAACACGCTTGGAGAGTACCTGCACAGCTATAGCAACAAAGACCTGTCAAAGCACCGTGATATATCACAACATAAACATGATAGAATCAGATATATAACGAACAAATGAAAGCATTTACAGTTAACACAATCAATTGGGAAAAATCTTGAAGAACTTTATTAATTTCAAGGAGAATTACAACCCATAAGAAGTCTGATCTGGCACCATCCTCCCAGCTTCAAGCCTTCTTCACCTCATGAATCAACAAGAACACACCAATAATGACACAATTCTCTCACCTCAATACTAAAACTAGCAGCACTACCTTACAACTCAGAATAATTCAGCCTTCTAATCTCTTGGATGGGAGATCCTTTTATGGATGATTGCAAGAGGGAGAGTCATCAATGGGGATGATGAATGCCATTCCATTTTTTGAAATTAGTTCCATAAGAGAGGGGAATTGGAGATGGTTTCCTAGTTCCCTTAGTCATCCTTGGGCAAATTCAGAGAGGCAAGTGGCACAGGAGAAGTTTCTAGAAGATTCCATGAGCAACCAACTCACAAATTATTCCGGAATTTTGTCCAACCTTGCCCATCGCACTTACTAAAGCGTCAAACTGCGATGCATCTCACTTAGACAATGTAGCAGGTGAGATGCACTCACCCTAACACAGGGCTTTCAGATATGGTTCAGTTTAGACACTTTCTGGATGATTTATGAGATGAAACTTTTGGGGAATGAGGCATTCAGATGACTTAGTTCTTTTAGGGCATAAAGAAACCATTTTAGGGGTTGATGAACCCTAATACATCGAAACGTAAGCTTGGGGTTGATGTGCCTAAATATGTCTATAACAGTTTCCCCCTAAAGCATGAGGTCGTAAATGTTCATGTTGGGTGAAATTCTTTATCATGAGGATTGAAAGTTTCGAACTGGAAGGTGACCTAAATAAATTACAATACAATACATCATGATAATATGATTTTTCATGAACTAGCTGAGGGAGGCATTCCCATGCTCAGCTTTATAAATTTTCATTTCATGTACATAGATCAGATAGTCATCTGCATATACAGACTTGTGATTCTACAAATATAGAGTCGTAATCTATGATTAGGATGACCATCTGTATAGAGCCTGTTTACATTGGATGTTTTTGTATCCCTGAATATATTGTAGCCCGGATGGATGAAACTAGATCCGGGGTCTTCAAACTCGTTCAATATTCGCTCGATGTACAAATCAAACCATGTGAAGAGGTGTTCTGAGGTTGAACATGGAAAGACATCGCTTGATTACCAGCCAATGATGTGAGTTGTTAACAAACGCAAGAGGGATCAACGATAATGATAATGATCCTCAAGGTAATACAGTACATTTCACGTGGTGTGAATATATGATCCGATGTCAAAACCATGAAAAATATTTTGGTCGAAGGCGATTGATTTCAACCTATCACCGGAAGAGAGAAACTTGTCATTGAAGTAAACAAGCTTCAAAGCACTGGAAGGGTGTTTCTAAGTCAACTTCTTGGATAATGAGCTGATGTCAACAAGAATTGACTCGTCGTAGGAGGGCCTTGATGTATCCCACATCTACGACATGAAACCAAGTAAATGATTTTGGAGATGAAAATGAACTAACGACACAAGGTTCAGGAATGGCGGTCATGAAAATGAAGGTTTGTGGTATTTCAACGGATGAGACTTTAACTAGATGACTTCTCTTGAACATATCGGTGACACTAAGATGAATTGGTAGCATTAACCCAAAATGATGGATGGTGTGATAGACCAATGGTATGGTGACCAGTAAATGGAATAACCCAACCCAACTCAATCACGGAGACGAAGTGAAAGTGTCATGTTCAAGAGCGACTCGCTACCATAAGTTTTCAAAATTTTCCCCCTTTTTCCCCAATCATTGCTGACCAGTACCTCTTTATTTTTTATCAAGCTTGAGGAGGATAACATATGCTTGTTCTATAATTCACCCTTCAGGTAAACCCATCTCTATTTGATGTTTTAACGGGTCTAGTGATGGTGAAACTCGGTCTTGTCTAGATGGAGAATTTTGTCGCTATTATTTTAACGAGTTTAACGACAAGGATAACTCAGTCATTTTCATGTTTAGAGAGTTTGAAAAGAGACAAAAGAAAACTCCATAAGTTCTTTTTCGTAAAATAATCACTCGGGTCCAAAAAAGGATAAAATAATACAAGAGGGATGTCGTTTCCAATACTTTAACAAGCTAGAAGAGGCAAGCGCTCGACTATCTTTTCATGTTTAAAGAGTCTGAAAAGAGTTTAAAGAGGACTCTATTTTTAGGAACGAGTGATGTCGAGGATAGCAACTGGTTCCGGTGATGTTGGGACTTCTCAAAACATATTGATTTATGTGAAGAGGCTGGCTAATAATACCACTCATTGCAACTGTTCCTCAAAAAGGGTAAAAAAACCAAGTAAAAGTGTACGATCGGCCAAAGAGATGGTGGTAATGGAATAATGTTATAGACATTTTTGTGCCTTACAGCATGAAGCATGAAATGTCCATAATCTAAGGGATCCAAAGTCCCTAAACATGTTGTTCCTACCCCTAGAGGAACAAGGCAAACCAACCACAGCAATTCACAGAAGTTCTCCACCTGAAAACACTCAAAAACAAGCCAATTCTGGATCATGTCAACTGCTCCACTGAGCATCTGCGCTGAATGTCAACTGCTCCACTGTCTACCTACGTTGAATGTCAACTCCAACAAAGGCTACCTGCGCTGAGTGTAATTGGACAAGTGGCAGGCTCATTCCTCAATGTGTCAATGCCCAGGAAGCTTCCAAAATGACACTTGCATCAAGGAATTCGACTAGTGATGAGTAAGAGGTTCCAAATCTCCAAGTGGAAGCAAGAACCTCCAAGTGGACTCAAGAACTGAGAGAGAAATAGGACACTAGTCAGATCTCAAGCTGACTCATCCTCTCTCCAAAATAACTATATATAGATCTCTCCTCTATGGGATCTGGAGGCTGGAATTTTGTTATTGCAAAGAATTGTTGTTGGTTTGAGACTGGAGACATTGGGTGTTTAATGCTTTGAAGGGAGCTGAAGAAGGAATTCCATTCTGCTGGGAAGGAGATGCTGGATTGGAGCCCTATGGGTTGTATCTCTTCCTGAACCTTGTTATCAATCAATAAAGCTATCTTGATTCTTTCCTATATGCTGGTGTATTTTGTATGATTGCATTAGTGTATTTGATTTACTTCTAATCCTGAATCATTTATGAATATGTATATTTGCCTTTGTGTTGTGTTCTTCTCTTGTCGCAAGTAGCTGTTCTCTTGTCACAGGTAGCTGTTCTCTTGTGATCTCGTGGGATTCAAGTAGTTGTTCTCTTGAGCAAGCGAGGAGGCAAGTAGCTGTGGACACCCAAAGAGAAGAGGATCTAGATCGAGGGACAACCGGAAGACAACGGTAAGTCTACCAATCTCCCCTCTTTCACATTTCATAAAGGAAGAAATCATAACAGCTGTATTCGTTTGTTGCTAAGGCGCTGTCACACCTTAGGTGGATAGGATCGTCCTGCATAGGCATTTTTCCCCACAATAAATAATACTAAGGCTCATCTAATAAAAGAGGCTGATAAAATGGAAATCACGAGGGTTAAAATGGAAATGGGTTCATTTTTAGACAAGCTTGAACCATAGGGAACTATGCTTGGATTCAGTTTCATTTTTACACAAGCTTGAAATGAAAAACTATGCTTGAAAATGGTTTGCATGCCCCCATCATGATGAAAAGGAGAGTCTCATGTAACCAGATGGAAGTCACTGCGATGAAGCAGGATGGTTATCCAACACCTCTTTGGCTTCATCTAGATAGACAATGGTGAATGGGGTGATTCCCTTCACATAACCTACAGGGAAACTTATCTTTACCACTAGGTGAATGCCCCCCAAGATTCATTACATTCACCTAACTAGACTACTCATGGATATCAAGTGGATGGAATGAAGGTTCTTTTACAAGATCAAGTGAAAGACTAGACTGGGATTTTACAAGATCTAATCAGAGACTTGACTTGGAACTTGGGACCTTGTTTCATTTTTTAATGAGCTTGACACAAGACAAGGAAATTTGATCAGATTCCTTGTTTCATTTTTTAACGAGTTTGACACAAGACAGGGAACTATGCTCATATTTCTTGTTTCATTTTTTAATTAGCTTGACACAAGACAAGGAACTATGCTCATAGACCTGTTTCATTTTTTAAACGAGGTTGACACAGTAAAAGAACTATCCTCATGGGAATGTTTCATTTTTAAATGAGGTTGACACAAGACCAAGAACTGTCCTTGTACCCTTGTTTCATTTTTTTTAATGAGGTTGACCCAAGACAACGAACTATCCTTGGACCTTTGTTTAATTTTTTAACGAGTTTGAAACAAGACAATGAACTATCCTCGAAGACCCCCTGTTTCATTTTTTAACAAGGTTGACACAAGATAACGAACTATCCTTGGAAATCCTATCACAACTCATAAGAGGTCATGAAGGAGAGATCTGGTTCTGATGCCCCCAATACATGATGTACAACATCACTGAATTGATCATCAGTTGATATAGGCATGGAACAGGTTGCCACATAATTAAACTGTGGTGGGGATGATACCATTGGTATAAATGGACCATTTAGGTAAGATGGTTGATTGGAATCCATATTTGGACCAGGAAATGAAAGCTGGTCAACGATGACAATTCTACCTTCATGCGGGAAACAAATCGCTCGAAAGAGTGTTGAAACAGTAGCTCCCATGTCATAAACATAGTCGTGCCCTAGAAGTAAATTGTAATCTAAAGGGCCTGGGACTACCATCATGTTCAGATAAATAGTTTTCCCTCCCAAAGTAATAGGTAACTGAGGAAGGATCTCTAACGATCGACTGGTTCCTCTGTTAAAGCCTAATAGATTCTGTGTAATAGGCACAAGTGGTGGCGAACCAAGCGCTTGCCAAGAAATTGAGGAAAGGATACTCATTGATGCACCTTCATCTATAATAGTACCAGATACAATCATTTTACAAACTTGTACTATGATCTGGAAAGCCACATAAGAAGGAAGGCAGAATCATGCCAATTGATTCCAATCAAAGGAAGTGACTAGACTACTTGGAGGGGGTACCATAGAAATGGGAGAATTAACCCCTTGAGTTATGAGAACTGTATGCTTTTCCTCCTGTCTTGATGGAACAGGTGGATTGCCCCCAATATTATTTGGATCTGAAGAAACAAAAGGAACCTGAGTGGTATGGTGTGCACTCTCTTCGGAAAAGGTACGATTTACTAAAGGTGAAATTGGGTCAAACGTTACTTCGACCTGTTGATTTGGATTGGGTATAGACTCATAGGATTCACTTTCAGAGAGAGTGGTTTGAACCGACGGTTGATTTTTGTCAACCAATTCATCAACTAGTGAGGGATTTAGGGAGAGTTTCCTGTAACCAGATGGAAGTCACTGTGGTGAAGCAGGACAGTTATCCAACACTTTCTTGGTTTCATCCAGATAGGGAAAAAGGTGAATGGGGTGATTCCCTTCACATAACCTACATGGAAACTTGACTTTTCCCTTCTTTCCATGAATTTTACTATCACTAGTTGATGGTATGTCACCAACATGATCTCCAGAGGTTGATGAAACAGGATGATGTGAACGGGAAGACCATTCTTCTAAGATTTGAGGAATATCAGGACAATTTCAAAGAAGATGGTCTCCTGCACAAATTTTGCATGGATATCGAACTTTATGTGACTTAACGGATGGTTTCTCATCAGCGGTTGCATTCAAAGTAATGCTTGATTGGTTGGCCCTCTGTTGAATTTGCTTCTTCTTCTTCTTCTTCCCTTTCTTCTTCTTCTTAGCCATTTGGTTACTAGTACCAACACTTTCACCAGGTGAAGAGGAAGAAGGGGAGGAAGAAACAAACAAGGAAGAAGGCAAAGGGTCAACTTTAGGATTAACTGGAGGTTGATTTTGTCCAGTTGGAGGTGTACTCAATTGTGGAGAAATCACGACATTTTGAACAAAAGAGGTTGAAAAAAACCATACTGGCAAGCCAATGGTAGATCCCGGAAGGGACAATGTATCCATATAAGGAGCACCAATATTTTTGAAAGAAGGAAAAGGACTAGGATTCCCATCAAAAGGAATTCCTTGATTGGTGGACTCCGACTTTGTCACCATATGTTTCAACCTAAGATCAACTAAGGAATAGGTATGTTATTCGTGGTCAATTAATTTTAACGACACTTTAGATGCAACTTTGCTTTTTCAGTATTAAAGAGTCGAGAAAAATCTAAAGATGACTCTAGTCACCTTCGATTTTTAATGAGCTTGAAAGGACAAGTGCTCAACTGGAACTTTTCTTTTAGAGAGTCGAAAAGGAACGAAAGTGACTACTCAAGAGAATCTAGACAAAAAGGTTTACCAGACCAATCACAAAACTACAATATACACCTTGGTGATCAATTAAAGAGAAATTACCAAGGACTTATGTACGGAAATCAATCTTCCCGAATGTTGTGTTTAGTGCATTGCGATCAATAAGGCAGCAGGCTCAGTTTCCTATGGATAAAGGATTTAAGCCTATTGTGCTCTCCCAATATATATGCGACGGTATGGATAGCACAAGTCCGTGTTAGCACTTTTAGTATCAAAGAGGAGGAATCACCCAACCTTCAATGAAAACAATAGCCACTAGTTTTAACAACGCCGGAACACGTCTCTAGCCTAGACCTCTAAATATGTTGCGTTAGATTCCAAAGCGTTGTTAAGTTCATTGAAGTTCATTTTAAAGTTGATCTTTCTTAAAAGTTTGCCTTTGATGGTTCACCACGTGATGTATGATCTGAAATTCCTAAAGATGCAATCTACAATGATAAACAATCTTTTCATTTATTTGACCAATGAAAATCCTAACTACAAAGGATAGAGCATAGAAGCGCTTTTAAAGCAAATAGCAAAGAGCACTCACTAATGCAATTTCCCTAAATCATCTTTTTGCACACAAACCAAAATGCTAAATGCAAATGCATGTATTTTTTTCAGCTCTCCTTAATGTGAATGATTCAAAAAGGAAAACTAAATACAGCAATGACTCAAAATGTTTCACTCAAAATGACAATTTTCAACAATTTTTCTTCAAAGAGGGAAAGGAAGACTCAAAACGACACTTTCAAACTTGAAGAAATATCTTTTCAACACTTTGAACAAACTCAAATCAAATCAAATGCATCAAAATATTTTAATCGATAGCCAATGAAAGATGATTTTGCGACACTTCACTTTTTCGATGAAAATGGAAGACTTTACAACACTTTTGCTATCGAAAGCGACAAATCGTTTATCACTACTTTTGACAAAGGATTGTAAATGAAAGATAAACACATAAAAACATTCACCAATCCTAATGTAAATAGAGGCTGATCTAAGTGATGTAAGTTGGCTCCAGTGATGAGGTATTGTTCAAATTCAGCAAACAACCAAACAAGTCTGAGAACTAGTCAAAAACCCTCAACTCCTAGATGGGAAATTGAGTTCAGTCAATCATTGCACCTGAACTTTGCAGAAAATTAGATGCATCGCACTTTTCACACTCGGGAGGTGACATGAATATTAAGTCACGGTGAAAGATAGTGCGATTTTCAAGGAGCGCTTCTGAGAATGGCTTTGGCTCAAATTTGTAGCAGTTTTCAATGAATCACACTTGGTTTTGATGAACAATGATAAGCAAAGTATGATGGAATGTCCTAAGAGGTTATTGAGCTTCCAAAAGGGAATCTAGATGTGTTTTCAAGTCAAATGTTTAATTCATAAACTAAAACAGAGATTGACTGAAGCAACATTTATCTACTATGGAATTGCGTAACAAGAGCGGTTCGAAAGCTTCCGGCTGGCTTGAGACTCTGTCTATAATTTATATAATTCAACATAGAACAACCAATAACAACAAACAATCATCTACTTATCCCCAGTGGAGTCGCCAATTTGTTTTTGGGGAAAATTAGTATCTTGTCGAACGACTAACCCTCTATCCATTCCAGGCCAACATTGGGAGGAGGTTTCAATGGATTTTATCACAGGTTTACCCAAGTCTGAGGGAAAGAGTGTCATCATGGTGGTAGTTGACAGACTTACCAAGTATGCACACTTTTTTGCATTATCACATCCATTTAAAGCCAGTACAGTTTCTACTGCATTTATGGAAACAGTTCAAAAACTACATGGAAACCCAAAGATTATTGTAAGTGACAAAGATCCCATTTTCACTGGAAATTTTTGGACAGAATTATTTTCTTGTCTTGCTACTCAGTTAGCTCATAGCTCATCTTATCATCCTCAATCTGATGGGAAAACTGAGATAGTAAACAAATGTTTGGAAGGATATCTTCGTTGCTTTGTATCTGATAAACAGACACAATGGGTCAAATGGTTGCCTCTAGCTGAATGGTGGTATAACACTTCCTTCCATACAGCAACAAAAATGACCCCATTTATGGCACTTTATGGGTATCAACCACCATCCATCACATCATATTTAAGAGAAAATTCTAAGGTTCAAGCAGTGGAACATCACATCGAACATCAACAACAAGTCCTCCAACTCTTAAAGGATAACCTCATGTTGGCACAAAATAGAATGAAACAACAGGGAGATCAACATCGCAGTAAAGAAGTTTTGATGTAGGTGATTGGGTATTCCTACGGCTACAACCATATAAGAAAATGTCCCTAAAGCAAGCTAAGAAGGATAATAAATTATCACCAAAGTATTATGGTCCGTACAAGGTGTTGCAAAAGATTGGTACTATGGGCACTACATGGGTACATCAATATAATAAGTGGGTTGTACTAATAACAATAAGGGGTTACACTAGTAGTATAGGGGCCTAACATGCCCCTCTCCTTCAAAAAGCATTGTCCTCAACACTTGAGTAGTTCTTGATGCTTTTGTATAAAATTATTGTCCTCCCATGTGGAATCTTCAGTGGGTAAGTTCTTCCACTTGATGAGATACTCTGAAATTGATCGATTCCGTAGCTATCGGGTTCTTGTTTCTGTGACTGCTCCAGGTTCTAATATGATTTGTCCTTCCTCTTCAATTTCTGGCAATATTGTTTGAATTGGGATCTTTTGCAACTTTTGAATAAGTGGCAGTACTTCTTCGTCCTTCTTCCATTCATCCCTTGCTTCGTTTATCCAATTTGGTTGGATAATAGAAATAGCACAAAACAATGCTTCCACATCCTCATCCTCGAAGAGTCTTCCCATTCGGTAACGTCGCCATTTTTTAAGTGCATGTAGTATTGCCAACATTTCCTTCTCATAAATAGCTTGCTTGAGATGTAGCAGTAAAAATATCCAATCCCCTACATCAAAACATTTTTCACTACGATGTTGATCGACCTGTTGTTTCGTTTGATTTGGCACCGAAGTGGCATTATCCTTTAAAATTTGGATAACTTGTTGTTGATGCTCGATGTGATCTTTCACTGCGTGAACCTTTTTCTTCTTGATATGTCCTTCTATCTCTAGAGTTTGAGGAGTGGTAATTTCTTGCCAATGCTTTACAAGATATGGTCTGATTCATTTCTTCTTTCTCTGGGGTGGGGTCCCGGCGTATAACTTCTTCTTTTGATGTTTCTTGATCCTTTTCTTCCTCCTCTTCATATTCTATGTAAAATAATTTCTTCTCAGCACACTTATGACCTTTAGTGCATTTGCTATCACAATTGTAACAAAGCCCTTTTTCTCTTTTTTCTTCCAATAGTTGTGGTGTAACCCTTGTAGGTTGTGGAAGGCTAGGAGAAACAACCTTTCCATCTTTATAGTTGTGAAGGGTATGCTTCCTGGTTTCCATAATTTTGCTTTCCCCTATGCCACCAATCCCTTTTACTCTTTCCAATTGTTGTGGTGTTTCTCTAAAGAAGGTGTTGCTCTTTGTATCCTCATAATGTGCTATCATTTCCTCCGTAAAAATTGACCACGTAACAAGTTGTTTACGAGAACAAAGTCCTTCATACCATAAAAATTGATCCAGTTCTAAATATGAAGATGCAATACATACCTTTTGTAACAATTGTAAACCATGTAGATCAAAATATTGCTCCATCTGAAGTATCCAATTTACCGGATCCTTGCCATCAAACTTCCTCATCTTGCTTTTTCTTGATTTTAGGAGCTCGATCTTGAAACTACTGTAACTATGTACTTTCAGATCTTTAAGTTCTGAAATTGCGATTTGTAATAGCCCTTGGTGTCCTCTTTCCAATGCCACTAGTCTGATCCAAATTGGATTCTCCAAGAAAGAATTATGCACAATCTCCCGCAGTGACCTGATTATAGACTAGTTCAGTAGAACGAACTTGTATGAAGTGCCACGTGTCACTATTTCAACCTTTGACTCTAAAAAATATATAAACGAAAACTACAGTCCGTCCTCTTTCTTCACCTTCTTACAAAGTTTCAATCCGATGCTCAGAAAGAAAGTTATGATGATTTTCCCCAGGTCACCTATTTGGAATGTAATTCAGGAGTCTGCAAAAAGACCAACTTTCTCAGATCATATCTCCTCAAATATAGCACGAAAAGCTCTGAAAATTGGACCCAAGGTTCAGTATGATTTCTTCTCAAATGGGTTTTTTTTGGAACTTCTGAAATGTTGCAGAAAAAAATTTATAGCGAAACTGCCACGATGACCTGTTTGGAGCAGCGAAACCCTAGAATCCAAAGCTCTGATACCAAATGTTATGAAACCAGCTCAAGAAAAGATAGAAAAGATAGATCAACGCCTTAGAATTCAGCCTCTTCGAGGGGGAAACCTCCTTTACATTACATAAATGAACAATTCTTGGATGATACAAATGAAAAGACCTCCTTTCTATATATAAGAGTCTAAGGGGTCATAACATAATCAGAGCCGACATAAAAATAATAATGTAAGGGCACAATAATAACAATAGTGGGCTTCTATGTGGCACAATAGTAATAATATGGGCACTACATGGGTACATCAATATAATAAGTGGGTTGTACTAATAACAATAAGGGGTTACACTAGTAGTATAGAGGCCTAACAGTTTGGTAGGTAACCTAGAAACAACAGTTTAAAGCAATTCAATGATCTTTCCTATAAGTGATAGATAAGAGAAAGATTGTAGAGGACCAACCTGGAACTTTCACTTGATTCCTCACTTGATCTCCCTCTCCTTTGGCTAATCTCGTAACTCCTCCTTGTACTTAACACGCTTGGAGAGTACCTGCACAGCTACAGCAACAAAGCCCTATCAAAACATCGTGATCTATCACAACATAAACATTATAGAATCAGATATATAACGAACAAATGAAAGCATTTAAAGTTAACACAATCAATTGGGAAAAATCTTGAAGAACTTTATTAATATCAAGGAGAATTAAAACCCATAATAAGTCTGATCCGGCGCCATCCTCCCAGGTTCAAGCCTTCTTCACCTCATGAATCAACAAGAACACACCAACAATGACACAATGCTCTCACCTCAATACTAAAACTAGCAGCACTTCCTTACAACTCAGAATAATTCAGCCTTCTGATCTCTTGGATGCGAGATCCTTTTATGGATGATTGCAAGAGGGAGAGTCATCAATGGGGATGATGAATGCCATTCCATTTTTTGAAATTAGTTCCACAAGGGAGGGGAATTAGAGATGGTTTCCTAGTTCCCTTAGTCATCCTTTAGCGAATTCAAAGAGGCAAGTGGCACAGGAGAAGTTTCTAGAAGATTCCATGAGCAACCAACTCACAAACTGTCCTGGAATTTTGTCCAACCTCGCTCATCACACTTACTAAAGGGTCAAACTGTGATGCATCTCACTTAGACAGTGTATCAGGTGAGATACATCTCACCCTAACATAGGGCTTTCAGATATGGTTTAGTTTAGACACTTTCTGGGTAATTTCTGATATGAAACTTTTGGGGAATGAGGCATTCAGATGACTTAGTTCTTTTAGGGCATAAAGCAACCATTTTAGGAGTCTATGAACCCTAATACATTGACATGTAAGCTTGGGGTTGATGTTCCCAAATATGTCTATAACAATATGATAAATGTGTTTACCATTGCATAAACATAGTAATTATGGATATTACAGAAGCCTAATGTGTATTACTGAGTAGGGAATGGTCCATCAAATTACAAGGGTATTTTCCTACCGAATGGTAAAATTTATGGCTTTCCTGTAATGGTAGGAATAATCAAATTTAGGTAGACTCAGAACATTAAATGAAACACATTATCACACCCTTCGAGGGAAAGAATGAAATAGTTGATTTCACAAATCTGATCTTTGGAAATTTCTTCTTTGAGAGTAACCTAGGGTGGTACCTTGTTCATCGTTCCCCAGTCCCACTAGACACACAGTTGGAACTTCTTCCTAGTCCAACTAGCTGAAATGACCTTTGTATAGTAGATAGTAGTAGTACTCCCATCAGCTAGGAGACTCAACCTCATATACAATCAGTTGACCCCCATTAGTCGAAAGACTTGATTCTACTAATCAAATTGGAAGACTTTGTTCTCACACAGATCTATGAACAACCATCCACTGAAAGCCACCACAATCAATGATCCTCACCCAGCTCTAATTGGAATATCCAACTCATATTGGATGGATAAACTATTCATTTTTCCAATGTTACAGAATCACTACTTCACTCTCATGAAGTCACTGCTCCTATACTCTATGCGGACCTCATTTCATATATTTTCACAATGGATCCAAGACTACTCAACTTTGATTTAGCTCTACAATCATAATCATAGTAGAAAGACTCTCTCCAAATAATCATCAAAAATTGCCAGAAAAAATATGCTCTCTACTCAGGAAAAATAGTGGCTCCAATACATGTATCAAATCTGAATAATATAATCAGTAACAACAAAAATAATTATCACACTCAACCATAACATCAAACCCTCACTCCAAAAATGTAAATTTTACATAATGCAATCAACATCATAAAACACAATGGATATCTACCATATGCACCACGAAAACCTACAAAAAAATGTGAGAGTCACAAACTTAGAGCTATACCAACCTCTCCATCTCTACCAACAAACTCTAAATATCTGCTACGGCATGCTTTTCTCCAGTAATCTGATGCATACTTTAGTTTTGATCACTACTCAACCATCTACAATCATGCACTGAAGATCTCTACTCTAGTAAATCTAAAGCATTCTTCGTCTTCTACAACTTTCTAACTCACATACTCACACAACCAACCCTGACCCAGCTCCAAAATGAAGTATATAAAACATATAGGGTGAAATTCACTTTGGGACTGGGATCAAGAGTGCACAGAATTGACAAAATCCAACCACTATCACCACTACTTATGCACTTAAAGGTGTTCACACTCACTAGAGGACTTTCTCAACCAATTTCGACCTTTTTCAATTAGTTTAGAATCTTTCACGATGTTATCGGGAAAACTAGTGTCCATTCAGAGCTGCTAGTCCCACTAAGATGGGTAGCTATCTTAGAAACAAACAAACTAAAGTTACTTGTGTTTTCCTTTATGAGAGATAGATGAGAGAGAAGCAGAGAGTACCAACCTCAGTCTTTCTCTAGTCTCCTTGCTCGTTTCCTCTCTCCCTTGATAGAGCTTTCGCCACTCCTTTCTCACTTGTCCCACTTCAAAGAAAACCTATAGAGTCAAGGCAGCAAAATACCATCAAAGCATAGAGATCTATAACTATAAACAATGTAGGATCAGATATACATTAACCATATAAATGCATATACAAATACAAGATTCATAGATATACAAGCATATGTTGGAAAACTCAAATAGATTTATTGATAGAAGTAGTAGAAGAGAGGATTACAACCAAGTTGTCTGATCCAGCATCATCCTCCCAGCATGAAAGCCCTCTTCACCTCATACAAAGCAAGATCACCCAACAACGTCTTCAAAGAGAAACCAAGAACACTTCCTTGCAAATTACAAAATTCCCCGCCTTTGGATCTCTAGGATGAGAGATCCATATAAAGATGTTTACAGGAGAGTGAGTCAGCTTCTGGGATTTTGATTAGTGTCATTTCACTGATATTTCTTGGTTCCACTTGGAGATTTCATGATCTCTTACTCATCCCTGGGCGAATTCAGAGAGGCAAGTGTCATATGAGCAGTTTCTAGAAGATTCTTTGAGTTTCCACCTAGCAAACTACTTCTACCATTTGCCTGCTCTCGCTCATCACACCCTACAGAAGGGATTTCTAGTATGCATCACACCCCCCATGTGTAATAGGTGATATGCATCGCACCCTATGCATGGAGCAGTCTGTATGGTCCAGTTTTGACCAGTTTTGAGTAGTTTTTCAGGGTGAACTTCTGGGAGATGATGTAATCAGCTGACCTTGTTCCTTTAGGGTATGAAACAACACTTTTGGGGGTTTAGAAGCCCTTGGTTTATGGACATATGTGATTGGGGTTGCAGTGCCCAAATATGTCTATAACAGTTGCCCCCTAAAGCATGAGGTCGTAAATCTTCTGATGTCATGTGAAATGCTTTATAATGAGGATTCGAGGTTTTCGAACTGGAAGGTGACCTGTAATAAGATACAATACAATACATTATCTTCATAATATTTTCATGATCTAGCTGAGGCGTACATTCCCATGCTCAGCTTTATAAATTCATTTTCATGTACATAAGACAGACAATCGTCTTTGTGGCAGACTGATGATTCTGGTAGAGCCATCATCCTTTAGCTTAAATGATTATCTGTGCAGCTATGATGTACATTTGATGTCTTTATTTTCCTAAATATATCGCAGCCTAGATGGATGAAACTAGATCCTGGGTCTTCAAACTCGTTCAATATTCACCCAAAGTACAAGTTGATCCATGTGAAAAAGATGTTCTGATGTCGAACATGGAAAGACATCGCCTGATTACCAACCCATGATGTGATCTGTTAACAGGCGTGAGAGGAATCACCGATAATGATAATGACCCTCAAGGTACTGCAGTACAATTCGCGTTGTGTGAATACATGAGTTGATGTTGAACACCACGCAAAATCTTTCGGTCGAAGGTCATTGATGTAAACCTATCGCCGAAAGTGAGAAACTTGCCATTGAGGCATGCAAGCTTCAAAGTACTGAAAGAGTTGTTCCTAAGTCAACTTCTTGGATAATGAGCTGATGTTGACAAGAAGTGACACATCGTATGAGGGCCTTAATGAATCCCACATCTACGACATGGAACGGAGCAAATGATTTTGTGGAGGTGAAAATGATCTGATGATAGAAGGTTGAAGGTGGCGGTCATGAAAAATGGAGAGTGAAAGTATTGCAGTGGATGAGGCGTTAGCTAGGTTGGTGAATTCTCTAAGTGACTTCTCTTGAACATATCGGTGACACTGAAATGGATTGGTAGCGTTAACCCCAAAATGGATGGTACGGCGGACCAATGGTGATATGACCAGTGAACGGAATAACCCAACCCGACTCAATCATGGTGACAGAGTGAAAGTGTCATGTCCAAAAGCGACCTGCTACCAATGAAGTTATTCAAGTTTTCTTCCCTTTTTCCCTAGTCATTGCTGATCAGTACCTTGTTATTTTTGTCAAGCTTAAGGAGGATAACATATGCTTTTTCTATAATTTTCCCTTCGGGCAAACCTGTCGTTATGTTTTAACGAGCCTACCGACATTGAAACTCGCTCTTGTCTGCATGACAAGTTTGTCGCTATTGTTTTAACGAGTTTAACGACAAAGATAACTTGGTCTTTTTTAATTTCAGAGAGTCTAAAAAGAGACGTAAAGGCAACTCTAGTAGTCCTTTTTCGTAATATAATCCCTTAAGTCTGAAAAAGTATAAAATAATATGAAAGGGATGACTTTTCGATAGTTTTAACGAGCCAAACATGACAAGTGATCGATCTTTTTGTGTAATGATCCCTCAGGTCCAAAAAGATTAAAATCTAGAGGAGGGATGGCACTTCCGATCGTTTTAACGAGCTGGAGAGGCCAATTGCTCGACAATCTTTTTATATTTTACGAGTCAGATGAAAATAGCTTAAAGGAGACTCGTTTTTTGAGGAACAAGTGATGTTTTTGGATAGCAACTGGTTCCAGGTAAGGTTTGGAACTTTTTTTTTAATCATGGTAGTGTAAAGAAGGTGGCTAATGGAATAACTCATCACAGTTGTTCCTCAAATGGGTAAACAATCAAATGGAGGCGTATGATCAGCTAAAAAAGAGTGGAGGTGATGGTAAGAACACGACCAAGGTTCAAAAGCTAATAATTATGTGATCTCAATGGTTATTTACTGAAGTTGGGTTCATTTTTTAATGAGCTTAAACTCTGGGGGAACATTTTCTCATTGCTAGGTTTTTCTTTAACAATCTTGAACTTTGTGTAAAACTGCTCGTGGCTAGGTTTGTTTTTAACGAGCTTGAACTTCGCGTAAAACTGCTTGTAGCTTGGTTCATTTTTTAATGAGCTTGAACCATGCGACAACATATGCTCAGATTCGGTTTCATGTTTACACAAGCTTGAAATGAAAAAACTTTGCTTGTTATAAGTTCGCATGCGCCCAGCATAATGATGCAAATCGAGGTGCATGCCCCCAAGCTTCATTGCGTTCGACGCGGTGGATGGAATGAAGGTTCACTTTCAAGATTTTTGAAAGACTCGACTTGGATTTTATGAGATCATAATCAAAGACTCAATTTGGAAAGGGAGTTGTTTCATTTTTTAATGAGGTTGACACAGTAAAAGAACTATCCTCATGCTACCTTTGATCACAACTCATAAGGGGTCATGAAGGAAAGATCTAGTTCTAATGCCCTCAGTACATAATGTACAACATCACTTAATTGATCTTCAGATGATGTAGGTATGGTAGGGCTTGGAGGCAATACCTCGCGATGATCCACACTATTAAAATGGTCAGAGTTCTTCTTAATCTTTGATGATGTAGAAGATATCATATGACAGGTTTCCATTGTGGCCACTTCCACCAGATTACTCAGAGGCGGAAGGGAAAAAGTACCCATTAAGGAAGGGTCTTTTAGGAGACCTACTCCGATATTTTGAAGTGATATAGAGCTTCCATGGATTAATGGAATGCTTCCGGTAACTTGCGAATTGTTGGGGAGGAAGGTTAGTTGGTCAATGATTGTAATTCCACCTTCGAAGGGGAATGCAATATTTCTAAAATATGTTGACACAACAGCAGCCATAGCATAAATCCAAGGCCTTCCTAGCAAGATATTGTAGTCAGGGTTTCCATCGATAACTTCGACGTCAATTTCTACTGTCTTTCCCCCCAGTTCAACTTGCAAGTTACCTAAAATCCCGTACAGGGCGTATGTTCATCCATCAAACACTTTTAATGTCATTGATGATCTCGACAAGGGTGGTGAGCCTAAATTTTTCAAACAACTCATTGACATAATGCAGGTAGATGCCCCCTCATCAATAATTGTTCAATGAACAGTTTTGTTGAGGGCTTTCACTTGTATGAGGAAAGCGAGTTGAGCTAGTAACTAAGGTTCATATCCTTTATGATTAAAGGCCACAAGATTGGAATCCGCTAGGTCAATCCCACCTATTGCTGATAATAGAGCCTACTTTTGGGAGGGGCAATCTTGTAGTACTTCAAGTGTCGACATAGTGGACGGCGATTGGGCCATATCCTCTACTATATTATAATTCTGTGTTGCTTGGGCACGAGGATTAAATGTCGATTTGTGTACTACTCCCTTTGGCAGCTTTATCATTAGCTCAGGAACGATGGGTGGCACAACTTCGGTTGAAGTTGTTGTTGAACTACTAGGTTGATCTACAACCTTGTTGTTCAACAGCTATGGATTCTCGTAATTTTTATTCCTTGCCGATATCAAAGCATCATTTTGCTATTTTCAAATGGACAACATAAGCACTTGGGATGGGGAAGCATTGTCGCTAGAAACCAGATTGGTTTCTGGGTTTAGAAACGGATCAGTCAATACCGTTGAGGTTTTGAACTTTTGAAAAACTTCTTAACCTCAGCTTTATATGGAAAATCTCTTGTCCAATGGTCTTCATCGCATATGAGACATGGCTAATTAGGTTTCTTTTGCCCATAAGGGTTTGCAGAAGGCTTTTCAGGAGACGAATCATCCTGTTTCTTCTTTTTTCTTTTCCCTTTCTTCTTTCCCCTTGGTTGCTTCAGTTCTTTGCCTTTGTCGGTCGACATGGCATTAACCTCTGAGGCAAGAAGTTCTTCATTTGCATTTTGACTAGAAACCGTACGGGCTTTCTTAGATGTAGCCTTTGAGGTTTTCGTGTTTCTTGTACCTATCATGCCATCACTGGCATGAGAGTCTTTGTTTGATTTAGGAGGAGGAGGAATGGAAAAATCTAGTCTAGGAGCATCAGGGATTTTGTCGTAGAGTGTGCCAAACTGAGTATAAATCAAGTCTAGATATTGCGCACGAGCAATGACTTGCTCTTCAGTGACAACCCCTCTTTTAGCCACATCTTTTGTAATGGAAGGTAATAATGACTTAATAAACCATTCAGCTAGTAGCGGATTAGGAACATATCTTTTTACCATTCGACAACGACGTTGCCACTCATGAATATGATTAGACATGTGAGTGGCTGTCATCTATTTAAAATTGGTAAGAAGCTTCGTTCCTGTTTCATACCTTATGGGTAACTGAAAATGGGTTAAAAAGGTTGTGGCAAGGGTGCTGAAGATATCGAATGAAGCTCTAGGCAATTCGATGTACCATTTTGCTGCCGAACCAGTTAACGTTCACTGAAAGAGGGGAAGCCTAATTGAATCATCATTGAGAGTGTTGGACGAACACCACAGATGAAATGTCATCACATGATTCGATGGATCTTCACCCGGATTTCCATTGAATTTAGGAATATCTGACGGAAGTTTATGAGGAATCACTGGCTACCAAGGGGCGTAAGCAATTGGATCATTTGTTAGCCAATTCAGATATGGTAATTCCAATGTTGCGACGAAAGGAAACTGTTGATTCAGGTTTGGCGAAGCATACCCAGGATAAGATGGGATTGCCTGAGCAGTGGGTCTTTGCATACCAACATAATGTCTTTGATGTGGATAACTTTGATAAAGTTGATGGGCATAACCATTATGATATGATTGATGGTGACCGTTTTGAATATACGACTGCCCATTACTCACAAAGCTTTGTTGCTCAGGTCCTCGGTAAGCTTGCTGGAATTGTGGTTGTTGATATTATACCAGCCATGGTTGTGAAGCCATTTGTTGTTGTCCAATACTAGATGTTTGACCAAGATAAGGGGTGATAGTACCCATTTGAGCTTGAGCCACTTCAGTTAAGGAGCCACTAATCAGTGATTGTGGTTGTGTCATGGAGACAAGAGGTTGTTGTATTACGACCTGAGAGACTTGAGGTTGACATACAACAAGCAGCGCTTGTACTTGCGACACTGTCACAATAGCCGACGTAGTGGGAATATTTGACACAAGTAGATTTGGTTGCATTGAATATACAAGTCTTGGCTGTTGAGGAAATATTGGCACCCAACCACTGGATGTAATTCTAGCTTGACCTGAAATCTATTGTGAACTCTCATATGGTTGTTCTCCTGGAGGGAACAATGAAAAGGCATACTGCCCCCCATATGGCGGCAATCCAGTGTTCAAAGAGAAAATTTGTCTTTGTAGACTGGGTTGCCCAAGTTGATACTGTTGTGAAGGATCAATTTGTTGAGACTCAACATAAGAAATTCTAGATATTATACCAGACAAACAAATGGGAACAAACCATACTGTCGAAACAGTCCCTAGGTGGACTTCATCTAGCGGTTGAGAGCTAGTTGGGATAGATGGTATACCAGCGAACATTGTCGGAGTAGTGGCAGGAGGTTCTGCTGCTGCTGTATCAGATGACATAGTCCTAGATGTCGATGGTTGTTCAGACATATTGAGTCTATCCAAAAGACTTCCTAGCGATTCTACAGGAACTTGCGATGAAGGGTGACTAACTTCTGAATTAGAAGGATATAGGTGGATCCCAGTTCCAAAATGCAATGGGGTACTGGATGGAAGATTCTCTACGATCTCTTCTATCGCAATCAGTCCAGGTGGAAGGCGCAGACCATCAAGTCCGTAAAATATTTCTGGTGCCGAAGAAGGTACACACTCTGCAGCGACAGATGTTGGAGGGTTGACACCTTTCGAATTAGTCCTAGATGGAGCTGGTTCAGGAATAGATGTGTTTACCATTACACTAGGATCAATTCTAGTGTCCTCTTGCAACTGTGGAACTTCTTCTTTAAAGTCAGGGATACTAGAAATAGTTGGAGTAATTGGAGTCTCTGAGGATGTTGAAACACAAGTTTCAAACAAACCAGGGGACTTTGACCCAGTTAAACGAGATCGCTTTGCCCGAAATGGTTTCGTTTCTGGAGTCAAACATGGTTGACTCGTTAATCTCCACAAACGATGGGGTTTTGATTGACTTTCTTCCACGATTGCAGATTACTTGAGCAACTCAAAATAAAAAGGGGAAAATGTTATTCTGAATTAAATGAATTTTATGATGCTTTGACACAACTTGCTTTTTCAATTTTTAAGAGTCAAGAAAAAGCTAAAAATGACTCTAGTCGCCTTCGATTTTTAATGAGCCTGAAGTGACAAGTGCTTAGATGGACCTTTTCTTTTAAGGAGTCTGAAAAGGAATGAAAGTGACTACTCTAGAAATCTAGATAGAGGGATTACCAAACCAATCGCAAAACTGTAGATTTCCTTTTACGGTACGGCAGTCAATCTTCCCGAATGTTGTGTTCAGTGCATTGCAATCGATAGGATGGCAGACACGGGTTCCTAAGGATAAAGGATGTAGCCTATTGTGGTATCCCAATATATACTTGATGGTAGATGGGAGCACAAGTCCGTACTGGAACTTGTCATCTCAAAGAGGAGGAATCACCCAACCTACGATGAAAGCGATAGTTACTAGGCTTTATGACGCTGGAATACGTCTCTAGCCTAGACTTCTAAATGTTGTGCGTTAGGTTCCAAAGCGTTTTTATGTTCATTGAGGTTTATTTTATAGTTGATCTTTCTTAAGAAGTTTGCCTTTAAGGTTCACCGCGTGATGTAGATATACAATTCCTAAATGTGCAATCTAAGATGATAAACAATCATTTACTTTCTTTTTGCAATGAAAATCCTAGCTACTAAGGAAAGAGAAATGAAATTATTTCAACATAGAGCATAGAGCACACACTAGATGCACTTTTCGTAGATCAATTTCATCATGCAGTCTAAATGAAAATGCACATGCATGTATTGTTTTTCAGTTTCCTTAATGTGAGAATGAAAAAAAGAAAACTAAGTACAGATCTAAATTATTTTCTTTCAAAGCGATAGTACTAACAATTTTCTCTTCAAAAAACGAAAGGGAGGCTAAGACGACACTTTGCGATTTTGAATTTAAAATTGCTTTCGACACTTGAAATACTATTAATTGAAATCAAATACGATGGAAAAAGTGTAATCAACTATCTAAAAGAGGAATGCTTTGTGACACTCTTTTTTTGACTGAAAACGACACTTGCGACACTTTCAACTCAAAAGACGACATTTTGATTTAAGATACCATTTGCAAAGGAGAATTGTAAATGATGAAAAATACATTAAAAACTTTCACAATTCCTTCTGATGGAGGCTGAATAATGCAAAGGAAGATGGTTTCAACAGAGATATATTGATCATAGACAGAAAAACTACTGAATAAAGCTGAAGACAATGAAGAAAAAAACCAAAATATGGAGGCAGAAACAGTCTCATTCAATCATTGCACCTGTCCTTAAGGAAAATAGGGATGCATCTCACCTGCAACACATGGGAGGTGTGATGCATCCAGATTTCCAAGAAGAGACAATGAAATGGTCCAGGGACGAGACTGAGCTTGGTTTTCACTGATAGTTTTCAGCTAAGTTCATGGATTTAGGCTAAGCTAATGATAGTTAGTAAACACAAAGTATAGGAGCTAATCTAATGAGGTTATTTGAGCTACCACTAGGGCATTTAGGATGTTTGCAAACTAGATGTTTAGTTCATAAACCAACCTAGAGATTGACTGAAGCAGCGTTGATCTACTTTTCAGTTGCATAGCAAAATCAGTTCAAAGGCTAGTTGTCTTAACTTCAGGCTCCATCTATGGTTTATAAAGCAAACAACAGTAACAAAACAAATAAACTATTCACTTCCCAGCGGAGTCACCATTTTGTTATCAGGAAAACTAGTGTCCATTCAGAGCTGCTAGTCCCACTGAGACAGGTAGCTATCTTAGAAACAAACAAACTAAAGTTACTTGTGTTTTCCTTTATGAGGGATAGATGAGAGAGAAGTAGAGAGTACCAACCTCAGTCTTTCGCTAGTCTCCTTGCTCATTTCCTCTCTCCCTTGATAGAGCTTTCACCACTCCTTTCTCACTTGTCCCGCTTCAAAGAACACTTGTAGAGTCAAGACAACAAAATACCATCAAAGAATAGAGATCTATAACTATAAATAATGTAGGATCAGATATACATTAACCATATAAATGCATATACAAATACAAGATTCAGAGATATACGAGCATATGGAGGAAAACTCAAATAGCTTTATTGATAGAAGTAGTAGAAGAGAGGATTACAACCAAGCTGTATGATCCAGCATCATCCTCCCAGCATGAAAGCCCTCTTCACCTCATACAAAGCAAGATCACCCAACAATGTCTTCAAAGAGAAACCAACAGCACTTCCTTGCAAATTACAAAATTCCCCGCTTTGGATCTCTAGAATGAGGGATCCATATACATATGTTTGCAGGAGAGTGAGTCAGCTTCTGGGATTTTGATTAGCGTCATTTCACTGATAGTTCTTGGTTCCACTTGGAGATTTCATGATCTCTTACTCATCCCTGGGCGAATTCATAGAGGCAAGTGTCATATGAGCAGTTTCTAGAAGATTCTTTGAGTTTCCACCTAGAAAACTGCTTCTGCCATTTATATACTCTCACTCATCAAACCCTACAGAAGGGCTTTCCAGTATGCATCACAACCCCCCCCCCCATGTGTAATAGGTGAGATGCATCGCACCCTATGCATGGAGCAGTCTGTATGGTCCAGTTTTGACAAGTTCTGAGTAGTTTTTCAGGGAGAACTTCTGGGAGATGATGTAATCAGCTGACCTTGTTCCTTCAGGGTATGAAACAACACTTTTGGGGGTTTAGAAGCCCTTGGTTTATGGACATATGTGATTGGGGTTGTAGTGCCAAATATGTCTATAACACACGAACATACAAGTTGAATTTTTTCTAGAAGTACATGAGGACTGCAGAGGAAATTTCATTATAAGCCTCAGTTGCACCCATAGAACTAGCATATTTCAGCCACAATTGCATGCACATGCATGCTTTCCCACATCCAAGCACCTTCAACAGCATTCACAAGCTTATCTCTAGGAAGCCAGGGCAGATTAGAATGAAAAACACAAAAACCTTTGCTCAAAACCTCTGCCACTTGAATGGTCACCTTCTCCATCTCCTATACATGCCTCCAAACCTATGCTAAGCTCAGTAACACCTCTACAAATGGATCAAACATGTCTGCCAAGCTCCACTGCCAAATTGACCTAGAAGCCAACAAACAAGAGTTGACATGACTACAACGGGTCCTCTATCTCCTCTGACACCTGCACAAGCTATAATACCTCTGAACAAACTTGTAACACCTCTACAACATCATCATTAAGCCAGCACATTGTTGCAACAAGTCATCTTCCATTTCCTACACTAGGTTCCTACACTAAGTCATGAATAAGAATATAAACACCACTAGCACATGAACAACGATATACTAACACCAATGTCGTCATTTGACCATCATGAGTGTGTCATCATAAGGTTGACATCAATGCCAACACAATTATCTCAATGTCAACTCAACTAGCTGCAACCATACTACACTAATGACATCAATACATCATCTAGACTACACAAGGTTGACATCAATGCCAAAATATGCTAGCTGCCATCATGAAACCAATGCCAACATCAGCCAGTAGAACACAATAACACCATAGTGCCAACATTTGTGACTTTAAATTGAGTCTAAAAAATTTTTCATTCCACATAAAAGGACCATGCACAAAATTTTGTCGATACCAATATTAACATTCATGTTAAAGTTTTGAATAGAAATTTAATGATGTTTTGAAATTTCAACTTAAATTGAGAGCAAAACCTACAATTAAATTACATTACATACTTTGACTCATATAATAAAACTACTAAACACTTATATAAATTAAAGAATACTTTCTTAAATGCGCATTTTGAATTTTTATGTAATTTATTAATATTTTAATATATATTGTCTTTTAAATATCAATACATTTTAAATATAATATGTTATTTAAAATAATTAAAATATAAATTTATTTGATTAAATATATGTTTTTTATTTTTTAAATTCGATTATGTAATATAAATAAATATATTTTATAAAAATATTTTAAATAAATAAATTATATTTTGTTTATTAAACGAATAAAAAATTTACAAAGTGAAAAATATTATATATGATGATGATGATGGTTAACATCCACTGAGACCAAACTTTGGTCTATCAGACCTAAAGAAAAAAATTATTTAGCTTGATTTAAGATTTTATTCCTATGCTCAAAAAGCTTGGAGAGAAGCCTCCCAAGCTCACTATAATTTTGACATCGTAAAAGGCTAGGAAGGTCAGTATTACGACAAAGATTATGAAACTGAGATCTAATGGGGTTTTACGCAGGGCACTCTAAGAGGAAGTGGTTTTCATCCTCGATGTTCCTATTCTCACAGAGATGGCAGATCCTTTCCATCCATGGTGTTTTAGGAACTACCCAACGACCTTTTTCACTATGGAGCTCATGAGAGTTCGTTCTAATCTTTGCTATATTAATTTTCTTCTTTGAGCTAGTTAAAATGTAGAGATACTTTTGATCTTCTAGGGTGGGGTTAATGACCTTCTTATAATAACTTAATTTTCTTTTAGCCGCTAAATCTTCCTCACACCACATTTTTCCTTTGAACTTAGAAGTAACAATATTTTTAATGTTACTAATGTTTTGCAATGCATCATTCTCGTTGATCTTCCAATAGTTAACCAGGCCCTCGTGTCTTTATACCACCCCCATTTGAGTGTTAGGTGGTTTTGGTTGCAATTTAAAGCTAGCTTAGGAAGTCTATGATCTCCTATGTTATTGAGTTTGTGCTTGTACAATAGAAGCCTAATCATAGCTAGGCTTTTGATAGGGGAAAGACCTACTTCTATAAGGAGAATAGGATAGGGTGTATTGCTTTCAATTTTTAGGTTATATGTTATAAAACGCTTCTGTATTTGCTCAATCTTTCTCCAGGATTCTCTAGAGATGCTGCAACCCCAAACCTCACATCCATATAAGATAACAAGAGTGACTAAAGTTTCAAAGAGAAAAAAAAACAAACACTTTACACAAAGCGCCTAATATTTTATACAACTCATTAAGTGAAATAAACAACGTATAACAAGATAACTTTTAACAATATCACTCAAATTTTGTATATGTAAAAAAAATTATGGTAATCATTTAGAATAATTTAGTTTAATAATATAGGTTTAATGGATATTTTAAATATATTTAATAATTAAAAAAATATTAATTATTACTTTATAAATTTTATAATAAAGAAATAATTTTATTAATTTATTCAATTTTATTATAATTTTTTTACTTTTATTTAATATAAGTTTGATAATGCAAAGCGAGAAAAGTGTGCCATAATTTCAGTTTGTTCGAGAGATATTAGCTTTTTCATTGTGGGGTTGCAGAGCATAAGGATTTGGGGCATGGGTTCAAGGACATTTTTGCAGCCATTAGGATGGGTCGTTGATTTTTGAAGGGAGCGAAAATGCTTGGGTAAGGAAAATAAGGCACCCTTACGGTAACTCTTCTCAACCTCCAAATCTCTAGTAATCTTCATTCTCTAAGCTGCAAGTTTGTTTAAAAATGTCTCATTCTACGGGTTTGCTCGTTTTTATGCAAGGGAAGTTGTGTCATCTTCAGCTTTATGCTTGAAACTATAGTTGGGTCCAGTGGTAGATTGGTCGATAGACGGCTAAACCCTATCATCACTGTGTGGTCCAATTTTATGGTCCATACCTTCGGTTTGGGAAGAGACCCTCTTGGGGGACCATCTCCTATAAGATTTTGTAGCCTATATGCAAGAATTCTCTATGTTCCTTTCAATTTTTTTTTAACTAGTGCATTCCTCTACTAGAGGGGTTTTGTCCTAGTGTAAAATTAGGAGGACTGGGTTGTTATACACTAGTGTGGCCTCTCCATTTTCATATTCTATTTGTTATTAGTGACCAATGGGGTGGAAAGTAGGCATGTCCTCTTGCTGCTTCTTGGGCTTCGAGTGGAGGGTGTTTCTTTTAGTTACGGAGAGTTGGTGGAAGAGGAAAAAATCCCATTCAACTGCCTTCCTTGTAGCTTGTATCGTTATCTTTTCATTGGACTTGGACACCAATAAGGCTTGGAGTATCCATAGATGTCGACACACCTCATATTGGATTGAGTATTGGTGAAATCAAGTTGAAACCCCATGGGCTATGCAACGACAATGTGGTCGCATGATGAGCTCTAGTATTGCAAGAAGGATGATGCAACTCTCAGGCTTACCAACTTTAATTTGTCAATTTGGGATTCATACAAACTTAAGAACTAACAGTGTTGTATGCACAGTAAGTTAAGTGTTACTTAAGCATTCGAATGTGATTTACGCTGAAAATTCTTCTCAAAAAACTTGATATGGATCACAAAAGCTTAAATTCAATAATTGAATCACTGCACGGAAGAGCCACTTCAACTAAGGTTCACCATTTTGCACAAGCACGCTTGTAGGTTTCGAAGTTGAAGACAGATCTGGCATTGACAAATGCATTTGAATGTTATTTACGCTAAAAAATCTTCTCAGAAAATTTAAGTGTTACTTAAGTTGCTCTGAGGCAGTGGATCAACCAAGGTGTACAGAGACCATTTTGCAAACTGAATCTAGATTTTTCAAAAAGGAAAAATTTTGTATAAAAGGAAATCCAATTCTACTTACAAGATGTGAAAATGTTGCATAAAAGGAAATTCTAATTTACTTGCAAGAAATATAAATGTTGCATGAAAGGAAATTCTAATCTACTTACAAGAAATGTAAATGCTTGGAATAGAAACCCTAACCTATTGCAGAGAATAAATGACAAAGAAATAAACCTAGCCTAGTTTCATAAAGTAAATAGCATGAAATCAATCATAAACTATTGCATTCAAAGGAGATCTTATTCTAATGAAAAAACTCAATAAATGCTTCAAGAAATAACAATGTAATTTATCCCCATGTTATTAAATTCATGAACTCAATCACTAACCCTAATTGCATAAATGAGTTGCAGGGATGAAAATAAAAGTCCTAAGTGGTATCTAATCTTCCTTAAGCTTGGTTTGAAGAGACATTGTGAAGGGCTAAGAGGAAAAAGGTAATCTTAAAGGACAATTTTGGTCAAGTTTTGAGCGGTTTTGCATGGTGCTATAGGATGTTGCCAGGTTGCTACAAGATTTCCCTGTTTTTCTACATGATTGAATTCGTGAGCATTCCAAGGCATTAGAAGGTGATGTGAAGGCGAGGAAGGATTGTAGAAGGTGGGAGAAGGATATGGGAGTCCTTACCAAGCTTAGTACTTCCCAGGAGCCCATATTGCACAAGGAGGGAATGCAAACAATGGCATATAACAAATCTATCTTGAATTTTATGTATGTAGCACGCTTCAAGGAGTTGATGAGAATAAAAGGAGAGTATTGATCATAGGGTTACAAGTGGAAATGGCAGTGCTCTACCCTGCAAACCAATGGTATGATTAGCACACAAAAATTATCACTCAACTTGGAAAACATCTATAGTGTGCTAACAATACTATATGCATAAAATCAAACTAGAAAAGAAAGGATGAGTTGAATTTTATTCATGTCTAACAACTGCATCAAAAGAAAACCTATCTTTCTGTGCTTGCTAATACATAGTCTACAATCACACTTTCCAAGAGAGATGATTGACAAATCTGCATAGGTAAATTTTCTCATAAACAAATCTTGCAAAAGGAACTAGTGATAAACTTAGTAAAAAGAAGCAATATGGATAACAAAAATTTACAAGGGAGAGAGACCATAGTCCTTAGGTTGGGCCCTAACCCAAGGATACTCATCCCTATAAAATGCACTCAAACTGTAGGAAATAAATTTCTTCACATTGATCTCAGAAAGTGTTCAAATACATGATATAGAAACTGAAATGATAAACAACAAGCTCCTAGATCTAGTACTCATTATGCTTCCCCAAGAAGACAAATCCTACTGAGCTCTTGGGCTCCTTTATTTATACAAATTGAGTGAGGCAAAAACCTCCTTGGAAAGAGGGATGTTTCCCTCCAATATCCATATAAAGGTGGTTTTAGTCCCTTGAGATTCTCATAGCCACTAAGTGTAACAACTTCCCCATATTCAGCCAGTTGTTTTGTGAGTTGATTCAAGGAATAAGCCTCCTGCATTTCCTCCATCTAGTCTCCAACGAACTTTTGCACAATATATATTATTTTTCCTGCACATTAATCCTATTAGGCCATAGGATATGATAAATATTCCTTAATCTCTCTAATAAACACATTATAATCCTAAAAGGTTTTATCAAATGTAAAGAGAAAGGTTAATGTATGTTGAAGGATGGTCAGATAGGCCTTGATTTATACCTATTTAGGAGGCCCATCATCACCCCTGTGCTAAAATTATTGCTCACCCTCCTAGCAACTCAGCCACTTAGTTTTTTCTCATTCATAGCCCTGGTGACCTCCCCAGAATCCTAAGGTATCTTAGATGGAATTCCCCTTTAAGGGTGGAACCCTACATTCTTCTCTATTTCTGCCCATTCTTGTTGCTCGTCTACTTGCTCTTTTCTTCCCTGTAGCCCCAATAGAAAAGGAGGGTTGAATCTAAGCCTAATATAATTAACCTTTAGCCTCTAAACTATTCTTTTATACAAAGAATTCCTTTCCAACGCATTCCTTAGTCTTTCTAGAGAGTGATAGTCTCTGATTTTAGGATATGTGGTAAAGAGTGCCATCTCCTTTGGAAATCATGTAAAGTCTTGTTTCCTAGTAACCTGAAAATGTCTTCAAAGTGTAGGATGGCTTGTTCTTGTCCTTCTATATATATTGGTGCCAGTTTAGGGTCTTCAAAAATGATTCTATGGTTGTTGGTTGTAGGAATTTATAGGGTAAGTTCCTTAGAAAGAAAACCAAAGGAAACTGCTCACAAACAGATCATAGATCAATACACCAATATTCTTGATGTCGTTAAAACCCTCAAAGAGGGAAACAGTCCACGGCCTAAGCCAACACGACCACTTCAGGCAATTTATTAATAAAAGAAATAAAATTTACATAAGCTTCTCTCATGAAAGGTTATCGTACAAATGACCCTCCATTCTCTTTAAATAGAGATCATGAACCAATCAAGTGTTAAGCCATGGATCAAGTGTTGATAATACTAAAGAAAGAATAAACTGTCAAATCACTTCATGTCTATAACATATCATGACTGTCGGATTGTAAGTTACAAAAGTACATAGTAAAGAAACACACTTTACCTAACTCTATACTAGACCAAGATGTGTCTGAATATTCTAACATCCCCCTTAAAAACAACTTGGGATAGGATTGAAGGATGTACAAATATGACACAATAGGAGAAGGAAGGAGGCATTAAAGCCTATCCCCCCTTAGTGACAACTTCCTGAACTCTAACCATAAATCGAATTTTAGTAAACTTAGCCTCTATGAGAGACTTTGTAAAGATGTCTGCAACTTGATCATCAGTTGAAAAATATTGTACTTCAAGAACATGGTCATGAATGAGCAATCTGATGAAGTGCATGTGTATTTCAATGTGTTTTTTGCACTGATGTTGGACTAGATCTTTGCATAGTTGAATGGCACTTTGATTATCACACCAAAGTGTAGTCAGATGTTGCTACTAAAATCCAAACTCTGACAGGATCTGGTGAAGCCACAGGGCTTCCTTACTAGCTTCTATGGTGCCACGATACTTTGCTTCTGCTGAAGAAAGAGAAATGGCACTTTTTTTCTTGCAAGCCCATGTAATAGGTCCAGAACCAAGAGTAAACACATAACCTATAGTAGACTTCTGATCATCAAGGTCACCAGCCCAATCAGAATCAGTGAAACCAACCAATAGAGTAGATGCTTATGCACTGTAATGAATCCCAAACTGAACTGTACCTCAAACATAATGAAGTATTCTTTTAGCTGCTTTCCAATGACTTTCATGTGGGTTTTACATAAACTGAGCAATAAGGCCAACAACAAAGGAAAGGTCAGGATGAGTATGGGTAAGATACAAAAGTTTTCCTACAAGTTGACGGTATAAGGTAGCATCAAATTCAAGGGAGGTACAAGTGACTGAAAGTTTGGCTCCAGACTAAAAGGGAGAAGGCGATGGCTTACAGACTTCCATGTGAAATTGGCATAGAAGATCACAGGCATACTTGGACTGGGAAAGGGAAATACCTTCCTTGGCTTGCAAGACTTGAAGACCAAGAATATAATGCAAGTGTCCTAAGTCTGTCATTTCAAGCTTCTTTTTAAGGCTGGACTTAACATGGTTTATAAGGTTGGGATCACTACCAATAAGGATAAGATAATCAACATAAAGAACAATAATGATAGACTTACCCACTTTCTTGGTGTAGACAGTATTGTTAGAATGACACCTAGAAAAGTCAGTATCTAAAAGAAAGCTATCCATTTTGGCATACCAAACCTGAGGAGCTTGATTGATATTATTAAGGGAATTCTAAAGCTGACATACAAGGTTGGAGTCTGTTTGTATAAAGTTAGTAGGTTGTTCCATATAGATTTCTTTATGCAAGTCCCCATGCAAGAAGGTAGATTTAACATCCATCTAATGGACTTCCCATTTAAAAGAGGCAGCAAGGGAAAGAACAAGGCAGATAGAGTTCATTTTGGCAACAGGGGAGAAGGTTTCAGTATAGTCAATGCCTTCAACTTGTGAAAAACCCTTAGCAACAAGACGAGCTTTATGTTTATCAACTGTTCCATCTGGTCCATACTTGGTTCTATAAACCCATTTGCATCTAACAAGTTTTCGTCCCTTTGGAAGAGGAACAAAATCCCATGTATCATTTGCCAATAATGAATGATATTCTTCATTCATAGTTGCGTCCCAATCTGGATCGCCTGACGCTTCTGCAAAGGTGTCAGGATCATAATTCGGTGAAGCTTGAGCCAGTAAATAAGAGGCTCTATCAAACTAAGAATGTGTACATCGTTGATTTGTAGGATCATCTTCAAGAGCACCTACTGCATCCCGAGTAGCATGGACCCATTTTGGAAGCTGAGGAGCTGAAGGAGGATCCTGAGAAGGTGGGGGAGGATTGTCATCCTCACTGTCATCATCTGAAGAAGAAATATTTTCAGAAGTAGAAGAGATAGAGAGAGGTGGAACATCCGCCGAACTAGGCTCATAGGCCAATATAATTTTAGCAAAATTTACATATCTTCTAATGATAACATTTTTGGACTTAAGTGGAATAAGTCTATATCCTTTGACATCTTTAGAATATCCAACAAAAATACATTTTTCACTCTTAGGTTCTAAAGCTTTATGTTTCTCATCTAGAATTTGGTCCCATGCTTCACTTCCAAAAACACCAAAGTGACTTACATCTAGTTTAATTGAGCTCCATGCTTCTTCTGGAGTGATATTCTTTAAAACCTTAGTAGGAGTGTGATTTACTATGTAATTTGCATAGTTAATTGCTTCTGCCCAAAAATTAAGACTAAGTCCTTTAGATTGAAGCATACCATTAGCCATTTCCTTTAAGGTGTGATTCTTCCTTTCAGCTACACCATTTTGTTGTGGAGTATATGGAACAGTATGTTGCATTTGAATTCCATTCTCAGCACAAAAGTTGATGAATTTATGGTTAACATATTCTCCACCATTATCAGATCTTAGCTTAAGAATTTGATGTCTAGATTGTTTTTCAACAAAGGACTTAAAGGCCAAGAACATGTTAAATACTTCACTCTTGAGTTTTAAGAAGTATACCCAAGTGTGTCTGGAGAAATCGTCAATGAAAGTTAACAAATACTTGTAGCTAGAGAATGAAACAACTAGAAGTGGACCACATAAATAACTATGCACAAGCTGTAAAGGGGATGAGGCATGCCAAGAGGCACATTTTTCAAAACTATCCTGATGATGTTTTCTGAGTACACATCCAAAACAAACACCATCTCTACAAGATACCATAGGAAGACCTGTCACCATATTTTCTTTATATAGATTTTGAAGGGAGCGATAGTTTAAGTGACCAAATCGTTCATACCAAAGTCTGCTCACTTCATCATTATGAGCAACAAATTCCGAGGGAAGAGTTGATGACCCAAGGTTGTTAAAATTATATAACCTTGTAGAATCATCAGCAATGCTAGTATCTAAAAATATGTTTAGGGTCTCTTAGGTCCTTAATTACAACATCGTGAGGTGAAAATTCAACGATTTCACCTTCACCTAAATGAGTTATCTGATATACAGATAGAAGGTTCTAGGATAAGGTTGGAACACATAATACATCATTAAATTGACCATTGTCTAGATGAGCAGTTCCAGTCCCTACAACACTAAGAGATCTATCATCACCAACATATATATTTTTGGTGTTACAATCATTTGAAGAATAAAATATGGCTTTGTTTTTTTCCATGTGATAAAAAGCTCCAAAATCAATGAGCCACGCATGAGAATGAGAAGAAGAAGATACATTTAGTGTGTAACCAGACCAAGATGCTTGACAACCACATGTAGAAAGTTTTATTCCTAAAGATGAAGTTGAAGTAGAAGAGTGCTCCAAATGGATGTTATGCTTCTTCATTGCTACTTCCAAGGCTTCCATCTTCTTAAAGCATTTGGATTCTAAGTGGCCATCTCAATTACAAAAGTTGCAATGTCTATCAGTGTTCTTCCCTTTGTTTTTATTTGCCTTATCATTTTGTTGAAATGATTTTTCAATTTGAGACTGAAATTTCTTAGGACCCTTGTTTGGTTTAGGACCATTCTTTTTATGATACTGCTTCTTAGGATTCTTTGAATTTGATTGTTGTTGGGTGGCTAAGGCTTTCTTAGAAGAGTTTCCAAGATTAAGAAGACCAAAATATAAGATTTTTTCTTGTTCCCTTATTAAAGAATCACAAAAGGCATCAAATGAGGGGGACTTGTAGTCTTGTCCTTGAGAAATAAATGCTTCTCTAGTAGAATGGAAGGTGGAAACAAACATAGAGTAGGCTGGTCCCAACTTAGTAAGAATGCAATAGATAAGGCTACCATCTTCTTTCTTAACCTTAACACCTTCCAAGAGAAGTATAAGGGTCTTGAACTTGGACAAAAAGTATTCAATGGAAGAAAAATTATTTGGGTCCAATGTAAACAACTCATATTTGAGTTGATGGGCTCTAATTTCATTTTTAATTCTAGAAACTTTAGTGAGTTGTTTCATTGCTTCATTAGGGGTATCAAGTTCTGTGATATGGAATCTAAGGTCTAGAGAAATAGACATCTCTATCAACCCATGTGCTTGATCTTGCCTATTTTCCCATTTGGCTACCCTATCTTCATCTTTAGGTTTAGTTTCTTGGGCTGAGGCTATTCTATAAAGACCTTTACTTCTAAGTAAATCCACAATGTAGGACCACCATTGGAAGTAATTGGTGTTGTCAAGAATAACTTGGCATGGACTTTCCATTTTAACAGAAACTAAAGTTGTAGATGCTGAAACTAAGTGTTCCAATGGAAAGGTCTCGAAAAATTAGGCAGATTAAAAAAAAAACGGCTCTGAAAACGGCTTCGGAATGAGGAAGTTATTGCTTTTTGAAGAAAATTTGTTGAAGATGCCGACAAAGTGCGTGAATGTGCGGAAGTGAATGATAATGTTATATTTAAAAAAAAAAATCACACCCCCCGTTTCCAAACGTAATCTAATTAGCTCACTTTAAAAAAAAAATATGTGACCCACTTTTATAATTAAGTGAAAGTCACTTTTACAATGGTACTTTATGAGCTACCCACTAAATTGTAACTTAAATAAAAGATAAAGAGACTTTAAAATTATAAGTGACTCACTTTTTTATAATGGGTGAGAACACTTTAAAATAAAGTAATTTTAAAACATAAGTTACATGTGATTTTTGAAAAAGTAACTCAACAAAAAGAAAGACTTGAACTCAAGACCTCTATTCTCATAAAGTAACTTTGGACCAAGTGAGCTAGTTTGAAAGGATGGTAATGTTTGGAATAGATGAATGGTTTTTTTTTTTTTTAGTCACTGAAGCTTTGGGGTGTGTGCTTCGTTGAAAATGATCTTCTACCTACAAAACAAAAAACCACACAACCCAACGTGGACATACAAAAAAAACCAAACCTTATGGCTTTAAGTTGGCTTTTGTCATAAACTAAATATTTTCCTCATTGTTTCTAATTTTTGGAGATCACACTAAGGCACAACGGAAAAGAGCATACGCGTGATAAAAATACTTCCTTTCTATTTCTGATTTCCCCAGATTGCACAGAGTCGTAGAGCAAAGAGCATATGCAGAAATGAAAGGTATAGATTCGTTAATAAAAAACAGAGGTAAATAAACCGAAATAAACAGAGAGAAAATAACTAAAATTGCAAATAAACATTGTATAGCTCCAGATCTTGAAAATGACGTAGCTAGGGCTACCAGAAACCTTTTGGCATGAAATGAAAGGGATTCCTCACTGGAACATATGCTCCTAACACAATAGAGCAGTCCTCTTGGCCCGAAAGCAATCAAAAACAGTAGATCTAGGAAATGACAGTCAGATGCAGTAGTACCGGCTTCTGATTTGGATCACCAACAGATGCAGCCCTCAAATAGCTTTGATACCATGTAGGAATTTATAGGGTAAGTTCCTCAGATAGAACATTAAAGGACACCGCTCAAAAATAGATCACAAATCAATACACCAATATTCTTGATGTGGTAAAAACCCTCAAATAGGGAAATAGTCCATGGCCTAAGCCAACGCGACCACTTCAAGTAATTTATTAATAAAAGAAACAAAATTTACATAAGTTTCTCTCATGAATGGTTACCCTAAAAATGACCCTCCATGCTCTTTAAATAGAGATCATGGACCAATCGGGTGTTAAGCCACAGATCAAGTGTCGGTAATATCGAGGAGAGAATGAACCGTCGGATCACTTCATGTCTAGAACATATCGTGACCGTTGGATTGTAAGTTGCAAAAGTACATAGTAAAGAAACACATTTTACCTAACTCTATACTAGACCAAGTTATACTTAACTATTTCCTATATGTTGGAATATCCTAAAATTGGTGGCAAGATGAGGGGCTCTCAATTTTGCTCTAACCCACAGGGGTTCATTGGTCTCCCTAGTCATGACACTTTTTATCTCTTCAACCCTTAATTCCTCATGAGTAATACAAGAGGCCAATGCCATCAGTTTTACATCTCCCATTCTATAATTGGGATCCCAAAAATTCATATAAGTCAATATCATGTTATGCATGTAGAATTCTTCCATTCTAGCTCTATCCTCAACACTGGATTTATGGCAAAATTCAAGAAACATTGTGTAATCTTGGAAGGGAAGGTAATCATATTGTGCTAGGGGCTTGATTTAAAATTTAAGTCATTGTTCCTTGAGGAAAATTTCATAGGTTTTTGAGGGGTATCTTCATTGGATGGCTTTCGTAGCCAATCTCGCCATAGTGGCAATTTTCTTATATTTCTCCCGTAGTTGGTTTTTTAGTCTCTTGTTTTCTATTTGCAGTTGTTCCCTTATGTTTGCCTCGTTGATTCTCAAATCAACCATCTCCTCACCCATCCTTTTAATCTTCTCTTCCATAAGACCTACATATTCAACCCCTTTTTTCCTTGTAATTTGCATCCATCGATGGGTTCTACTTCTTTCTTTGTCTAGCTCAAGCAGGATTGGGACTGCAAATTTGGTAGGTGTTATTTTTCCTACTTCAAAGTATTTTTAATAGGACCCAAGTTTTGGTTGGGGATAAGGTACTTGCATCTCTTGTATCCCTTCACCTCCTACCTGTGTTGGTGCATCACTTTCCTATAGGACTGCCCTGCCTTCCAATAGCACCTCCTTGCCTTCCTGTAGCACTTCATTTCCTTCCTGTAGCATGTAAAACTCCTCTTGTAGTTCTCTAATCTTGGCTCCCTTGGTATTTGGCATCCTTTGTGAGGCTTGGGGTTGTTTTCCTTTGACTTTGACGGAGGTTATTTCTTCATTTTGTTTCTTATCATTCTCTAATTCTCCCTTCTGGTGGCTAGATGGCCCCTCAATGGTGATGGGGGTTGTTGAGGAAGGTTGAGGCTTTCCTTGCTCGAGTCTAATTCTTCTCCTCTTATTGAAATATAGACAACCCTACCTTGGATGCATCCCCTTGGGCTTTACTAGTGTACTTAAGGCTTCTAGAGTGTTAGCCACTTCTTACTTAGTATTCCATTCTCAAATGTTTTCATGTTGCTCTTGTCTCCTCCTTTTTATTGGCATTATTGCTCAATAGTTGGTTGGCATTGATGTCACCCTGGTAGCATTGGTGTGTTGTTGGTTGGAATTGATGTCAACTTGATAGCATGTGTTGCAGATTTTTGTGTATGCACAAGTCTGATTGGTATAGGTACTTAGCTTGGTGATTGGTTGTAGGATATGGTACTTGGTCTCTGTGTGGATGCCTTGGCAGGTTGTGGATCTGCTACACCTAGTTGAAAATGATTAGACACTGCCAATTCATGTTTGTTGGGATGTCTTATGTCATATGAGTGTGTGGATGGTTTTTTTCAAGTACGATCAGTTGCAAGCCTTTACAGGGCTTATCATTAATACTTTGAAGGTTGTGAAGGTGTTAGAGAAGTTGTGAAGAAGTTTGATGGCTTGGGTGTTAGTGCAGTTGTTGGTTGGCATTCAAAGTGAACCTACTTTGACTTGTGATGATGTTGGAGTTGTGACAGTGATTTTTTGGAGTGTTACGGTGGTTATAGAGGATCCCTGAGGTCTTACATAGGTATGTCAAGTAGTGAAGAAAGTAGGAGCCAGTTCTGAGCTCAAGTTTTTGAGTTTCTTCTATCCTCTACCCCAGGAGAAATCTAGCATGCTTGTGTGTGTGGATGGAAGGCTCCAAACAAAATTTGGTAGGCTTGTGCATGCGGTTGTAGCCAAAATTTGGTAGTTTTGTGGGTGTGACTAAGGCCTAAAGTGATTTTTCCTATGCATTCGTCATGCACATCAGGTGTTTATTTTATTTTCTAGCTTTTCTTATTTAGGACTCATCATGTAAAGGTTAGAAAAAAGGTTAATGAGCTTCTAGAAAGTGGTTAAAGTGGACATACCTATCATTCAATCAAGATAGTGGCAGATTGAGTCAAAGTTAAGGATCTACTCAAAGTGTGGGATCATTTTCTGAACGTATGAACAGGTCTGCTTAACATAGTTGTAATTAGTGATTTAACCATGTAAGAAAATGATAAAGAGAAGAAGGCTTTGAGTTCATTTGGTTGGTTCCTTTGTGAAGAAAAAGGGATGGATGAGTGAGTGCGAAGAGTATGTGTGAGAGAAGAGTACTGTGTGTAGGTTGTGCAAGGAATTATGCAAAAAATCTACAGTAGTTCACAACATTTACAGGTCATATCATAAGCATGGTTCAGCTAACATCTCATGCAACAGTGAGAAGAAGGAGCAATAAATGATTGTAAATAGTTTCTTGTATGATTTATCATAGTATTTTCATCTGATTATCATTTGTGTATGCAAAAAATTTTATTGATGGGGATTTGCATTGATTGAGTGAGTGTTGCAAAGTTTTTATCAGTTCTTTTATTATGTTGATTTTAGCTAACAAGAAGAGAATTTGTTATGTTTTTCTAGTTGAGAAGTTCACGTTGACTCCAGTCTGAAATATTCATGAAACGAGGGTCACATAGAAGAGTAGAGTGGGGGCTCCAACAAATTCAGTATAGAGAAAATTTTTCTTCATGAGTCCAATGGGATTTGAGCAAGGCTCGTTGGTTGTGGTGGCTTATAGCAGATCAGATGAGTGTTTGTAGAGTCATGAGATGAAGATCATAGTTCCAAACTGATAGTAGTCATTTGTATATTCTATGTAAATGAATTTCTTGATGAATAATAAAATTATTTGAGAAGCACATCAACAGTAAGGGTGGTTTTTGACCCAAAGGGAGTTTTCCACCAGAAATATTGTGTGTCCTCTTTTTCATATTTATTTGATTAATTATATATCTCTCATGTGTTTTTGTTATGTGATATGATCTACTAATGGGTTAATGTATGTTTTGATTCAATAATTGGAAAAAGGTTTAAAAGTTAATAAACATTGTCACTACTAATTCACCCCCCCCCCCCCCCTTAGTAGTGAGCACATTTCCAATAATTGGTATTAGAGCGGGTGCCCTTTTTGCAACTTCGCTATTGGAAGGTAGATCATGGGAAATCAAGGAGATTTTGTTGTAGATAGAGTTCTTGTTCTTCATGGATAAAATTATGCACTATGGAAGGTGAGATTGGAAGCATACTTCATTGATCTTGATGAGAATGTTTTTCTCTCATTAGAATATAATACATATGATGAATTCAATGAGGAAGCCAAGAAGATTATTTTGAAGACCCTATCAGATCATGATGCAGCTAAAGTGAGTTGTTGCAAGAATGAAAAATAAACTATGGACAAGTTGAAAAGTATGTATGGAAGAGAAGGGTTTCAAATTTTATAAGTTGTTGAAGAAAATCACTGCATTCTTGAAGAGAAGAAATTTTTCACAAAAGACTTCACACTCACAGTAGTAGCAGATCCAAACTCCTCTCAAAGAGATAGTGAGAGAAGCCATGAGAGTAATGACAGGAAAATCATTGATCTAAAGAGAAAACATGAAAAAGTCAATAAGGCAAATGAGATATTGTCAAATTGGTTGCAAGACCGAGAGTCCTATTGTGTAAGATTAGAAGCTAAACTATTGTCCTTGAGATGTAAATTAGAAAAATCTAGCAATTAGCTATCTCAATATCAAAATTTAGAGAAAGGCACCAGAATTTTGGAAGAGGTTCTTATCAGTCAAAGATCCCCTCTTATCAAAACCGTATTGGGTTTTGAAGGAGAACCATGCTTTATGAAGGAAAATGAGAAAGTAAAGGACAAACATGTTGTAGAAGATCATAATTCCATAGCCAATAAAGTCAAGAAAAGTCCAAGGAAGCATCATCAACAAAGGAAATCAAGAAATAAAAGGAGTTATCAGCAGAAATAAAGACATGAAAATTACAACCATTGCATGCAACACTTCAAAAGAGAAAGGAAGAAGCCAAGATTTTATGGTCCCATAATCTACAATAAAAGGTATCAAATTTTATCTTATGGTTACTACTTTTCTTGAAATAGTTTTTTACATAGAGCAATGGAATGCGCATACTTTAGAAGAAAACAATGATTGATGTTGATGAATGCAAACCAAGGTAGATATTTTACTAATATTGAATGTTTCAAGTGTGGTAACCTTGGCCACAAGGCATTAGCATGCAGAGATAGTAGAGCAAAGCATATAGTTAGTGCAACCCAACCATTAAAGACAAAGAAAGTTTGGAAGAGAAAAGATGAGGTGCAAAGAACTAGCAATCCAAAGGACTTCAAGAAAAACATTATATTTTGCAAAAATATAGGAGAATAGAAGAAGATTCACATGTTATATAAAAACCTCACAAGATTTTGAGGAGATAGGAGCAGCAAAGAATTCTCACTAAAATTTGAGGCCTGCATAGTGTTGGGCATGGAATCCCCCCATGGCATGTTTTGGGGCTCAAAGCCCAAGTTTTGAATGAATCTTGTTGTAAAGCTCCACGAATTGCGGGCGTGGGGCGTGAAAGTATGATAGAGTCATAGGGTTGTCCACCCTAGTGTTGTAATGTAATGTCAGCTGGATAGACCTACCCATGGTACGCAGACCATGGGATTGTATAAATAGAGCGATGTTATAAGTGCAAGAGAAGAAATAAGAAGGAAAAAATGCTAAGTGATTGAGTTGCAAGTTGAAGTGTGTCTTTGGGTCATAGAGTAGGAGAAGGCTCTGCAACTGAGTGCACAGAGGCCTAGTAGTCCGTAGCTGAGTGCGTGGACCCCCACAGCTGAGTGCGCAGGGTGAGTTGAATCTGTAACCGAGGAATGAATTAATAAAGAGAATTTTTGTCATAATTATGTGTATTTGTTCTTGGGTTAATGCATGTTTGATATAATTTGCAAATATATTGTTTATTTATTGCGCGAACCTGTATGAATGGTTTATGTTGCTAAGTATAACTTAAAGCACGCAAGTAGGCTAAGATAATCAACTAACATTGGAATACCAGTAAATTCTTAGGGAATAATGCAGGGCGCAGCATTCAAGCCCTTGGGTAGGGCTACATGAAGGCAGCATATCAGGCTGCGAGGTATGGGAAAGTGAGTGAAGAAACCTGTGCGCGGGGTCAAACCGCGAACCACTTGAACTCATCAAACATCTCCAGGGTGCGGAAACCTGGTTCTAGCACCCTCCCATACTACTTTGGGTGAGACCTTAGTCCACACTTCGCAGACTGTTTCCAAAAGGGCCAGTAGTACTGGGATTTGTTTGGCTAACTTAACTCTGAACTTGGGTCAAGCACCAATAAGCCAACAAATGCTTCCATTGTCGGGACCAAGATCTACATAGTGTTAGCCTCCTATACCAATAGGGTTTCATATTTCATGATTGACAGTGGAAGTGCTAAAAATGATCATCTTTGATGATACAAAGGTTCCATTTTTGTGGTCAAAGAAAAAAGTTAAAAAATGTAAAGAGGGTATGCCTTAAAAGAATAATCAAAAGGCAAGAAAATGAAATGGTCAAAAGAAAAAAGAATTGAAATGAACCCCAAAGAAAGACCAAGAAAGTGGCCAATCAAAATGCCACTGCTATCTTGATGTATGGCTCAACAGTTCAAGCTGGGCCATGTTGTTGTTGGGAAAAGTATCCAATACGGAATGACCCTATCCCACTCTAAGGGTGATAGTACCTCAGCAACAATCAAAGCAAAGCTATTTGAGATTACTTCTTTATGAGATGTAAGAGAGAGGAGGAAGAGATCCTCTAACCGATGTCTTCCGCTAATGATTGATCCAATCTTCTCTCCTTGCTGCTTGCTCCCAGCTCCTTGCTCTTTCACTGGCCCAGCTACACCAAGATCCTGCAAAATAACAAGAGAGGGAAACTACAAGAAGCATACATTCATAATTGATTCAACGATTAGAATAAATCAAATACACAAGTATAAAAACACATCATTGAGACACATGCATATAGAAGAACCTCAAATGCTTTATTAATGGAAGAAGTAAAGTTCAGGAAGTGATACAACCATAAAAGGCCCAATCCAGCATCACCTCCCAGCAGAAAGAAATCTCCTCTTCACCTCCTTCAAAGCAAATCACCCAATAGTTCTATACTCAAACCAACAACACTTCCTTACATTCACAAGATTCCAGCCTCCCTAGACCTCATGAGAGAGCTCTATATATAGGAGTTTTGGAGAAAGGATGAGTCAGCTTGAAGCTGGCATGAAGCTGACTAGTGTCCTCTCCCACTTCAGTTTTACTTCAGTTCTTGAGTCCACTTGGAGGTTCTTGCTTCCACTTGGAGATCTAGACCCTGTTACTCATCACCAGTCGAATTCCCTGATCCAAGTGTCATTTTGGAAGCTTCCTGGGCATTGACACCTTGAGGAATGACTGTGCCACATGTCCCAACTCGCCCAACGCAGGTAGCCTTCTTTGCAGTTGACATTCAGCGCAGGTAGACAGTGGAGCAGTTGACATTCAGCGCAGATGCTCAGTGGAGCAGTTGACATGATCCAGAATTTCCTTGTTTTTGAGTGTTTTCAGGTGGAGAACTTTTATTCAGTGTTGTGGTTTGCTGACCTTGTTCCTCTAGGGGTAGGAACAACATGTTTAGGGACTTTGGATCCCTTAGATTATGTACATTTCATGTTTCATGCTGTAAGGCACAAAAATGTCTATAACAGTTGCCCCCTAAAGTATGAGGTCGTTTATCGGGTGAAATGCTTTATCAGGAGGATCCGAAGTTCATTCAATCGCTGAGAGGTGACCTGTAATAAAATACAATACAATACATTATGATTCATTCTGCTTTCATGATCTAGCTGAGGCGGGCATTCCCATGCTCAACTTTATAAATTCATTTTGGTACATAGAACAGATGATCGTCTGATGGTAGACTGATAATTCTCTGCTGAAATTATCATCCTTTGAGTAGGATGATCATCTGCTGCAATGATGTACATGTCAAATGTCTTTATATTTCCTGAATATATATCGCAGCCCGGATGGATGAAACTAGATCCGGGGTCTTCAAACTCGTTCGATCTTCACTCTAAGTACAAGTCGATCCATGTGAGAATTGCGCTGAAGTCGAACATGGAAAGACATCGCTTGATTATCGGTCAATGATGTAAACCGTTAACAAGCACGAGAGGAATCACCGATAATGATAATGACCCTCAAGGTACTGCAGTACAATTCACGTGGTGTGAATAAAGGACTTGGTGTCGAACACCACGCAAAATCTTCTGGTCGAAGGTCATTGATGTATACCTGTCGCCAGAAGTGAGAAACTTGCCATTGAGGCATGCAAGCTTCAAAGTACTGAGGGGGGTGTTCCTAGATCAACTTCTTGGATAATGAGCTGAAGTCGACAAGAAGCGATCCGTCACAGGAGGGCATTAATGAATCCCACATCAGTGACACGGAACGGAGCTAATGATTTTAATGGAGATGAAAACAATCTGTGACATATGATTCAGGGTGGCGGTCATGAATGGATGAAGGATAATGTATGGCAGTGGATGGGACACGGTTGACTCTTTCTGAACAACATCTCTTGAACATATAACGACACTGATGCGATGGATCGGTAGCATTACCCCAAATGTGGATGGTTTGGTGAGACCATGGTGATGAGACCGATGAATGAAACAACCCAACCCGATGTGGTACGGAGGAAAAGTGTCATGTTCAAGAGCGACTTGCTACCATTAAAGCTTTGAGGTTCTCCCAATTTTTCCCCAGTCATTTCTGACCAGTACCTCTTTATTTTTGTCAAGCTTGAGGAGGATAACATATGCTTGTTCTATAACCTGCCCTTCGGGCAAGCCCATCGCTATGTTTTAACAAGCCTAGCGATAGGGAAACTCGTTCTCGTCTAAAGACAAGTTTGTCGCTATTTAATCATTTTAACGAGTCTAACGACAAGGAAAACTCGACCCTTTTCATTTTTAGAGAGTCTGAAAAGGTACAGAAAGTTAACTCCAAAATTCCTTTTTCGTCATCTAATCCCTTAAGTCCGAAAAAGTATAAAACAATACAAAAGGGATGAGTTTTCAATATCTTTAACGAGCCGAACAAAACAAGCGCTCGATCTTTTTGTGCAATAATCCCTTAGGTCCAAAAAGATTAAAATCTAGAGGAGGGATAGCTCTTCCGGTCCTTTTAACGAGCTGGAAGGCCAAAACTCGGCGATCTTTTCATATTTTACGAGTCAGTTGAAAAGAGCTTAAAGAAGACTCGTCTTTTGAGGAACGAGTGATAAACAGGGATAGCAACTGATTCCAGGTACAAGTTGGAATTTTCCAATCACGGCAGTGTCACAAGGATGGCTAGGTGAAATCACTCTTCGCAGCTGTTCCTCAAAATAGGTAAACAATCATATGGAGGTGAACGATCGGCCAAATGACGGTGGAGGTGGCAGGTGCAAAACACGACCAAGGTTTTTATGGCTGATAAATTTACAATCACAGTGGTTATTTACCAGGATAGGTTCATTTTTTATTTAAAAATGAGCTTAAACTCTGGAGGAAACATTGCTCACTGCTTTTATTTATTTTTTAACGAGCATGAAGACCGCGTTAAAACTGCTCGGATCTTGCGTTTATTTTTTAACGAGCATGAACTTTATGCTAAAATTGCTTGATGATAAGTTTGCATGCCCCCAGCATAATAACGCAAATCGAGGGGCATGCCCCCCAAGCTTCATTGCATTCAACTTGGTGGTTGGAATGAAGGTTTTCATTTTTTAATGAGGTTGACACAGTAAAAGAACTATCCTCATGACTCCTTGTTTCATTTTTTAACGAGGTTGACACGAGATTAGAACCGTCCTCGGATCCCACTGTATTTACAGTATTTCTATTAGGGAGATGATCCATGCCGACAAAATATTTAGGAATCTTCCGAATCCATTAGATACAGAAGATTTCATTTTGTAGGTTTCCACCGTGGCCACTCCCGCCAAATTACTTGGAGGCGGTAGGGCGAAAGTACCCATTAAGGCAGGGTCTTTTAGGAGGCCTACCCCAATATTTTGAAGCGAATGATCGCTTCCATGGATCATTGGAATGCTTCCCGTAACTAGTGAACTGTCGGGGAGGAAAGTTTGTTGGTCGACGACTGTAATTCTTCCTTGAAAGGGAAATGCAATCTTCCTGAAGTAGGTCGACACAACTGCGGCCATGGCATATATCCAGGGCCTTCCCAGTAGGATGTTGTAATCGAGGTTTCCATCAATTACTTCAACATCAATTCCTACTATTTTGCCCCCCAGTTCAACTTGCAAGTTACTTAAAATCCTATATGGAGTGTATGATCGTCCATCAAATTCTTTTAACGTAGTTGATGATTTCGACAAGGGTGGTGAGCCTAAATTTTTCCAGCAACTCATCGACATAAGACATGTAGATGCCCCCTCATCAATAATTGTTCGATGAACAGTTTTGTTGAGGGCTTTCACTTGAATAAGGAAAGCTAGTTGAGCTGGTAACTGAGGGTCATATCCTTTATGATCAAAGGCCACAAGATTGGAATCCATTGGGCCAATCCCACCTATTGCTAATAATAAAGCTTGCTCTTGGGAGGGGCAATTTTGCGGTACCTCAAATGTCGACATAGCAGACGACGATTGAGCCAGGTCCTCTATTATATTATAATTCTGTGCTATTTTGGCACGAGGATTAAATGTCGATTTGTGTATTACTCCCTTTGGTGACTTTATCATTGGTTCAGGAATGTTGGGTGGCATAACTTTGGTTAAAGTTATCGTCGAACTACTAGGTTGTTCATTAGCCTTGTTATTCGACAGTCGTGGATTCCCGTAATCTTTATTCCTTGTCAAAGCATCATTTTGCTGCTTCGAGACAGACAACATCAGCACTTGGGATCGGGAAGCATTTTGATTAGCAACCAGATTTTGACCTGGATTAGGAAACGGATCGGTTAATACTACTGGGGTTTTTGAACTCTTAAAGAGTTTCTTAACTTCAGCTATATGTGGACAATCTTTCGTCCAATGATCCTCATCGCATATATGACACCCTTCCGGGGGTTTCCTTTTTATCCCTTTCTTTTTCTTCTTGCCCCCTGGTTGCTTCAGTTGTTTGCCCTTGTCGGTCGACATGGCATTTACTTCTGAGGCAAGAAGTTCTTCATTTGCATTTTGACTAGAAATTTTGTGTTTTCTAATCACGCCATCGCCGGCGTGAGAGTCATTGTTTGATTTAGGAGGAGGAGGAATTGAGAATTCCGGTCTAGGGGCGTCAGGTATTTTGTCGTAGAGCGTGCCGGACTGAGTATAGACCAAGTCCAGATATTGCGCACGAGCGATAACCTGCTCTTCCGTTACGACTCCCCCCTTTGCCACATCTTCCGTGATGGCAGGAAGTAATGACTTGATAAACCATTCAACTAATAGCTGATCGGGAACATACGTTTTTACCATCCTACGACGACGTCGCCACTCATGTATATGATCAGATATGTGTGTGGCAGTCGTCTGTTTGAAGTTGGTAAGGAGTTCTGTTCCCGTTTCATACCTTATCGGTAATTGAAAATGGGTTAAAAAGGTTGTGGCTAAGGTACTGAAGTTGTCGAACGAAGCTCTGGGCAATTCAATGTACCATTTTGCCGTTGGATCCATTAACGTCCTTTGAAAGAGGCGAAGTCTTATCGAATCATCATTCAGGGTGTTTGATGAACACCACAGATGAAATGTCATCACATGATTCGACGGATCTTCACCCGAATTTCCATTAAATTTAGGAATATCTGACGGAAGTTTATGCGGAATCGCTGGCCACCAAGGGGCATAAGCAATTGGATCATTCGTCAGCCGGTTTAGATCTGGTAATTCTAGAGTTGCTACAAATGGAAACTGTTGATTCAGGTTAGGCGAAGCATACCCAGGATAAGATGGGATCGCCTGAGCAATGGGTCTTTGCAAACCAGCATAATGCTGGCAACTTTGACAAGGTTGATGGGCATAACCATTATAGTATGGTTGCCCATTACTTACAAAGACTTGTTGCTCAGGTCCTCGATATGATTGCTGGAATGGCGGTTGTTGGGATTGAACCAGCTCTGGTTGTTGGACCATTTGCTGTTGACCAATACTGGACGATTGACCAAGATGAGGAGTCACAGTACTTGTTTGAGCCTGGGTCGCTCCAGATAAGGAGGCACTAACCTGAGATTGTGATTGAGTCGTCGGGACAAGAGGCTGTTGTATTGCAACCTGAGAAACTTGGGGTTGACATACAATAGGTGGAGCTTGTATTTGTGACGCATTCACTATAGCAGGTATGGTGGGAATATCCAACACAGGGTGTACTGGTTGCATTGAATATACAAACCCTGGTTGTTGAGGCAGTATTGGTACCCAACCGCTGGATGTAATTCTAGTTTGACCTGAACTTTGTTGTAAACTCCCATATGGTTGTTCTCTGGGAGGGAACAATGAAAGAGCATACTGCCCTCCATATAGTGGAAATCCAGTACTTAAAGGGTAAATTGGCCTTTGAAGACACATTGGATCAATTTGTTGAGTTTCAACATAAGAAATACCAGATGATAATACGGATGAAGAAATAGGAACTAACCATGTCGTCGAAACAGTCTCTGATTGGACTCCGGCTTGTTGTTGACAATTTGTCGGGACAGATGGTATACCAGTGAACATCGTTGGAGTAGCAGCAGGAGGCTCTGTTGCCGCTGTGTCGGACGACACAGTCCTAGATGTCGACGGTTGTTCAGACATATCTAGTCTATCCAAAAGATTTCTAAGCGATTCTACAAGAACTTACGATGCCAAAAGACTAACTTCGAAGATCAACGAGGGAATGGTGATGATTATTCCGTTTAAAAATAAATTTTATAACGACGCTTTAGACACAACTTGCTTTTTCACTTTTTAAGAGTCGAGAAAAAGCTAAAGATGACTCTAGTCTCCTTCGATGTTTTAACGAGCCCGAAGTGACAAATGCACGGATGGACTTTTTCAGTTATAGAGTTTGAAAAAGGCCAAAAGAAACTACTCTGGAGATCTAGGCAGAGGGTGTGCCAAACTTTTCGCAAAACCACAGAATACGTTTTACGGTACGGGTGGTCAATCTTCGTGAATGCTGTGTTCACTGCATTGCGATCAGTAGGGCGGCCGACACGGCTTCCTATGGATAAAGGCTTTGTTCCTATAGGGGTCTCCCAATATATACGCAACGGTACGTGGGAGCACAAGTCCGTATTGATACTTATCGCTTCACCGTGGAGGAATCACCCAACCACTCAACGCTAAGATATCACGTTTAACGACGCCGGAACACGTCTCTAGCTTAGACCTCTATGTGTTTGCGTTATGTTTCAATGCGTTGTTAGGTTTATTCAATATATTTTAAGTTGATCTTTGTTAAAGTTTGCCTTTCAAGGTTCACCACGAGATGTTTGATACAAATTCCTAAATGCAGTCTAAGATGAGAAGCAAGCTTTTTCAATCTTTTAACTTTGAAAATCCTAACTACTGAGGGAAAAGAAAGACATCATCTTTTCACACAGATCAAAGAGCACACACTAATGCACTTTTTCCCTAAATCAACATACAAACTTATCAAATGCAAAATGCACAATGCAGGTATTTCTTTTCTCTTTCTTAATGTTGATGTATTACAAAAAGAAAGCTGTTGTATAATTTCAAATTCAATTTCAAGTGAAAGCAAACAAGCTTGTCCAAAATCAAAAGACACCTTAAGATTTACTTGTTTCGACACTAGAAATATATAAATTCAAACCATATGACGAAAGCAAAAGCTCAATCAGCTATGAACAGCAAACAAACTAACTCTTAAGATCAAAACGACACTTATCACAGGTCTAGATCTAAGAGGCCACAACAAGACTAGTTCACTTTTCGTTATGGGAAATTGCAAATGCTATAAGAAATACACAAAGAGCAAATACAGTTTCTTTATACAACCGAGGCGGAATAGTGGCAAGGAAAGTTGGTTTCAGATAGGTACATTGACTGATAACAGGCTGCAAAAACAAGGATGAAAACAGGGCAATAAACAGCAGGGAATCCCAGTAGCACTAGGCAAAACTGGTTCAGCACAGGTAGTACACTATCAGTTTGACATTCAGCGCAGGTAGCCCCTTCGGGATCTGCGCTGAAATGCAGACTGCCTTCACAGTGTCTGCAATAAAGAGATAAACTTTCGTTTTTCTCAGTTTCCGGGTCACAGATTGCTCAAAAATCAACAGTTTTTGGCCAAATCAGAAGCTATCAGTCAAGTACACACTAAAGGGTAATTAGGAGGATGAAAATCTATCACTAAGCACTGTTCAGATTCCTTGTGGATCAGCTCTTCAAATCATAAACATGCCCAGAAACGGAGCTAGAGTAGTTGCCCTCTACTTTGCATTTGAAAGATTCAACATGCAGTTCGATTCGGTACTCCCTGTGTTTATGAAATGAATAGCAAAAACACAAACAACCAACAAGATACGATCCCCAGCGGAGTCGCCAATTTGTTGTTGGGAAAAGTATCCAATACGGAATGACCCTATCCCACTCTAAGGGTGATAGTACCTCAGCAACAATCAAAGCAAAGCTATTTGAGATTACTTCTTTATGAGATGTAAGAGAGAGGAGGAAGAGATCCACTAACCGATGTCTTCCGCTAATGATTGATCCAATCTTCTCTCCTTGCTGCTTGCTCCCAGCTCCTTGCTCTTTCACTGGCCCAGCTACACCAAGATCCTGCAAAATAACAAGAGAGGGAAACTACAAGAAGCATACATTCATAATTGATTCAAGGATTAGAATAAATCAAATACACAAGTATAACAACACATCATTGAGACACATGCATATAGAAGAACCTCAAATGCTTTATTAATGGAAGAAGTAAAGTTCAGGAAGTGATACAACCATAAAAGGCCCAATCCAGCATCACCTCCCAGCAGAAAGAAATCTCCTCTTCACCTCCTTCAAAGCAAATCACCCAATAGTTCTATACTCAAACCAACAGCACTTCCTTACATTCACAAGATTCCACCCTCCCTAGACCTCATGAGAGAGCTCTATATATAGGAGTTTTGGAGAAAGGATGAGTCAGATTGAAGCTGGCATGAAGTTGACTAGTGTCCTCTCCCACTTCAGTTTTACTTCAGTTCTTGAGTCCACTTGGAGGTTCTTGCTTCCACTTGGAGATCTAGACCCTCTTACTCATAACCAGTCGAATTCCCTGATCCAAGTGTCATTTTGGAAGCTTCCTGGGCATTGACACCTTGAGGAATGACTGTGCCACATGTCCCAACTCGCCCAGCGCAGGTAGCCTTCTTTGCAGTTGACATTCAGCGCAGGTAGACAGTGGAGCAGTTGACATTCAGCGCAGATGCTCAGTGGAGCAGTTGACATGATCCAGAATTTCCTTGTTTTTGAGTGTTTTCAGGTGGAGAACTTTTATTCAGTGCTGTGGTTTGCTGACCTTGTTCCTCTAGGGGTAGGAACAACATGTTTAGGGACTTTGGATCCCTTAGATTATGGACATTTCATGCTTCATGCTGTAAGGCACAAAAATGTCTATAACACATGCCATGTTTTAAATTGCTAGTTTTGGAGTAGGTAATGAGTACCTGTTCAAACAGTTCAAGCTTCACAGATGAATAGCTGGATAGAGAAAGAAAGGAGCCCACTAGCTTAATCTGGGCCCTTGGAAGATATAAGGGTAGATTTAGATAGGAGGGCAGCAAAAAGAAAAGAGCATATGAGGGTTTGCAAGTCTAAGTGCACCCTCCCTGAAGTAACAAAAAATGCTAGGTTCTAAGTTGGGTAGGTAGCCAGAAGTTGCAGAATCCTGATCCTATTCAGTTTTGGCCTTGATCAAGAAGGCATATGTTAGCAGTTGCAAAGGTATCTATGCAGCATTTTGAAGGCAAAATATAGAAGCATGTCTAACTCCCCCTGTTTTCCCCCAAAGACTCTCTTTCTAACATCCCATGGAGGACTTCAGGATTTTCCTAAATAATCCTCCTTGTATTTCTTCTTGGAAATTTCATGACAAGTTTTCACTTTCTTCTCCGAAAAGAAGCCACATTTCTTGTGTAAAATCATTCCCCATTAACTCCTAAAAATATAAGTTTACTCACTAAACTTAGTTTTCTATTCCTCACTTCCAATCTCTCATACCCCCAATTCACATGACTTCTAACCCTATTATCTAACTCCCTAAGTGCCCCTTTTCCCCTACTACTATAGCACTATTGTGAAAAAGCCCAAATAATATGTAAATCCCCCCCCCTTGGGCATTATAAGCCACATTTTCAAAGTTTGGAGAATGCTACAGAATCAAAGGGTTCTGATATCTGGGTCACTTTAAAAGATTGGGGATTGAATTAACATTTGGTTAATTCAATAACCCGTTCTTACCCTGGTCCACTTTGCAAAACCTACAACATTGCATTATCCACGCCATTGTATAAACTTTGTTAAAAAACCCACTTTTTTCGATTTTCCAAAGTCTATATTTCGGCGCGCCGCACCGCAAAAAACAAAAAATATTATTAAAATCCCCGCCGGGACCCGCCGTATCCACCCATCACCTCCGCAGCCCGTCGACCGTCGGATCCGGGCCCTCCCATCCGACGGCCCACAGCAATATCGAACCACCCCCGATGCCTGAACGTTAGCGCCCGAAATTTGTCAGAGGGTGACGTCAGGGCTCGGACGCGTGTCGCTTCTGAATTTCGTTGGGCGGCCTCCTGCCAAAACCACACCCGTACCATGAGCGGTCCGATATTACCGCTTACCGCCCTCCTATTTCCGCCATACGTCACTCCCACGTCACCCCCACGTCATTGCCGCCTCAGCATCACATCAGCGCCCGATCCCCCATTGCTCCGAGCTGTCTGCCATGTCACCTGTCCACGTAGAGCCGCTCACCAGCCGCCACGTCATCATTACTTACCCAACCCCACCTATGACATCATGCTGACATCATCCAACAAAAGGCGCCAAAGGCCGAATTTTCCCTATTTTGCCCAAAAAAGTCGTTTTTCGTGTTATTTGCAAAAATACTCATTGTACTCCTGCATGAGCGGTTACGTTGTTTGTCCACCAACTCTGAAGACTGCTCCCTTGCTGCTAGCACCGTGAATTCACCTGTATATCAACACCATTGTCATATTGCACCCAGGTATTTATCAGTTTCCCTCTGCGTGCCTTGGTTTTTGTATAATTCCCTGAAACAAGCAAGAAAAGAGGGAAAACACAGGAATTGCTAGGAATCCTCAGTAACCAGAGTTTCTTTTCCACACTGTAATCCCAAGTTCACCCACAGAGGTCCCCCATTGTGCCAAATTACCACAAATTCACAGCTTATGGCGCATTTGCGAAACTAAACCATTGCCAGACAAACTCACCGAAAAAGCATTTCTCAATCCCAGCATTTGCTCGTTGAATCTCTCCCAGGAGCATTTCAACTCAGTTTCACCCCAATTTACCTTGTTCTCTCTGCAAATAATTGCCCTGCTCATTGAAATCCACTGCTCTGTATTGCTGTGCCCAAGAAGCAAGTTCAAATATAATTCCAAGTATCAGTTAACCATGGAGACCCCTGTGGCATTAAACATTGCCCCATTAAATGCCCCACACAAGAACCTGGAATGGTTAGCCCTTGCTGACAGAGATTATCAGATGAGAGAAACTATAGAGAGGGGCATCACATACCACATAAAAATAGTTTGTGAGTTGAGAAAGAAGCACAGAGATGGTACAGACCTCCTAGGAATCTGGAAATCCAATTTGCCAATTTACTATCTCCCTCAGGTCAATGAGTTCCCTAACTTGATTCACCAATGCTGCACAAACTATGACCCCAATCAAAGAGCTGTTCTGAGTCCTTTAGACTCTGTCTTATTCCATATTACTCCTGAGGCCATCAACCAAATGCTACAATTTAAGCCTACAAAGCCACTGGTTCCTCTTACTATGCAGCTTTTACTAGAGTAGGGTGCCAAGCTCTCCAACTCACAAATTACAAGAATTGGCCAATTATTTATGCGTCCAGAGTACCAGCCCCGACAGCCTCCCCCTTATCTGCATGACTGGTTCAATGACATAGGGAGACTGCTGGTAGACATCATATCCTCCATCCTAGGGTTCAAGACCAGTGAGTTTGTGGATGAGACAACATTGGTAGTGCTATCCATTTTCACCCCAGGACAGCCCCCTGTTGTCCAGTATGACTATGCTACATTTATAGCCAACAAAATTCATGAACAGTTCATGAACTTGGAGAGAGAGAGGGTATTCAAATACACCTCCTATATATATCATCTGCTATTGTACAATCAGCCTGACAGCTTCCCTGTCTTCCTCAAGAAGTTAGATGCAAAGGGAAACCAAAGATCTGTAATGTTCTGGACATCAGTCTGTCATCATATTCATTATTCACCATACACCTACTGTGAGTTTATTGACCTATTCATTCATCCAGCCTTGTCATTGCTGTAGAGTTCCCTTCCTCCTAGACTCACTGATGATATGCAGAAAATCCTCCAGCTCTCCGAGAACTATAGCATTGGGGATTGGTACTTTTACCAAGACCATACAGTAATCAGGATATATGGCTGTGAGTTAGCACCATACAGGCTACCAAAGTATGTTCCCATGAGACTCTTTGCACTAGAATACTTCAGGCAGTTCGGGAATGCAGATATGATTCACTTCCATAGCAGAAACAAGAAGGCATAGCTGAAAATTAAGTATCAATTGGGTCCATTCATCTTTAACAAGAGGGAAGAAGCTTGGGATGAGGCAGACGAAATCCTAAAAGCCCTCCACCTCAAGACAAGCTTCTATTGGGCACCCTATGACCCTAACCATTTCATAAGCCTCAGAAGAATCAAGCATAGGCTTGCTACATATGACCACATTAGCATTCCAGAAGTTGAAAAATATGCTAACCAATTAGAGTGGAAAGAAGGCACATTAGTGGAAGATTATACTGAAGAAGAAATAGCAGAAAAAGCCATTAAAACTTTAGAAAAGGCAGTTGACTTGGAATATTTTGGACAGGTTTGGTCTTCAGGCACTCAGCATCTTGGAGAAGCTTCCTCTTCATCCATCGTTCCCCAGCAGCCTGCCAAAACAACTGATCAAGCAGCAGACATGGCTAAAGGCAAAACAGTGCAGCAAGAAGTGTCACCTCCAAATGTGGAGCAGCAAGTAGAGCAGCAGGAAGGTACAGCCAAGGAGCCAGCCTCCACAGAACAACAAACACAAGATAAAATCCCTCCAAGGCAGGAGGTAACAGTTGAATCATCGGTCTTACAAACACCTGCTAATGAGGAAAGAACAAGGAAAAGGGATAGGCAAGAGGACACTCCTCTTACTACTTCAACGGACCAGCAAGGAGAGAAAAGGCAGAGGCTAAATCCCTTTTCAGAGGAGGAGTTACCAGAAAGACCAACTGATACTGTGCCCCCTCCTAGCATTGAAACATCAGCCAGTTCCTTACAGCAAGGACAGGACATGCCACATGGGGCAGAGGTGAGCTCTTCAAGGCAGCGATCTAAGGTGGACTCTAGCATCAAGCAGCAGTTCATAGATATCAAGAAAAGGAATGAGCCCCTCAAACACCAAATCTACAACCATCTCTTGAAAATGGCACCAACTAATCAGCAGAGATTAATGTCTGCTTATGACATTCAAGAACAAAAAATGACTCTTAGTCATTTCAGGCCTACTATGCAGCAACCTCAAACAGCTGCCGATTATATCAAAACTAATCTGGAAATTTTTGCCAAAGACATCCACCCCTTGGATCAGATTGAGCTACACAGGCAAACCGGGGAAATGATATATTCCACATTAGCTGATAAGACCCTACTGGCACACCAATTACAAAATTATTTACACAACACTGCTGCTCAACTGGAATTGGAGAAGGCATCATCTCAAGCCAAGGACAACAGAATCAAGTCGTTGGAAGAGATCATTATAGAGTTGGGTCATGATCCAAAGGACCCCAGGGGTGTGCAGGCACTGTTAAAGAGATGAAGACATAGCAGCTATGAGAAAGCATATCAAGCTGCCAGCTACCCTTCACCCTCAAACTGGAGAGGTGGCAGAGCAAAAGAAGGATCAGGATGTAGTTGCTTTACTCCTGAGTTTATACAGGAGATTGATGGAAACAGAGAGTGCATTAGAGGTAGCACTAAAATCAAGACAAGGTGTGGCACCAATGCAGCCAGCACATACATCTGCATCCACTGAAGGTGTGCTACTTTCTACTACTACAGCAGGTCCTCCCACCGGACAAACATCAGAGGCAGGCCCTTCAGCAACAACACCAGATTAGGGACCCAGCTTAAGCATCCAGAACATGATGAAGGAGCTGGAAGCTTTAGAAGCACAGATGGCTGAACTGCAGGAGACCAAGGATAAATTAGCTACCATTGAAGAAAAGTATGATAAATCAAAGCAAAGTGTAGCTGAAAAAACAAGAGAGGTAAGGGCTCTTGAGAAGAAAATAAAGGAACTGGAGAAAGAGCTCTCTCTTGATAAGGTTGTAGTTGAAATTAAGAAAATCCTGTGGGCCAATATTGGTCAATCTATTACAGACCAGTGGCAATATATTGAAACTATCCATGAGCATATGGATCTCATAGGCAGGGCCCAAAAAGAAAGTCAAAAAGCAAGGGCATCTCTAAGCAATATACCTGAAATAGCCAATAGGATGATCAATGTCCTTAACAATCGCACTGGCCCCCAGCTGGCAGCAATGGGTATCACTAACCGAACTGATACCATTTTACTAGTAAAGAGGGTGCTCACTTTGAGAAATCATGTACAAACATTGGATAGAAGGTGTTAAGAAATGCAGACAGAGGTGAACAAATTCATTGAGAAAATTACAACATTACATAACAGAGGCCTTCCCAGCCTAGTAACCAGTGCAGGAAGGTTACTATCTCATGAAAACTATGCCAAGAGGGTAAATACATATGCCACAAATCAGATCACTGCAGCAGTAAGTGCCCCAGAGGAAACAGGGCCTCCATCTGGGCAGAGTCTCTATGACAAACTAGAGAATTTGTTTTTTATTGTGAATGAGATCAGACAACTTTTTGAAGTGCCTCAAAACTACTACAAATATACTGAGGTAGATGAAACCTTAGGCATAATCCTAAGACACCAATTTCCTACTCAGGAATGGTGGACGGGCATGATACAAACACTGCTGTGAAGAAACAGGTTGTTCACCATATTTTTTGTATATCGATCATAAGTCATTATTTTTAGAAAATTGATATATTTGCTCTAACTGGAAAAGGAGTGGACAAAGCCAACTCAGCAATCAAATTTGGCCACCAAAGCAAGACCGACAGATGCAGATGACGGGGCTGAGATAGCCGCACCACGACAAAGCAGTAAAGGGCGTATTACTCAGAATCAATGCGAAGCACCCAACAGACCCAGTTGCCTACAAAAGTCAAAGAATTTCAGACAGAACTGAACAGTCATTCATTGTCCATTTAAAGTAGCAATAACTATTGCGTCTGCTATTTTTGAAAGTTGGTAAAGACAGTTATTGAGCAAATGACTCATCGTTGAGATATTTTGTAAAACGATTGTATATATATCCCCACGCATAAACTTATTGGGGTTGTTGATTTTTCTTCTGGAGAAGCTATGCTGTAATTTCAGACTTTTAATACAGGAAGCTAATGGAATTTCTAAAGTTCTGAGTTGTTTGAAGTCTTGTGGTGTGCTTGCTTGCTGCTACAGGATTCCTAAGCTATTTCATGTCACAATAAGTTTTCTGAACCATCTTATTATGTATTTCGTTCTTTCATAATCCACTTATGCTATATGTTTCATGGTTTAGCAGTAGAGAAAAAGAATAGTTCAGGATTTGTTCATTGAACACCCTAAACTCAATCTATGCTGTTATGAATGTTTTCTTCAGAATTAGTTATGAATGTCTAATTCTTAATTTCTCACCTTCATACTAAATCTTTCATAGTAAATACTGTTCAGGAATTCTAATCTGCTCCTGATTAATATTTCATTCCTCCACATCACCATCTTAGTGAAAGATTCTTAGTTGCCCTCACTGGCTGGAAATAGTCCATATTCCACAATTTGAAGTTTGCTTCATGAGTACCCACATGGCCCTGCAGTTTCATCACTCTCACTCAATTCCTCAAACAACGCATAATCACAGACTCCATTGCCCAATGGACTGAAACTCCTGAAGATTACATTTTAGCTGTTAGAAGACATCATTCAACCAAAACTTTAAACAAAATTCAGTGCATCATAACTAGCCTAAACATTACTTAAACGAAGCTAAATTCTGAAGAGAGAGCCCTCTTTGATTGCAGGTAGGCTAGGACCTGTGATCCAAAGATTGGTCTGTGGTTACCTCGGCCGTATTCCCTTAGGAGTCAAAGGGAACAACCTGAGTGATAACATAACTGGTGACTCCACTGGGGACAGAACTAATGTTTCAACTACTATCTGCTCTAGATAGTGGTTCCAAAATTTAAGCAATCCCTTGACCATTTGGTGGGCTCTAGTATTGCAGCAATAATGCTACAACTCCTGGAGATTCCTTCTCTAATTTTATCAACCCGGCAGTTCGTAACAAACTTGGAAGCGACGATGCTGTATGCACAAGTACTAGCTCTTGCCGTAGCTGTCACTTGGTCAGCTGGCACAAGTCCACTAGGGGCTCAAGCCAACTTCTATGAGCTCTCAGAAGAATCTTTTTAACCGATGAACGAAAGCTAACTCAAAGGAAATTAACCTACTTTGCAAAAATGAACTGAAAGCCAACAAGAAATGAAAACCCTAGCAAACCCTAATTCTACCAGCTAGTCCTACTGATGCAAAAGTGAGAATGCAAACTACGGAAAGTGATGCCATTACTTCTATGAAGGTGAGATGCATGTGTCTAGACTACTTTTATCTGAAGAGAAAATATTTTTTTATTTTTTTTCAAGTTGTTGGAATTATTATGCATGTGCTTCTAACTGGGTCTTTACTGTCCAGGGATAGATCAAGCGGAGGAATGCTTGGAAGAGGTCAGGAAGGCTCAGAGAGGGTCTAAGGAATCCCTAACATCCTTTCAGAGAAGTTCACAAAGTTTAGATGCCTAGCAACCGTGTTTATGAGTTTCTACAGGAAGTCTGCAGGGGTTCTACAGGATGTTCAGGATTTCTACAGGAAGTTCAGTAATTCCTACGGGATGTTCTACAATCAGATTTTTGGGTGATGGATGAGTGGAAGAGGTTGCATGGATGGACAGGGAGGTAGGAGAGGAGTTTGTAATGACTCAGTGACAGAGAGATGAGATGAAGAGGGGGTGTGCTAAACTAGGTTGTCTTAAAGAGGGTAGAGGGAATGGAAGGCCGAAGAAGGTAGAATAACGAGGGTGATAGAATAGTTTGAGAGACAGGGGGTCTAATTGGGAGATGAGTAGATAGCCTAGGCACGGCTTAGAAGGATAAGGGAGTGAGGGAGTAGTACTGCACAGTGTAAATGAAACAAATCATCCACGTCCTGCACATAACCGAAATTTCATCAACCTATTCTAACTGTTTTAATAAAACCAAACAACAGCAACGTTATTGCTGAGAAAAATCATGCATGGTGCTGAAGAAAGAATCATTCCACAAGATCTGAATGCATGGACACTTCTACAAACGAAAATATTTCATCAAAGATTGCATGAACATGTAAAACAATGCTTTTGGTGGGTGGCACTGTCTGCAATTCCAGCCCCTAAACAGAGGTGAAAATGAGTGTGCAATCAACCCTTTTTTGGAACTCTTATTACCTCCAATCTCTTTACTCTATTCTGAAACTACTGAAGCAACTATGTTCATAAAACTAACCTACTTAACCACACCAAGAAATTCAACTCAGCAAACTGTGTTTCCAAATGCATGTAAAGGAAAAGGAATACAACGCTGAAAGAAAGGTAACAATACAAAGGAAGGAGGCCTTAGGCTCTCAGGTTGGGCCCAACCCCGAGAGCTATGGCTCCTTTAAGAACTCAGAACTGAACTCAAATCTGCCTGCTTTCCATTAAAAGATAATAATCATAAGTCAAATAACATGCCAAAGATGGCTTACAAAAGAGCAAAACAGAGCTATCAGCTCGAAGTTCAGAATGTGCAACAAGGTTTCAAAAGTCCTTTTCGAAGGCTACATCCTCATCATTTATACATTACGAGGGCCAAGCTGGCCTCCTAAATTAGTGGGATTTGGCTGACCAAACTAGGAGTGAACTGCTGCTTCCTCAAAATCCGTTTGGCTGCCTTCTAACTCGGCTGTGGTGGCTGTCAGAGCTCGGAGTTGGGGGTGAAGATCACGAGGAAGGCCATTCAATGCTATGGACAACCTCCCTACAAAATCTCAATCCCATCTTGGTTGTCTCCTAGCCCACATCTGCGTGTTTTTGCTCCATTAAATGTCAAAAAACCTGAAATAAGCACGTGTTAGCTACCTAGGAATAGTGACTGCCCTCATTCGTACAAATGACATAAATATACTAAGAAAATGATGCATAAGTCATGAAAAATGAAGGGTTGAGCAAGGGTAGTTATGCCAAATGAGCCCAAAATGTTACCAAATTTGGGGCTCATCATCACCCCCCAGCTAAAATGATTGCTCATCCTTGAGCAACTAATCCAGCTCCTCGTCCTTCATTGCCTTCACTGCCACCCTCACATCCCAGGCTTCTGTAGTAGTGTCCTCTTCACTGATATGGAACCCAGCCTTTCTTTCCACCTCTTCCCACTGTTCATGCTCATCTTTGTCTGTGCTGCCTTCCATCAATCCTAACAGTAGAGGTGGGCTTAGCTTGAGGCCAATCCAGCTGGCCTGGAGGTTCTACATGGATTTCTTATAGAGGGGTACCCGTACTAGAGCTTCCCTCATTCGAGTTGGAGTGTGATATTCCCTGATTTTTAGACTGTGGGCTAATGTGTTCCATCGGCGGGTGCAAGCTTGAACACAGTTGTCCCCTAACAGTCTCTCCATATCCTCGAAATGTGCTATTGCCTGGGCCTGTTGATCCATATATTTCAATGAAGCTTGAGGGTCGGTGGATAAGTGTTGGTGTGCAGATATTAATGCAGTTGGATCCCCTGGCTCTGCTCTAATTAGTAATGGCTCATTCAGCTCTCGGTTCATGACCGCTTTGGCTTCTGCTGCTCTTTTGTCTTCATGGTTCAACCATGAGGCAAATGCCATTAACTGCATATCCCCTAAGACCATGTTGGGATCCCATGAAGTCACATTAGGAAGGACCAAATTATGGAGATAGAACTCCGATAGTTTGGCCTTGTCCTCTGATGAACTGGTATTGCATAATTCAGTGAACTGTTGCGGGTCTTGGAGCTGAGAGATACCCCTTTGCGCTAATGTATTGATTTGAAATTGCAGCCACTGGTCTCTCAGGTACAGGCCATAGGATTTGGCCGGCTGTCTACATTGTATACCATCCATGGCCCAACTGGCCATGCAGGCCAATTGTGCCTCTTTTTGCTGCAACTGCTGTTTGAGATCTTGTAGCTCGATTTGTGCTTGCAGCTCCCTTTCCTGTAGATGTGTGATTGGCTCCCTAAGACCGACTTGCAGTCCTTCTCTGCCTTGCTGTTCTGCTGTGATGTCCCATGAGGATGTGCCCGTTCCTCTCCTCAGCTCCTGTAGCTGCAGTCTAAGTTTTTCGTTCTCTTCCTGTAGGAACACCCGCTGGCAGTTTGCCACGTGTTTAGCCATAGCTAATTCCTTTCGTGCCTCCTTGAGTTGTTCCTCCAAGGGGCCTATATCTGCCACGCCTTTTGAATTAGCTATTTTCATCCACGTGTGCGTTCTAACTCTTTCTTCTTCCAACGCAAAGAAAAGTGGCACAGTGAATTTCTGTGGTATAATCTTTCCAACTTCTAAGAAATTATAATATGAGCTCAGACTTGGCTAAGGACTAGGCTCCGGAATATGCTCTTTCTCTTCTTCTCTTGGTGGCTCTGCTTCATCTTCCCTTGGTGGTGATGAGGGTGCCTCTCCTTCCATCCTCTCTGTCTCCTTAAGTCGGGCTAAGGTTTCCTGTAGAGCAGCCTCAGCATCCTGTAGCCAGGCTTTTGAATCCAATTGGTCCAATCTCTCTTTCCAAGTAGTTGTTTTCGGGCTCCCCCTCTCATAGGTGACTGATATCTTTGAGGGGGACCTCTCCCTGGGCGAAGTAGGGGTATCTTCTATAGTAATTGGGCTGCTGGACGGAGGTTGTGGCTTGCCCGATTTGATTCTCACACTTCTTCTAGCTTTGAAATATAGAGGGGCCTCCCTCTTTCTCTTTTCCTTTGGCTTAGGAGGTGTACTGAGGGCGGCCAGCACGGCGACTGCCTCCCTTGCAAGAATGTCAGCTTTCTTTTCCTTGGGTTTTCCTTTCTCAGGGCTTCCTGTAGAAGGCCCTTTATCAGCATATTTCTGGCTTCCTGTAGAAGCCGGTTTTGGTTTTCTTGTAGAAACAGGTGGCACCATTTTCGTTTGTTTTGCTGAGTGTGTTGTGCTTTTTGACTTGGTCGAGGCTGCTGTCGAGGTGCCTTTACTGACATGGACCTGCTCAGTCTTGTCCACCCTACTTTGTAACCTTTTCTCTCTGGGCGTCAGCATGGGTGTGTCATCCTTCTCTTTGGCAACCTTTTTCTCTTGTTTCTCCTTTTGCTCTTTCTTCGGTGCTTTGGCCGTGGGTATTTGGCCTTTTTCTTTCTTCTCTGTGGGTACTGACTCCTTCTCCTCGCTGCTGGAGGAACCAAGCTCTTCAGTCAACATTTTTATATCGCCATCCTTAGTTAGATTTCGGAAGGCTTCTCACAAGAGAGGGACTTTGTATGTGTGAAGTGCGTCCTCCACGAGGAGCTTAATGAGCCCATGGTGGGCTACCTGGTCTGGCGTGCCTTCTTTTAACTTGGTGGCACATTCTGTCATAGACTGCAGTAGGAAGTAGGGAATACTTAGTTTGTTTTCTGCAGGTAGGTCCATCTGATGCCTTAATTCTATGAGTAGCCGGAAATGGTACCCATACACAATGTTGAACCGTCCTTCGCACGTTATATACTTCATTATTTGGAGGCTGACCTTGCTCCAAAGTGGCAGTAAGCTGCTTCTGCGAACCCCGTTCTTATCCTCTGAGAATTTCTCTTCTGGTGGGAAGAATTCCTTTTTAGCCTTTTGGCCTAATTTCCTCTCCTCCTTGTCCCACGGTACCCCCATTGGGAGCTTAGTGACTCGGCTGATGAATTGTGGGGTGAGTCTGAGACTCAAACCCCTGAAATTGACAGTGGCCAGTGTTTTGGATTTTGGCTTCAGAGCTCGCAAGAACTCCTCTGCCACCTCATCATCATATCCTTGCAATTTGTCGTAGAACGACATCCATTGCGCGCGAGTGAACAGTTCTACCACCTCGGGGTTCTCCCTTAGTTTCTTTGAGTCGATCGGTTCCTTTCTGATGAATACACCCGGCATGGTGAAAACCTGCTACGTTAGTTGGAGGTGGCGGGTGCGTATTCAAAAACTAGCCTTTTGGGACAGAGCGTAGAATTACGCCTCTACCACGCACACAATTCGCGAAGACTATCTACAGATGAGCCTTAAAAATCACCTCCTGTAGAAAAACCTTTCATACACTTCGACGACAATTCATGCAAACGGAAGACAAATACTTGCAATTTTTATGATCAGACTGTAGAACGTCGACTCCGCCACCGTCGAAACCAATTGCATGGGAGGCATAGGTTCAGGCTTACCTTTTCAATTTGCCACCTTTGACGTGAAGAGACCAATTTTCCTCGTGGCAGTGAACTTCCTGTAGCGTAGCTTTCCTGTAGAAGCATCGCACGGGTTCTGGAGAGTAGTTCTGCGCCTTCTGTGCCGCTATCAGACGTTCGAACAGGCCGAAGACTTGGAGTAACGAGCTTCAGAGGAATTCGGATGCTCACTCGACTTCTAAACGGCTGATGATAAATGCGTGGGGTGGCGATCTAGCCAATAGATTTGAATCCAGCGGAATTCGTGGCGCGGGGATGAGTTGTCCCTGCCGGACCGTTGGACGACGTCACCTAATCATTCTACTACAAGTTCCCTGATTGTTGCATCATTCTCTGCAGATCCGCCGCCGTCATTTCTGTTAAAACGCGCTTCTCCCTGACTGGACGGTTCTCATGTGTCCACCACCCGTTCTTCTTGCCACGACCACCACTTTACACATCCAACTGGTCGTCGTGGCCAGCTGAATGGCCATACGACTGCTCAACCCATTCATTTCATACTTGCAAACATTTCAAAGTATTATTCATGTAATTCGACGAAAGAAAGGGCGAGGCACTTACCTGTGCGGCTGCGACATGATTTTCCAGGTTTCAGGACGATGATGATTAGATTTACTCGTTGTTGCTTTATGAACAAGCACGGTGGTTCCTCTTCGCAGGCTGCTGATGGTTACGATGCTTATTACCTGGCTGTGGGTGGTGCATGTGCCTGCTCTATTATTGCATGTTGCAGGCGATTTAATGGTGTACACTCTAGCTAGCTGAACTGCTACGGGATTCCTGTAGGATGTCCTGTAGCAATTTTTTCCTCCTCGGGTGCATGCTGAATGGTGAAGACAGTGGCATCACGATCACAATCACTGGGCCCTTGGATAGCTATGATGAGTATTGCATGGCATCTCTGCATCTTTTTCCCATTTGAGAATCGCTTCCTCTGATAATTCAGTGTTCTGATTTGACTGTGCAGGTGTTTTCCATTGCATGGCAACTGGGGTGGTAGAAGGAGGTGACAGCAGTGCGTGATGGCGAAAAGAGTAGCTTGCATGCCTCCATGCCTGACCTCGGGCGTTAGATCTCCTCACACAGTCAGTTCTGGGCCGTCCCAAGCTTCTACAGGAAGTTTCCTGTAGAAATACAGGACTTCCTGTAGAACGTCCTGTAGCTTCCTGTAGGAGGCTAATCTGTGATCAAATTATGCCCAGATCTTGGAAGAGATGAGTGTTTCTGGAGGGAGCGATGGTGAGGTCACCTGGTAACATAGTAGGGACCCTTGTCCTTGAATTTTGGGCCTCTTTTCCTGCATGGAATACCTGCAACCTGCATACATTGCCACATTGTGAACTTGCTCTCCTGTTTTTTTATTTTTTTTTATTGTTTTTTTTTTTTTTTTTTGAAAGACAGCAGGGGCACCTCAATGAGGTTTTCACCCTTACCATCTGCCTTGAGTGCCTCAAAGAGGTTTTCACCCAAGGATCTTTATTTTTTCTCTCCTTTTTTTTTTTTTTTTTTTTGAAAGACAGTAGGGGCGCCTCGATGAGGTTTTCACCCTTACCATCTACCTTGAGTGCCTCAGAAAGGTTTTCACCCAAGGATCTTTATTATTATTATTATTATTATTATTTTTGAACTCAGGGTATGCCCAAAACAGAGGCAGAACCCTTCTCTATGACCAGCACTGATTTTTCCACAGTTTTGATGAATTCTTGCCTTGACAGAGGCTTTCTGTAGATCTTCAACCGATGTCCATTGACAAGCATAGGGATGGCCACCTCATCAATGGTCCAGATAAGAACAGATCCAATGTCATTACACTTTTCCACTGCATATGGTCCTAGCCATCTGGTTCTCAGCTTTCCCTTGAAATTTTTATGCCTGGAATCATACAACAGTGCCCAATCTCCAGGCTGAAATTGCTTGTCATTGAGGTCTTGGTCATGCCACACCTACCTCTGAAGTTGAACCACTTCTGAGTGAAAAAGGGCCTACATTCGGTGCTCATCCAATCCATTCAGCTACAATAACCTTTCTTGTTGGGCATGGCTGAGATCTAGGTCCAGCTGAGCTGCCATCCTCAAAGTGTTGTATTCGAATTCAATTAACAGCAAAGCTCTCTTCCCATAGACCAGCTCATAAGGTGTGAAGCCGGTTGTGGTCTTCCAAGTGGTGTTGTAAGCCCATGTGGCCTCAACCAGGCGATCTGCCCAATCTTTCCTACTGCTGCTCACCACCTTAGTCAAGATCCCTTCCAATGCTCTATTGGTGACTTCCACCTGCCCATTTGCTTGAGGATGATAGGGGGTGGAAGTCCTATGCTTGATTTTGTGATGAGCTAGTAGGTCTTCAATTAAGTTGGATGCGAATTGGCTTCCTTAATCGGTGACTAGCTCTCTTGTGTAGCCAAATTTGTAGAAGATGTTTTCTCTTAAGAACTCGGCCACCTTTTCTTCTGTTGCTGCTTTGATTTCCTTGGTTTCTGCCCACTTTGTCAAGTAGTCTGTGCACACAATGATGTAAGATCTTTGCCTCGAAAGAGGATTGATTGGACCCACGAAATCCATACCCCACTTCTCAAATGGCTCAAGAGTCACTTGAGGTTGGAGAGGCATTTCATCCCTTTGAGTCGGTTTCCCCATCCTTTGGCATCAGTCACATTGGCTGATATACCTTCTGACATCTTGATGAAGCATGGGCCAATAGTAGCCTGCCTACAGGATTTTGAAGGCAGTCCTCTTTGCTGCAAAATGTCCTCCACAAGGCCCATCATGACAGGTGAGGAGGATATCAAAGACTTCCTCCTCCCTTACACAACTCCTTAAGATCTGATCAGGGCCAAGCTTGAACAGGTTTCCCTCGATCCAAGTGAATGAGGCACTTTTTCTGACGATTCTGCTCTTCTCTCTTGAGGATAGGTGCGGAGGGAACTGTGCTGAAACAAGGTAGTTTGCTATGTCAGCAAACCACGGAGAGAGTACTGAAATAGCAAACAGATGTTCATCGGGCATCTGGTCATCCACTGTTCCATCCTCATCTGCAGATAAATCCAATCTAGAAAAAAAGTCAGCAACAACATTTTCTTTACCTAGTTTGTCAACGATAGTCAAATCAAACTGCTGCAACAAAAGTAACCATCTAATAATACGAGCATTCACATCTGGTTTATTCATTAAATATCTAATTGTAGCATGATCAGTGTGTACAAATGTTTGATAGCCAGTGATATAATGTCGGAACTTGTTCAGTGTGTTATCTCAAAATCAAGCCCTGGAAGGCTGCAACCCAGGAAGACTTCAAGTAACTATTTCACACCAATCTTTTGACTAAGGCTTAGCCTCCTTAGCCTGAGAGGGCTCTCTCAAAGGGTTATTGATTTTGACTATTAATAAGATGGCTAACTCTTGTGAATAACATTGACAAATAATGAAGGCTGGACAAACATTACATAAGTTTCCATTGGGCCTATGGAGTCAAACATACTACAGCAAACAATGATGATGCTTTACATAGAAGTCAGGGCATTTAGCATTTGGATGTTTAGAATACCAGTTATATAAAACCACGGTTTACAAAGACATACAGGAAGTCAGAGCATGATCAATGAATTCTGAGTGATTATGCATTTGTACAACTGTAAAAGAACACTAAAGAAAATATACCATCACACATTCTGAACAAGAAAATCCCTTATGAATCCTGAGAAGTAAAACAGTCATCTATATTACTGAACTCTGTTTTTACATAAGCCAAAACAGTCCTCTCTTTTATCAAATATCCAACCCTCATTACATAGATGTTTCAGCTATATATAGCATCCTTATTCTAACTAATCGATATTCCTCCTCCATCATGAGGGGAATTCGATTCTGCCTTTGATGACACCTACTAACATTTGAAACTAATTAATAAATACAACTGACTGTTAATTGACAGCTCTAGAATCCTAAATCAACTATGACTCTAACTCCATAACAGCCTTGGTCTTCAATCATTTTCGTTCACTGACATCTGGTTCTCTTTGGCGGTGGTTGTGATGGACTTTTAATGCTTCATGTTGCTCTTTAATGCCACATCCTTTCCAATACCCTGAAATATATGAAACTGTCCCTGTGTGTCGGTCCTCGGTTTGCCTCAAAATATTTGAGTCCAAAGAAGCATGCCTTTTATATTTGATTACCCAAATAGAACAGATTGCCACGTCCATGATGTGCTGGCCACCCTTTTCATGTGTGAAGACAACACCTTATCTTCAATTTCATTACCTGAAAAAGGAGCACCGGATTTCTCTTGTCCTTTAATATCTGAATCAGAAGTGACACAGCTACCATTTCCAAAAACCTGTTCAAGAAGATTGAAAAGGTCCTTATCATGCTTGTTGAACAAGCATCTAAACAAGAAGCTCCAGAACTTCTTCCTCACTAAACCCATAGTTCATATTGATTTACTTGAAAACATGCCTTCTGAGGTAGAGGTTTTTATTACTTCTTGATGGTACCCAAAACCTGCAAACTAAAGACGATCCGGTTTAGTTAAAAACAAGTCATAATCAAGCCAGAAATCAATGCATCCGACTGAGAAAAGCTACTGGATGAAATAAACAAACCGCCTAGTAGCAAGTTATCAGAATAGTTCCTCAAGGGCAGCTTCTCCTCAACCAACACTGATATTCTTGACTACAAGAAAGCTGCTCCTTATACAACACCATAGGTGAACCTTGGCACCACTGATTTTCTTTTTGTTTCCTCTTATCTAAATCTCTGAACTGCAATGATTGCCGGTAATCACTGACTGCTGTCACAAACACAACTATAAAAATGCTGATAAGAATGCCTAATCCCTCAAAGAACCTTTGGGCCAGCCTTCAGTACTAATTTCAACACCTAAGGATACCACTGCACAGACTGCAAGAATTATGAGTGTCAAATCTTGAGATGCTTCCCACACAAAGACCAAAAAGCCTCGAGGTGGCTTTTCATCAAATTTGTTCAAACCATAAACCTTCATTCTTAGCATTAAAGTATCTTCATTAGCAATAATACCATCTGTGATTGAGGTGGAAAGTTTAGCAGCTATTCCATCAACTCCATTGTGCATTTTAACTTTTTAATGTCATGCCCTTCTACTATCGATGCTAATTCATCAGTCATCAATGTCAAACCCAGCTGCTCTAACATCCTCTGGCGTATTGTAAACAATGGTGCTTGAAGGGGCAGATACACCATCGATAAAGTGGAGAGCTGCAGTTGACACCAAAAGAGCCACCCTTAGTTTCTCCTCAGTCCCAGCTATGCCCATAGCAAGCCCAATGTCAGCTTCATGCAAAGCTGGTGCATCATTTGTGCCATCACCTGTCACAGCAACAACTTCTCCCAGAGTTGTGCACAACTGTCTCACCAAGGTGTGCTTGTCCAATGGTGAAGATCTTGCCATAACCTGAATTTTTGGTATCAGAGTCTTCATCTCTTCTTCGTTCTTTACACGAAAATCAGGTCCTTCAATTTGCCACACCATCATCGGTTAAAATGTCACACTCTGCTGCAATTGCTTTTGCTGTGTTTATATTGTCACCAGTGACCATCCTCACTGTAATACCTGCACTTCTACAGAGTTCAACAGCTTCTTTTACACCAGGACGCATGGGATCCTTGATGCCAACAATGCATATACATGTATAACCATCTGTGGGAATGGTTTTTCACGCATTATAAAGGCTGAATGACCTTTCCATTGAGAATAAAGAGGCGGACTTCCCATCCTTTGAATAAAAAACTCATATTGGTTTTGGATGGCATCTTCTTTTCTTGAATTGGCAAAGATTGATTGAAATCGCTGCTGATCATCTGCGTAGACCCTGTTGTAGAATCCCGTAGAGAGATCAACGAAGGTTTGGTGCCCAAGATTCAGATATAAATTAGTGCCGTCTATAGCAAATGCATCCTCTGGAGCCACACCTCTCCATTCTGCGGCTTTCTGCTGGAGCGACTGCATTTTTCTCTCGACCGACAATAACAATAACACAATAATACCCTTTCGCTTCTGCTATTATCGTAATATATCTGGGTACGAAAGAGAATTTATAGAACCGGAAGAAAGCAATGAGGTTATTCTTCAACCATTTCGTCAAACACTCGGCGTGCCTTCTCTAAGCTCCCACACCTACAATACATATCAAGGATGGCATTTCCTATGAAAACATTTGATTCAAATCCAGTTCTGAAGACATAAGCATGGATCTGTCTGCCCATCATGTCTTTGAAAATAAAGATCCATTCCCTTACGAAACCCTGATTGCCCTAACATGGTCTTGTACATCCTGACAACTTCTGCTCCCTTCTCATACACCGTTTCAGTATAGAAATTGTCTATCTTGATATATGAATGTGGACGCACAGGGTGAGCCATGGGACCAGCATCCTGAGGAAATTGATAATTACGCAGCTTCACCACATCTCCAATTCGCTTAACAGCACGACTGCCCATGTCAGATGAGAATTCCTGATCTCTGAAAACTGTAAGTCCTTCCTTTAAACTTAATTGAAACCAATCCCGGCATGTTACCCTGTTACCAGTCCAGTTGTGGAAATACTCATGACCAATAACACCCAAGATAGCAACATAGTCTGCATCCGTTGCAGTTTGTGGGGATGCCAAAACAAGCCTTGAATTAAATATATTAAGGCTCTTGTTCTCCATCGTTCCCATGTTAAAATCAGGTACTGCCACGATGTTGATTAGATCAAGGTCATATTCCAGACCAAAGACATCCTCATCCCATTTCATGGCCGCCTTAAGGGAATACATGGCATGAGCAGTCTTTGATATATCATCTGCAGGAGTCCAAATGCGAAGTGAAACTTGGCGTCCTGATCGTGTAATGAATGTATCATTTCTACTGACTAATTGACCAGCGAACAAAGCAAATAGATAACACGGCTTCTTGAAAGGATCTTCCCAGACAGCATAGTGTCTGCCATCCTTCAGATCCCCCTGCTCCATTAGATTTCCATTATAATAGAGGGGACTGAGTGAGAAAAGGCCTTCAATGTCATCACAAAAGCTGCTTCCTGAGAAGGATCCCCGTCAAAACATATGCAAACAAAGGCAACCTTGACTTCCATTCGACTTCATAATAATTTATATTACCGCTATCCCCTTTTCACACATATATATATTTATCAATGCATCCCTCAGGAACAACCTTTTCTTGGAATTTGAAATATCTTCCATTCCATTCCATGCCCCTGTCTCAATCTGCTAGCCTGAGATTCATTTGATTTGGATCAGATAAGGTCATCTCTTCCATCCACTGCTCCACTAAGAACACTAATATGTTTATCACTTTCGAGTCTTTTTTGCAGTGAGATTAAATTGGAAACCAACTGCAGCAGTTGGACTGTTAGGCACATCAATAAAATGCCAAGAAATATAGTAGTTATCCTTTGTCAATTGAGCACGCCGGCGGGCTTCAAGCTCTGGTAAAACATCATCCTCGTACCGAAACCGCACAATCCTCTATTCAAATTGGGCCAGGACATAAAAGAACAAGGCAATACTAATCGCATAAAGACCACCAAGGTCCGCAAGGAATAATACAGGTCCCATGATCTCCTCGGTATCAATCTCAACAATATAATAATTTATATGAAATGTTATGTTGAGCTGCCCATCTTTTGGATTCTGCAAAGAATTTTGTAGCTCACTTGGCCGGATGCGCAAGTGCTTCTTCCAAGAAAAAAGTTCTCCATATAAACCTAATGAAACAGAATTTGCTGGTTACCAGAAACCTCATAAGTTGTAGCCCCTTTGATGCCAACAGAGCCTGCCCGTGTCAAGACTGACATGTAAGACCTTACACATGCTATTCCCGTAAAATTCTTGCAGAAAATATGACAGCTGGTGTGAGATGTGCTATGGATCAGCACGAATTCCCCATTTCGTAGCGCAGTTAGTGCAACGTCGGTGTTTTTCGCTACGAAATCACCTAAAACATGTTGCGCTGCGAAACTGCTAAAAGGATTTAGGCGCATCAAACTAATGTGAGCGGTTTTGAAATTTTGGCATTAGAATTTTCAGTGATAACAGTGGCTCCACTTGGGATAGTGTGCCCTTGTGGTACACTAAGAACTCACAGGTCCAGTGCCTTATCCTTTTATGATAAACAGAAATTTGTTTGACAAGCATCCCCTTTAAGCTTCTTGGGCCTTCACCTCGGGCTTATGAACACTGTGGGAAAAAGAAATCTACCACTACTGAAAAAATGCTCAGTCAACCTTGAGCTTATTTGCATTTTCCTACCTACCTACCCTAACAATTCAAACTTCTTTCAGCTCAATCAATGTGAAATTTCCAATGCAGCCAATCATTTGTCTTATCTGATATTTGAGTTTTTTGACTGCATCGGAGTTCAGAGCCACTATGATATTGTGATGACCGCTGCCATTGAAATTGCCTCTGATCTTCATAGAAAAACTGAAACACTGGAGAGTAAAACTCTTCCATGTAGTCAGCTATAGGATCCCAGAATACATGATCAGCTTGATGATTCTTGTAACTTTCTGGTTGTGCAAACTGATCTTCAACAACAGTGTTCAGTTCCTCAACCATGAAAGAGAAAGGAACCAGCATTCTCTCCTTGCGTTCTGCCATAGAAAGCTTCTGAAAATAATGATCATGATTATGAAGACTATATGCCTGAATTTGACCTTCTAAACCTTCAATGTCTTTCTCAATATCTTTAGCAAATTCATCCAAAAATTTCATCTTATCCTCTGCCTTACACTCAAATGACTTTAGATATGAGGACAAGGACAAAGAAAAATTTTCGTTTGTTTCTCCATTACTATGATCATTATTCCATTGTTTGCAACCTTGAATTGAAGGAGAGTTTGCCACCGCATCTGATCTATCTATCCATTCCTCCAAAAACATAAGCCAAAAGTCTTCAAATGACTTAATGGATTTGGCAGGAAAGCTTTCAATCCATTGTTTACATTTCCCTTGAAGTGAATCATAGAACAACATAATGCAAACATCCTCATGCTTAACTCTAAGAAGCTCTATAAAATCACAAAAATCTGATATATGCCTCAAAGTTAACCTCAGATCTTCTCCGTTGAATTTTGGACCATTCCTTAGAAAATATGCATCCTTGGGAAAATGATTTGGGAAACCATGAATTCCTGAAAAATTTATGCATGCATACCTTGAAACAAGAATGGTAGCATCTGGGTCCTTCATAACTCCAGTGGAATCACCATGAATGTATGAATTTTGAATTCTTCAACAATGGAGTCGCCAAGGTAGATTTGCAGCCTCAAAAAACCTTCTGAGCTCCTGCTACCTTCAGAAGTTCAGCTTCATAGTTTCGGGAATGAGTAATCTTCAGACTCCCGGTAGACGCACCAAAATGTTATCTCAAAATCAAGCCCTAGAAGGCTGCAACCCAGGAAGACTTCAAGTAACTATTTCACACCAATCTTTTGACTAAGGCTTAGCCTCCTTAGCCTGAGAGGGCTCTCTCAAAGGATTATTGATTTTGACTATTAATAAGATGGCTAACTCTTGTGAATAACATTGACAAATAATGAAGGCTGGACAAACATTACATAAGTTTCCATTGGGCCTATGGAGTCAAACATACTACAGCAAACAATGATGATGCCTTACATAGAAGTCAGGGCATTTAGCATTTGGATGTTCAGAATACCACTTATATAAAACCACAGTTTACAAAGACATACAGGAAGTCAGAGCATGATCAATGAATTCTGAGTGATTATGCATTTGTACAACTGTAAAAGAACACTAAAGAAAATATACCATCACACATTCTGAACAAGAAAATCCCTTATGAATCCTGAGAAGTAAAACAGTCATCTATATTACTGAACTCTGTTTTTACATAAGCCAAAACAGTCCTCTCTTTTATCAAATATCCAACCCTCATTACATAGATGTTTCAGCTATATATAGCATCCTTATTCTAACTAATCGATATTCCTCCTCCATCATGAGGGGAATTCGATTCTGCCTATGATGACACCTACTAACATTTGAAACTAATTAATAAATACAACTGACTGTTAATTGACAGCTCTAGAATCCTAAATCAACTATGACTCTAACTCCATAACAGCCTTGGTCTTCAATCATTTTCGTTCACTGACATCTGGTTCTCTTTGGCGGTGGCTGTGATGGACTTTTAATGCTTCATGTTGCTCTTTAATGCCACATCCTTTCCAATACCCTGAAATATATGAAACTGTTCCTGTGTGTCGGTCCTCGGTTTGCCTCAAAATATTCGAGTCCAAAAAAGCATGCCTTTTATCTTTGATTACCCAAATAGAACAGATTGCCACGTCCATGATGTGTTGGCCACCCTTTTCATGTGTGAAGACAACACCTTATCTTCAATTTCATTACCTGAAAAAGGAGCACCGGATTTGTCTTGTCCTTTAATATCTGAATCAGAAGTGACACAGCTACCATTTCCAAAAACCTGTTCAAGCAGATTGAAAAGGTCCTTATCATGCTTGTTGAACAAGAATCTAAACAAGAAGCTCCAGAACTTCTTCCTCACTAAACCCATAGTTCATATTGATTTACTTGCAAACATGCCTTCTGAGGTAGAGGTTTTTATTACTTCTTGATGGTACCCAAAACCTGCAAACTAAAGACGATCTGGTTTAGTTAAAAACAAGTCATAATCAAGCCAGAAATCAATGCATCCGACTGAGAAACGCTGCTAGATGAAATAAACAAACCGCCTAGTAGCAAGTTATCAGAATAGTTCCTCAAGGGAAGCTTCTCCTCAACCAACACTGATATTCTTGACTACAAGAAAGCTGCTCCTTATACAGCACCATAGGTGAACCTTGGCACCACTGATTTTGTTTTTGTTTCCTCTTATCTAAATCTCTGAACTGCAATGATTGCTGATAATCGCTGACTGCTGTCACAAACACAACTATAAAAATGCTGATAAGAATGCCTAATCCCTCAAAGAACCTTTGGGCCAGCCTTCAGTACTAATTCCAACACCTAAGGATACCACTGCACAGACTGCAAGAATTATGAGTGTCAAATCTTGAGATGCTTCCCACACAAAGACCAAAAAGCCTCGAGGTGGCTTTTCATCAAATTTGTTCAAACCATAAACCTTCATTCTTAGCATTAAAGTATCTTCATTAGCAATAATACCATCTGTGATTGAGGTGGAAAGTTTAGCAGCTATTCCATCAACTCCATTGTGCCATTTTAACTTTTTAATGTCATGACCTTCTACTATCGATGCTAATTCATCAGTCATCAATGTCAAACCCAGCTGCTCTAACATCCTCCGGCGTATTGTAAACAATGGTGCTTGAAGGGGCAGATACACCATCGATAAAGTGGAGAGCTACAGTTGACACCGAAAGAGCCACCCTTAGTTTCTCCTCAGTCCCAGCTATGCCCATAGCAAGCCCAATGTCAGCTTCATGCAAAGTTGGTGCATCATTTGTGCCATCACCTGTCACAGCAACAACTTCTCCCAGAGTTGTGCACAACTGTCTCACCAAGGTGTGCTTGTCCAATGGTGAAGATCTTGCCATAACCTGAATTTTTGGTATCAGAGTCTTCATCTCTTCTTCGTTCTTTACACGAAAATCAGGTCCTTCAATTTGCCACACCATCATCTGTTAAAATGTCACACTCTGCTGCAATTGCTTTCGCTGTGTTTATATTGTCACCAGTGACCATCCTCACTGTAATACCTGCACTTCTACAGAGTTCAACAGCTTCTTTTACACCAGGACACACGGGATCCTTGATGCCAACAATGCATATACATGTATAACCATCTGTGGGAATGGTTTGTCACGCATTATAAAGGCTGAATGACCTTTCCGTTGAGAATAAAGAGGCAGACTTCCCATCCTTTGAATAAAAAACTCATATTGGTTTTGGATGGCATCTTGTTTTCTTGAATTGGCAAAGATTGATTGAAACCGCTGCTGATCATCTGCGTAGACCCTGTTGTAGAATCCCGTAGAGAGATCAACGAAGGTTTGGTGCCCAAGCTTCAGATATAAATTAGTGCCGTCTATAGCAAATGCATCCTCTGGAGCCACACCGCTCCATTTTGCGACTTTCTGCTGGAGCGACTGCATTTTTCTCTCGACCGACAATAATAATAACACAATAATACCCTTTCGCTTCTGCTATTATCGTAATATGTCTGGGTACGAAAGAGAATTTATAGAACCAGAAGAAAGCAATGAGGTTGTTCTTCAACCATTTCGTCAAACACTCGGCGTGCCTTCTCTAAGCTCCCACACTTACAATACATATCAAGGATGGCATTTCCTATGAAAACATTTGATTCAAATCCAGTTCTGAAGACATAAGCATGGATCTGTCTGCCCATCGTGTCTTTGAAAATAAAGATCCATTCCCTTATGAAACCCTGATTGCCCTAACATGGTCTTGTACATCCTGACAACTTCTGCTCCCTTCTCATACACCGTTTCAGTATAGAAATTGTCTATCTTGATATATGAATGTGGACGCACAGGGTGAGCCATGGGACCAGCATCCTGAGGAAATCGATAATTACGCAGCTTCACCACATCTCCAATTCGCTTAACAGCACGACTGCCCATGTCAGATGAGAATTCCTGATCTCTGAAAACTGTAATTCCTTCCTTTAAACTTAATTGAAACCAATCCCGGCATGTTACCCTGTTACCAGTCCAGTTGTGGAAATACTCATGACCAATAACACCCAAGATAGCAGCATAGTCTGCATCCGTTGCATTTTGTGGGGATGCCAAAACAAGCCTTGAATTAAATATATTAAGGCTCTTGTTCTCCATCGTTCCCATGTTAAAATCAGGTACTGCCATGATGTTGAATAGATCAAGGTCATATTCCAGACCAAAGACATCCTCATCCCATTTCATGGCCACCTTAAGGGAATACATGGCATGAGCAGTCTCTGATATATCATCTGCAGGAGTCCAAATGCGAAGTGAAACTTGGCGTCCTGATCGTGTAATGAATGTATCATTTCTACTGACTAATTGACCAGCGACCAAAGCAAATAGATAACACGGCTTCTTGAAAGGATCTTCCCAGACAGCATAGTGTCTGCCATCCTTCAGATCCCCCTGCTCCATTAGATTTCCATTATAATAGAGGGGACTAAGTGAGAAAAGGCCTTCAATGTCATCACAAAAGATGCTTCCTGAGAAGGATCCCCGTCAAAACATATGCAGACAAAGGCAACCTTGACTTCCATTCGACTTCATAATAATTTATATTACCGCTATCCCCTTTTCACACATATATATATTTATCAATGCATCCCTCAGGAACAACCTTTTCTTGGAATTTGAAATATCTTCCATTCCATTCCATGCCCCTGTCTCAATCTGCTAGCCCGAGATTCATTTTATTTGGATCAGATAAGGTCATCTCTTCCATCCACTGCTCCACTAAGAACACTAATATGTTTATCACTTCCGGGTCTTTTTTGCAGTGAGATTAAATTGGAAACCAACTGCAGCAGCTGGACTGTTAGGCACATCAATAAAATGCCAAGAAATATAGTAGTTATCCTTTGTCAATTGAGCACGCCGGTGGGCTTCAAGCTCTGGTAAAACATCATCCTCGTACCGAAACCGCACAATCCTCTATTCAAATTGGGCCAGGACATAAAAGAACAAGGCAATACTAATCGCGTAAAGACCACCAAGGTCCGCAAGGAATAATACAGGTCCCATGATCTCCTCAGTATCAATCTCAACAATATAATAATTTATATGAAATGTTATGTTGAGCTGCCCATCTTTTGGATTCTGCAAATAATTTTGTAGCTCACTTGGCGGGATGCGCAAGTGCTTCTTCCAAGAAAAAAGTGCTCCATATAAACCTAATGAAACAGAATTTGCTGGTTACCAGAAACCTCATAAGCTGTAGCCCCTTTGATGCCAACAGAGCCTGCACGTGTCAAGACCGACATGTAAGACCTTACACATGCTATTCCCGTAAAATTCTTGCAGAAAATATGACAGCTGGTGTGAGATGTGCTATGGATCAGCACGAATTCCCCATTTCGTAGCGCAGTTAGTGCAACGTCGGTGTTTTTCGCTACGAAATCACCTAAAACATGTTGCGCTGCGAAACTGCTAAAAGGATTTAGGCGCATCAAACTAATGTGAGCGGTTTTGAAATTTTGGCATTAGAATTTTCAGTGATAACATAGTGCATGGACCACGGCCAAGAATTCTTTCTCAGTTATAGTGTAATTCAGTTCTGCCTTGGATAAGTTTTTGCTGACAAAATAGATGGCATATGGAAGTTTTTGTTCAACTTGTCCTAAGGCTGCCCCTATGGCTTTGTTCGAGGCATCAGTGTGGATGTGGAAAGGTAGGGCCCAGTTTGGACCTCTCAAGATTGGGGCAGACACCAACTTGTCCTTTAATTCATTCAGATCCTTCTGACAATCGTCAGTCCATTGAAACTCAACATCTTTCGCCAAGAGGCCAAACAATGGTGAGGCTAGCTTGCTGAAGTCTTTAATGAATCTCCTGTAATACCCTGCTAATCCTAAGGAACTCCGAACATCTCTTACCTTCTGAGGAGGTGGAACCTTCTTGATGAGAGCAATTTTTTTAGGATCCACCTGTAACCCTTGGCAAGAAATGGTATGGCCTAGCACGGTCCCTTCAGTCATCAAGAATTCATATTTTTCAGGGCTAAGGGACAGGTTCATCTCGATGCACTTGGTTAGGACTTTTCCTAGATTGGACAATGCTTCCTGGAAGTTGGACCCATAAGGAGTGAAGTCATCCATATAGATTTCCACCGCATCATGGACCAGCTCAGAAAAGATGCTCAAGACGGCTCTCTGGAAGGTGGCAAGAGCATTGCATAGTCCAAAGGGAAGAACTCGGTAAGCAAAGGTAACCTAAGGACAAGTGAAGGTGGTCTTATCTTGGTCTTCCGGGCTGATCTGGATCTGGTTATACCTGCTAAACCCATCCAGGAAAGAGAAAAACTTCTTTCCTTCCAGTCCATCCAACACTTGATCTATGAAAGGTAGAGGAAAATGGTCTTTCTTGGTAGCTTTGTTCAGTTCTCGGTAGTCCACACAGATTCTCCACTTCCCATTTTTCTTGGGAACCAACACCAGGGGGGACACCCATTCGCTATCTGAGATGGGGTAAATGAATCCGGCATCCAATAGTTTCTGCAATTCTTCCTTGACGATGTCCTTAAGGGCTGGATTCATTCTCCTTTGGGGTTGCCTAACTGGTTTACAATCCTCTTTGATGTAGATGTGATGGGTACAGACCAAAGGATGGACTCCTTTCATCTCCTTATAGCTCCAAGCAAAAACATCTAGATGACTGGCCAACAGACTACACATCTCCTTTTCCTGGGAAGGAGATAGGGAGGAGCTGATCTTTAACGTTCTCTTAGGGCCGAACTCCACATTTTTTACTCTGGGAGTGACAGGATTGGTCACACAAAGGTCCACTAAGGTGCTGGCTTGGGCATCCTCCACCAATTCCTCTAAGGACAGTGCACTGGGAGGTGGATTCTGGATCAAGGTCTCAATCAAATCATCCTCGGTTGGGGGGTCTCCCCTAGTGGTGTCTAGGGTGCACAAAGGTGCTGAGTACACCTCATCTTCTTCTCCTTCCTCCAACCAAAGTGGTAAGTCATGCTCTAATGAGGGTTGGGTAGGAGGGTACAGTACTAGCTGCTTGGACATAGGACCATTTCTGATGGTCATGTTTCGTGCACGGCAGCTTATGTAAGCATCTGCAGTGGCTAACCAAGGCCTTCCCAAAATAAGAGGGTATCCAGTAAGCTTTGCCTTTGGTTGCAGAACCAAGAAATCCGCAGGGTATTCCCAAGAGTCAACAGAGACCAAGACATCCTCTACAATCCCTTCGGGAGTCACGGTGGAGCGATCTGCTAGTTGTAGGACTGTCGAGGTCTTTCTCAAGGAACCCTGAAGATTGAGTTTGAGCATGGTATCCCTGGTCATCACATTAATGGCAGCCCCCAGATCAATCAAGGTGTGAGGTATGATGGTGCCATTGATGTGGACATCTACTACAGGACTCCCAGGATCTAGATACTTTGGACAGATGACTTGTCCCAACATAAGATCAGACAGTTGTCCTATGACATTGATGGTTGAAGCATCTCTCTTTCGCCTGCCTGGGTGTCTGAAACACTTTTCCTTAACCTGTTTGTTGTATATCGGTATATCTTTGATGGCTTGGAGAAGTGGTATTTTCACACACAACTGTTTGAGCTCTCCCAGAAGCTCATCCTCCTCTGGGTTGGGTTGTGTGGTGGCTGTTAGTCTCTCAGGAAAGGGTGGAATAGCCTTTGGTTCACTTTCCTATTTATCTTCCTCGTCCTCTGGGGGAGGAGGTTGGCGATCCGAAAGAGTCTTTCCAGAGCGCAGATTGATCTCCTGGATCTCCACAGCATAGGTAGGGCATGATGTTTCCCCAGTATATACCTGTTGGGCCTGTCTGTTGTTGGGGTTCGGGTTCGGTTGAGCAGGCATTTGAGGTTGCCTTGGAGGAGCAGGAGGTAATGGTTGTGGTTGAACTGGTGGTGGAGGCAAAATGGCGGGAGGAGTATTGTACTGGGGCCTCCACCCCGATTGAGGTGCATTCCACTGAGGCTGTGGCTGGGCATGTGAGTGATACGACTGAGTAGTGGGTTGAGTATGGTACTGAGGTGGGTAAGACCATGGAGGAGGCATAGACCAGGAAGGATGAGCAAGGGGACCCCAGGAAGGCATAGGAGTAGATTGGTTGGGGTTGTAATAAGCTTGGGGTGTCCCTTGCATCCCCTGTTGGTAAGGTCTAGGTCCTTGAGGCCTCCTTTGGTTGAGGAAATAGAGAGGTTCAGTGGGTGCTTCTGTCCCTTTATACATGGCTTTAAGCCCATGTAAGGTTGGACATTGGTTTGTGGGGTGGTCCTCCTCACAAACAAAACATACTTCAACCGAATGTAATGGGCATTCGTTCTTGGGATGTTTCCTCATACACCTAGGGCAGAAGATAGCCAAGGCCCTCTCAGCTTCCTCTTTCTTCTGTTGGATTCGGAATGTATCAAGTTGCATGGAAATGGTCTGTCTCACCTCACTCTTGAGATCCTCTAATTGATTTGCAAACTCATGTTTGGAGAAAGGAATACCAGCTGAGAGGGGGTTTCCTCTACCTCTTTTCCGGGCTGCCCTAGAATGGTTTCTAAACACAGTCTTTATGTCCTCATAAGGTAGTTGGTAAATATCTCCTCCAGCTAGCATGTGAAGGGTATCTAAGATGTCTTCAGGGACTCCTCGGAGCAGAACCAACTTGAGGGATTCAGGGTCAAGTGTGCACCTGGCTCGTTTATAGCTAAGTTGGAACCTTTCCTCGTAATCCTCTAAGGACTCATCATTCCCCATGGTCATCCGAAATATTTCTCCCTTGGTTTCCTTAGACCTACAGTAGTCCCGGTATTTGGTATTGAAAGCTTGCTGCATCTGAGCCCAAGTAGTGATACTGTTCCCAGGTAAGCCCATGAACCAGCATAATGTTGCATCCTTAAGGGTTGAGGGGAAGAGTTTCAGTTTCTGCTCATCTTCAGTATAGTCATAGGTTCGACAAAGGACAACAAACTCAAACAGGAAGGTATCAGGGTCCTCCGTAGTCAGTCCATGGAAGTGAGGTAAAGCAGAAGGGCTTATGTTCTTCATTTTCATGTCTCCATTGGTCTCTCAGATGGGGAAGGCACCTTCTATTCTCTCATCTTCTCCCCTATGGTCATCCATGGCTTCAGATGGAGTGTTCTCTAACTCTTCTTCTGCTATAGGATCTTCGTATATCTCAGGAGGTTCGCCTATAGGTTCTTCTGGATCACTGTCACCAAATAAGAGAGAAGGGTGACTCAGTGATGTGGTGGGGATGTTGGGTAATAATTTTCCTATTTTATCTCGATTCCCACGAGGCATGAAATGGAAATACTTTTGAGTGCTTTTGTTTTTTTTTCTCTGGTACCTGCAAAAACTGAAACAGATTAATCTACAACTAACTACCTTGCTGAAATGAAAATGCAGAATTGAAATGAAAGCAGGAAAGGACTAATCTATTTTTCTCAAATGAAATTGCAGGAATTGAAATGCTAGTCTACACTTGCAGAATTGAAATGCTAATCTACGCTTGCAGAAATGAAATTGCGGAATTGAAATGTTAATCTATGAAAGTAGGAAATGTCTATGCTACCTTTGGAGAATGGAAATGAAATAAACTACTTAGCAGAAGGCGAGAGTAGGAAAAGTAGAAGAAAAGCAACAATTACTAATACTCTAACGCTTCCCCGACAACGGCGCCAAAAATATGGTGGGCTCCAGTATTGTAGCAATAATGCTACAACTCCTCGAGCTTCCTTCTCTAATTTTATCAACCCGGCAGTTCGTAACAAACTTGGAAGCGACGGTGCTGTATGCACAAGTACTAGCTCTTGCCGCAGCTGTCACTTGGTCAGCTGGCACAAGTCCGCTAGGGGCTCAAGCCAACTTCTATGAGCTCTCAGAAGAAGCTTTTTAACCGATGAACAAAAGCTAACTCAAAGGAAATTAACCTACTTTGCAAAAATGAACTGAAAGCCAACAAGAAATGAAAACCCTAGCAAACCCTAATTCTACCAGCTAGTCCTACTGATGCAAAAGTGAGAATGAAAACTACGGAAAGTGATGCCATTACTTCTATGAAGGTGAGATGCATGTGTCTAGACTACTTTTATCTGAAGAGAACATATTTTTGTATTTTTGTTCAAGTTGTTGGAATTATTATGCATGTGCTTCTAACTGGGTCTTTACTGTGCAGGGATAGATCAAGGGGAGAAATGCTTGGAAGAGGTCAGGAAGGCTCAGAGAGGGTCTAAGGAATCCCTAACATCCTTTCAGAGAAGTTCACAAAGTTTAGATGCCTAGCAACCGTGTTTATGAGTTTCTACAGGAAGTCTGCAGGGGTTCTACAAGATGTTCAGGATTTCTACAGGAAGTTCAGTAATTCCTACGGGATGTTCTACAATCGGATTTTTGGGTGATGGATGAGTGGAAGAGGCTGCATGGATGGACAGGGAGGTAGGAGAGGAGTTTGTAATGACTCAGTGACAGAGAGATGAGATGAAGAGGGGGTGTGCTAAACTAGGTTGTCTTAAAGAGGGTAGAGGGAATGGAAGGCCGAAGAAGGTAGAATAATGAGGATGATAGAATAGTTTGAGAGACAGGGGGTCTAATTGGGAGATGAGTAGATAGCCTAGGCACGGCTTAGAAGGATAAGGGAGTGAGGGAGTAGTACTGCACAGTGTAAACGAAACAAATCATCCACGTCCTGCACATAACCGAAATTTCATCAACCTATTCTAACTGTTTTAATAAAACCAAAGAACAGCAACGTTATTTCTGAGGAAAATCATGCATGGTGCTAAAGCAAAGAATCATTCCACAAGATCTGAACACATGGACACTTCTACAAACGAAAATATTGCATCAAAGATTGCATGAACATGTAAAACAATGCTTTTGGTGGGTGGCACTGTCTGCAATTCCAGCCCCTAAACAGAGGTGAAAATGAGTGTGCAATCAACCCTTTTTTGGAACTCTTATTACCTACAATCTCTTTACTCTATTCTGAAACTACTGAAGCAACTCTGTTCATAAAACTAACCTACTTAACCACACCAAGAAATTCAACTCAGCAAACTGCGTTTCCAAATGCATGTAAAGGAAAAGGAATACAATGCTGAAAGAAAGGTAACAATACAAAGGAAGGAGGCCTTAGGCTCTGAGGTTGGGCCCAACCCCGAGAGCTATGGCTCCTTTAAGAACTCAGAACTGAACTCAAATCTGCCTGCTTTTCATTAAAAGATAATAATCATAAGTCAAATAACATGCCAAAGATGGCTTACAAAAGAGTAAAACAGAGCTATCAGCTCGAAGTTCAGAATGTGCAACAAGGTTTCAAAAGTCCTTTTCGAAGGCTACAACCTCATCATTTATACATTACGAGGGCCAAGCTGGCCTCCTAAATTAGTGGGATTTGGCTGACCAAACTAGGAGTGAACTGTTGCTTCCTCAAAATCCGTTTGGCTACCTTCTAACTCAGCTGTGGTGGCTGTCAGAGCTCGGAGTTGGGGGTGAAGATCACGAGGAAGGCCATTCAATCCTATGGACAACCTCCCTACAAAATCTCAATCCCATCTTGGTTGTCTCCTAGCCCACATCTGTGTGGTTTTGCTCCATTAAATGTCAAAAAACCTGAAATAAGCACGTGTTAGCCACCTAGGAATAGTGTCTTCCCTCATTCGTACAAATGACATAAATATACTAAGAAAATGATGCATAAGTCATGAAAAATGAAGGGTTGAGCAAGGGTAGTTAGGCCAAATGAGCCCAAAATGTTACCAAATTTGGGGCTCATCACCATTCTAGAAATATTCTAAAAAAATACCAAAAACAAGCTCAGAAGCTGTCTCCTAAAAGGAGAACCAGGCATACCAGGTCAAATCCTGACCCAAATCCTCCACCGGTTTTCGCTAACCCTAATTTGATTCCCAGGACTCTCAGGAACCAAAAGGAACCAGAAGAATCTGCTGAGTCCAGCCCTGAGGCAGTTCAGCAAAGTTATATCCCAACTCCTGCTAAACCATCAGTTCACCTTCATATAACCCATTCTTCCCCCTCTTCCTCATCCACTTCCCAAAACATACTGTCCACATCCCCACCCAATACACAAACTGCTATTGCTGTTCCTGTTGTCCCACTTATCCCTCCAAATATGGCTAATCGTTATGCTCCCCTTCAGCTACCTGGTAATCCTGGGGCTATGCCTTAGGACTACCAAAGTAAGATCACTTATTTTGATGGAACCAGTACATACACTGCCTTGCAGCATACCAAGAAAATGCAAGATTACTTTGAGAATTATGAGATAGATGATGATGATGTAAGGATGAAAATTTTTGTCCAAAGCTTAACAGGTGAAGTAAGAACTTGGTTCAGAGCACTTGCTGCAAATTCTATACCTAACTCAGGCGCTCTTTATCAATCCTTCCTGAACAGATGGGAAAAGAAAAAGGACCCTCTACACATTTTATCTGAGTATGAGTCCATAAGTAGAGGCCCTCAAGAAACTGTACCAGATTCAACACTGTTTATGATGCCATTCCTCAAAATATTAGACCTCCACCTGATTTGGCATTAATTAAGTTCCCTGATGGGTTTGATGCTGATATGGCATATCAACTAAGGGAAAGAGCCCTTGCAACTTTGGCAGACATGCAAAACATAGTTGTCAGCGTAGAGGCAAATCTGATTGCTAAAAGAAACCAGGCAAGAACTGAAAGAAGAACCACTTTTAAGGAAGAACCCTCATCATTTGAGCAAAAGCTAGATGCAATCATCAAAGGTATGGATAGACTTGGGGACAGGGTGGAAACCATAGAAAGAAAACCATCATGGGAAGGTCAACCAAGCGATATTAGAAACCCAAACTTTAGAAAGAATCAAAATCCTAATGTTGGAAGGACTGATCCTGACCAGCATGTCAGACCTCCTTTCCAAGAAAATTATGCTAAGGCTTCAACATCCAATGAACCAACTGAAGAACCTCACATCAATCTAATGGGTTTGGACAATGAACTTCAAGTCTTCTTAATGCAAGAAGATCAAGAGGTTTATAATGACAATCAATTGCACACTAAATCAGGAGAATCATTTGATTTCAGAGAAAGTTATGATGCAGCTGTTTATGAGGTACACAAACAGTATAAACTAAGGACTAGAACGATAGATGTACCCGAACCTCTTAAACCAAGGGACAATAAGCAGCCAAAAAAGACCAATGACAAGACTGCTCTTCCACAATCAGCTGGCAATTCAAACCCACACACCTCAGAAGTCACTGTGGAGGATATTTCAGAACAACAGACCTCTGAAAACCAGCCAGCCCCACTCCATCCTGCAAAAACAAAGGCAGATACCACCCCGGGAAACAAACATGGTACCAATTTTACTCAAAACCATACCAACCATGAACAAAAGATCATTGATAACCCAGCTGAAAAAGAAAAACCTGCTGCACTTAATGCCAAGATGCAAATTGAAAAGCCCTTTAACTTGGAAACAGAAATAAGTAAGCTGAAGATATCAGTCCCTCTTTCGGAATTGGCCAAACATGAAGTATACAGACAGCAGATTAACAAGTCACTCCAAGTATCAGACAATAAAGATGCTGTGAATGTCCTAGATGACCAACCAGAGTTGCTGTTCGGCCCTGAGGTTAATGGAAAAATAGAAAATGGAGGGGTTCCACCCTTCTATGTCAGTTTAAACATTCATGATAAGGTTCTACACAATGCAATGTTTGATTCCGGGGCCTCACACAACTTAATGCCCAAATCTGTAATGGAAAAACTCGACTTAGACATCACAAGACCTTATAAAGATCTATTCTCATTTGATTCAAGCCAAGTCAGGTGCTTAGGATTGATTAAAGATTTATGTGTCTCCCTGGTCCAATACCCAACCAAAACAATCTTGATGGATGTAGTGGTAGCTGACATACCTCCTAAGTATGGTATGCTCTTGTCCAGATCCTGGGGGGCCAAACTCCAAGGATCTTTGCAATTAGATATGTCCTACGCTACCATTTCAGTCTTTGGGCAGCCAAAGAGATTATACCGTGAAACATTGATGAAATATGTGGTAAGCAGTCAAGAGAAGCCCCAAAACTTCCCAATCTATTCAATACACTCTGACATGGATTCATTTATTCTCTACAATGCTGACATCTGCAGCAAGGCTTATTCTGAACTATTAATAGTAGCAGAGGCAGAGAAATTAAATGAACAATGTGCCCCCCAAGACCAAAGGACTGTAGGCATAACTGAGGTAACAACAGAACACAATGTATCAACCAACTTGCAGGAAACAAATCTGCCCATGATCCAACTTACTAAAAATCTCAATCCAAGTCTTGATCATGAAACCTTATGGTACTTAGAGTTTGATGGCTCTGTAAACAAGTTAGGAGCTAGGGCACGAGTCTGGATCCATAATATGCACAATGACCAGGCTGAGGGTCATGCATACAGGTTAAACTTCCAATGTACAAACAATATGGTTGAGTATGAGGCTGTTTTGTTAGGTCTGAGGCTCATAAAAAACTTGGGTGCAACCAAAGTTTCAATCTTAGGAGATTCAGATCTAATCATACAGCAAATCAAAGGAAACTTTACCACAAATGACCTAAGGTTGAGAGCATATAAGGCAGTAGCTATTCAGGTACTTGATACCTTCTCACAATCACAGTTGACTAAAATTTCCAGAGAACTCAATCTACATGCTCACAGCTTAGCAACCTTTGCCAGCACTTGTAAGCTGCCTTTCAAACCCAATCATACTTTTACTGCTGAAATCAAACATAGACCTGCAGTTCCAGACAACATCAAAAATTGGCAAGTCTTTGAAAGTGACACTCAGATAAACAATTTCCTCACTCTAAAAGAGGAATTCTCTGGCATTAACATTGACTCAATCACTCGAGATGATCAACAACACACACACACTATTACACAGAATATATCAGCTGAAACAGCTAATCTGGTTTTGCACCCTACCACCTTTAACAACGAAAGTATACAAAAGTTGAGGCAAATAGATGAAGATGAACTGGCTGAAACAGAAGCAGAGGTAATTGAGCTCAAAGATAATTTTCTACCCATAGGTCTAACCCCTTTGGAGGATCTGTTTGATTCAAATGATATCTCAAGAAAACCAAAAATGCAACCTCTGAATGCTGAAATTGAAGATTGTAACATTAGAACTACACAAAATCCCAAAATGATAAAGTTATCTAAAGCATTACCACCTGAGCAGAAATTGAAATACATTGAGTTGTTTAAATAGTTCCAAGATGTCTTTGCCTGGAGCTATGAGGACCTCAAATCCTATGATACCTCAGTCATCCAGCACACTATACCTTTAAAAGAAAACCAAAAGCCTTTTAAACAAAAACTTAGAAGAGTGAACATGGTGCTCCTTCCCCTCATTGAAAAAGAGGTGAAACGTATGTATCAAGCAGGAATCATTGCTCCAATTAGATTCTCAGAATGGATTTCAAACCTAGTTGTTGTTGGGAAAAGTATCCAATATGGAATGACCCTATCCCACTCTAAGGGTGATAGTACCTTAGCAACAATCAAAGCAAAGCTATTCAAGATTACTTCTTTATGAGATGTAAGAGAGAGGAGAAAGAGATCCACTAACCGTTATCTTCCGCTAATGATTGATCCAATCTTCCCTCTTTGCTGCTTGCTCCCAGCTCCTTGCTCTTTTACTGGCCCAGCTACACAAAGATCCTGCAAAAGCACAAGAAAAGGAAACTACAAGAAGCATACATCCATAATTGATTCAAGGATTAGAATAAATCAAATATACAAGCATCAATACGCCACAGAGACACATGCATATAGAAGAACCTCAAATGCTTTATTAATGGAAGAAGTAAAGTTCTGAGAGTGTTACAACCATAAGAGGCCCAATCCAGCAACACCTCCCAGCAGAAAGAAATCTCCTCTTCACCTCCTTCAAAGCAATCACCCAATAGTTCTATACTCAAACCAACAGCACTTCCTTACATTCACAAGATTCCAGCCTCCTTAGACCTCATGAGAGAGCTCTATATATAGGAGTTTTGGAGAAAGGATGAGTCAGCTTGAGGCTGGCATGAAGCTTACTAGTGTCCTCTCCCACTTCAGTTATTCTTCAGTTCTTGAGTCCACTTGGAGTTTCTTGCTTCCACTTGGAGATCTAGATCCTCTTACTCATCACAAGGCGAATTCCCTGATCCAAGTGTCATTTTGGAAGCTTCCTGGGCATTTGACACCTTGCAGAATGACTGTGCCACTTGCCCAATCTCGCCCAGTGCAGGTAGCCTTCATTGCTTTTGACATTCAGTGCAGGTACAGAGTGGAGCAGTTGACATTCAGCGCAGATGCTCAGTGGAGCAGTTGACATGATCCAGAATTAGCTTGTTTTTGAGTGTTTTCAGGTGGAGAACTGATTTTCAGTGCTGTGGTTTGCTGACCTTGTTCCTCTAGGGGTAGCAACAACATGTTTAGGGACTTTGGATCCCTTAGATTATCGACATTTCATGCTTCATGCTGTAAGGCACAAAAATGTCTATAACAGTTGCCCCTTAAAGTATGAGGTCGTTTATCGGGTGAAATGCTTTATCAGGAGGATCCGAAGTTCATTCAATCGCTGAGAAGTGCCCTGTAATAAATACAATACAATACATTATTTTTTCATTCTGCTTTCATGATCTAGCTGAGGCGGGCATTCCCATGCTCAGCTTTATAAATTCATTTTGGTACATATAACAGACGATCGTCTGATGGTAGACTGATAATTCTCTGCTGAAATTATCATCCTTTGAGTAGGATGATCATCTGCTGCAATGATGTACATATCAAATGTTTTTATATTTCCTGAATATATATCGCAGCCCGGATGGATGAAACTAGATCCGGGGTCTTCAAAACTCGTTCGATCGTCACTCTAAGTACAAGTCGATCCATGTGAGAATTGCGCTGAAGTCGAACATGGAAAGACATCGCTTGATTACCAGTCAATAATGTAAACCGTTAACAAGCGTGAGAGGAATCACCAATAATGACAATGACCCTCAAGGTACTGCAGTACAATTCACGTGGTGTGAATAAAGGACTTGGCGTCGAACACCACGCAAAATCTTCTGGTCGAAGGTCATTAATGTATACCTGTCGCCGGAAGTGAGAAACTTGCCATTGAGGCATGCAAGCTTCAAAGTACTGGGGGGTTTGTTCCTAGATCAACTTCTTGGATAATGAGCTGAAGTCGACAAGAAGCGATCCGTGAAAGGAGGGCCTTAATGAATCCCACATCAGTGACACGGAACGGAGCTAATGATTTTAGTGGAGGTGAAAACAATCTGTGAAATATGATTCAGGGTGGCGATCATGGGTGGATGAAGGATAATGTATGGCAGTGGATGGGACATGGTTGACTCTTTCTGAACAACATCTCTTGAACATATAACGACACTGATGTGATGGATCGGTAGCATTACCCCAAATGTGGATGGTTTGGCGAGGACCATGGTGATGAGACCGGTGAATGAAACAACCCAACCCGATGTGATACGGAGGACAAAGTGTCATGTTCAAGAGCGACTTGCTACCATTAAAGCTTCGAGGTTCTCCCAATTTTTCCCCAGTCATTTCTGACCAGTACCTCTTTATTTTTGTCAAGCTTGAGGAGGATAACATATGCTTGTTCTATAACCTGCCCTTCGGGCAAGCCCATCGCTATGTTTTAACGAGCCTAGCGATAGGGAAACTCGTTCTCGTCTAAAGACAAGTTTGTCGCTATTTAATCATTTTAACGAGTCTAACGACAAGGAAAACTCGGTCCTTTTCATTTTTAGAGAGTCTGAAAAGGTACAAAAAGTTAACTCCAAAATTCCTTTTTCGTCATCTAATCCCTTAAGTCCGAAAAAGTATAAAACAATACAGAAGGGATGAGTTTTCGATTACTTTAACGAGCCGAATAAAACAAGCGCTCGACCTTTTTGTGTAATAATCCCTCAGGTCCAAAAAGATTAAAATCTAGAGGAGGGATAGTTCTTCCGGTCACTTTAACGAGCTGGAAGGCCAAAACTCGGCAAACTTTTCATATTTTACGAGTCAGGAGAAAAGAGCTCAAAGAAGACTCATCTTTTGAGGAACGAGTGATAAACAGGGATAGCAGCAGATTCCAGGTACAGGTTGGAATTTTCCAATCACGGCAGTGTCACAAGGATGGCTAGGTGAAATCACTCTTCGCAGCTGTTCCTCAAAATGGGTAAACAATCATATGGGGGTGAACGATCGGCCAAATGGAATGGAGGTGGCAGGTGCAAACACGACCAAGGCTTTTTATGGCTAATAAATTTACGATCACAATGGTTATTTACTGGAATAGGTTCATTTTTTAATGAGCTTAAACTCTGGAGGAAACTCTTGCTCACGCTTTTCTATTTTTTAACGAGCATAAATTCCGCGGTAAAACTGCTCGATCTTATGTTTATTTTTTAACGAGCATGAACTATGTGCTAAAACTTCTCGGATCTCGCTTTTCTATTTTTTAACGAGCATAAATTCCGCGGTAAAACTGCTCGATTATACCAGTCATAAGATAAGAATGTCTCCTGTGAGATAGCTATTTTTTATGGAGCTTTATCTCACGAAGCTATGCTCCTCATATCCTTTCTTTGTGCAAGTTTGGAAACGGCTAATCCTACGAGTTTAATGGGTTAGACCTACAGGTTTAAAGGGAGGACCTAAAAATTTAAAAAATAAATAGTCGTCCCTTGCTTGCAGTCCAAAAGGTTGCATGCCCCCAGGTATAAGACAGAGTTTCAAGGTTACCCCTACTTCTTTCCGCCAAAACTTTCGTTTCACCGAGAGAGGCATACCTCTTTCTGGTTACCCAAAGATTGTTTTGTTAACACCATCAAACGAAAACATTTCCTCGGCACTGTCTACCGAAGTAGACAATGGTGAATGACCTTTGTCAAACAAGTAACCTTAAAAAAATAATCATGTTCCAGAACAACCCCTCTTCCTTCTTTCGGACGGGGTACCGACTAGTCATATTCTCCCGCGGAAATTCTACCTTATACCCAAGGTTTCCTCTGCCCGAAGCAGACTAGGATGCATGCCCCCTGGGTTCCAGTCCCATCTTTCCGAATCACTCGCACTCATCGGGAAGGAGGACTGGGGGTGGAGACATTTCTTGGGTGAATAGACCATTGAGGGTTGGTATGTGACTATTTGCGATGCGTGATCCCAGAAATGAAAGTTGGTCTACGAGCTTGACCATTCTTCCTTCGTGTGGAAAACACATTACTCTAAAGAGTGAGGAGACTATAGCTCCCATGCAATATATATAGTCTCGTCCAAGGAGTAGGTTATAATCCAAGGGTCCTTGAACAACCATCACGTTCATCTGAACGGTCTTCCCTTTCAATGTAACAGGTACATTGGGGAGGATCCCTAATGGTCGACTGGTTCCTTTATCAAAACCCGAGAGATTTCTTATCTCAGGCAAAAGCTCTGGGGAACCCAGTGCTTTCCAAGCAATAGAGGAAAGGATACTCCCAGATGCCCCTTCATCAATGATAGTTCCAGCCATTACCATTCTGTAGATTTGGACTATGATTCTGAATGGTATACTGGGTGGTAACCGGGGTCTGCCTAGTTGGTTCCAATCAAAGGACACAACCAGGTTGCTTGGTGGTGGGACCGAATATACGGCCGGATATGACCCTGACGATGTTCCTTCCTGCGATAAAGGAATGGGCGCATTGCCCTGATGCTCATCAGAGTCTGTGTTGATGAAAAGAATCTGGATGGTGTCATCCTTATTCTCTTCAGTGAGGGTGTCATTTGAAGATGAATCTTCAGTGACGGTGTCATTTGAGGATGAAACCTCTGAAGGAAGAACCGGGTCAACTACCGTATCGACCTTTAGACTTTCGTCTGGTCTGGATTCAGTAGGTTCATTTTCAATGACTGACGCTTCAGCTGACCACTTGAGCGGGCCAGCTGTATTTTCAACCAACGAAGGACTTGGCACGAGTTTTTTGTATCCAGGAGGAAGTCTCAACGGTGAAACTGGACGATCTTCCAAAAATCTCTTCGCTTTGTCTAAGAAGGGACAACGGTGGATGGCGTGATCGCCTTTACACAGTTTGCAGGGGGATCTTGCTCCCCCTCTTTGTCTTGAACCTTCACTTTCGCTGGTTGACGGTAAGCATTCAACATGGCTATCAGAGGTTGATGCTCCCGAATTGTGCAAACGAGGTGACCAGTCCCTTAGTATCCAGGGAATACAGGGACAATCTCTATGGAAGTGGTCTCCTCTACATATGACACATGGCGATTTAGGCCCGGTCTGTTTTGTGTGTGGATTTTTGTCAGATATCTTTTGCTTGCCCCCAGTCGCCTTAGGCTCCTTCTTCTTCTTCTCCTTCTTCTCCATGGGAGCTTGGCTTTTGCCAGCTCTACCTTGCGAAGATGAAGGATTGGAGGAAGAGTAATAGGAAGTAGAAGGCTGGTGGGCAGCTCTAGACTCATCTAACTCTTGACTCAACTGTTCAGGAACCATGGTGGTCTGAACTACATTGGTTGAGAATAGCCAAATAGGCAGGCCAATTGTCAGTCCTGGAAGTGACAATGTGGCCATGTGGGGTGCACCAACTTCTCCCCAAGAGGAGAATGGACAAGGATTTCCATCATGTGGAATTCCTTGGTTAGGGCGTTCCATGTTCTCAACCTAAGATCAACGCGGGAATAGGAGGTGATTATGTTCCGTTTAAAATAAATTTTATAACGACGCTTACACACAACTTGCTTTTTCACTTTTTAAGAGTCGAGAAAAAGCTAAAGATGACTCTAGTCTCCTTCGATGTTTTAACGAGCCCGAAGTGACAAATGCTCGGATGGACTTTTTCAGTTATAGAGTTTGAAAAAGGCCAAAAGAAACTGCTCTGGAGTTCTAGGCAGAGGGTGTGCCAAACTTTTCGCAAAACCACAGAATACGTTTTACGGTACGAGTGGTCGATCTTCGTGAATGATGTGTTCACTGCATTGCGATCAGTAGGGCGGCCAACATGGTTTCCTATGGATAAAGGCTTTATTCCTATAGGGGTCTCCCAATATATATGCGACGGTACGTGGGAGCACAAGTCCGTATTGATACTTATCACTTCACCGTGGAGGAATCACCCAACCACTCAACGCTAAGATATCACGTTTAACGACACCAGAACACGTCTCTAGCTTAGACCTCTATGTGTTTGCATTATGTTTCAATGCGTTGTTATGTAAATTCAATTTATTTTAAGGTTGATCTTGTTTAGCAGTTTGCCTTTATGGATCACCACGAGATGTATGATAACACTCCTAAATGCAGTCTAAGATGATAAGCAAGCTTTTCAATCTTTCAACTTTGAAAATCTTAACTACTGAGGGAAAAGAAAGATAACATCTTTTCACACAGATCATAGAGCACACACTAATGCACTTTTTCCTAAATCAACATGCAAACTATCATAATGCACATGCACAATGCAAGTATTTCTTTTCTCTTTCTTAATGTTTGTGCGACACAAAAAGAAAGCTGTTGTATAACTTTGAATTCAATTTCAAGTGAAAGCAAACAAGCTTGTCCAAAATCAAAAGACACCTTAAGATTTACTTGTTTCGACACTAGAAATATATAAACTCAAACCATATGACGAAAGAAAAAGCTCAATCAACTATGAACAGCAAACAAACTAACTCTTAAGATCAAAACGACACTTTATCACAGGTCTAGATCTAAGAGGTCACAGCAAGACTAGTTCACTTTCGTTATGGGAAACTGTAAATGATACAAGAAATACACAAAGAACAAACACAGTTTCTTTATACAACCGAGGCGGAATAGTGGCAAGGAAAGTTGGTTTCAGATAGGCACATTGACTGGTAACAGGCAGCAAAAACAAGAGTGAAAACAGGGCAAGAAACAGCAGGAAACCCCAGTAGCACAAGGCAGGACTGGTCTAGCGCAGGTGGTACACAGGCAGTTTGACCTTCAGCGTAGGTAGCCCCTTCGGGAACTGCGCTGAAATGCAGACAGCCTTCACACAGCCTGCACTGAAGAACGAAACTTTCGTTTCTCTTGGTTTCCGGGTCACAGATTGCTCAAAAATTCACAGTTTTTGGCCAAATCAGAAGCTATCAGTCAAGGACACACTAAGGGATGACAAGGAGGATGAAAAGCTATCACTAAGAGCTTATTAGAGTCCTTGTGAATCAGCTCTTCAAATCATAAACTTGCCCAGAAACTGAGCTAGAGTAGCTGCCCTCTACTTTGCATTTGAAAGATCCAAATGCAGTTCGATTCGGTACTCCCTTTGTTTATGAAATGAATAGCAAAAACACAAACAACCAACAAGATACGATCCCCAGTGGAGTCGCCAATTTGTTGTTGGGAAAAGTATCCAATACGGAATGACCCTATCCCACTCTAAGGGTGATAGTACCTCAGCAACAATCAAAGCAAAGCTATTCAAGATTACTTCTTTATGAGATGTAAGAGAGAGGAGAAAGAGATCCACTAACTGTTATCTTCCGCTAATGATTGATCCAATCTTCCCTCTTTGCTGCTTGCTCCCAGCTCCTTGCTCTTTTACTGGCCCAGCTACACAAAGATCCTGCAAAAGCACAAGAAAAGGAAACTACAAGAAGCATACATCCATAATTGATTCAAGGATTAGAATAAATCAAATATACAAGCATCAATACGCCACAGAGACACATGCATATAGAAGAACCTCAAATGCTTTATTAATGGAAGAAGTAAAGTTCTGAGAGTGTTACAACCATAAGAGGCCCAATCCAGCAACACCTCCCAGTAGAAAGAAATATCCTCTTCACCTCCTTCAAAGCAATCACCCAATAGTTCTATACTCAAACCAACAGCACTTCCTTACATTCACAAGATTCCAGCCTCCTTAGACCTCATGAGAGAGCTCTATATATAGGAGTTTTGGAGAAAGGATGAGTCAGCTTGAGGCTAGCATGAAGCTTACTAGTGTCCTCTCCCACTTCAGTTATTCTTCAGTTCTTGAGTCCACTTGGAGTTTCTTGCTTCCACTTGGAGATCTAGATCCTCTTACTCATCACAAGGTGAATTCCCTGATCCAAGTGTCATTTTGGAAGCTTCCTGGGCATTTGACACCTTGCATAATGACTGTGCCACTTGGCCAATCTCGCCCAGCACAGGTAGCCTTCATTGCTTTTGACATTCAGCGCAGGTACAGAGTGGAGCAGTTGACATTTAGCGCAGATGCTCAGTGGAGCAGTTGACATGATCCAGAATTAGCTTGTTTTTGAGTGTTTTTAGGTGGAGAACTGATTTTCAGTGCTGTGGTTTGCTGACCTTGTTCCTCTAGGGGTAGGAACAACATGTTTAGGGACTTTGGATCCCTTAGATTATCGACATTTCATGCTTCATGCTGTAAGGCACAAAAATGTCTATAACACTAGTGCCTACTAGGAAAAAGACAGGAGAAATTAGATTGTGTGTGGACCTAAGAAATTTAAACAAAGTCTCTCTCAAAGACCATTACCCCTTACCAAAAATGGATCATATCCTGCAAAGGGTAGTAGGAGCCTCTAGGATCTCATTATTAGATGGTTTCTCAGGATTCAATCAGATTCTAGTACACCCGGATGATCAAGACAAAACTGCCTTCAAAACATCGTGGGGAACTTTCAAATATGTCAAAATGCCTTTTGGGCTTAAGAATGCAGGAGCCACCTTCCAAAGAGCAATGGATATTGCCTTTGCCAAAGAAATCCATGATTTCCTGGTGGTCTACCTGGATGATCTTACTGCCTTCTCAAAATCAGACCAAGAACATTTAGAACACTTGAGGCAAGTTTTCACAATCTGTAGAAAATATGGCATATCTTTAAACCCAAAGAAATCACTGTTTGGGCTAGAGGAAGGTAAACTCCTAGGACATATAATCTCAAAATATGGTATTAGGATCGATCCAGACAGAATTCAATCCATCCTACAAGTACCACATCCAAGAAACATTAAAGAACTACAAAGCTTTCTAGGAAAAATCAACTTCTTGAGAAGGTTCATTCCAAATTTGGCGGAGCTCACAAGACTATTAAACAACATGCTGAAAAAGGACTCCAAGGTAAAATGGACCATGGAAGCTAGACAAGCCTTTGAGGATATTAAAAGAGCATTGACAAACACACCAGTCCTAACAAGCCCTAGATTTGATAGAGATTTCATCATTTTTTCTTTTGCTTCTGAGCATACAATTGCTGCTGTTCTGCTACAAAAAGATGACCAAGGCTGTGAAAAACCTATTGCATTTTTTAGCAGAGCTCTTAGGGATGCCCCCTTGAAATATCAGATTATGGAAAAACAAGCCTATGCACTGGTAAAAGCAATCAAGGACTTTAGAATCTATATCCTGTACTCCCACATCATTTCCTATGTCCCAAATGCAGTAGTGAAGGACATTTTGACCCAAGAAGGAATTGAAGGTAGGAGGGGCAAATGGATCGCCAAAATCTTAGAATATGACATGGAAATCAAGCCTACCAAACTGATAAAAGGACAGGGTCTAGCCAAGTTGATGGCTGAAACCAATTTCCAAGCCCTTGACATTAATGAACTGGACAATGAACAGGAGATGGCGACTCCACAGATCAACCAAGCCTTTATGCAATCCCCCTAGTATACTGATATATGTTTTGTATTGTTAAACCTGCAAGCTCCTCCAGGGTTGTCCAGAACTAAGAAAAGGTTCTTGAAAATGAAAGCATCAAAATTTTGTATTATTGACAGTGTTTTGTTTTGGAGAAATCATGAAGGAATCTTACTTAATTGCTTAACATTGGATGAAACTGACAATGTCCTCAAAGAATTTCATGCAGGTGACTGTGGAGGACACTTATACTGGAAATCCACAGCTGATAAAATCCTAAGGGCTAGTTTTTATTGGCCCTCCTTGTTTACTGATGTAAGAAAATTTGTAATGTCTTGTCACAAATGTCAAATCTTTGAAGGGAAGAGAAAGTTGTTGCCTTTACCACTCAAACCTGTTTCAACTGAGAGACCATTCCAGCAATGGGGTTTGGACTTTATTGGTGAAATTCACCCCCCATCCTCTGGCTAGCATAGGTGGATTCTGACTGCTACAGATTATTTCACCAAATGGATAGAAGTTGTCCCTTGTAGGCAGGCCAATGACTCCATTATCATAAAATTTCTAGAGACCAACATCTTGTCCAGGTTTGGCTATCCAGACAAAATTATCACAGACAATGCTGCCGCTTTCAAGTCCAAAAAAATGATCAACTTTTGCCACAAATATCATATGACCTTAGGTCATTCCACAGCTTATTATCCTCAAGGAAATGGCCTAGCTGAGTCTTCCAATAAAAGCCTCATCAATATCATCAAAAAAGTTTTGGAAGAAAACAAAAATAATTGGCATAAGAAGTTAGTGAATTCTCTATGGGCAGATAGGCTAACCACCAAGAGATCCATTGGTACAAGTCCATATGAACTAGTTTATGGAATGGAAGCAAGGTTTCCTTCATCTTTAGGTGTTCCTGTAATCAAGTTGCTGCAAGAAATACAAGCTGAACCCAATGAAATTCAGAGAAGGATCAATCAGACAATTCACCTACAACAAACAAGAGAGGAAGTCTATGAAAGAACCCAAGTACTGCAAGAAAAGCTCAAAAGAATATTTGACAAAAGAACCAAAGCTGAAGACTTCTCTATAGGAAACAAAGTGCTGAGATGGGATTCCAGGAGGGAGGACAAAGGAAAACATGGGAAATTTGACTTCTTATGGAAGGGACCTTATGTAATTTATGTTGTACAAGGCAATAACACTTATTTTCTAAAGAGCTTGGATGGCTCAAACACAGAGGAAGGCCCAGTCAATGGGAGGATGCTTAAGCATTACTTTGATCCCCTCTGATCAAGCACTGCTCAATTGTATATTGTACATAAATTTGTATTTTCAGTATGTTTATTTTCAGCGGATAGATAGAGGTCCAAATGAAGCAGATTTTGACAAAAACTAAGGTGCTGCACTATTTTGATGAATATTATTCACCTTGGCATGGGAAAATAGGAGAAGGTACTTGGGAACTATCTGGGAGATGAGAAATAACCAGAGAAGCAAGGAAAAAACAGGGTTGTAATTTCACAGCAGATCAGCTTAATGAGTATTGCATGCAAGTTTCATGGATTCATATGTACAGTCTTCAACAAAAGGAAAGGTTAAACTGCAGAAGAGTGAAAAAAGAAGGCAATCTGACCTGCTGATCTTGACTTTTCATCTGGAAATTCATCCCCAAGTGGAGCCACTGTTAGCCTCCTATACCAATAGGGTTTCATATTTCATGATTGACAGTGGAAGTGCTAAAAATGATCATCTTTGATGATACAAAGGTTCCATTTTTGTGGACAAAGCAAAAAGTTAAAAAATGTAAAGAGGGTATGCCTTAAAATAATAATCAAAAGGCAAGAAAATGAAATGGTCAAAAGAAAAAAGAATTGAAATGAACCCCAAAGAAAGACCAGGAAAGTGGCCAATCAAAATGCCACTGCTATCTTGATGTATGGCTCAACAGTTCAAGCTGGGCCATGCCATGTTTTAAATTGCTGGTTTTAGAGTAGGTAATGAGTACCTGTTCAAACAGTTCAAGCTTGACAGATGAATAGCTGGATAGAGAAAGAAAGGAGCCCACTAGCTTAATCTGGGCCCTTGGAAGATATAAGGGTAGATTTAGATAGGAGGGCAGCAAAAAGAAAAGAGCATATGAGGGTTTGCAAGTCTAAGTGCACCCTCCCTGAAGTAACAAAAAATGCTAGGTTCTAATTTGGGTAGGTAGCCAGAAGTTGCAGAATCCTGATCCTATTCAGTTTTGGCCTTGATCAAGAAGGCATATGTTAGCAGTTGCAAAGGTATCTATGCAGCATTTTGAAGACAAAATATAGAAGCATGTCTAACTCCCCCTATTTTCCCCCAAAGACTCTCTTTCTAACATCCCATGGAGGACTTCAGGATTTTCCTAAATAATCCTCCTTGTATTTCTTCTTGGAAATTTCATGACAAGTTTTCACTTTCTTCTCCGAAAAGAAGCCACATTTCTTGTGTAAAATCATTCCCCATTAACTCCTAAAAATCTAAGTTTACTCACTAAACTTAGTTTTCTATTCCTCACTTCCAATCTCTCATACCCCCAATTCACATTGACTTCTAACCCTATTATCTAACTCCCTAAGTGCCCCTTTTCCCCTACTATTATAGCACTATTGTGAAAAAGCCCAAATAATATGTAAATCCCCCCCCCCTTGGGCATTATAAGCCACATTTTCAAAGTTTGGAGAATGCTACAGAATCAAAGGGTTCTGATATCTGGGTCACTTTAAAAGATTGGGGATTGAATTAACATTTGGTTAATTCAATAACCCGTTCCTACCCTGGTCCACTTTGAAAAACCTACAACATTGCATTATCCACGCCATTGTATAAACTTTGTTAAAAAACCCACTTTTTTCGATTTTCCAAAGTCTATATTTCGGCGCGCCGCACCGCAAAAAACAAAACATATTATTAAAATCCCCGCCGGGACCCGCCGTATCCACCCATCATCTCCTCAGCCCGTCGACCGTTAGATCCGGGCCCTCCCATCCGATGGCCCACAGCAATATCGGACCACCCCCAATGCCTGAACGTTAGCACCCAAAATTTGTCAGAGGGTGACGTCAGGGCTCGGACGCGTGTCGCTTCTGAATTTCGTCGGGCGGCCTCCTGCCAAAACCACACCCGTACCATGAGCGGTCCGATATTACCGCTTACCGCCCTCGTATTTCCGCCATACGTCACTCCCACGTCACCCCCACGTCATTGTCGCCTCAGCATCACATCAGCGCCCGATCCCCCATTGCTCCAAGTTGTCTTCCATGTCACCTGTCCACGTAGAGCCGCTCACCAGCTGCCACGTCATCATTCCATACCCGACCCCACCTATGACGTCATGCTGACGTCATCCAACAAAAGGCGCCAAAGGCCGAATTTTCCCTATTTTGCCCAAAAAAGTCATTTTTCGCGTTATTTGCAAAAATACTCACTGTACTCCTGCATGAGCGGTTACGTTGTTTGTCCGCCAACTCTGAAGACTGCTCCCTTGCTGCTGGCGCCGTGAATTCACCTGTATATCAACACCATTGTCATATTGCACCCAGGTATTTATCAGTTTCCCTCTGCATGCCTTGGTTTTTGTATAATTCCCTGAAACAAGCAAGAAAAGAGGGAAAACACAGGAATTGCTAGGAATCCTCAGTAACCAGAGTTTCTTTTCCACACTGTAATCCCAAGTTCACCCACAGAGGTCCCCCATTGTGCCAAATTACCACAAATTCACAGCTTATGGCACATTTACGAAACTAAACCATTGCCAGACAAACCCACCGAAAAACCATTTCTCAATCCCAGCATTTGCTCGTTGAATCTCTCCCAGGAGAATTTCAACTCAGTTTCACCCCAATTTACCTTGTTCTCTCTGCAAATAATTGCCCTGCTCATTGAAATCCACTGCTCTGTATTGTTGTGCCCAAGAAGCAAGTTCAAATATAATTCCAAGTATCAGTTAACCATGGAGACCCCAGTGGCATTAAACATTGCCCCATTAAATGCCCCACACAAGAACCTGGAATGGTTAGCCCTTGCTGACAGAGATTATCAGATGAGAGAAACTGTAGAGAGGGGCATCACATACCACATAGAAATAGTTTGTGAGTTGAGAAAGAAGCACAAAGATGGTACAAACCTCCTGGGAATCTGGAAATCCAATTTGCCAATTTACTATCTCCCTCAGGTCAATGAGTTCCCTGACTTGATTCACCAATGCTGCACAAACTATGACCCCAATCAAAGAGCTGTTCTGAGTCCTTCAGGCTCTGTCTTATTCCATATTACTCCTGAGGCCATCAACCAAATGCTACAATTTAAGCCTACAAAGCCACTGGTTCCTCTTACTATGCAGCTTTTACTAGAGCAGGGTGCCAAGCTCTCCAACTCACAAATTACAAGAATTGGCCAATTATTTATGCGTCCAGAGTACCAGCCCCGACAGCCTCCCCCTTATCTGCATGACTGGTTCAATGACATAGGGAGACTGCTGGTAGACATCATATCCTCCATCCTAGGGTTCAAGACCAGTGAGTTTGTGGATGAGACAACATTGGTAGTGCTATCCATTTTCACCCCAGGACAGCCCCCTGATGTCCAGTATGACTATGCTACATATATAGCCAACAAAATTCATGAAGAGTTCATGAACTTGGAGAGAGAGAGGGTATTCAAATACACCTCCTATATATATCATCTGCTATTGTACAATCAGCCTGACAGCTTCCCTATCTTCCTCAAGAAGTTAGATGCAAAGGGAAACCAAAGATCTGTAATGTTCTGGACATCAGTCTGTCATCATATTCATTATTCACCATACACGTACTATGAGTTTATTGACCTATTCATTCATCCAACCTTGTCACTGCTGTAGAGTTCCCCTCCTCCTAGACTCACTGATGATATGCAGAAAATCCTCCAGCTCTCTAAGAACTATAGCATTGGGGATTGGTACTTTTAACAAGACCATACAGTGATCAGGATATATGGCTGTGAGTTAGCACCATATAGGCTACCAAAGTATGTTCCCATGAGACTCTTTGCACTAGAATACTTCAGGCAGTTCGGGAATGCAGATATGATTCACTTCCATAGCAGAAACAAGAAGGCACAGCTGAAAATTAAGCATCAATTGGGTCCATTCATCTTTAACAAGAGGGAAGAAGCTTGGGATGAGGTAGACCAAATGCTAAAAGCCCTCCACCTCAAGACAAGCTTCTATTGGGCACCCTATGACCCTAACCATTTCATAAGCCTCAGAAGAATCAAGCATAGGCTTGCTACATATGACCACATTAGCATTCTAGAAGTTGAAAAATATGCTAACCAATTAGAGTGGAAAGAAGGCACATTAGTGGAAGATTATACTGAAGAAGAAATAGCAGAAAAAGCCATTAAAACTTTAGAAAAGGCAGTTGACTTGGAATGTTTTGGACAGGTTTGGTCTTCAGGCACTCAGCATCTTGGAGAAGCTGCCTCTTCATCCACCGTTCCCCAGCAGCCTGCCAAAACAACTGATCAAGCAGCAGACATGGCTAAAGGCAAAACAGTGCAGCAAGAAGTGTCACCTCCAAACGTGGAGCAGCAAGTAGAGCAGCAGGAAGGTACAGCCAAGGAGCCAGCCTCCACAGAACAACAAACACAAGAGCAAATCCCTCCAAGGCAGGAGGTAACAGTTGAATCATCGGTCTTACAAACACCTGCTAATGAGGAAAGAACAAGGAAAAGGGATAGGCAAGAGGACACTCCTCTTACTACTTCAACGGACCAGCAAGGAGAAAAAAGGCAGAAGCTAAATCCCTTTTCAGAGGAGGAGTTACCAGAAAGACCAACTGATACTGTGCCACCTCCTAGCATTGAAACATCGGCAAGTTCCTTACAGCAAGGACAGGACATGCCACATGGGGCAGAGGTGAGCTCTTCAAGGCAGCGATCTAAGGCGGACTCTAGCATCAAGCAACAGTTCATAGATATCAAGAAAAGGAATGAGCCCCTCAAACACCAAATCTACAACCATCTCTTGAAAATGGCACCAACTAATCAATAGAGATTAATGTCTGCTTATGACATTCAAGAACAAAAAATGACTTAGTCATTTCAGGCCTACTATGCAACAACCTCAAACAGCTGCCAATTATATCAGAACTAATCTGGAAATTTTTGCCAAAGACATCCACCCCTTGGATCAGATTGAGCTACACAGGCAAACCGGGGAAATGATATATTCCACATTAGCTAATAAGACCCTACTGGCACACCAATTACAAAATTCTTTACACAACACTGCTGCTCAACTGGAATTGGAGAAGGCATCATCTCACGCCAAGGACAACAGAATCAAGTCCTTGGAAGAGATCATTATAGAGTTGGGTCATGATCCAAAGGACCCCAGGGGTGTGCACGCACTGTTAAAGAAAAGAGATGAAGACATAACAGCTATGAGAAAGCATATCAAGCTGCTAGCTACCCTTCACCCTCAAACTGGAGAGGTGGCAGAGCAAAAGAAGGATCAGGATGTAGTTGCTTTACTCCTGAGTTTATACAGGAGATTGATGGAAATAGAGAGTGCATTAGAGGTAGCACTAAAATCAAGACAAGGTGAGGCACCAATGCAGCCAGCACATACATCTGCATCCACTGAAGGTGTGCCACTTTCTACTACTACAGCAGGTCCTCCCACTGGACAAACATCAGAGGTAAGCCCTTCAGCAACAGCACCAGATCAAGGACCCAGCTTAAGCATGCAGAACACGATGAAGGAGCTGGAAGCTTTAGAAGCACAGATGGCTGAACTGCAAGAGACCAAGGATAAATTGGCTGCCATTGAAGAAAAGTATGATAAATCAAAGCAAAGTGTAGCTGAAAAAACAAGAGAGGTAAGGGCTCTTGAGAAGAAAATAAAGGAACTAGAGAAAGAGCTCTCTCTTGATAAGGTTGTAGTTGAAATTAAGAAAATCATGTGGGCCAATATTGGTCAATCTATTATAGACCAGTGGCAATATATTGAAACTATCCATGAGCATATGGATCTCATAGGCAGGGCCCAAAAAGAAAGTCAAAGAGCAAGGGCATCTCTAGGCAATATGCCTGAAATAGCCAATAGGATGATCAATGTCCTTAACAATCGCACTGGCCCCCAGCTGGCAGCAATGGGTATCACTAACCGAACTGATACCATTTTACTAGTAAAGAGGGTGCTCACTTTGAGAAATCATGTACAAACATTGGATAGAAGGTGTCAAGAAATGCAGACAGAGGTGAACAAATTCATTGAGAAAAATACAACATTACATAACAGAGGCCTTCCCAGCCTAGTAACCAGTGTAGGAAGGTTACTATCTCATGAAAACTATGCCAAGAGGGTAAATACATATGCCACAAATCAGATCACTGCAGCAGCAAGTGCCCCAGAGGAAACAGGGCCTCCATCTGGGCAGAGTCTCTATGACAAACTAGAGAATTTGTTTTTTATTGTGAATGAGATCAGACATCTTTTTGAAGTGCCTCCAAGCTACTACAAATATACTGAGGCAGATGAAACCTTAGGCATAATCCTAAGACACCAATTGCCTGCTCATGAATGGTGGACGGGCATGATACAAACACTGCTGTGAAGAAACAGGTTGTTCACCATATTTTTTGTATATCGATCATAAGTCATTATTTTCAGAAAATTGATATATTCGCTCTAACTGGAAAAGGAGTGGACAGAGCCAACTTAGCAATCAAATTTGGCCACCAAAGCAAGACCGACAGATGCAGATGGCGGGGCTGAGATAGCTGCACCACGACAAAGTAGTAAAGGGTGTATTACTCAGAATCAATACGAAGCACCCGACAAACCCAGTTGCCTCCAAAAGTCAAAGAATTTCTGACAGAACTGAACAGTCATTCATTGTCCATTTAAAGTAGCAATAACTATTGTGTCTGCTATTTTTGAAAGTTGGTAAAGACAGTTATTTAGCAAATGACTCATCGTTGAGATATTTTGTAAAACGATTGTATATATATCCCCACGCATAAACTTATTGGGGTTGTTGATTTTTCTTCTGGAGAAGCTATGCTGTAATTTCAGACTTTTAATACAGCAAGCTAATGGAATTTCTAAAGTTCTGAGTTGTTTGAAGTCTTGTGGTGTGCTTGTTTGCTGCTATAGGATTCCTAAGCTATTTCATGTCACAATAAGTTTTCTGAACCATCTTATTATGTATTTCGTTCTTTCATAATCCACTTATGCTATATGTTTCATGGTTTAGCAGTAGAGAAAAAGAATAGTTCAGGATTTGTTCATTGAACAACCTAAACTCAATCTATGCTGTTATGAATGTTTTCTTCAGAATTAGTTATGAATGTGTAATTCTTAATTGCTCACCTTCATACTAAATCTTTCATAGTAAATACTGTTCAGGAATTCTAATCTGCTCCTGATTAATATTTCATTCCTCCACATCACCAGCTTAGTGAAAGATTCTTAGTTGCCTCTCACTGGCTGGAAATAGTCCATATTCCACAATTTGAAGTTTGTTTCATGAGTACCCACATGGCCCTGCAGTTTCATCACTCTCACTCAATTCCTCAAACAACGCATAATCACAGACTCCATTGCCCAATGGACTGAAACTCCTGAAGATTACATTTTAGCTGTTAGAAGACATCATTCAACCAAAACTTTAAACAAAATTCAGTGCATCATAACTAGCCTAAACATTACTTAAACGAAGCTAAATTCTGAAGAGAGAGCCCTCTCTGATTGCAGGTAGGCTAGGACCTATGATCCAAAGATTGGTCTGTGGTTACCTCGGCCGTATTCCCTTAGGAGTCAAAGGGAACAACCTGAGTGATAACACATAGAGATGTCTGATGTCGTATCATTGGAATCCAACAAAGAAAGGAATTGAAGAGTTGTTAGATAGAAAGATCCACGAGTTCGCAGCGCAGGAAAATACGAATCCTCGATTATCGAAGGAAGAGTTGTCAGATTGCTACTTATATATGGAAATCCACGAAATTTTCTTTGCATCCTTCCCCTCTGAGTTGTACGAGTGGATAGCAAAGCTAGCAGACAGTCAAGGAAGGTGTAGGCTCGACAAACCTATTGTGTGGACTCCAGAGTTGGTGCACAGACTGGAAGCATCGGAAGATAAGATCGCGCATGCTATGGATCACTAGCTCGATCGAATTATAGGAGGATTTATCACTAAGTTCGCAATAGATACTTCAGTCAGCTATAACGAGGTGGAACGATGCTTCCTCAAAGTACCGCGAGGTAAGTACGTTAAATCTTTAAACACTTGGATTAAAATGCTACTGTGTGAAAAGCAGGTTATGCAAATAAATTGATGTTTGGGGCTACGCAAAGTGGGATGATCTATAAAAACGAAGGTAGCACAGAACTAGAAACTAACCCCTTAATTTCCCCTCCGCGAGAAAGAAAGGAAGAGCTCGTGAAGGTTTCACCAAGAAGTGTGATCAGTTTGATAAAGTAGCGAATTCCGCGCATACCACCCCCACCTACATCACCACCAGTTTCACCATCTTCACCCTTATCATCACCCACACCACCTCTGCCACCACCAAAGTTCAATATGGAAAGTGCGATAAAGTTGCCAGTGTTTAAAGGAGTAGGGAATGAAGATCCGGACCAGTTTTGGTTCATGGCAAAGGCTGTATGGGAAGCATAGGGATTCATGGATGACAATATAAAGAAAGAAAAGCTGGTCAGCGCTCTGCAGGATCACACACTGACTTGGTACATTAAGCATTCCAATGACAATCTGAACGCAGTGATCGCAGATATCCAAGCTGCACTAAACAAGGAATTTAGCAGGCCAAAATCAGAGACATAGGCGATCGTTGGATTTAAGGAAATCATGATGCTTCTAGGCGAGACCCTTTGGGAGCTGGATCAGAGATTGAAGTGTACAATTCGTGAAGCTAATATGACCTTGACGGATCGGCAACATCGCGCATGGTTTGTAGCATTGTTAATGCCACATATAAGGAACGCGTTGTCACAACAGAAGCTAACTACTCAAGCCGAGGCCTTGGAGATCGCAATGAGACTACATGAGACCCTGATACAAGATCCCAACCTGGGATTTCAACAGATCCATGCATAGTTGAAAAACTTGTGCCTTGAGATGCAGAGTTTGAAACAAGACAGGACAACTCGCCCAAAAGCACACGAGGAGGTATGGTGCATAAAGTGTAAAGACCAAGGACATGACAAAGACCATTGTCCAGTCCTCACGAACTACCTGGCAGGAGGAGTACCAATGCCATTGAGACCGAAGGCACAAGCAGGACCAAGCACGGTGCCTACATTATGTTGTGCGATTTGTCAGATAGGAGGGAAGCATGCTACAGATAACTACCATCTATTACAGAAGTATACGCAGAATTCCAAGAAGTTATTCTAAAATTTATACAGGTCAATAGGCCATGATGAGCGCACCTATAGAAGTTATGAACTGATGATGGATCGGATTCCTACCTACAGAGTTCAGACTGAAACACGGGCCCTTGATCAAAATGTTAGTATGGCGCGCACTAGATTTCAGGGGTGCAAACAAGGTCGAGGTGGAATGGGACCAAGAAGAGGTCGCAGACAACTGATATGTTACAATTGCAAGGTTGCACAATAAAGGAGCACTCCAACCTCCCCTGACCCAAAACCTACAAATGATGAGGTCTGAGCCACGCGAGGAAGACTCGAATGTAAATATCGTGCTCCAAAGTGGTATCACGACAGGAGATGACAAAGGCAAGTAGCCCGAAGAGAGTGCCTGCGTTCGCAAGGATCCAACAAAGAAACCATAATTTGATTTAGAGCACATTAAGGTGACATTCATGGAAGCTAAGAAGAGCTTCAAGGATGCCTCCACTTCAAGAAGTAAATACAAACTGGAACCGAAAATGGACTGATCAATGCTCACTACATTTTTGGAGACATGCATGAAGCTGTTGCATGACAGCAAAGCTGTGAAGGGGTTGCAAGAACTCATCACTAGATGTGCTGGAACCACGGCAGGAGAACCCTGCGTAGTCCAGAAGCTCGGGAAGCACACAATGTGAACAGGAAGAGGGATGAGATTGACCACATAGATCAGGGAATATGAAATGGATCAAGTGATTTTAGATCTAAGAACGGACGCGAACTTCCTGCCAAAGCAGACATGGGAGCGCATGGGCAGGCCTGCGCTGCAATGGTCTCCTATTCAATTGTGAATGGTGAACCAACAAAATATCCAATCTATGGGAAGATTGTAGGGAATAATGGTAGATATCAAAAGTGTCAGCACGCTTGCAGATTTCGAAGTGATAGAGATTTTTTATGACAGCAATCCCTATCCTGCACTACTAGTAATAGATTGGGCCACTGACATGAATGGAGTAATAAATCTAAAGAAGCGCAAGATGATTTTTGAGAAAAATTCACTGTGCGTAGTGGTACCTTTAGACCCTGCGGAAGGATCGTGCTACACAGAGCCAGTGTGTGACTACGATAGCGACGATGATCTAGACTGTATCTACAAGATAACCACGCGGGAGCAGGACTGGGTAAATCCAACAGTGGATGGCAGACTCGTGGGAGCGCGAAAGCTCCTGCACCTCAGATTTGGACGAGGAAATAGAATGATGGCAGAACCGGTTACACGAGGTAACCATGCTCAAATGTAACATGATGACAAGGTCACTGCACTGCGTGGCAATAGAGGTAAGAGATCTGCCTATGTATGACATATTGAGGGAGGTGGATGAGTTCCTGAACAAAATTGAAAGAGAAGTATTGGAACAGCAGTGTTTCAACACTCTGAAATGGGTACTGCACGCTACACCTGCAAGATGGTGGGATATGCATCAAAGAATTTTTGAGGACTAGCACGAATGTAGAAGGATGATGCACATGCAGTTTGGAAAGCCTCAAATGTGGATGAAATCCGAGTATGATGGATGAAACAGCCCACTTGCCCACCTTTCCAGATGGGTACAGGCGTATGGTGCACAACCTGCATGAAAGCACACCATCCTTGCGATAGGAAACATGACCGATAAGCAGGAGAGGTCAAGACAATGGCACAAATGACCCCTCTAGGTTGGACCAGGAAGTTTGGTAAGACCAAACACGCAGAAGCTTTTGACAAGGTATGCAAAGCACTAAACACATTCCACCATGTGAAATGAGCTAACTGGGACCTACGCGTACCAACGGTTCTCTGGGCTTATAGGACCATGTGTAAAACCCTAACTGCACGGGCACTTCTGAAGCTGAAGTATGAAGCGAATGTTGTAGTCCCCATGGATCATGCAAAGCCTAGTCCGCGCATAGTAGCACCAGCAGATAAGATGGTTCGCAAAGCTCGGAAAGAAGGGATCACACAGCTGCAAGAAATAGAACGCATGGGACTTGAGGAAGAAATTCAACAAGGAAGCCTTAGACCATACAAACTTGAGGAAGAAAGGGTACGGTTAAGGAATAAAAGTGCTTTGATGGACACGGAAGTCAAGAAGATGGAGGATGAAATAAAGAAAGATTTTCTCGGCAAAAAGACTAGAATGGTAAGGCAGGGTGCATGTGATCATGATGACAGGGTTAAGGCCTATTACCATGAATTGATCAGTCTAATGCCTTGGCTTGGACTGCATATTTCTAAACATAATGACTAGGGTAGTGCGTTGCAAGTAATAAAGTACGCGATGCCGACCATAATAGTAAAAGGTAGAGATTCTCCAAGCAACATGATGAATGATCGGATGAAACTTTTCACAGTTGGTGCGACCACCTGACTAGCTAAGGGAAGGACAGTCTTAGCACTCCAGGTAGTTGGAAGGGAGTGTGAGACTATAAACTATTCTTCTTGGGAGCTGCGCAATATTGGAGATGCGCGCAGAAGCACAGAGTCCACGACCATGCACGGGGGGTTGCACTGTTGTCTGGATTGACAGAAAGTGACCATTGAAGTCACTATCCACGATGGGATGCTCGACTTGAGGCCAAATGGAGTAGGCGGTGGGCATTTAAGATGCGATTTATGGGCAAAATCTGGGAAAATCTGCCACCAAGGGAGCATTAATGAACCAGATTTGGGGGGAACAGTCAAATTCAAATTCCAAAAGCGCTATAAAATACAAAGGGATGCCCAACAAACAACACTTGGTCATTTTCGAATTGAGTAGTCGAGCAGAACCCTGATTGTTGTGAGCCAAGCATTGATTAAGCCCCTGAATTCGCGAGTGATAGATTGTTGCACAGATATAATGGAAACAACTAAGGATGGTATGGAGATAGCAGAAGTGACTGCTGAAGAGGCCGCACAGGCCCTAACTGTGGGGGATGTTCCAGAAGGTGCTGGGATTATGGCAGAAATCCTAAAATCACCGCGCACACCAAGACCCAAGAAGGACAAACGAGCAATGGCTCCCGTACGCATGTCCCCGTGGAACTCGCTGCACAGCAAACTGTTGAAGGAGGAGAAGGGTAAAGCCGTCACTATATAAATAGATAAAGAAGAAGAAGATCTGCATGACCTTATAATTGTAGAATAAGAAGATGAAGGCATGGATGTGGATACTTAGCCTACGCACTTTGCGACAAAACTACCCACCTATGTCCCCCCACGAAAAGGAAAAGCCAAAGTGCCCAAGGATCTGGATGAGACCAAGAGCTCACTCCAGAACCCACTCCTCCTAGATGGCATTATGTTTGAAGGCACGCACCTGGGTCGTGTGCCAAGTTTGAAATTCGAAGATTAGGACCTCGCTAACCACAAGAAGTTCCCTCACCTTGAGACTGGAAACCTCGTGAAGTAGAACACTACCGGGGGGGGTGACAGCATTAAAGCCACGAAAGTGGTTGCGCGGAGTGGAAAAGGCCAGGCTGCTAAACCTACTTTGGGTGCCACATTTCCACCACGTCGTAATAACCATTTTCGTCATCAGGCAGCTGCTCTACCTAGTGCATGATGGGTGTTTATAGCTGGAGGAACCCATCCCCATCACGGTAAACTTGATTCATCACGTCTCTTGTCTTCCATGGAAAGGAGAGGACCCCGCGGCCATATCGGAAGGGAAGGGCAGTGATTTGGCCATCACAGAGGCCCTAAAGAAAAAGTACAAGATGGAAAAGAAAAGGAGGGGCTATGCCATCTCTAACATCAGGAACAAAGTAGTACACGTGGCAACCCAAATCCTAGAAGGAAAAGTTATGCGCAAGTGTCGTGCAGATGAGGTACCTGCGCTGGTGATCGCACTGGCCGAGCAGTGAGCGAAGGGGGTCCAGTTTAACTCGTCTGAATTCCTCTACACATAATTTTTAGAGAATTTCTACGAAGCCCGGGAATAGGGAAAACCATTCCACTATGCATGGCTATTTCTATCCATAGTGCTCGTAGCTGGGGAATTTTGAGAGGATAGTCAATTCCCCATAATTGTCAGAGATTTATCGGAGGCCACGTAGTATGCTTCGCTTTGGGCCACAAAGGATGCTAAAAGGATACACGACAACAAGATTTTCTAGGTCTTCTTGGAGATGAACCTCGGAATGTGGATCAACCGTAAGTTGTAGTTGTCACCCACGGTTTACAAGAGTATATAAAGTTTTGGAGAATTTAAGGCAGACATGCATAACATATATATTAGAGCACGTAAGGACCCAACTAAACAGTGGAAAAAGATACCATTTGTAGCCACTGACGAAGCCATTTTCAATGTCCTAGAGGCATGGTCGCCAGAATGGCGCGCCCCAGACATTGCAAAAATTGAGAATTCAGCAGCGCAAGAAAAGAAACACGAGGCCAAGCTGCGTAGCACACAGTTGGCCGAAAAATGAAGGAAGTAAATAGCAGTAGCAAAAGTGTGGGCAACACGGGATGCGGCACAGAAAGTAGCTGAGTAGGAAAAGGTCACAACAGCAGCAGCCGCATAGGAAGCAGCTGCGAAGGCGGGTGACTACCAAACAACTCTTTCGTAGGGGCAGGAAGTAGAGGAAGTAGAAACAGAAGAAGGAGGTGTGGACCAAACCCATGAGCTGCATCAACACAGCTAAAGCACTAGCAACCAGCAGAGTAGGCAGGGTCGCGGAAGAAGGTCAAGGCCTCGAAGTTGTCCATTGACCCGATCACCCTAACCAAGGGTGATCTGCATGACATCGGTAAGATGATGCGTGATGTCACCAATGAGGCTCTCCAAGATTTCATGCAGGAGAACCAGATTGTGTTGGGGGCCTTCAGAGCGCAGTTGCAGGAATTACAAGCGTGCCCCCCTTAGGAAGGGGCACTAGTGACATCAAATGAGGCCAACAGACCTTCGGTTAGCACACTGAAAGGTCTCAGTGTTAATCTAGCTACCCTCCCGCGCGAGACATTATATGTGTTTGTAGGATGGGATAAATGCAGAGCTGCGAGATAGGGAGAGCCGCGCACTTCAAATCCTCAGTGAACAGAAAATAAATATGGAACAACTAAGCTTGCAGCATGATGAATTGGTGTTGCAAAATCAATAGCTGGTACAGGTGATAGATGATGCTTGCCAAAGCGTCCCGAAGCTGGCCATCCCAGCAGATATACCAGCAAAGGCGCGGATCCACAGGTTAGCAGCAGGGGTCTACGAGGCCAAGGAGGAAATGACAAAGGTTCAACTTGAGCTGAATCTTCAGATCGTCGAGCTGCGGTTAAAGGCATAGCCATCCACTCCCCCAGAAGTCATAGAGCAGTGCACTAGTGCTATCACAGCAGGATTGGAGGAAATCAGAGGTGCAGTGTGAGACTGCACCACCATGTTTGAAGAATCACTTGAGGTCCTCACAACTCTGCAGGAGGACCCCAACATCTAGTGCTTAGAGACAGAGGCATGAGAACTCCAACAGTAGTATGACAATGTCCGAGGAACTTCGTAGATGGTGGTCCTCACCTAGAGGCTTGCACGGATGCAGCAGGCTAAAGCACTGAAGGAGAAAGTGGACGTGGTACGGCATAAGGAAGCAGTCCTAAAAGCACACATCCAGCCTTGGATTGACAAGGCCTTCACCACCACAGCAGACATTGAAGGCAAGCTCACACACATGCAAGGGATGCACACATTGATGCAGAGAAGCACTCTTGACACAGAAGTCTTGGAACACCGTATGCAGCAAATCCAGCAAGCAGCAGCTCAGTGAGATGCTGACCTCCATGCAGTTCGAGAATAGTTAGAGGGACTCCGTGCAAAGATCGCCGCGCCGACAGAGTGACTCGAGGGTGAGACATGATGTTTGTGTTGGGGGCCTTTTGGGCATGGAATCCCCCAAGGCATGTTTTGGGGCTCAAAGCCCAAGTTTTGACCGAATCTTGTTGTAAAGCTCTGCGAATTGCGGGCGCAGGGTGCAAAATTATGATAGAGTCATAGGGTTGTCCACCCTAGTGTTGTAATGTAATGTCAGCTTGATAGACCTACCCATGGTCCATGGACCATGGGATTGTATAAATAGAGCGAGGCTCTAAGTGTAAGAGAAGAAAGAAGAAGGAAAAAAGGCTAAGTGATTGAGTCGCAAGTTGAAGTGTGCCTTTGGGTCGTAGAGTAGGAGAAGGATCTATAGCTGAGTGGGCAAAGGCCTAGTAGTCCACAGCTAAGTGCGCGAACCCCTGCAGCTGAGTGCACAGGGCAGGTCAAGTCTGTAACTGAAGAAGGAATTAATAAAGAGAAGTTTTGTCATAATTTTGTGTATCTGTTCTTGGGTTAATGCATGTCTGATATAATTTTCAGATATACTGTTTATTTACTGTGCGCACCTGTATGAATGGTTTATGTTGCTAAGTATAATTTAAAGCACGCAATTAGGCTAAGATAATCAACTAACATTGGAATACCAGTAAAGTCTTGGGGAATAATGTAGGGCGTGGCATTCAGCCCCTAGGTAAGGCTGCACGAAGCCAATATATCAGGCTGCAAGGTACAGGAAAGTGCGCAAAGAAACCTGCATGCAGGGTCAAACTACGGACCACTTGAACTCATCATAGATCTCGAGGGTGCGAAAATTTGGTTCTAGCACCCTCCCATACTACTTCGGGTGAGACCTCAGTCCATGCTCCGCGGACTGTTGCCGAAAGGGCTAGTAGTATCGAGATTTTTTTGGCTAACTTAACTCTGAACCTAGGTCAGGCCCCAATAATCCAACACATAGTCTCTGGGGTAGCATATGGCCACAATTTTGGGTTGCATGTAGATCATTAGAGGTGTCTCCATATTAAAGAGGTTGTATAAATATTTTGATTATCATGGATATGTAGCACTGGCACTTGTCGTTGCAGCAAATTATTTGGAGATGGTACATGTGCAAGTGGAGTATCTCACATGCTTCAAGTTTTTAGTGGCTTATATTTTGCACTATGGTTCCATGTTAGCAAGAAACGAAAATGAGAGTGCTTGAAGGTTTCTCATGTTTTACATTTATCTAACATTGACAATTGCAGGAGCTATTAGAGATTGAGGTGTGTGTGTTTTGAGTTTGCATGACTTAGATGATTATCCATAGCCTTGTATCAGTCAACATGCAATTGCTTATTTTTATATTGATGGGTGTTTTGAGCATTCATATAAAACTTATTTTATATGAACAAAGTTGTGTATGATGCTAGTGAAGAGAGATTGGCATGCATTATTTCTAGTGATGAGGAGTCACAATTAACATACAAATGAGTTGATATTTGATGTATCTATTTCACATTTCTCCTGTTATTGTACATGAGTATAGTCACATGTTAATAGAGTTCCATTTGGTGTATGATGCCTATGAATTTATGTTGTTGTTGTTTATGATCCATATGTATGCCTATGTTGACTCTCATATTGCAGTTAGATGGCATCCTTATGGCCACAATGGAGCAAATAATGAATAGTGTTGTTCCAAGTTGAAGATTATTTGATGCTGCTTAATTATTGGCATTATTCTTATGTGGCTTGGTGGTTACTAGTATTCATGGTGATATGATATGTTGATTGTATATGATACTAGTTGGAGGATTTGCTGGTAAGATTTTTTACTTCATGGATCCATGATTTTCTGCCGTGATAGTTTGAGGCTTATGCTGTTGGCTTGCTTTCTACTACTATGAGAGGATGGTTGTTTGTTGCTGCAAATAGTGTTTATATTATTGGACTTGTTTTTTGCTGCTACTATATAGATGTGTTAGCTTGCTTATTATAATTTCTTCTATTATAGTGCATTGGGAGTTGCTTGGGAAATATGGAGAGAGATTTCTTGACATGTTATATGCTCATAAGTGCTTATGGTTATTCATTGTAAATATTACCTTGTTTCTCCTTTTATATAGATGTGTTGGTTGGTTCATTTTGGATTATCTATGTTTATGTTCATTTTATGCCTAGAGGTTGTGTTGCAGAAATATGGTCACAACTACTAACTTTGATTACATCCATTGAAAGGATGATGGGTTGCTTGCACTTCATAGTGGGAGATTATGTTGTTTTTTTTATATTCATGTCATGTATTGATTAAAGGAGGATAGGTTATTGTATATTGTTGCTCATTGCTATGTGTTGTTGAAGAATTGTTGCTACAGTTGATTTTTCGAATGTTATGATGTTGATGTTGCTAACAATTGATGATGCAGATTGCTAGTGCTACCATGTGTTACTAATTATAGTGAATGAGTGGTTGGATGTGTGAGAGTTGTGCATACTCCTTTTGGTGTGTTGATTGAGTAGTCTTGCTTATGGCATGTATTGTAGTTTTTTCTTCAGCCATGTGTGCACTAATGAGTGCAAGATCAACTTTGTAATCACTCATGTATTGGTGCATTGGTAGAATGTTCCATGTGTTGGAGAGTGTTATGAGTTTTGGTCATGAATTGGAGAGAGTTTTGGAGGAATTATTACAGCAATATGTATTACATTATGCACCTTCTTTTCATCCATGTACTTTCTTATGGAGCCTTGTATTATGTTGTTTATTATTTGGGTGTCAAAATTCAAGAGGAAGATTTATGAGTCATGTCAGGTTTGTGTTGTTTTGAGCTATTGAGGCCATGTTTGGGTTGTTGTATATCATGTTGTAGTCACTTTACAGCCTTGTATCTCATTATACAGCTATGTACTTACATTGCATTGGATATCATTGGTTAAGACTGTGTTGAAGAGAAAGTTCTAGTGTTTAGTATGCATTGATGAGGAATGGACCATCCATGCATGTGGGTTGATGGATGTTGTTGTTTTAGTCATGGTTTTGTCAAGTTAGTATTCATGGTCCAAGAAGTGTACCCTTCAACAAGAAGGCATTGATTCCTAGATGATAATGATGATGCTCAGGGGAAACCTGTCCAGAATGTGCTTGCTGATCAGATATGGGTGTCGTGTTGCTTCTTAAGGGAGTATGGATGTCCATGTTCATGTATTTGATGCTATTGTGTTTTGATCAAAGGATGCTTTTTGTTTCTCATTGAGTTTGGAGAGAATGTTGTTTCTCACACTATATTGTTGTAGATGGTTATGATATGATGTTATTTATTCAGATTAAGAGTCATTTTGGTTTTCATGGAGAGCTTTTTGTTGTTGCTTCAGGAGAGAGAGAGATATTGTTGTTTCTTCTTTTTATCATGTTGCCATGGGGAGCGATATGTTTTTCTACTTGTTTATGTATTGTATTTAAACCCAGCTAGTGTCTAGGGGGGTTATTATTTACTCACTAGATGATATGTAGACTAATGATGTCATTGATAAGTTTGGCCCTTTTCCATTGATGCCAAAGGGGGAGAGAGTGAGGATTTTAGTTTTTAAAAGGTTAGTTGGATAGTTTAGCTAGGGTTTCCATCAATGACAAAGGGGGAGATTGTTTCCATTATGGCCCAGTTAATGTTGGTTGGTGTTGATGACACACTAGTAAAATTGGTGTATTATTGGTTGGAATCGATGTCAACTTGGTAGCAAGTGTTGCACATGTTTGATTGGTATAGGTACTTGTCTTGGTGATTGGTTGTAGGAGATGGTACTTGATTTGTGTGTGGATGCCTTAGCAAGCTGTGGAGTTGCTACACCTAGTTGACAATAATTGGATATTGTTAAGTCATGTTTGTTGGGATTTCTTATGTCATATGAGTGTGTGGATTTTTTTTGGCTAGTATGATCAATTGCAAGGCTTTTTAGGGCTTATCGTTGATGATTTGAAGGTTGTGCAGGTGTTGGAGAAGTTCTGGAGAAATTTGATGGCTTAGGTGTTAGTGTAATTATTGGTTGGCATTCAAAGTCAACCTAGTTTGACTTGTCATGATGTTGGAGTTGTGACAGTGGTTTGTTGGAGTTTTGGAGTGGTTCCAGAGTGCTCCTAAGGTCTTACAGAGGTATGTCAAGTAGTGGAGAAAGTTGGAGACAATTCTAAGCTCAATTTTTTGTGTTTTCTATATCCTCTGTCTCGACCGACATATGGTAGGCTTATGTGTGTGGTTGGAAGGCTCCAACTGAAATTTGGCAGACTTGCACATGTATAAATAACCAAAATCTAGTAGTTTTGTGGGTGCGGTTGAGACCTAAAGCGAGTTTTCCTCCGCATTGCTCATGCACATCGGGGGTTTATTTGATTTTTCAGCTTGTCTTGTTTGGGACCATCATGCAAAGGTCAAAAAAAAGGTTAATGAGGTTCTAAAAAGCGGTTAAAGTGGACATACCTATCATTTAATGAGGATAATGGTGGATTGAGTCAAAGTTGAGTATCTACTCAAAGTGTTGGATCATTTTATGAACGTACAAATAGGGCTACATAACAAAGTTGTAATTAGTGATTTAACCATCTCAAAAAATGATAAATATAAGAAGGCTTTGAGTTCATTTGCTTGGTTCCTTTGTGAAGAAAAAGGAATGGATTAGTGAGTGAGAAGAGTAGTGTTTGTAGGTTGTGTGGGGAATTTTACAAAAAAACTACAATAGTTCACAACAGTTGCAGATGATAGCAGAAGCATGATTCAACCAACATTTCATGCAACAATGAGAAGAAGGAGTAAGGAATGATTGTAGATTATTTCTTGTATGATTTCTCATAGTATTTTCATCTGAGTATCAATTGTGTATGCAACATATTTTATTGATTGGGATTTGTAGTGATTGAGTGAGTGTTGCAAAGTTTTTATCATTTTGTTTATTATGTTGATTTGAGCTAACAAGAAGATAATTTGTTGTGTTGTTCTAGTTGAGTAGTTAACATTGGCTCCAGTTTGAAATATTCATGAAACGAGGGTGACATAGAAGAGTGGAGTGCGAGCTCTGACAAATTCAGTATAGAGAATAGATTTCTCCATGAGTCCAATGGGAGTTGGCGATGCTCATTTGTCATGGTTGCTTCCAACAGATTATATGAGTTTCCATAGAGTCGTGAGATGAATATCAGAGTTCCAAACTGATAGTATCCATTTTCATATTCTATGTAATTGAATTTCTTGACGAATATTAAAATTATTTGAGCAGTGCAATAGCAACAAGGGTAGTTTTGGACCCAGAGGTGGTTTTCCACTAGAAATATCTTTTGTCCTCTTCTGCATGTTTATTTGGTTGTTTATATGGCTCTCATGTTTTTTTATTATGTGATTTGATCTAGTAATGGGTTAATGTATGTTGTGATTCAGTAGTTGTAAAAAGTTTTAAAATTTAATAAACATTGTCACTACTCATTCACCCCCCTCCCCTTAGTAGCGAGCACATTTCCAACACTTTTTTGAGGTCTGGAAGATTCCCTAATGACCTTTGGGGTTCCTTATTACCATTTTTCTCCTTCTATCTCCTTCTTTAGTTTTTCTCCTTCCTCTACTTTTTCCTCTTCCTTTTATTCACCAACCTATTCTTCTACAAAACCGTGCTTTTTTGCCTCTCCATGATCTAATAATTCTTGGGCTTGAGTTTCAATGAAATCTTCCTTGTCCATATCCACCAAATTTGTCCATGACACAGGGTTTTTGATATGATTCAAATCATATATGACAATGAGCCTTATGAGCCCATGATGAGATATGTACTAATGTTTTCGCTTTATTACCCTTTGGCTCATTTCTATTATGGACTGAAGAAGAAAGTGGGGAATGTTTAATCTACTTGGGATATGCAAATCCATATGGAACATTTTCTAATAAAGCAACCCAAAAAGATAAGCATAAACAACATTGAGTCTCCTCTCATAGGATATGTATTTTAGAATGTGATATGCTACCTCATCCCATGGGTAGGGTAGACTCTTTCTCCTAACCCCATTTTCGTCTTCAATCTATCACTCCTTGGGGAGGAAAAAGTTCTTTTTGGTTGTGATAGCTTATGTTATCTCCTCCTTACTCCATTTAAATCCTATGGGTAATTTTGTCACCATGCTAATGACTTTTTCATTTAGATGGGTAATGAGCCCCCTCACAATGGTGGTATCATGATCTTCCCCTTGAGGCTAGAGTCCTACCGCAAATTCATGAATAATTTCATCATCAAACCCTTTGAAATTCTCAAATAATTACAACCATTTGTGATTTGCAAAGATATCCTTGATAGAGGGTGTTGTTGGATCCTTGATGAGTCTGTGGACTATCTTCAATGAAAACCATCCCCCATGACTCCTACTGAATTTTTTTTTTAAGTTTTACAAGGCAATTCTTCTCTCAATTATCATCTTTAGAGAAAACTAGTGTTACATAGTATTTTGTCACACCTTCTGTTCACTTCCTATTCCATATCCCGAAGTGCCAAAACATTGACAATTGTTCAGCATATCCATCATGATATATAGACCAAAATCTCCATGAAGAACCAAAGGAAAATCGCCCTGAGTCAATTCTGAAGAAGGTTAACTAAAACCCTAATTTTTAGGGCCAGCACGATTTGCTCCACTACCCACCCATGTTGATGGTAGGTTTCTCTGCTTTACCCTAGCTATCCTAGTGCAAGTTTTGATATGAAATCCCACACTGAACCTCTTCTAGTAGGTTTTCCCAAACTAGAGGAGAAGCTTCGTGTACTAGAAACTTTGAGAACAACGAGTTGGATATTGATTTTTGTTTATATGGTTGATATTTCCCATTTGGACCTCTTGATATTATCATTATGGGCTTTCCCCTTGAGATGTGGAACTTCCTCCCTCTTTTGTGGATCACTAAATCCCTCTCCCTTCATATAAATCAACTCCCTTCCATCCCCAAATGGTTGGTCATTAATTGTTGCATTCCTATACTGAGATTATGCTTACATGCTACCCATTCTAACTTGGAGAGGGAGTGCTTGAAGAGACTTTTCTTGGACTTAGACATCCACCAAAAGGAGGTCTCGAACATCAAGGAATAGGTTGTATGCTTCCCTTTTATTTTATTAATATATACATCTGATTTTCACTTGCTATAATTATGTAAATTTTTATGCTTTTAGCTTAATACTCCTTGAACTATTAAGTAGTTTCTGTTTGATGCATGCCATATATGCTCTTGTATCTTACATTTCTCTCTGATATTTCCTGCATGTGCTTTAACATGAAGAAAAAGTATAGATTGAGCCTGGAAGTGAAGGAATCAAAGTCATCTTCAAAGGATTGAGCAATTAACATAAGAGCGAGGTAGGCCACTCTCACTGTCTGCATTTGTTAAATATAAGCTAGGAAAGTGTATGTTAGTTTGTTTAGTTTGTTGCTAGACCCACTCATTGGGATAGAGGGATTTCCTTTGTCTGCACTGATCAAAGTTCAACGATGTAAACCTATCATCGAATGCAAAGAACTTTCCATTGAGGCATGCAAGCTCTAAGGTACTGGAAGGGAGTTTCTAGATCATCTTCCTGGATAATGAGCTGAAGTCGAAAGGAAGTGATCTGTCAAAGGAGGGCCATGAGGAATCCCAAATCATCGACATGAAACAGAAGGATGTAGTAGAGTAGATAAGTGTGATCCAAGACCGTGGCAGAAAGTCAGACAATGTATAAGTGGTAAAAACTGCAGATAGGACTTCTCTTAAACATATCGGTGACACGACTCCAGAGTTTACCAACATTTGACTCGACATAGGATTAGATGTCATGATGATGAAGTGGTATAATCAGATGAGAGAAAAAATGGATTTCCAAAACCCAGGAAGGCATGTGACTAAGTGAGGATGTCCCAAACCCGACATGAGCAACCGATAAGTGTCATGATCAAGAGCAACATGTTTCCTTTACAAAATACAAAAGATGATCACTTTCACTTTCCCCCCACCATTTTTAGCGAGTAGCCTGTTATTTTTAATCACAAGCTTGAAGGGGATAGTATATGCTTTCCATATACGTTCATCCTTTAGATGAATCCATCCTAGTAAGTTTTACAAGCCCTAGAAAGGAGAAACTTAGTCTCATCATGGTGACAAGTCCTACGTCATTTATGTTTTATGATTTCGACAGAGGGGAAAATTGGCATATTTTTCATGTTTAGAGAGTTTGAAAAAGAAGCGGAAAATAAAACTCCAAAGGTCCCTTTTTGTAAATCGTCTCTTGAACTCGAAAAGGTAGAAAATAATATCCAAGAGAGCCTCTTAGCCATGTTCGACTAAGGTATTCCTTTTTCATACAATATTCTATCTCAGTCTCGGAAAAGGGTTAAACTTATATTGAGTAGACGTCATTTCATTTAGTTTAACGAGATTGAAACGACAAGTACTCAACAATCTTTTAATTTTTCACGAGTCAGAAAAGAGATTAAAGATGACTCCAGGGGGTTGCTTTTTTGTTTATTTTTTACAAGTCCCAAAAAGTGATAAAATAAAACTCGTTGAATGAGTCAAAATAAATCACCGTCACCAAGTATGCATGACCTATCGTTGCATAAGGAAACACACGTTACCGATTTCGAGGAAAAATATTAAAAAATGAGTGAAATATGCCCTAATTTGGTACAAAATATTATTTAAAACTTATAAAAAGCACAAAAAGTAAATCATTTTTACCATTTCACCAATTTGAAAATCTGAGAGCATTTTACCTTGATTTTCAGGCAAAGAGTACAATCAATCCCGAACACCATTTTTCAAGTCATTTGGTGTAGGTAAGAGATATGTCCCTTCCCTTCATTTGGTACTTATTTCATGCATTTCCATCCACAGACTAGATTGTAAAGAGGATTTACAAAAATATTATGTCAAGGGTGATCAGCGTGGTTTTTACCCATCAGACCCGTGTTTCTCACCCTGTGCTCAACTAGGCCATCACATTGGCAACACGTGAAAATTCACACATGGTTGCATTGGGGGAAAGGTAAAAACATTTTATGAAATCCACCATGTTGAATGGTTTTTATTGGTTTTTGTCTCCATGGAAGCTCATGAAATGTTGTTTTGTTGATTTTCCATAGGATAATCAGTCCAAAATGGTGGTTGAATGGAAAGAACGAGGACATGAAGCTGAAGACCATCAAGCAGTTTATGATCCAAATTGTGTTAATTCCAAACGAGCACGTGGGTTGCTCAATTTCTTCAGGATTCTTGGGATTAGATCTCAGCTTGAGTTATTACAGCATTCGTGGGTTGTGTTGATTATACCTTGAGAGCCATTTTCATTATTAGTGGTTTCTCTCATTCCTGTTAACAGTTTACATCATTGACCAGTAAACTGGTGGTTTTCTACCATGTTCGACTTTGACACATCTATTCACATGTTAGAAATTGTACATTGATTGGGTCGAGATGGAGTGCAAGACCCTGGATTCTATCTGATAAAATCCAAGTTGCATGGAGTTATGAGTTATTCATGATTTTATACATGTTTCCTCTAAACGGATGGCCACGACCATACCATGGGTCCATATATATGGTGCTCTTTATTCGGATGGCTGTGACCATATCGTGGATCCATACGCATGATCCCTTCTATTCGGATTGTTGCGTCCGTACTGTGGATTCATGTATTATTCGATGCCTATTCATGTATCATCAGGTATGATCATCAGAGATGTCAGATATGTATATGTATATGTATATTATTGATTTGCAGGTCTTCTGATAGTGTTGTTCTAGTCCTTGCACTGACTTGTAAATCATCTCAACCATCACTCCCTATTTTGCCTTCATGCTTTAGGGGGCATATGTTACACAGTATTTTGTCACACCTCCTATTAACTTCCTATTCAATATCTCGAAGTTCCAAAACATTGAAAACTGTGCAACATATCCATCATGATATACAGACCAAAACCTCCCTGAAGAACCAAAGGAAAACTTCCTTGAGTTAATTATGAAGAAGGTTAACTAAACCCCTAATTTTAGGGCCAATGTGTTTTTCTCCATTGCTTGTTCATGATGATGGAAGGTTCCTCTGCTTTACCATAGTGCCATCAGCATGGATTTTTATATGAAACCTGCGATGAACCTCTTCTGGCAGTTTTTCCCAAAATGGAGGAGAAGCTTCATGCACTAGAAACTTTGAGAACATCAAGCTAGATATTGGTTGTTGTTTATATGGTCAAGCTCTCCCATTTGGACTTCTTGATCTTATAATTATTGTCTTTCCCCTTGATATGTGGACCTTCCTCCCTCTTTTATGGATTTGTAACTCCCTCTCCCTTCCTATAAATCAACTCCCTTCCATCCCCAAATGGTTGGTCATTGATTGTTTCATTCCTATACTGAGATTATGCTTACATGTTTCCCATTCTAACTTGGAGAAAGAGTGCTTGAAGAGTCTTTTCTTGGACTTGGACATCCACCAAAAGGAGGCCTCCAACATCAAGGCACAGGTTGTGTCTTCCCTTTTTATCTTATTAATATATACATCTGATATTCACTTTCCATAATTGTGTAAATGTTTATGCTTTTAGCTTAGTACTCCTTGATATTTTAAGTAGTTTATGTTTGATGTATGCCATATATGCTCTTTTATCTTGCATTTCTCTTTCATCTTTCTTGTAGGTACTCGGACGTGAAGAACAAGTATAGAGCTAGCCTGGAAGCAAAGGAATCAAAGTCATCTTCAAAGGATTAAGTGATTAGCATCAGAGTGAGGTAGGCCACTCTCTCTCTATGCATTTGTTAAAAATAAGCTAGGTAAGTGTATGTTAGTTTATTTAGTTTGTTTCTAGACCCACTCATTGGGCTAGAGGGATCACCTCTATCCACAGAGGGGATTTAATTTCACAATAACTAGGGTTTCAGAATAGGAGTAACAAGGAGTAGTTTGTTTTTGTTGGTTAAGGAAAGGAAAAAAAATTCATTCCTAACTCAAAACAAGCTCATTCCCCTACTATTATACTCAATTCTCATTTCATCTTCCTTCCATTTTTAAAATTCTTCTACAAGATGCTCTGTGGAAAAACTTGAACAATTTCACAGACTTCTTGTTCACAAGAGGTGAGAAAAACTAGGTACTTACCCTTCCCTTGGAGGTCCCTTCTTAACTCTAGGGTTTTGTGGGAAACATTATGCAATATCGAGCTATTTTGCACCTATCAAGACAATCTTGTAGCACCTTAGACCAATCGTATAGCCTACAACCTATATCTTGTAGCACATAGTTTGTATCATGTAGAAGTTGTCTCCCAGCCCTGTAGCTTTTTCTGTAACAGCCTATGAAACCCTTGGTGTAGGTAGCTCAACTTCCAATGATGGTAATGGGCCTCCTTGTCTTTTTATGTATGAACATTTTGTGCCAAATGAGGCTCAGGGCCACTTTTATGCCATCAGTGGCTGGGTGATGGGTTGAGTGTGTTATATGAGCTAGCCCCCACCTACCACCTTCGAAATTCCACCTTAGGCACATTGGCCCACTCCTCGTAATCATCACCATTTTATTTTTGTCATTTTCTACACGTGTGATGAGAGAGAAAGATAACTCTAGTTAATTGTTTGAGGTGGTTGAGACTGTTGAACCACATCTAGCCTATAAAACCTCATCTCTCATGCATTGACAACATTTTTTAGACTATGAAGAGATCAAGGGGAGAGGTTAGGAATTTTTTAATACATGTGTGTACCTGGTGGTGCCTGTTGATGTGTCCATCACCTGATTCTTGTATGGAATTTTTTAACATGGTTGAGGTTTTTTTTAATTTTTTTTGAGATGTCATCTTTTTGGTTTCCTTGCTCCATGCATTTTTTGGTTGAGGAATGTTTTTTTTTAATGTTCCTTGTTGATTGAATCTTTATAATCCAAGTTCTTCAAGATGCAGATACCATTGTGGATCGAATGTTTCTTCATGTTGGGTGAACAGGGATCCTACAACATCTTGCAGAGGGTCCTATGGCTACTCAAGATCAAAGTTGTATTCCTCTAATGCTTCCTTGACGATTGAATTTTGGATCGGGTGCTCTAGCTATGTTCCTGTAGGGTATGCGCAGACTGTTGCATGATTGTGTGTCTTCCTATAGTAGTCAAATAGACCCTTTTAGGATCAAAATTTCCTCTAGGTGTCGCTTCAAAAAACATTGATAATTCATGAATAAGTTGTTGATAATGGCCACTGTCCTTTTCTATGGTGGAAGATGTGGAAGAAGCTGTGAAAAGGAGTGTTTTCGATGGACATAAGTGGGAATGAAGGTGGAGAATAGGTCAGGTGGTGTGGAAAATGAATGATGAGGCTATTGTGGTCCTCCCCTTTTGTTCTTGAGTGAAAAGTGCATGAAGTTTTCCTTCTTTTTGTACCGATCACAATCTTATAGCAATTCTGGTACATAACTATAGCAATACAACACAATCTTGTAGCACTTCAATATTGAGGCAAAATTATGTAAGAAAGGCGATTTGATGATGGGAAAACTTGGAGAAAAAAAAAGGGAGGTATGTAGTGCATTCAAAGAGCTAATTTGGAGGGTGTGGAGGTGATTTTTGAATTTTATTCTCTATCTGCTGACCTCCCTTGACTATCATTGGAACACTACAGAATTGTTAGAAAACAAATAATCTAAGGGTCCTCTTTACTCTTCTTTGTTTTTTCTTTTTCTTTGTTTGTGTTTTATTCTTTTCTTTTTTTAGACCTATAGGCTGCCTCAAAGGAGGTTTTCAACCTCTAGGATTTCCACAGGTGCCTCAAAGGAGGTTTTCACTTGGGATATTTTCTTCCTTTTCATTATTTTTTTTTTCAAAATCTTGGATTTCCTAATGAAGGTTTTCAATCCAATATTAAGCCTCAGGTGCCTCATGGAGGCTTTCACCCAGGATTTTTATCCAAAGTTTTCATTTTTAATTTTTCTCCTTTTCCCTCTCTTTTTCTCTGTTGATCAGAGGATGGATGGATTGGGAAATTTGAGGCTTGCAATAACATTCAATTCTCTTCTTATTGAATTGGTAAAATCCTATTTTTATAGAGGTCTCTTGTAAAGCTTCAACCAATAACCATTGACTAACAATGGAACTTTCTCCTCATCAATTGTTTTGATCTGGGCATATCCATTTTAATAACACTTTTAAATCAGGCAGGGACCTATCCATCTTTTCATCAGCTTCCCCTTGAAGCCCTTGAATATAGAGTTATACAAAAGGGCCCAATAACCCTCTTAGAAGGTCCTTTCCCTATTGTTCTTGTCATGCAAAATATTCCTCTGCAATTGGACCACCTCAACATGCATGAGGGCCTACAACTTAAGTTCATCAAGAGAATTGAGTTTTTGTAGCCTCTCCTATTGAGAATTGGAGGTTTCTAAGTCTAATTGTGTTTTCATTCTCAGGAAGTTGTACTCAAAATCAATGGAAAACAGTGCCTTTTTTCCATAAACCAACTCAAAGGTAGTGAACTTAGTAGTGGTTTTCCATGTGGTATTATAGGCCTAAGTGGTCTCCACAATTTTGGTTTTCCAATCCTTTTTGTTGTTGCTGACAACTTTTTTTAATATGTTTTCCAAAGATTTGTTTGTCACCTTAACTTGCCCATTTTCTTGAGGATGATAGGGGGTGGATTTCCTATTCCTTATGCGATGTTTCTTCGTGATTCCCTCAATCATATTAGAAGTGAATTGATCCCCTTTATTAGTGACCATCTCTCTTGGGAAACCAAACTTATAGAAGATATTCTCCCTCAAAAACGCTTCCAACTTTTACGTAGTAGATGCCTTAACTTCCTTCACTTCAACCCATTTTGTCAAATAATCAATGCATACAATGATGTACCTCTTTTTTCCGAATGGGGGGTTAATTGTCCAATGAAATCCATGCCCCACTTATCAAATGGCTCAAGAGTCACTTGGGGTTATAGTGGAATTTCATCCTTTGGTGTAGGCTTTCCCATCCTTTGGCATTCATCACATCTGGAAGTGGATCTCCTAACATCTTGATGTAGGGTAGGCCAATAGTATCCTGCTTGGAAAATTTTGAAAGTTTTCCTCTTGGAAGAAAAATGTCCCCCACTGGTTCCATCATGGAATGTTGAGAAGAATTCAAAGACCGCATCTTCCCTTACACACCTCAAAATCCGGTCTAGTCCCAATCTCAAAAGGTTGCCCCCAATCCAAGTGTAGGGGGTACTTTTTCTAAATATTTTGCTCTTTTCCTTGGAGGATAGGATAGGAGGAAATAACCCAGCAACCGAGAAGTTTGTTATGTCAACAAACCAAGGAGATAGCAATGAAATGGAAAAGAGGTTCTCATAAGGGAGTTGATCATCCATCATCTCTTTATTTTTTGCAGGCAATGTTAGTCTAGACAAAAAATCTGTAACCACATTTTCCTTTCTTCGCTTGTCAACAATCATTGGATCAAACTATTGTAACAACGAAAACCATATAATGACCCTAGCATTGACATCAAGTTTTTTCATTAAATACTTAATAGTTTCATAATCAGTATGTACAAAAACTTGGTACCCTATGATGTAATGTCTAAACTTGTTCAAGGAGTGTACAACAGATAAGAGCTCTTTTTCAGTAACTGTGTAGTTGATTTTAGCCTTAGATAGATTCTTACTAATAAAATATATGGCATAGGGAAAATTACCTTCCACTTGTCCTGGAGATACCCCTACAACCTTGTCAAATGCATTTGTGTGGATGTGAAAAGGAAAGGCCCAATTTGGACCCCTAAGAATTGGTGTAGTGGTCAATTTCTCCTTTAACTCTTCAAATGCTTCTTGACACTTATCTGTCCAACAAAAATATAAATCCTTAGTTAACAATACAAACAAAGGTGAGGCCATCTTACTAAAATCCTTAATAAATCTCTTGTAATATCTAGCTACTCCTAAGAAACTATAACATCTCTTTCTTTTGAAGGGACAATGACCCTTTTGATAATGACAATCTTGTTGGGGTTAGCTTGGATCCCTTCCTTTGGGAGGAAGTGACCTAGGGAAATATATGCATTCATAAAAACTTCACACTATTTTCTTCTTAGTGAGAGATTCATTTCAATTCACTTCTTTAAAACTTTACAAAGGTTGGACAGTGCCTCCTAGAAGTCATCCCCATAAGGAGTGAAGTCATCCATATAAATTTCAACTGTATCATGAACAAGATCAAAAAAAATACTCAACACTACCCTTTGGAAGGCAGCAAGACCATTGCACAAGCCAAAGGGAAGGACCCTATAGACAAAGGTCACCCATGGACATGTTAAGGTGGTCGTATCCTAATCCTCAGGGATGATATGGATCTAATTATACCAGTTGAAACCATCCAAGAATGAAAAGAACTTTTTCCCTGCAAGACCATCCAAAACTTGATTAATAAAAGGTAAAGGAAAATGATCTTTCTTTGTAGCCTTGTTAAGTTAGCAATAGTCAACACAAGTTCTCCACTTCCCATTCTTCTTGGGTACTATAACAAGAGGAGACACCCACTCACTATCTGAAATAGGGTAAATGAATCATGCATCTAGTAACTTTTGTAGTTTTTCTTTCACAATGTCTTTAACGGCGGGGTTCATTCTCCTTTGGGGTTGGTGCACAAGTTTACATCCCTATTTAATGTAGATTTGATGTGTAAAAAATGACTGATTCACTCCTTTCATCTCTTTATAGTCCCAAGCAAAGGCATTAGGATGTTGTCTCAACACAATGAGAAATTGCTCTTCTTACTTTGCTGAGAGGGAAGGACTAATTTTCAAGATTTTAGATGGACTGATTTCCACAATATTAACATGATATTGATCAGAACTAGTAGTGAATAGTTCTTCCCATGTGTTGTTCTCAGGTTTCCCTAAAGATTCATATACTAATTCATCAATGTGCATAGTAGAAGGATGTTGGGTTTTCATAAAATTGCTAATAAGATCATCCTCATCTAGTTGCTTGCTTACTGCAGTGGTTTCTAATGTTCAGATTGGGTAGGGGGATGACTAATAGAAATATTCTTCTTCTTCTTTCTCTACCCACATAGGTAAATCATGTTAAATAAGAGGTTGAGTAGGAGGGTATAATACAATTTTCTCAGTGAGATGCCCATTTTTAATTGTCATGTTTCTAGCCCTACAATTGATATAAGCTTCAATAGTAACTCAAGGTCTCCCTAAATGGAGAGGATACCTGTTGTGGAGGTAAATCCCCTCTGCGGACAGAGGCGATCCCTACTAGCCCAGACCGGGTCTAGCAACAATCAAACAATGCTATCACGCAAGTTCCTAATTGCAAATTAAAAGTGGATGATGAGAACCTACTTGGATTCCAACGCTAATATTCGTAGAAGAGACATCGCTCTCATTCCTTTGCTTCGGCCAGTCACGATCCCCACGATCTCCGTGATTGGACACCTACACATGCAAAGAACAACACAAATACAAGCATAAAATCCAATAGATGCAGTTATATATCAGTCAGAAAAGATATAACTCAACATCAATCATTACAAAGGACAATGAGAGTGGAACCATAATGATAGTCATCTATTATTGATAAATAACAAAGAAGAATACAACCATAGTTCTGACGTCAAATCCTCCTTTGGCTGGGTAATTAGCTACACAAGTCTTGCAAAGCTCGTTGGGATGGGAAACAAGCCTCTCTCTCTTTGGTGACAAGAATCTCCTCACTTAGATTTGGCCTTATGGATGCAAAGAAGGCTCTTGCAACTTTAATCTCTTGAATTCCTGAAACTCTTACTATCACTAGCACTAGCTTGCCTAAGGCATAGAGACAAGCTTTTATAGATAGAGGGGAAGGAGATAAGATCAATCACAATTTCCATGGGATTGGCTTTATCACTTAGAAGCTTCCATGAAAGGTGGCAAACCACTTCCCTTCTATGGAGATTCGAAGCCAAACCATCCTAACTCAATACGGATTCAGTTGGTGAATGGGTTAAGGAGAACCTTCAGAAGTTTGTTTGTTAAAAACTTTACCCAACTGGGTTGGCGCGAGTGCGACTCTTAGACAGAGCGCCAACTGGCGTGCCTTCTTTAGAGGATTTCCCCCATTAGCGTGAGCAATACACTGTGGAACCGCGCCAATGCAAAAAGAGGTCTTTTTATGGGTATTCTACAGGAGATTTCTTCAGGGCATATGAAGCTCACACTTAGAGGAATATAATGCAAGTGGTTTTAGGTTATGTCACTTCTCACAAGTCCCGGAATGAGTCCTCCAATGTATGGGAGAGGGGAAACAGGGACGGTGATAAACGGTGACAAATTACTGTGTAACAGATGCCCCCTAAAGCATGAGGCCCGAGGGAGAGAGAGGGGTGAAATGCTTTTACAAGAACATGCGTAACTGAAAACACTGCCACCGGAGAACCTGCGTAAAGAAGTACAACTGATATCTCAAGTACATGATATATGTGGTATGGGCACAGCCATCCATAACAGAGCACACAAGAATCTAGATCCAAGGTATGGGCGCAACCATCCAGTGAGGATCGATAAATAGACTCAGGCATGGTCGCAGCCATCCAGTGAATGAGTCATGTAATGATCATAATGAGCCACAAATCGCAGCCTGGATTCCAACAAACAAAATCCAGGGTCTTGCGCTCCATCTCGACCCGAACAGAGTACAAGTTCAGGCATGTGAATACATGAGTTGGAGTCGAACATGCATGAACATCGTCTGATTACCAGTCAATAGTGAAAACTGTTAACAGATGCGAGAGGTACCACCAATAATGACAATGGTCCTCAAGGTACTATAGGTACAATCTACAGCGTGTGAATCAATGAACTGGTGTCGAACACCCGCAGAATCATTCGATCGAAGGCCAATGATGAAAACCTCGCGTCGAACACGAAGAACCTGCCATTGAGGCATGCAGGCTCCAAGGCACCGGAAGGGAGTCTCTAGATCAGCTTCCTGGATAATGAGCTGAAGTCAACAGGAAGTGACCTTGATCAAAGGTGGGACATAGTGTTTCCCACATCATTGACACAAGATAGAGGAAGAATGTTGTGGTGAATCAGAATTATGTGAGGTATCAGAGGGAGGTTGTAATTCTGCAGAGGTCAACTTCTCTTGAACATATCGGCGGCACGATAGTGGACTTGGCAGTATTTGACATTAAATGATCAAGGGTCATGGTGACAAGGCAATGAGCAGATGAGAGGTCAAACAGGATAACCCAAACCCACGGAGGCTAGTGTAAATCAAGATGAGAGGTTCCCACCCAGACACGAATGCAGACAAGTGCCATGTTCAAGAGCGACATACTGCCAACACAATAATGATTATGGTTCCGTTTTCCCCACCATTTCTGGCGAGTACCCGGATTATTTTTTGATGACAAGCTTGACGGGGATAGCATATGCTTGTGAGGCATCATTACGACAGAATCTGATGTCATTAAGTTTTAACGAGTCTGACAAAGGAAGAACTCGGCGTCTTTTCTTGTTTAGAGAGTCTGAAAAGACTGCAGAAAAGTGAACTCTGGGGGGGTCCTTTTTCGTAAAGCTGTGTCTCTCGAGCTCAAAAAAGTATAAAACACTGCTCGAAAGAACCGCCCGACCATTACGATCGAGGAGTACTTTTCATGAGTAGTGATTTTGACCTGAAAAAGTAAAAAAGCGATCAAAACCACGTCGCTTCGTAACCGTTAATGAACCTGAAACGACAAGGGTCCGAAGATCTTTTCATTTTTTACACGGTCGGAAAAGAGTTTAAAGACGACCGCCTCTTATTTACTTTTAACGAGACAAGAGGGATAACTCGATGATCTTTTCATGTTTAGCGAGTCAGAAAAGAGCTGAAGGATGACTCCACAGTGACTTTTTCGTGTATTTACCGAGTCCAAAAAAGTATAAAATACAACTCGTTTCACCATCGAAGTTGTGTAAAAGACCCGTCGCTGCACAAGAAGCAAGCGTAAAATCCATTTTCGACCAAAAATATATTAAAATATTCAAAAATAACTTTTTAAACCTAAGTATAAGTCAAAACGTTTATAAATATGGTGAAAATGGTAAAAAATAGAATTACTTTTACTTTTTACCTCTCTGAATAGCAGTAGTGGTATGTTTGGGGAGTGAACTTCAGACGGTGATTACAGCCAATCCGTGCAACCATTCGGGATTTCGTCAGTTCCAGGTAAGAGGCGCTTCCCTTAGCTCCATTTCCATACCTTTTTCATGCTTTTTGTTCCCTGATTGAGCCTCTCCAAGGAGGATTTCAAAATTTAGGGTCGTGCTCATTGGCGCGGGTATCCAGCACGGACCCGCGCTAATGGGGCGATTTTTCTAAAGGGGTCGCGCCATTGGCGCGACTGTTTTGGAAACAGCCACGCCAACCGCGCAACCTAATTTTTCCTTTCAAATTTCCCATTGCATTTTAAATTTGTCTGGATTGTAAGCTTACTAATGTTCCAATAATGGTTTATTCATCCTTGTGGGTGTAGGAAAATAGGCAAAATGGTGGTGGAATGGAAAGAAAGGGAACATGATGCTGTAGATGCCTTGGCTATAGAGGACGAGGGATGAATGAACGCCTTAAGGGACTGTGGTCTCAGGAAATTCTTCCTCACATCTTACCTGCGAGCTCAGCCCGAGCTATTGCAGTTTATAGTTGACGCTTGGGATGTTGATGACCAAGTATTCCGCTTACGGGACCAAGCATTAGAGCTAGATGTGTCTGATGTGTATTTCATCACTAGGTTGTCACGGAGAGGGGTGAGGCCCATCTTGACCAGAAGTAGACCTTCCGGGGAGAAGATGAGTGAAGTGATGGACCGAATGTGTCCAAGGGCACAATTTGGGAAAAACAGTGCCAAGGTGGATATTGCCACCGTTCGGGACTTGGTTCTCAAGGTGATATTGTTCACCATCACTCATGCAGCCGGGGTACAGGCGCCCCATGAGGTGAGAAAGAATCATCTGCTACTAGCAACCGAATGCCTCAACCCCACCATTTTTGACTGGGCTACAGTGGTGACCACCAATATCAAAAGGCAGCTTACAAAGTGTAAGCGAGGAGGAGTGAAACAGTTCGGTTATGGCTCAATTGTGGTGTCATTCTTCTTGGAACGATTACCCATTTTTCAGATTCAGGGAGCTATAGTGGCTGATCCATTGCCACAAGAGCCTAGGATGGCTCACTGGGTAGCACTGATGCCCAGAGGAGGAGGGGGCAAGCAGATGTCCTGGCGGCCCGAGTTCTTTATATGGCTCCGCCGTCAGCTGATTATGGTGGAGGATTGGCCATACGCGGGGACTGATTTCACCGAGGATCTAGACCTCCCACTGCCAGAGGGAGAGGAGTGGGACGATGAGCTGGGTATGATCTCTTTGTTTTTTGATGTTTTATGTATTTTTTGTTTTTGTCAATACATGCATGTTCTGATGACAGTTGTATGTATATGCAGATGTTGGCCCAGAGCGACCAACTGGCTTGTCTCTCGTAGCGTGGAGGGTCCAGCCTGCAGCTGACCCTCAAGTAGAGGGTGTCGTGGGGGGAGAGCTAGTTCAGAATCTCGAGGGACTCACTCGAGGGATTCCGGGTTACGCTAGACTGGCGGATGTGCCCTTTGCATACCAGAGGCACACAGTGGGGGTGCCGAGTCGTATCCATCGTCTGTTGAGATGATTGGTGCACGCGGTGACGTGCTATCATGAGCACCACCGCGATTAGACTTCTAGGCTTCTTTTATGCATATTTTTTGAGAGACATGTCGTCTCTGGATGTATCAGGATGAACATGTATTTTTTTTGAACTATATAATGCACGTGGTGCAAACATTGCTAGATACATACATATATATATATATATACACATATGCCTATTTCTAGATGGATCTTTCACATGTGATGATGTGTTATATGCTATGCGAATATCTGACAAAAAAATGTAATCTAATGTATCAGTTGCGTAACAAACGACCCATTGTGAGATGTATTTACACACACGCATATTTTATTTTTACACAAGCTTGAAAACACACATGATAATCACATATGCAAACTATGCTTGGAGATGATTTTATTTTTTATGAGAGCTTAAAAGCACTCACACACATGCAAACTATGCTTGAAAATAAAGGAACGGGCGTGGCCCCAAGCATGGTGTCTCAATTCGAGGTACATGCCCCCCAAGCTTCCGTCCATTGAAAATGGAGTGAAGGTTGACATTACCGTTACTGCGCTCGAATTTCATGAGCTCTTGTTTCATTATTTTAACGAGGTTGACACAGGTAAAAGAACTATCCTCATAACACTTTGTTTCGTTTTTTAACGAGGTCATTACAAGATCAAAACTATCCTCGGGATACAAGCTTGAACCAAGAAGGACTCTGCTTGTTGGAAATGCGCATGCCCCTGTGGAGTACTAAAAAGGTATGTTTTTAATGATCATTTTAGTGGCTTTTCAATAGGACTTATGAATCTTTCACATCATGAATGAGGAAAACAATAGTGAATTGTGGTAGAATACGTGGAATTAGTATGCAAAGACTTATCCGCTGATAATTGTCATTTTCCTGTGCAGGAAAGGGTAGAAACAAGGAGCTGCTGTTCCAAAGAAGAAGATAAGAACAGGGTAACTGTTGTCCCTTTGACGAAGGACCGAGTGCAGACAAGGCAAAGCAAGCTGAAGCAAACCGGTCTGGAAAAGGAGGAAAAGGCACCAGCTCGGCGAAAGAGAAAGAAGTGATTAGGGATTAACAGTTTTGCGAATCCCTCAGGATCTTCGATCCTGAGGGATCGCTGCTTTATTTATCTTACCACTTAGACATCTCCGCCGTTATCCTTATATAAAGGGGCGGCACTGTTAGTCTGGGAGGAGGATTTTATGTAACTTTTTGTCAAAGACTTAACTTTGATCATCGAGTTTCGTTGAACTTGTCTCATTGTACTTTCTGTTTTATGCATTAATATAAACTTGGTGATTATCTCATCTTCGCATCTGGATTAGCTTAAAGCAGTGTACCCTTGAGGCTAAGGGCCCGACCCCGGAGGACACTTGCTTCTGTATCACTACGATTTGATTTCTGCATGGTTTGCTTATCATCACTAGTTGGTAATTTGATATGCTTTATAAGTTACATTACATGCTCTGCCAAGATTCGTTCATTAATGTTCTTTCCATTGACTCTGCATTATATTATCAATACTTTCAGAGTGGATGAAATCTTATTGGATTCAACTAAACAGTGTTATCCTTGTGTTTTGAATCTTCTATGCTAAGTATGTGTGTTAAGGTAATTATCTGAAAGGAGTGTTCTTTATGATTCAGAGTTCATGCTGTTCCATTTGGAAACACAGTTATAATTCCTGTTGATGATTGGGATTAAATTCAGATTACTTTCTTAGAATGTTGTGTGTATGACTTTCACATGTTGTTCCATAATTGAGAATTATTGTTGTTCCTTTAGTGGATTGTGTGATTTTCTTTGAGAATGAAAGATTGGAGTTTTGATTACGATAAGAGCTTTTGAGTTGATAGTATAAAGTGTGATTGTTACTCGCGAGGTTTAGTTTTAGTGATTGTTGTTCCATTTCAGAATTGTTGTTCCATTTTAAGCATTGTTGTTCCTTTCTAGATTTACTGTTTAATTTCCTATTTTCCATTCCATTTCTATCTTCTGTTTCATTTACTAGCATTTGGTGTGAGAGACGATCTGTGGCTGTAGTAAGCCTCTGCATTTACTGCCCTGCTCCCAGACCCGTGATCCATGCTCTAGTTTCCTTTTCCATCAGTTTCCAAAGGGATGGACTATTGCTGTCGGACCCTTGACTGATATTTTGAGAGTGTGTGCTTTAGTCATTTGAAGGAACTTAGTTATAGACAAGCATCAGTTTACTCTTGTATTTTGTAGGACGTTGTACTACTTGCATTACTCTGACAAATAGCCTCGGATTGAGTCACTCTTTGAAATAACCAAATGTTCCCGGATTGACATATTAATGTGAGGTAATTAGAGGTGAAAGAGACCCTTTTTATAGCTCTACAGCCCCCAGTGCAATGGTGCAGGATGAGGTACATGCCCCCCAAGCTTCATTGCATTCAACAAAGTGGATGGAATGAAGCTTTACAAGATCTTAAGTGAAAGACGCAATTGGAAAGGGGGAATTGTTTCATTTTTTAATGAGCTTGACACAAGATCAAGAACTATGCTCGGGACACTTTGTTTCATTTTTTAACGAGCTTGACACAAGACAAGGAACTGTGCTCCGACACCTAGTTTCATTGTTTAAGGAGCTTGACTCAGGGAAACGAACTATGCTCCATTGGAACTTCACCATAATGAATAGGAAGTTGAGGCTCCCAAGAGTGCCACTCCCGATGGAAGGCCAACATCTTGGAAGTCAGGGCCCAATGCCTCCAGGACACTATGCACGACGGCAGCATCACTGGATCTAGGCATGGGATAGGTGGACACGTAGTTGATCTATGATGGGGCAGATGCAACTGGTGGATGAAAACCAGGAGGGGATGACAATTGCGCAGGAGGCACCCGGGGATGGATGAATGATAATTGATCTATCGTCACTATTCTTCCATCGTGTGGAAAGCAAACCACCCGGAAAAGTGAAGAGACCAGGGCCCCCATGGCATAAACATAGTCACGGCCAAGGAGAAGACTGAAGTCTAAATCACCTTGGGTAACCGATACGTCTATATAGACGGTCTTGCCTCCCAAAGTAACAGGGAATTATGGAAGGATCCCTAATGGTTGACTAGTTCCTCCGTCAAAAGCCGTCAGATTCGGTGCGGTGGGCACAAGCTGTGGGGAACCCAAGGCTTGCCAAGTAGTGGCAGGCATAAGACTAATCGATGCTCCCTCATCCAACACAGTGCCAGGTAGCACCTTATTATAGGCATGTACCGTGACCCAGAAAGGCACATGGGATGGAAGGGGGGAGGTAGTCAAACGACTCCAGTCGAAGGAAACGACTAAACTACTTGGTGGGGGGAATCATATGATTGCCCCCCTGCTCTAAAGGAACTGGAGCAGGACTCTCGGGAGCAGCTAGGATAGGAGAGTCATTTCCAGACTCAGGAGAATCTGAGGAGACGAGAAGAACATGGGAGTGATGCTCTTCCGAAACAGAGTGATCGACGGGTGGTGAACTCAAGTCGACACTCTTTCTGACCAATGGTTGGTCTGGAACAGGCTGGGCACAGCCAGGTTCGGGAAGAGGAGGCTGGACAAGAGAAGAATATGAATCAATCTCTTTGTCAGCAGGGGAACGATCTGCAGCTACAGAGAGACATCGATAACCATTGGAAAGTTGGGGTGAAGGAGCTGTAAGACTTTCCAAGACAATGGAGGCTTTATCCATGAGTGGACAAAGGTGAAGGGGATGATTGCCTTAATAAAGTCTACAGGGGATTCGAATCTTCCCTTTTCCCTTACCATTCCCAACTGATAAGGTAGCATCGCTATGAGCTTCAGAGGATGATGAGGGGTGGGTCGGATCACGAGACCATACTTCTAGTACCCTGGGAATGCCAGGACAATCGCGAAGAAGATGGTCCTCCTTGCATAATCAACAAGGAAACTTGACCTTCCGTGGAGGAGCGGAAGGGGGTCCGACTTCAGGTGTACTTGAGGGGGTAGCTGCACTTGGAACCTCTCCCTTAGGAGCCTTCTTCTTCTTCATCTTCTTCTTCTTCTTCTTAGCCACCTGGTTACTCGAATCTAGACTTTCACTGGGTGAAGTAGAAGATGAGGACGTAGAAGTGGGCATAGAAGGGGAGAGATCCACCTTAGAATCAACATGATGTTGTTCAGGTGGAGGGATGGATTGACTAGACGGTGAGACGGCAGGGACCAAAGAGGTTGAGAACAACCAAACCGGCAACCCAACAGTTAACCCTGGGAGGGACAATGTCGCCATATAAGGAGCACCAACATTTCCAAAAGGGGCGAAATGACCAGGGTTCCCGTCAGAGGGGATCCCTGGGTTGGTGAACCCCAGAAAATTTGCCATCGAGAACAAAAAAAAACCTACTCAAGCTAACGCAAACAAGATCTAACCAGGTAATGTTAATCGTGGCCAAATAAATTTTAAGATGCAAGGACACAACTTGAGGTTTTAAGAGTCAAGAAAAGGACAAAAAGATGACTCTAGTCTCCTTCGAATGTTTAGTGAGCCCGAAGTGATAAATGCTCAGATGAGCCTTTTCGTTTAAGGAGTCTGAAAAGGATCAAAAGTGACTACTCTGGAGAGCTAGGCAAAAAGGTTTACCAAACAAATACGTAAAGCTGCATATACACCTTGGCAGTCATATGAAAACCAAGGACTTCCCGTACGGCAGTCAATCTTCCCGAATGTTGTGTTTGGTGCGTTACGTCTTGTAAGGCGGTAGACACGGATTCTTGTGGATAAAGGATGATAACCTAGTGGGGTCTCCCCATATACTCGACGGTACGTGGGAGCTCAAGTCCGTGCTAGACCACTTGTTGCGTCACGGAAGGAGGAATCACCCAACCTTAAGTGAAACAAAAGTGACTAGGTTTAACGACGTCGGAGCACGTCTCTAGCCTAGACCTCTAAACAGTGAGCGTTATGTTCCAATGCGTTTTTAAGTTCATTCAGTTCATTTTATGGTTGATCTTTGATTAGGTTTCGATTTCCAGGTCCTATCGTATGTAATCTCTCACAATTCCCTAAATGCAAGCTATATGCCAAAAAGTATCATTTCGTTCGATGAACACTAACTACGAGAGAGTTGAGAACTTTTCAATCAAACAAAATGACCAGAAAAAATCAAGAACCACTCTAATGCAGCTAATGGCAATAAACGAAACTTTTCTTTAAAGTCACCAATCAATGAAAAGCTCTAATTTCCATTAACTAATTCAACGCAAAAGAGACTGTTCATTTTCTTTTCAATGTCAAAGTGCGCTAAACAAATTTTGAGAGATAATAACACCGAGTAAAAGAGACAAATTTCACTCAATGAGAATGCAATCAAGTCCCCAAAACACCAAGGCAGTCCTTCAAACCAAAAAGAAAACACAAAGACCTCTATGAGCTATGTGATCTAAGCCCAAACGAAGCCAAGCAAAAGCCAAGCGGAAAAGAAACAAATCACTTGAATAACAATAAAAAGCTTTGATAACCACTGAGCAAGTGCAAAAGAGTAATCACAAAGTTTATTGGACGATCAAAGAACCCAAGACCCCTACGGAAGGCTCGATGCACAAAGCCACTAGATGCCCTAGGGCTGAAATGTGAAATCGATGGAAAGAGGCAAACACCCGAAGGATGGAGGTTGAAAACCAATCAAACAAGGATCAAACACACACCAGTAATTGAAAAAGATGTGGCAAGATACAAATCCAAGCTCAGAAGGCTTGCAAACAAGCAAACTGGAAAAGTTGACAGGCCTGGCACGACTGTCAGGCTGTAAATCGCGCTTTTAAGGGATTGGCGCGGGTTGTCTTTGAGCAACATGTGCCAACTGGCACAACTGTCGGGCAAAAGGGCGCGCTAATCAAGCTTGCTAGGTCAAAAATAAAAACAAGCAGTCCAAGGCTTGGTTAACAGTATCCAGGCAGACCAGGAAGCAAGAGACAGCAAGAAATCCAACCCAGAAAGCTATCTAAGCAATCCAAACAAGAGAAAACCAAAGAGACAAGACAACTCCAAGTTGTTTAGTCCATAAACCAAACCGGAGATTGACTGAAGTGGCATTGATCTACTTCGCTAATGCAAAGCAATAGCATTTCGAAGGCTATCTGGCCGTACTTCAGGCTCCGTCTAAAGTTTACAAATCAAACAACAAGCTAACTCCCCAGCGGAGTCGCCAAATTGTTGTGGAGGTAAATCCCCTCTGTGGACAGAGGCGATCCCTACTAGCCCAGACCGGGTCTAGCAACAATCAAACAATGCTATCACGCAAGTTCCTAATTGCAAATTAAAAGTGGATGATGAGAACCTACTTGGATTCCAACGCTAATATTCGTAGAAGAGACGTCGCTCTCGTTCCTTTACTTTGGCTGGTCATGATCCCCACGATCTCCGTGATTGGACACCTGCACATGCAAAGAACAACACAAATACAAGTATAAAATCCAATAGATGCAGTTATATATCAGTCAGAAAAGATATAACTCAACATCAATCATTACAAAGGACAATGAGAGTGGAACCATAATGATAGTCATCTATTATTGATAAATAACAAAGAAGAATACAACCATAGTTCTGACGTCAAATCCTCCTTTGGTTGGGTAATCAGCTACACAAGTCTTGCAAAGCTTGTTGGGATGGGAAACAAGCCTCTCTCTCTTTGGTGACAAGAATCTCCTCACTTAGATTTGGCCTTATGGATGCAAAGAAGGCTCTTGCAACTTCAATCTCTTGAATTCCTGAAACTCTTACTATCACTAGCACTAGCTTGCCCAAGGCATAGAGACAAGCTTTTATAGATAGAGGGGAAGGAGATAAGATCAATCAAAATTTCCATGGGATTGGCTTTATCACTTAGAAGCTTCCATGAAAGGTGGCAAACCACTTCCCTTCTATGGAGATTCGAAGCCAAACCATCCTAACTCAATACAGAATCAGTTGGTGAATGGGTTAAGGAGAACCTTCGGAAGTTTGTTTGTTAAAAACTTTACCCAACTGGGTTGGCGCGAGTGCGACTCTGAGACAGAGTGCCAACTGGCGTGCCTTATTTAGAGGATTTCCCCCATTGGCGCGAGCAGTACACTGTGGAACCGTGCCAATGCAAAAAGAGGTCTTTTTTTGGGTATTCTGCAGGAGATGTCTTCACGGCATATGAAGCTCACACTTAGAGGAATATAATGAAAGTGGTTTCAGGTTATTTCACTTCTCACAAGTCCCGGAATGAGTCCTCCAATGTACGGGATAGGGGAAACAGGGACGGTGACAAATTACTGTGTAACAATACCCATTGAACTTGGTTTTGGGTTGGAGTATAAGGAAATTTGTGGGGTATTTCCAAGAATCGATGGAAACCATGACATCCTTAATAACACACTGATGGGCTATTTTGGATCTTTCTGCAAACTGTAACACTATGGTAAGGCTCCTTAGAGGTTGATCTTCAACATAGTTTCCTTGATCATGACATTGATTGCAACCCCAAGGTCAAATAGTGTGTTAGGAACTACAATATTTTTAATGTGTGCATCCACTACCGGGCTACTAGGATCTAGATACTTTGGGTAGATGACCTTCCCAAGCATTAGATCAACCAGCTACCTAACAACATTGATAGCTAGGGCATCTCTTTTCCTCCTTCTAGGAATATTGAAACATTCTTCCCTGATAAGATTGTTATAGATGGGGACATCTTTCATGGCCTAGAGAAGGGGTATCTTAACACATAGCTTATTCAATTCTCCCATAATTTCAACCCATTACGGGGTGTGTTTCTTAGTTTAGACCAACCTTTCAGGATAGGGAGGTCTATTGGCTTGAGGGGTAATTTCTTCCTTCTATTCCTCAAGATATTCATATGGATAAGGTGGGTGAGCATATGGAAGTGCCTTCCCAGACCTAAAGTTGATTTCCCAATTTCCACAACATAAGTAGGATAGGATATTGTTTCCCCATTACAGACCTATTGGGCTTGCTTTTTGTTTAGGTTTAGATTCGATTTTGTAGGCATCTGAGGTTGCTTGAGTGGATTATTGTGGGGTGGTTGTGGTTGAGGAGGAGCAGGAGGCATTAAGGTAGGTGGTTGGGCTTCCTAAGGACTCCATCCTTAATGAGGGTTGCCCCATTGAGGATGTTGGGATTGATATGGCTAGAAGGATGGATTAACAGACTAAGGAGGATAGTGAGGAGGATAGGACCAAGGGGAATGGATGGTCCAAGGTGAGTGGTTGGAGGATACCAAGGCTAAAAATATGCATTCTGATTTGGATTAAAAGGGAGGAAGTGCACACATTACATGCCTTGCTGATATGGTTGAAAGCCTTCTGGCCTTATTTTATTAACAAAAAAAAGTTTCTCCAAGCCACCTTTTTCCCCTTCATGTACAACCTTCTTACTTGGAAGAGAGGAGCATTTTTCAATTGCATCATTCTCTTCATAAACCAAGTAAATTTCTATTACATTTAGTAGGCACTCATTTCTAGGGTGCCATTTGGTGCATCTAGGGAAAAATATGGCAAGTGACCTTTCTTCCTCCTCTTGTTTCTTCTTAATCAACATGGTGTTCATTTGTAAAGAAAAATTATCCAACATTTCACTCTTAAAATCTTCTAGCATATCCCTATTTCATGTTTGATAGCTGAGGTAGAGGGAGAAGAATTTTCCAGACCTTGACTAGACAGACCTCTCTTCCTTGTAGCCCTAGAATGATTCTTAAATATTGTCTTGATGTCTTCATAAGTCAGCTGGTAAATGTATCCACCATATAGCATATTAAGGGACTCCAAAAAATCTTCTCTGGTCCCTTGGAGAAGTAAAAACTTTAGTGATTTTGGGTCAAGGGTGTAGTTAGCTCTTCTATAACTAAGTTGAAACTTTTCTTTATAGTCCTCTAAGGATTCATCTAGTCCTAGGGTGATCCTGAATATATCCTCTTTTATGTCCATTAATCTACAATAATATATGTATTTATGATTGAAATATTGTTGCATTTGAGCCCAAGTGGTGATGTTTCCTCCTTCCAATCTCATGAACCAGCAGAAGGTTGCATCCTTGAGAGTGGAAGGAAACAACTTTAGATTCTACTCATCATAAGTGTAACCATAGGTTCTATAAACCACAAAAAACTCAAACATGAATGTATCAAAGTCCTCAGAAGTTAGGCCATGGAAGTGTGGGAGACTAGTGGGGCTTATGTTCTTCATTATGGATTCCCCATTAGTTTCTCTAATAAGAAATAACTCAGGCTGCCTATTTTCATCCATTTTCTGGGTAGGTGATGTACGTTCTTCATCCCCTATAGGTTCTTCAAATATTAATGGCTGCTCACTTAAAGGTTTCTCTAATTCCTATATGGTCAGAGTAGGAGGTCCATAGTCACAAAAAAATAGTGATTGTTGACTGCTTGTAAGAATGGGGGTTTTTGGCAGAAATTTCCCTAGGTTCTCCCTAACCCTACAAGCCATGAAAAAAATGTTTTCTTTTGTGCATTTTCCTCTTTTTATGTGGATGTTTCCTGATATACAAGAAACTAATGCAAGGAAATTTTATTTTTTTAGGAAATAAATTGGGAAAGAAACTCAAAGAAAAATTAACACCTAATTTGACACCTCCCCGACAACGGTCCCAAAAAGTGATCAGCTCTGGTATTACAACAAGGATGTTGCAACTCCTAGGACTGCCAAATTTAATTTATCAATTTAGGATTTATACACATTGTTTTCATTTCAACAAATACCCTCCAAAATTTTACATACACTTGAATTTTGGAGCCTACCATGGATCTTGCGATCAATCATTCCATGGTCACTTCTTGAACGGTCGAAGTCACTTGCTCACACATGCTTAGTTTGCAACAAGTTCATGAGTGCATTATTTTACGCAAGCTTGAAAAAGCATAGCACATTCCATCAAGACAGTGTTTATGAAATTTTCAACCCATGTCAACAGCCATTGCACATTGTTATTGATAGTCCCTCACTTTTGGCTGTGTTTGTACTTCTATTTTAGTGAGTTTTTCAAACTGTCACTTTTGCACACCTTTGCTTTCACGAGTTTCATTTTCATTCTTTCAACTTTCATGTTTTCTTTATTTCACTTTAATTAGTGTTTTTTTCATGTTATCTTCACTCTGGCATGTGTTTCTTTCACTGTAATTCATGTATCGCAAGTTTCATTTACCCTTTTCTCTTCATATAGTAAATGTCATCTTTTGGCATGTGGAGTGTCACATAATGCATGAAAGCTAGTTTTATTATGTTTCAAGGGGTAATATTTTTGTAAATAAGTTTTACTTACCATGTAAACATGTATCACACTCATTCCCAAAGTTTCAAGCATCGTCACACAAGTGTCGTCACAGTCATCGCAAAGTGTATCTTTGGTGTAGTATTTGTCGTAAGTTGTCGCAAAGTTGTCACACTAATGGAAGTATGTTGCTCATGTGTTCTAGATGATCTATTGCTGGATTGATGGGCCTTGACTCAATTTCAAAGTTATTCAATCAAGAAAATCCCTACACTCTTGGCCCTTTCATCATCAGCCCACAGAGCGTGGACCGAAGTCTCACTCGAAGCAGTATGGGGGGATGCAGGAACCAAGTTTCCACACCCTGAGATGGTCGTGATGTTGATCTACACTTCCTGATCCTGTATTTGTGTAGATCGATAAGCCTTTAGGGCTTATCAATGTTCCTTCTCTTCTGTCCTTCAGTACCTCCGTGAAGGTATCCAACTAATCTTTGCGCAGCCCTAACCAGAGGTCCAGGCACTTACGCACCTCTGTGGCTACGTTACTGTATAAGTTCCCAAGTTATCTTAAGTGTTACCTAATCTACCATGCATTTATAATTATCTTCGTGTAAACCTATATTCTTGCTTGTGTTCAATTAACAAATATAATCAAATACATTCACGCATCAAATAAGCATTATAATGTAAACCCAGATCGTAACATAATATAATCAGATGCATTAAACAGAGACAAGATACACAGTGATTTACAGAATACTTCTCTTTATTGATATCTCAAGTTTAGTACAGACTCTATCCACCCTGCACACACAGCTACAGGGGTCCGTGCACTCAGCTGCGAACTTCCACCCTAGGCCTCTGTGCACTCAGCTGCAGAGCCTCTCCCTATGCTAAGACCCGAGAACACTTAGAAATTCTTACCCACAAACTCTTCTTTATTCCTTCTCCTTAACTACTTTAGACTCTTCTACGACTCCCTTTTTATACAATCCCATGGTATGTGGACCATGGGTAGATTTCTACAACTGACATGAGACTTTACAAAACAAGGGCAGGCAACCCTTTACGACTCTTGACATCTTCGTGCTCCGCAACCAAAAAATGTGGAGAATTTGCATCTTTATTACAAAATTTGGGCTTTTAGCCCCAAAACTAACTCTTGGGGGAACTCGTTCCCAACAGGACCCCAACACAAACATGGTGACTCGCCCTCGAGTCACTCTGTGGGTGCGGAGATCTTGGCGTGAAGACCCCCAAGCTCGACCTGTACGACTGCTACCTCGGTGGTGCACTGCGCGGCTGCTTGCTTTATCTCCTCAACCAACTGCTCTGTTGTTGGCCCTGCATTATCAACCTAAAGCTTCTGTTGAGTCTCCTGCAGACTAGCCAGCTTGCCTTCAATGGGGGAACTGATGATACCTAGAGAACCCATCAGCGAAAGAGTATGCTTCTTGGCCGCCTACATTATCCAGGACTTCATCAATGAACGGGGTCGGGAAGGGGTCATGCACGCAAGCATCATTCAGCTTTTGAAGATCCACACATATCCTTATTTATTCTTTTTGTTTCCTTTCCTGAATCACTATTGGGCTTACCCAATCGGATTCCTCAACTGGTTCGATAATTCCTGCCGCGAGCATTTTATGTAACTCAACGCGAACCCTTTCCTTATACTTAGGATTAAGGCTGTAAGGTCTTTCTTTACAGACTTCGTGTCTGGTTTCAGGTTGATCTTCATTACACCCAAGTCTCCTATTATCCCTTTTAAATCAAAAAACTTCATGGGGAACAAATCCTGATATTCACGAAGGAGATCAGTGTTGGGAACGGGATCCCCCAAGGATAGTTTTGGGGCTAAAAGCCTTTGTTTTGGGTCAAATTTTGTAATAAACTTGTAAAGACTCCACATTTTTTGGTCGTGGTGCAAAGGTGTCATGTGTCATAAAGGGTTGTCCGACCTTAGTTTTGTAAAGTAAAGTCGGTTGTAAAAGATCTACCCATGGTCCGCGGACCATGGGATTGTATAAAAAGAGCTAAGCTCTAAGTAGTTTTAGAGTCATGTCATGAAGAAGATAGTTATAGATATGAAGTAAGAAGTCTAAGTTTCAGGTTGTAGCATAGGTATAGGCTTTTTAGCTGAGTGCGCAGAGGCCTAGAGTGGAAGTCTGCAGCTGAGTGCGCGGACCCCTGCAGCCGTGTGCGCAGGTTCGATAGAGTCTATAATCACTTGAAAGATATCAATAGGGAGAAGTATTATTCAAATTCTATGTCTTTGTTCTTGTTAATGCATCTTGACATGTTATGTATGAATTTCATTTATAATGCTTATATGATGTGCGAATGTATTTAATTACGTTGGTTAAGTGAATGCAACTAAGAACATCTGTTTACGCAATGCTAACTATGATTGTTTAATACGATAAGTAAGACACTTAGACTAGTTTGGGAATCTTCACGGTACGCTACCATAGCAGCGTGAAAGTACCTGAGCCACAAGTTAGGGCTACATGAAGGCCAATCGTACCCTTTCGCGGAGGTATTGAAGGTCGGAATAAAGGGCTAGTCTGGCAAGCCCTAGAACTGAGTGACCTGCATGAAGGCAGGAATAGAAGGAATAAACCAACATCAAAACCATCTTAGGGTGTGGAAACTTGGTTCTAGCATCCCCCCCATACTACTTTGGGTGAGAATTCGGTCTGTGTTCCGCGTGCTGACGCTGAAAGGGCTAGTAGTGTAGGGATTTGTTTGGCTAATTAATGTTGAACCTGGGTCAAGCCCCCATAAGCCAACAAATGGTTCTGTTACCAAGACTGGAATCTGCATAAGAGACGTGTGATGTTGTATCACTGGAATCCAAATAAGAAAGAGATTGGAGACTAGTTGGATAGGAAGATCCACGAATTCGCGACACAGGAGAACAAAAACCCGTGACTGACAAAGGAACAGTGATTGGACAGGTACCTATATACATAGATCCATGAGATCTTTTTCTGTTCCTTTCTGGTTGAGCTATATGAGTGGATCACGAAGCTAGTAGATAGCCAAGGAACATGGAAACTTGACGTCCTATTGTTTGGACCCTGGAGTTGGTACAGAAATTGGAAGCATCTGAGGATAATATCACTCGTGTTTTTTATCATTGGCTCGATCGTGTCATAGGAGGATTCGTGATTGAATTCACGGTCAATACTTCAGTCAGCTACAGTGAGGCAGAGTGGTGCTTTTTCAAAGGACCACGCGGTAAGTACTTGAAATCTTTGAAAACCTGGATTAAAATGTTATTGTGCAAAAAACGGGTTATGCAGCTACCTTGATGTTTGGGGCTACATGAAGTGGAAAAGCTTATAGAAATGAAGGAAAAGGGGTCCTGAATATATTCCATTGATTTTGCCTCCACGAGGTGACAAAGATGGGATAGTGTAGGCTCCTCCATGGAGTGCTATTCAGTTAATAAGGCAAGGATTCCCACGACTTCCACCTCCACCCACACCACCTCCAACTTCACCACCATCACCTGTGACTTCACTTGTACCATCTCCACCACCACCACAGTTTAGTATGGAAAACTCGGTAAAGCTACCTTTGTTGAAAGGCTTGGGAAATGAGGACCCGGACCAGTTTTGGTTCATTGTGATAGCTGTATGGGAAGCTCAGGGAATTACAGATGATCACATGAAGAAGGCGACATTGGTTAGTGCTCTGGAGGATCACACACTAACTTGGTATATCAAGTACTCTAATGATAACCTGAATGTTGGAGTGGTAGACATCCAAACCACACTAAATAAGGAATTTAGTAGGCCTAAATATAAGGCACAGTCTATTGTGGGGTTCAAAGAAATCATAATGCAACTAGGCGAAATGCCTTGGGAACTAGATCAGAGGTTGAAGTGTAAAATCCGCGAAGCTAATATGAACTTAACAAACGGACAGCATTGCGAATAATTTGTGGCTTCACTTTTGCCACACTTAAGGGTTGCGCTATCACAACAGAAGATAATGACTCAAGCAGAGGCCTTGGAGATTGCAATTTGACTACATGAAACACCAATGGAAGATCCAAATTTTGGGTTCAGCAGATTCATGCGTAGTTGAAAAATCTTTGCCTTGAGATGCAAAGCTTAAAACAAGATAGAGCAGTTCAACCAAAGGTGTGCAAAGAGGTATGGTGCGTGAATTGAAAGGGTCAAGGCCATGACAAGGACCATTGCCTGGTCTTTGCAAACTATATTGCAGGAGGAGGACCAATGCCTTTGAGTCTAGAATCTCAAGCAGGACCAAGCGTGGTGCCTGTATTGTGGTGTGCTATATGTCAGGTAGCCGAAAAACATGCCATAGATAACTGTCATTTACTATAGAAGTTTGTACAACTGACACAACAACTGTTCTACAACTTCTGTAGGTCGGTAGGACATGATGAGTGTAATTACAAAAGCTATGAATTGATGATGGATAGAACTCTCGCCTATAGGGTTTAGGCAAAAATGCAGCTCCCTGACCAGAGCACGGGAATGGTGCGGACAGGCTTTCAGGGGCGCAAACGAGGCTGAGGTGGTGGAGGACCTGGAAGAGGTCAGGGACAATTGATCTGCTACAATTGCGGAGGACTAGGACACTATGCCCGCTATTTCAAAAACCTAACACGTCTGTCATGAAAGTATTCCACTCTGTTTGATCATGAAACAAAAGACTGTCCTACGCTGATAGCAAGGATACGTGACAAGGGGGTGCTACCACCTTCCCTGACTCAGAACCTGTAGATGATGAGGTCTGAGCCACGCGAAGAGGATCCGAACATGAATACACTTCTTCGAAGTGGAATCACAACAGGAGATGACAAAGGGAAACAGCCAGAAGACAGTATATGTGTTCGCAAAGCTCTGGTGAAGGAGGCTGAGTTCGATTTGGAGCATGCACGTGAAACCTTCATGGAAGTGAAGAAGAGCTTCGCTAAGGCCTCCACCTCAGGGAGCAAGGATAAGCCTAATCAGGAGATGGACCCTTCTATGCTTACAACCTTCCTGGAGACTTGTATGAAGTTATTGCGTGATAGCAAGGCTGTGAAGGGGTTACAAGAGCTTATAAACAGATGCACCAGAAACACTCCAGGTGAGCTGCGCGTAGTACGAAATATTGGTAAGCATAAAACAAGGATGAGACAAGAGATGAGACTGACCGCGCAAATAGGAGAGTATGAAATGGATTAGGTTATTTTGGACTTGGGCTCAGATGCGAATGTCCTACCAAAATAGACTTGGGAATGGATGGGGAGACCCGCACTATAATGGTCTCTGATTTAGCCAAGGATGGAAAATCAACAGAATATCATCCTCATGGGGCGGCTGCAGGGGGTGACTGTAGATATTGAAGGTGCGAGCACGTTGGCTGACTTTGAAGTAATAGAAATTGTGGATGAAAGCAACCCCTATCCTATGCTCCTGGGAATTGATTGGGCTACTGATATGAATGGGGTAATCAATTTAAAGAAGTGAAAGATAATATTAGAGAAGAAATTTCTCTGCGTAATAGTACCCCTAGATCCTACTGAAGGATCACGATATACTGAACCAGTCCGCGAGTATGAGAGCGATGACGATCTGGACTGTATCTATAAGATAACAGCGCGAGACCAAGAGTGGGTGAATCCAATAGTGGATGGACGAATTACATGGGATCACGAGAGTTCCTACACCTCGAACTCTGATGAAGGGTTAGAGCGCTGGCAGAATCGGTTACATGAGGTAACTACACTGAGTTGTAACATGATGACCCGGTCGTTGTACTGTGTGTCATCAGAGGTAAGAAATCTACCTACTTATGATGGCATGAATGATGTAGATATCTTTTTGGATGCATTTGAGAGGGAAGTACCAGAAAAGCAGTGCTTCCAGGTATTGGACTGGGCATTGCGCGCTACGCCCGCAACGTGGTGGGGTATGCACAAGGGAAGCTTTGATAATTGGCACGAATGTAGGAGGATGATGAGAACACACTTTGGGAAGCCGAAGGTGTGAAAGATAGACAAGTATGATGGGTAGGATGATCCATGCGCGCATTTGGCCAAATGGGCTCAGGCTTATGGAGAGAAGCCCCAACCTAAATGGGTGCACTTGTTCTGTCACACCCTGGATGTCGTCCCGATGAATTGGTACGTAGAAACAAAGATTCGCCAGGGTATAGGTGAATGGGATATTTTCCGTGAAGGATTCATAATGACATTTAGTTTTAAAGACAGGTTTGACTGTATCAATGAGGTGCTACAAGAAGTGAAAGCATAAATCTTAAAGATACCGTAGGATCCTTTGGACCTGATTCAGCCTAAGTGGGCTACTCAGCTGAGTCACACGCTAGAATGCTATGATGTAACCACTGAAGAGGAGGATGAGGATCCATGAAATATTAACATCCCTGAAACAGAAGGCCACCACGAGGTTGAAGGACCATAGAATGAGAATCCTTATATAACCACGCCATTGAAAACAAAACAAGTAAATATTGGTACAGAGGCAGAACACAAATTTGTGAATATTGGAGATTACTGGGATGACGCGACGATGGATAAGGTCGTTGAATTGCTCCGCGAATACCAGGATTTATTCCCTAACAAGTTTACAGATCTGAAGGGGATAATCGGGGACCTGGGTGTTATGAAGATCACATTGAAACCTGACACGAAGCTGGTTAAGCAAACACCTTATCGTCTCAATCTGAAGTATAAGGAAAAGGTCCACTTAGAGCTAGACAAGATGCTTGCGGAAAGCATCATTGAGCCTATGGAAGAATCTGACTGGGTAAGCCCAATGGTGGTACAGGAGAAGAAGCAGAAGGATGAAATAAGGATATGCGTGGATCTCAGAACGCTGAATGATTCTTGCGTACACGATCCTTTCCCAACTCTATCCACTGATGAAGTGTTGGAAAATGTAGGTGGCTAGGAAGCATATTCCTTCACTGATGGGTTCTCGGGGTGCCACCAGATCAAAATCACACTGGAGGATAGGAGCAAGACAACCTTTGCGAGTGAATGGGGTTTTTTTTCAGTACACTGTAATGTCATTTGGATTGAAGAATGCACCTGCGATCTTCTCGTGCATCGTCATTGCAGCTTTCAAGGAATTTATTCATAAGTTCCTGGAAGTATACTTTGATCGCTAAATTGTGTGGTAAAATGCCATGTAGCAAGCTTGCGCCTGATGCTGGATACTTGTCAAAGATACCAAATCACTCTCAATCTGAAAAAGTTCTTGTTTTTTGTTCCTTTTGGGACCCTGCTGGGTCATGTGGTTTGCAGACAAGGATTGATGGTAGATCCCGCGAAGATCATGGTGATACTAAACTTGGAAGTGTCAAGGAGTGTGAAATAGTTGCGCACTTTTTGGCTTAGTGGGGCCTAACCCAGGTTCGGAAGTGATTTATCCAAGCAAATCCTGATACTACTGGCCCTTTCGGCAACAGTCTGCGGAATGCGGACTAAGGTCTCACCCGAAGTAGTATGGGAAGGTGCTAGAACCAGGTTTCTGCACCCTGGGGATGTCTGATATGAGGTGATTGGTATGCGGTCCAACCTTTGCACGTACTGCGCTACATGCACCTGCGGGCATGTCGTGCCCTGTGATATTGTCCTCGCATAGTTCTAGCCACAACACGACCCATATTATTTACCCAAGTCTTCCTTAATTAGTCTCTGTTAGCTAATTACTTAGGTTAAATTCACATATAAGCATTCATACAAGTATTCATCAAGTGCACGCAGTAAATAAACAGAGTAAAAGTAATGAATAACATCAACATAACGATTCCAAAACAGATGCACAAAATAAACTTCTCTTTATTATCTTTCAATCCCAAGTACAGACCCAACTCTGCCCGATGCATTCAGCTACAGGGGTCCGTGCACTCAGCTGCAGACTCTACTAGGCCTCTGTGCACTTAGCTGTACAGCCTCTTCCTACTACTACCACCCAGTACACTTCAGATTCCACTCTAGGCTCTAACCATGCCTTCGCTATTCCATCTATCTTATACTAAGATTAAAAACTATCTTTACACTTAGAGCCTCACTCTATTTATACAATCCCATGGTCCACAGACCATGGGTAGGCTGACACAACTTTACATTATTTTATAATTCTTAGGGCAGACAACCCTATGACTCATCCTAGACTTTCGCGCTCCGCACCTGCACTTCGCAGAGTCTTACAATACAATTGACCAAAACTCGGGCTTTAATCCCCAAAACCTGTTGCCGGGGATCCCATGCCCAACAGCGCTACCTTGGGACATACGGGATATTACATAAAGTTTATCAAAGGCTATGCCCAGATCACCATGCCTATGGAAAAGTTCTTGAAAAAGAATGTCACATTTTGTTGGAACAAGGACTGCAAGAAGAGCTTGGATGTATTGAAAGAAAAGATGGTCACCGCGTCGATTCTAGTCTTCCCAGATTGGAAGAAGGAGTTTCATGTACATGTCGATGCGTCATGTATAGCACTGGGAGCAGTATTGACATAGGCTAGCAGAGGAGACTTGGACCATCCTATTGCATTCGCAAGCAGAAATTTATCCAAGGTGGAGAAGACCTATTCCACTACCGAGCGCAAAGGGTTAGCCATGGTATATGCGCTCCAAAATTTTAGGCACTACTTGTTGGGTGGCCATTTTAAGATGTATATAGATCACTCCATGGTTGAATACCTGATCAATAAGCTTGCGTTGGGGGGGAGAATATACAGATGGATTTTATTGTTCCAGGAGTATGATTTTGAAGTTATTGTGAAACCTGGATGAATAAATGTGGGACCAGACCATCTGTCGCGCATCGAAACAGGGGAAGAGCCCACTAATTTGGAAGAACGTTTTCCTGACACGCAACTATTTGCAGTGCGCATCGCGGATGGACATTTTGAGGATATAATACACTTCCTAACGACAGGAACTGCATCAAAAGGATACACCGTCCAGCAGAAAAATGAGTTAGTGGTGCACGCGACAGATTTTTCTGTCATTACTGGGCATCTGTACAAAATGGGATCTGATGAGATATTGCGACGATATGTACCTGAGTTTGAAAGAAGCAACATCCTCGTCGATGCTCATGGGAGAGCCACGGGAGGACATTATGCAAGGATAGCGACTGTGCAGAAGATTCTACACTCAGGGTTATGGTGGGAAACCCTCCATCAGGAATCAAAAGCATATTGCAAGGCATGTGATGTGTGTCAAAGGACTGGTAGGCCATCGCGAAGGGATGAGACGCATCTAAATCCACATATGACATTACAACCCTATGAGAAATGGGCGATAGATTTTTTCAAACCCATTCAGCCCAAAGGAAAGACAGGAGAAAGGTACATTATCACCGCGACAGAGTATTTGACTCATTGGGCAGAGGCACAGCCTATGAAGGATTGCATAGGCGCAACTACTGCAAAGTTCCTCTTTGAGCATGTGCTGATGCGATTTGGTTGTCCAAAGGTCTTGATGAGTGATTGCAGTATGCACTTTCTAAATGAGACGATCAGTGCACTAACAGAGGAATTTCATATATATTGTCAGAACAACATGCCTTATCACCCGCAAGCTAATGGGATGGTCGAAGCATTCAATAAAGTGTTGGAGAATGCACTGACCAAGGTTTTTAATGCTCAACGAATTGATTGGGACCTACATACCTGCAGTACTATGGGATTATCAAATGACATGCAAGAATTGATATTTGAATTTAAGCTTATGTGATCCATAATCTAAGTTTTTAGAAATATTTTCAGAAAAATCACATTAGAAAATCTTTATCGACGCGTTTTGAACCAACGAGTGTGCTTCATCGTCAGGACAAGTTGAAAAAATCAAATCATGGCTACATGTTAAATAGGGATGGCAAATCTTCCAATGGTTAGGTTTGACTAGAAAAATGGCTATATTAGACTCGATTGGACCAAGGCCATAATTTATTAAGAAATGGCTAGATTTGGTAGGTTAAAATTATTTAATTGTAATATTATTATCAATGAATTAGAGTAAAAGTATTAATATTTTATAATGCCATTTAATACTTTTCTTGGTTTATCTAATGAGTTTTATAAAAAATGAGTCATATGTTATATATTAAAAGTGTGGATATAATATTATCCTTAAAATTAATAATACTAAATCTTATTAAATTATTATCATAACATTATAATAGTGGTAATATTTTTATCATTATAAATTTATTATCCAAAACCTACTACTTAAATCTAAATAATAATATTATACTGGGTAATATTAACCCATTTAGTTAGTTATAACAAGGGTAATCTTAATTTTAATGTAATTATTAATGTATAATATTAATATTTATTTAATATGAGTCAATATTAATAGTATTGCTTTAATATAATGATACTAAATATTATTAAATTATTATAATATTATCATAGTAATAAACTTACTATTTTAAATCTAAATAATAACCTTATAATATGTAATATTAACCCATTTAGTTAGTTATGATAAGGGCAATTTTAATAATATTATCAATGTATAATAATAATATAATGTTATTTAATACGAATCAATATTAATAGTATTGCTTTAACATTATCCTTAAATTAAATATTATTAAATAATTATAAAAAGTAATATTTTATCATTAATGGTTTTGGGAAACTTTTTAATATAAATTTATTTGTTAAGTTATCTAAAGAGAAAAAAAACTTACTGTCCAAAAAGGGGGAATATTCATCCATTCAGTTAGTTATGACAAAGGTAATCTTAAAGAAAAGGAAAGGGGAAAAATTAGTTCAAGCCATTAATAGAGGGGGGAGGCGATGAAGAGGGGAGATATGACTGGGAAGAAAGGGCATGGATCCAACAACTACTGATCTTCCAACCGTCATCCCTATTGAGATTACTTGGCCTTTTTTCAATCTCAATAGCTTCCCTAAATTTCTGGTGATGAAATTGCGTAACCTTAGGGAAGCTATTGAGATTGAAAAAAGGCCAAGTAATCTCAATAGGGATGACGGTTGGAAGATCAGTAGTTGTTGATCCCTGTGCTTTCTTCCCAGTCATATCTCCCCTCTTCATCGCCTCCCCCGTTTATTAATGGCTTGAACTAATTTTTCCCCTTTCCTTTTCTTTAAGATTACCCTTGTCATAACTAATTGAATGGATGAATATTCCACCTTTTTAGATAGTAAGTTTTGTTTCTCTTTAGAAGATTAACGAATAAATTTATATTAAAAAGTTTCCCAAAACCATTAATGATAAAATATTACTTTTTATAATTATTTAATAATATTTAATTTAAGGATAATGTTAAAGCAATACTATTAATATTGGCTCGTATTAGTTAATATTATATTATTATTATACATTGATAATATTATTAAAATTGCCCTTGTCATAACTAACTAAATGGGTCAATATTACATATTATAAGATTATTATTTAGATTTAAAATAGTAAGTTTATTACTATGATAATATTATAATAATGTAATAATACTTAGTATCATTATATTAAAGCAATACTATTAATATTGACTCGTATTAAATAAATATTAATATTATACATTAATAATATCATTAAAATTAAGATTACCCTTGTTATAACTAACTAAATGGGTTAATATTACCCATTATAAGATTATTATTTAGATTTAAGTAGTAGGTTTTGGCTAATAAATTTATAATGATAAAAATATTACCACTATTATAATGTTATGATAATAATTTAATAAGATTTAGTATTATTAATTTTAAGGATAATATTATATCCACACTTTTAATATATAACATATGACTCATTTTTTATAAAACACATTAGATAAACCAAGAAAAATATTAAATGGCATTATAAAATATTAATATTTTTACTCTAATTCATTGATAATAATATTATAATTAAATAATTTTAACCTACCAAATCTAGCCGTTTCTTAATCAATTATGGCCTTGGTCCAATCGAGTCTAATATAGCCATTTTTATAGTCAAACCTAACCATTGGAAGATCTGCCATCCCTATTTAACATGTAGCCATGATTTGATTTTTTCAACTTGTCCTGACGATGAACCACACTTGTTGGTTCGAAACACGACGAAAAAGATTTTCTAATGTGATTTTTCCAAAAATATTTCTAAAAAATCAGACATGCAAGAAGTTGACTGGAAAAACTCCCTTTAGGCTTGTCTATGGTGTTGAAGCGGTAATAATAGATTGTGCCTAGTCTGCGCATAGCGGCACTCACGGGTATGATGGATCGCAGAGCCCTGGAGGAAAGGATCGCACAGCTGGATGAGCTTGAGGAAGAGAGATTCCTAGGTAGATTTCACCAACAGGTCCAAAAGCAGCGCGAAAAGGCATGGCATGATCATCACATTAAGTTGCATACCTTTAAGGTAAATGACCTATTTTTGTTATATGATAGTAAGTTTGATAAATTTCCAAGGAAATTCAGAATGCACTAGTTAGGGTCCTATGTCATTAAGGAAATTACTGATAGAGGAGCGATACAGCTAGTCAAATTGAATGGAGAGCCCTTCCCAAGAAAGGTAAATGGAAGTCGGTTGAAGCCATACACCGGTGATCTAGCCATGTGACTAGATGTAGGCAGCATAGTCTTAGTGCTCCAGGCAGCGGAAAGAAAGCACAAGACTATAAACTACACTGACTAGGTTGGGGAGCTGCGCAAGTGGATGATTGTGCGAAGCGAGGAAGTTTCACAAGGTTCACGATAACGCGAAGGGAGATGCGCTACCTAGGGAGAAATCACGCGGGTCAGTCGAAAAGTGACAGTTAAGGTCACTATTCATGATTTGACGTTAGAAGTGTGGCCAAATGGAGCGGGCGGTCAACATTTAAGATGAAATTTATGGCTCAGATCCTTGAAACTCTGCCACCAATCCGGCATTAATGAACCAAATTTGGGGGGAACAGTCACTTTTGAATTCAAAATGCCCTGTAAATTACAAGTGACTGTCTAGCAAAAAACACTTGGCATTTTGAGAATTGAGTTGTTGAGCTCTCAGGCACCCATGAACTGAGAATTCTTCGAGGCTTTGAAAGTGACTCCAGCATTTGCAAACTTTCCAAAGACGTCGCGAGCACTGTTAGAAAGCATTATGTCGGCACCCATAGAAGTTGTAGATACCGGAGTAGAGGAATCAATGTTGGAAGTTGATATCGTGAAGGATAAAAAGGGCAAGCAGCCTGCCATACCAGTGCGTGCATCGCCAAGGAGAAACCCACCAAAACCCACCACACAGGAGAAAGGCAAGGCCATAAATTTGGAGTCGGAGGAGGAAGACATTGAAGACATCCCGATGGACGATGAGGATGTGGGAGTTGAAGTGGAGGAGGTTGAATCCCAGGGTGCGGACCCTATTACTCAGTTTCTTGAGTATGTCCCTCTGCGCAAGCCCAAGACCAAGGTGTCGAAGGACATCGATGAGAGCAAGACCCCCTTGCAAACCCCTTTACTGCTGAATGAGATTGCTTTCAACGGACCACGCTTGGCATAGGTGCTGCTGGTCAAACTTGAAGACTGGGACTTTGCCGATCACAAGAAGTTCCCACACTTGGCAACTAAGCAGCTAATGCGCCACATCATTGATACAAACACTAGAATGACTGCAATGGAGCTGCAAAGGTGGCTCAGAGGAGTATACAAGGCAGGGTTGCTCAACCTACTTTGGGTTTGATACTACAAGCACACCCCAGCGAAGAATCCACGTGGATATGCTATATCCAGCATCTGTGGCCCTGCTCTGAAGGTAGCCACGCAGATCCTAGCAGGGAAAGTGATGAGGAAGTGTTGTGTTGATGTGGTGTTGGCGCTTGTTGTTACATTAGTAGCCCAGTACGCTGAAGGAGTCCAGTTCAACTGGTCAAACTACCTTCGCGGAGAGTTCCTGGCAAACTGATGCGAAGCATAGGAGCTCAGCAAGACATTCCACTACGCGTGGCTCTTGCTATCAATTATGCTAGTAGTGTGCAAGCTGCCAAGAGGACAGCCAGTTCCCTTTGGTCACACCAGACCTCCCAAAAGTAGTGAAGTACGCTTTGTTGTGGGCGACCAAGGACGCGGAGTGAGTTAAGGACAACAAGATCTTCTGGATCTTGATGGAGATGAACATCCGCATGGCTATCAATCGCAAACCGTGGTTGTCGCCTACGGTGTATGCCACCTTGAATGGCTACGCAGAATTAAAAGCAGACTTCCATCATGTCTTCGTTAGGGCGCGGAAGGACCCTGAGCAGAAATGGTACAACATGCCTTATCTGGAAACAGATGACGCCATTAATGCGGTGCTTGATCAATGGTCGGTAGAGTGGCACGCTACAACAGACTTGGTGGTGGGAGGGAGCAAGTATGCTGCAAAGAAAAAGAAGGAGGAGGCCAAGCTTAAGATGACGCAGCTGGCCAAAAAGAGGAAAAATGAGGCCGCTGATAAGGCCCAGGTGGAGCACGAGGCCACACAGCAGACAAGGAAGCAGACAGGTGGGACAGAGCAGAGCTTTGACAAAGGCGCAAGGTCACCTTCACTTGAGACAGAGGAGGAGAAAAAACAACACAGCGCAGACCCTCAGGAGACGTCCACCCGCATCAAGCACAAAAGGAAGCTGGAGAAGGGAGGGTCTAGAAAGAAATCAAAGGCGACCAAAACATCATTGGACCCTATCACGCTAACAGAGGACGACTTGCATGATATCGGTGACACGGTGAGGGATGTCACCACAGAGGCCCAGCAACAATTTGAGCAACAATAGCAGATCATCTTGGGGCTATCCAGATAGGGTTGCAAGAGTTGCAGACCTACGCATCGCAAACTAGCACGGTGTCTACTAGCCTGGCTATCGGCACTTAAAAAGCTGCCGAGATGCTGCTTGATGGATCACTGACCATAGAGAATGAGGCTGGCAAGCCCACTGTCAGGGCCCTAAAGGGAGTAGGGTTGAATCTGGCAGTGCTCCCACATGAAGTGCTCCACCTCATGCAGAATGTAGTGATTGCAGAGCTGAGCGCCCGTGACCGCTACGCCCTTCGGGTGATCAATGAACAATGGATCAACAACGAACAGATGGAACTACAACGAGATGTTTCCATCGCCGCTAAGACCGAGGTGACCAATCAGAGAAAGTGCATTATGCAGGTCATCGAGGAGGCATGTCGAATGGTCCCAAAGTTGGCCATTCCGAAGGAGGAGCCAGTCGAGGTGCACCCCCGCAAGCTGGCCACAGGGGTGCGCAACACTCGTACAGAGATGGCGCGGGTTTAGTTGGAGTTGAACTTGGAAATCAAGGAATCAAATTTGAATTACCAGCCTTCAACTCTGCCAGAAGTGAGGGAGCAACGAGTGACCACTGTCATAGAAGCAGTAGTGGCTATGGACAGTGTAGTAGCAGACTGCACACAATTGTTTGAGCAGTGATTTGAGGTCCTGATGAGCTTGCAGGAGGACCATAATGTTCAGTGGCTAGAGACGGAAGTGCGAGAGATACAACAGTGCTATGATGAGGTTAAGGGCATAGTACAAACCGTCACACTGACACAGAGACTAGCCAAGCTACAGGAGGCCAAGCAGCTAAAAGAACAAGTGGATGCAGCACTGCACAAGGAAGCAGTGCTAAAGGCATGATTAAAGCCCTGGCTGGATGAGGCTTATGCAATGACAAGACCTATTGAAGGCAAGCTTGTGACTTTGCAAGCGACTCAACAAAAGCTATAGGCCAACAGTTCAGGAGCAGTGACTGAGCAGACGATGGAGGACACAAAGCAGGCAGCCTCATAGTGCACGACTAAGGTTGCAGTCATACGAGTCGAGATGGAAGGGCCTCGCGCTAAGATCTCCACACCTGTCGAGTGACTCAAGGGCGAGTCACGATGTTTTTGTTGGGGGGCTGTTGGGAACGGGATCCCCCAAGGACAGTTTTGGGGCTAAAAGCCCCTGTTTTGTGTCAAATTTTGTAATAAACTTGTAAATACTCTGCATTTTGTGGTCACGTAGCATGAAGGTGTCATGTGTCATAAAGGGTTGTCTACCTTTAGTTTTGTAAAGTAAAGTCAGCTATAAAATATCTACCCATGGTCTGCGGACCATGGGATTGTATAAAAAGAGCTAAGCTCTAAGTGTTTCTAGAGTCATGTCATGAAGAAGATAGTTATAGCTCTCAAGTAAGAAGTCTAAGTTTTGGGTTGTAGCATAGGTAGAGGCTCTGTAGCTGAGTGCACAGAGGACTAGGGTAGAAGTCCATAGCTAAGTGCGCAGATCCCTGCAGCTATGTGCGCAGGGTAGATAGAGATTGTAATCACTTGAAAGATATCAATAGAGAGAAGTATTCTACAAATTCTATTTCTTTGTTCTTGTTAATGCATCTTGACATGTTATGTATGAATTTCATTTATAATTCTTATATGATGTGCAAATGTATGTAATTACGTTGGTTAAGTGAACACAATTAAGAACATTTGTTTACGATGTGCTAACTATGATTGTTTAATATGATAAGTAAGACACTTAGACTAGTTTGGGAATCTACACGGTACGCTGCCATAGTAGCGCGAAAGTACCTCAGCCATAGGTTAGGGCTACACGAAGATCAATTGTACCCTTTCGTGGAGGTATTGAATGTCGAAATAAAGGGATAGTTTGGCAAACCCTAGAACTAATCGACCTACACGAAGGCAGGAATAGAAGGAATAAACCGGCATCACAACCATCTCAGGGTGTGACAACTTGGTTCCAGCATCCCCCCATACTGCTTCGGATGAGACTTCAGTCCGCGCTCTGCATGATGATGCCGAAAGGGCCAGTAGTGTAGGGATTTGTTTGGCTAATCAACACTGAACCTGGTTAGACCCCCACAAGTCAACACTCAGCGGCCTTGTCTACTGTGGCATCATCCCAGTAGTCCCCAATCTTTGTAAATTTTGGTTCTGCCTCCCTGCCAATGTTGACTTGCCTAGTTTTCAGTGGCATGATTATATCGGGATCTTCTATCTATGGACCTTCAACCTCACTGTGAACTTGAATTTCTAGAATATTAATTTTTCGGGGATCCCAGTCTTCTTCTTCAACAGTCACGTTATAGCATTCCAGTACATGGGCCAGCTGGGTAGTCCAATTAGGTTGGATCATGTCCAAAGGATCTTGTGGTATCCTAAAGATTGTTGCTTTAACCTCCTATAGCACTGCGTCAATACAGTCAAACCCATCCTCAAAGCTGAACGTCATTAAAAATACCTAGTGCAAGATGTCCCATTCTTCAGTGCCATGGTGGAGCTCGGTTTCCAAGTACCAATTCATTGGTATGACACCCAGGGTATGAAAAAATAGATGCACCCATTCAGGCTGAGGCTCCACTCCATAAGCCTTAGTCCATTTACCCAGGTGATCGTGTGGGTCATCCCTTCCATCATACTTATCTGTCATATGCACTTTTGGTTGCCCAAAAAGTATTCTCATCATCCTCCTATAGCCGCACCAATCACCGAAACAATCCTTATGCGTACCCCACCATCTTGTAGGTGTAGCACGCAGTACCCACTCCAAGGCCTGGAAGCAATGTTTCTCTAACACTTCTCTTTCAAATGCATCCAAAAATCAATCAACATCCATTAGTCCATCATAATAAGGCAAATCCCTTACTTCGGATGACACACATTGCAATGACTTGGTCATCATATTATAACACATTGTAGATACTTCATGCAACTGGTTCAGCCAATGCTCCAATTCTTCATCCAAATATAATGTGTAGAAGCATTCACGATCCCATGCAATACATCCGTCCGCTGTCTGATTCACCCAATCCTGGTCTCACGTCATTATCTTGTAAATCTAGTCCAGATCGTCATCGCTTTCATAATCTCGAACTGGTCCCTCTGCGGGATTCAATGGCACCACTACACAAAGCGACTTCTTTTCAAATATCACCTTTCACTTATTCAGGTTGATTACCCCATTCATGTCAGTGACCCAATCAATTCCAAGGAGTATAGGGTAGGGATTACTATCATCCACAATCTCTATTACCTCAAAATCCACCAATGCGCTTGCGCCCTCGATGTCAACTGTGACCCCTTGCAGCCTCCCCATTGGGATAATTTTCTATTGATTCACCATTCTTAACTATATCGGGGACCACTGGAGTGCATGTCTCCCCATTCTTTCCCAAGTCTGTTTTGGAAAAACATTCGCGTCAGACCCTAAATCTAGGATAACTTGGTCCATCTCATATTCCCCTATCTATGCGGTGAGTCTCATCTCTCACCCGGTCCTTGCCTTATGTTTTCCAAGATTCCTGACCACGCGTGGTTCACCAGTAGCACCATCCTTACCAGTGCGTCGATTGATCAGTTCCTACAGGCCCTTCACAGCCTTATTGTCATGGAGCAGCTTCAAGCAAGTCTCTAAGAACGTGGTAATCATGGATGGGTCCATTTCTTCAACTATTTTCTCCTAACTTCCTAAGGTAGAGGCCTCAGCAAAGCTTTTCTTTGCTTCCATAAATGTTTCTTTTGTGTGCTCCAAATCAAACCCAGTCTCCTTTTCTGGTGCTTTACGGACCCATTCACCTTTGGCAATTTGCTTCCCTTTATCTTCCCCATTCATGGTTCTACTTCGTAGCATAATGTTTACCTTAGGGTCTTCCTGATGAGGCTCATCTCTCATCATCTATAGGTTCTGTGTCAACTAAGGAGGATGCACCTCCTTTTCATGAATCTTAGCTAACAATATAGGGAAATCCTCAGTCACATGGTCAAACTGGGTACAATAACGACATGAAAATCATGTTGGATTCAGACAGTCCCTTGCATAGTTTCATGGGCCTCCGCAATTGTAACAAATCAACTGCCCTCGGCCTCGGTCGCGCCCCTGATACTCACCTCACATTCCCCCAATGGCTTGGTCTAGAGGCCACTTTTTTGTCTGCACCCCATATGCAAGTGTCTTGTCCATCATCAATCTGTAACTTTGACAATTGCACTCGTCATGGCCTACTGATTGACAGAAATTGCAAAAGAGTTATTGTGGTGTCTGCACGAATTTATGTAGCAAATGGAAATTATCAGCCATATGTTTCCCTGCTACCTGACATATAGAACACCATAATGTAGGCCCTGCACTTGGACCTGCCACGGCCTCTGGTCATAGAGGCATTGGTGCTTTTGTTGCAACATAGTTAACGAAGACTGGGCAGTGATCCTTGTCATGCCCCTAACCCTTGCATTTTATGCACCAAACTTCTTCGTGTGCCTCTGGTTGAGCTGTTCTGTCCTGCTTCAAACTTTGAATCTCAAGACAAAGGTTTTGCAACTACACATGAATCTGCTGAACCCCCAGATTCAGATCTCACATCAGCGTTTCATGCAGTCTCATTGCAATCTCCAAGGCTTCTTGCTGAGTCATAATCTTCTATTGTGACAACGCAATAGTTAGGTGAGGCAAGAGAGAAGCCACGAACCATTCATGGTGCTTCCCATCCATTAAATTCATATTAGCTTTGCGGATTTTACACTTCAATCTCTGATCCAAATCCCAAGGGGTCTGACCTAGTTTCATCTTGATTTCCTTGAATCCCACAATCGACTGCACTTCATATTTAGGTCTACTGAATTCTTTATTCAACGCAGTCTAGATCTCTGCTAGCGTAGCTGCCTGGTTATCATTAGAGTACTTGATGTACCAGGTTAGCGCGTAATCCTGAAAAACACTAACCAATGTTGCCTTCTTCATGCGATCATATGTGATGCCCTAAGCTTCCCATACAGCCTTTATGACAAACCAAAATTGGTTCAAGTCCTCATTCCATACACCCTTGAATATAGGTAGTTTTATGGAGTTCGCCATATTGGATAGTGGAGGTGGTGGTGGTGTGGGTGATGGATTGAGTGATGGAGGCGAGGATGGAGGTGGTGTGGATGGATGGGATGAGGGTGGAAGCAGTGTAGGTATTCGCGGGAACCCTTGTCTTATCAATTGACTAGTGCTCAGGGGAGAAATCTATGGTGTTCCTTTGTAGTCACTTAAAGGAGGTCCAATCAATGAGCTATACTTAGGACCTTTTCTTCCTCCATCCCTGAAAGGTTTTCCACTTCGCATAGCTCCAAACATCAAGGTAACCGCATAACCTGTTGTTCACACAAGAGTAGCTTAATCCAAGTATCCAGTGATTTTAAATACTCACCCCGCGGTCCTTTGAAGAAGCGGTGCTCTGATTCACTGTAACTGACAGAGGTATTTACCACGAACTCTGTCACAAATCCTCCTATGATGCAGTTGAGCCAATGGTCAACAACGTTCATGATCTTTTTTTCAGAAGCTTCCAACCTCTTTACTAGCTCCGACATCCAAACAATCATCTTATCAAGCCTCCACCTTCCTTGGCCATCTGCCAACTTTGCGCTCCACTCGTATAACTCAACCGGGAAGGAACAGAAGAATATTTCATGTATTTCTATGTACAGGTATCTATCCAACCACTGTTCTTTTGTCAATCATGGATTCTTGTTTTCTTGCGCCACGAATTCGTGGATCTTTCTATCCAACCAGGTTTCGATTTCTTTCTTAGTTGGATTCCAATGATACGACATCACACATCTCTCATGCAGATCCCGGTCCCGGCAACGGAACCATTTTTTGGCTTGATGGGCCCTAACCCAGGTTCAGTGTTAGTCAGCCAAGAAAATCCCTACACTACTAGCCCTTTCGGCATCAGCCCGTGGAGCACAGACCGAAGTCTCACCCAAAGCAGTATGGGGGGATGCATGAACCAAGTTTCCGCACCCTGAGATGGTCGTGATGTTGATCTACACTTCCTGATCCTGTCTTTATGTAGATCAATAGGCCTTTAGGGCTTATCAGTGTTCCTTCTCTTCTATCCTTCAGTACCTCTACGAAGGTATCCGGCTGATATTTGCCTAGCCCTAACCAGAGTTCCAGGCACTTACGTGCCTCTGTGGCTATGTTACTGTACAAGTTCCCAAGTTATCTTAAGTGTTACCTAATCTACCATGCATTTATAGCTATCTTCGCGCAAACCTATATTCTTGATTGTGTTCAATTAACAGATATAATCAAATACATTCACGCATCAAATAAGCATTATAATGTAAACCTAGATCATAACATAATATAATCAGATGCATTAACCAAAGACAAGATACACGGTGATTTGCAGAATACTTCTCTTTATTGATATCTCAAGTTCAGTACAGACTCTATCCACCCTACGCACATAGTTGCAGGGGTCCACGCACTTAGCTGTGAAATTCCACCCTAGGCCTCTACGCACTCAGTTGTAGAGCCTCTCCCTACGCTAAGACCTGATAACACTTAGAACTTCTTACCCACAAACTCTTCTTTCTTCCTTCTCCTTAACTACCTTAGACTCTTCTAAGACTCCATTTTTATACAATCCCATGGTCCGCAAACCATGGGTAGATTTCTATAGCTAACATGAGACTTTACAAAACAAAGGCAGACAACCCTTTATGACTCTTGACATCGCCGCGCTCTATGACCACAAAATGCAGAGACTTTACATCTTTATTACAAAATTTGGGCTTTCTACCCCAAAACTGACTACTCGGGGAACCAGTTCCCAACATCTATGTTGTGTCATCATTTTTTCTAAGTGTATGCTCAAAATCAGGTCTTGTCATTATTCACATCACTTTCATGGATCCCAAACTTAGTCAAATTAGGAAAACTTCCCCACCAGACAACCTAGCCTCATCCATCCCTCCTTAATTGTGCATTGTGCAGTCTTAGCCCTCAAGCTAAAACCTATCTCTTGGAACTATGAATGCACATTTCCTGCCTTCTAGGACCGTCCATTGCATAATCACAGTGCTTAAACTCAACCTCTGACCTCAAAAATATATGAAATTTCTCTCTCCTTCCAAGTCAGTACTATGCATTATGCAGTCTCAAGGCTTAAGCCTCAGCCCTGAGCTCTTGATCTATGCATTTGCAAAATCACCTGGTCTCCTCTTCCTTCGAGAACTATGCAGTGGGAAAAATAGGTGATCAAGCCCTCAGCCTAGCTCCCTGAGCTGCCTAACTACGCAATCTTCTTTCTTCATCCAAGATTGAACTACGCATTGCGTAGTCTCAAGGCTCAAGCCTGACCCTTGACTTTCTGAGCTATGAAATTGTGAAGTCACTGAGCACTACCCTCGGCCTACCACCTAGTTCCATCTTAGTTAGTGGATCATCATTCAACATCCTATACTAGGGTTTCATCATAATGATGTCAACTTTTCATGAGTGTATTGCAGATGTAGGTACTCTATCATGTTATGGAGATATGATGAAGAAGGAAATGGAGAAGCAAAACATGCTAGAAGACACCTAAGGAGTTGAGGAGATAAGATGATCATCACAAAAGAAAATGAAGGAACACTAGACTATAACAGAAAATGGAAAATCAAGACCACATTGAAGAATCCTTATCTTCAATTCATAAGGAGGAAGAAGAAGAACATGCACCATCTTTTCAAGAAGACACAAAGAAAGCAACAACAAAACGTGACTTGACATTGCCATGTCATCATGCAGTCCATCTCACCAGTGTCATGTCATCTCATGTCATCAATCATCATGTGCCACATCATTTTATGGAATATGTAATTCAACATTGGAAAATGTATTGAAAAAGTGGAAGTCCAAGAGTCACAAGAGAGGTGAACGGGCACCTCATTTGTTATATATACACCCTCATTGTACAAGAAAATGACTCTTCTCCTTGGCTTCTCCCATAAGGCATCAAAGAGACAAAGTTAGTAATTTTGTGGAGCAAGTCGTAGCACTAGTTATCCACTATTGGAGCTAGCGATGTTCGTTGTGTTCATGTATCTTGTGACTTTTACTTAATACTTGAAGCCTAATGGCCAACATGTTTTCATGCATGGATTGTGAATATTTGTAAGATTTTTCTATGAATGTTTATGATTCATGTTTTCTTTCACCTGTACTAAATTAGTTGAACTATTTTAGTTATTTTAGTGCTTATCTAATTGAAAATGTGTTGTAATGGTTGTAACAATCATCGCATCTATGTGGACTATTCTGCTTGATGTTAGGTGATTCTCTTTTCGCTTGTGTGCACCTCTACTAGGGTGGTACTATTACCTCTCTCTTAGAGTCTCACTTTCCTCCCTCTATAGTAGAAGAACCTTGATACAACTGAAACCTAACATTCACCACGCACACTTACTTGCTTTTTGCAAAGGAACATACACGCTTCTCTCTCTTGTAAACAAATAAAGGCAAGGAAAATATATAAGAACATATGGAAATCAGACCAATACTCTAGACAGGGCTCCTATTCCAAATAGTGTGACGTCTAATTGGGATTTCACATAAGGGATACCCCCTTGATTAACAGATTTCCAGCACCATTAACAAATGGCAGTAGAGGGAGGGACAGATGACAAGTTGTGCCTGCTGATTATGTTATGAATCTCTTATCTTAAATGGCTAATCCTGAAATCATACTCCTAGGGTGTTTTTATAACCTGTCACCTGGTAAAATTTTAATCCCCGATTTATCACTTGTCTCATTTGAAATTTGATTGTCAGGATGGAACATCCATAACCGAACACATTTCTAATTTTCTTAAATTTTGTGAATATTACAAAATCAATGATGAAATTTTTTCTTGTGTGGCTTTCTTCCTCACCCTTGAAGGTTGTGTTAATCAATGGTGTCTCACCTTACCGTTTGCTTCCATCCATTATTTTCATCATTTCCTCCAGGAGATTTATCAAGCCTTTGATATATATGATTAACGAGATGTTTATAAAATAATAAATCAACTAAGAATGAAGCCTAATGAACTAGTTGAGGATTTCTCTGATCCATTCCTTCATCTTTGTTATGAATTTCCTGGAGAAGGCACAAATTTAGATTTATTTAAGCACAAGTTTGAGTGTTTGGTTCACATCTCTTTGCACAATGAATCTGAACCTCCTGATGTTTCTACTTCCCCAACTCTTGTAAATCATGAGACACCCCTAATTTCAAAGGAGGAATATGTTGTTCCTTTTGTTCCTTGTCCTCCTTTTCCAGTTTCAATGAGGGTGCCTCCATGTGATGATAATAAAGTTTGGAAATCTACACATCAAATTCCTAATCCATCTTCTCATCCTCCTTTTTATTTTCATGATTCAAATTCAATAGAAGAAATTCTGGAAGGGCTCATGGATCCTATGGTGAAAACCAATTTCTGCATTCCTCAATATGGTATTAACACTCATAACTCTAGTCTTGAATATGATTTGGATTTATGTTATCCTCTATCATCTATGTGCCATGACTCTTTGTACCATGATCTTCTTGATCAATCTACTCCACCAGCTAGTTTTTCACACTCTCTTGATTTTCAAGTTGCTGGTCCAAATCACAATCAGGTTCAAGGTAGCAACATTACACAGGTAGAGGAGCAGGAAGGTGAATATTCTTTCAATATTTCTTCTATTTTTCAAAATCATGTAACATCCCTGGTGAAAATTTCATGTAATAAAAGTTAATAAAGGCAAAGTAAGACCACGGTTAAGGGACACTTATTCCAAGCTAAATGTTGGGCAAAGATATCCTATTGGGCATCACTAGATGTGTTTATGGCTAAAGGAAAGTGACAAAGGAAAAGGAACTAAAAAGGAAAAAAGGATTTTTTGGCATGTTGATTTATGAAAATAAAGGAAAATAGGACAAAAGGGACGTGAAAGTTCACAGGTTTCATGTAAGGAGGAAAATAAAGGAAAACAATGGAAAATGAAGAAAATAGAGGCCTCATTGATAAAAAAGGCTTCTGAGTATTAGTGGGCAAGCTTGGTTAATGTAATCTTGGTCAGTTCAGTTTTGGAGCTCTCCCATTATTTTCTCTCTCTCTCTCTCTCTCTCTCTCTCTCTTGGACACTTAGATTTTTCTTGGAGAACTCTAGCTTTGGAGAAAGGAAGAAAAAGCAAGAAAAGGGAAAGCAAGGAAGAGAAGGGTCGAGCAGCTTCAATAGGAATACTTGCAGGTAACATATTTCATGTGTGATTTCCTAGATGGTTTTGACATGCATGGCTTTGCATGTTGGTGTATGGTTCTCTTACTGTCGATGGCATGGTTTTGCTGGGCTACGACAATGGTTTTCAGCCTAGCTTTTCCTTTTTCCAGATTTCATGGTATGTTGGGATGTTGATCTCAGTTTTCAGCTTTGGAATTGCATGATGGATTTCGGAATCCAGGGTGGAGGTGGTCTCAAGGTTCATTCCCAAAGGCCTAGGAATCTCTTGACTGGTTTTGGCGGGATACACGATAAAGCCTGAGGGAGGTGTCTCGATTTAGGGACTAGTGATCCAGGATTGGATTGCGGTAAATCCTAAGAGACAAGGAGATGGAAAATTCATCAAGGATAGTGATAAATTTTGGATGGCATTCCAAGTTCAGTTCAGTTTTATGATCAAAGCACTAGTTTTGGTGTGGTAATGGTATGGTGAGGGTGGAGGTGGTTTAACCTTTGAAATCCCTTGGTTGTTTTTGCATTGGTTTATCCATGAGATCCCAGATTCATTCTTGGAATATGGCATGAGGGTGACTGGCTGAAACAAAGACTTGGTTCAACCATGTTTACGATCGGGTGGTATGTGGAAGTCCCAAACCTAGTCGGATTTTCCTTTATGTTTTAATAAAATCTAAGTTCTCTTGATTTTGTATTATTAATGTGTGGATTTAATGGCTATTATGTCATTGTTATTTCCATGATTTAATGTTGGTTATAACAATGGTTATATGATTGGTTGTTGTCATGGTGATTTCACGTATTTACTTATAATTGTTAAAATGATGGATGCAAGACCTAATTGATGTCATAACAGTTCAAAGGAGAAGATGGTGATCCTTCTTGTCATGTCTCATAAGAGTTTTCAGTCATTCATTCTCTATCTTGTATCCTAGACCTATAGATTGCATTGATGTCAAGTGTTTGACAGAATGTCAGTCCCGGTTGGGGATGGTTAGGCCTAGTCCTAGAGTTAGTTTTGGTTTATTAGTCTTTTCATCATGTGTTTAATGGATTCTGGAAGTTACAACAAGTTCTGGGAAGTGGCCAAAATTCTGGGCTTGAAAAGTTCCTTAAATCTCGCGGACTCTGGCACAGGTTTGTTGGAAATAGTCCCTGGACGCAAGCATGCAAGCTTGTGGGAGCGTCTAGATCTCTCTGGACATTGGCATGCCCATAACATGGGAGTGTCTAGAGGTTTAATAGCTTAAAAATGCAGTGGGACCCAGGGGCATGATACCTGTGTGGTTGGGATGGATCCTGGGAGTGTTGTTGCTGATATGGAAGGTATGTTTAGTGGGTTTCTGTCGATTCCACTTCCTTAAGGATACCTAGGAGGTTGAATCATATCACAGTAGCCTCTCATCAAATGTTTGCCTCGATTGGTTGGTTACTTGGGTAGATATGGGAGGAGGTTGTTACAGAGTGGTATCATAGCAACTTGCACTCTCTTTGGGTCATATCTGATACCACAAAGTGGTATTAGAGTAGTTTTCACTCTCTTTGGGTCTTATATAATACCACGGAGTGGTATCAGAGCATGGCTTACCCCTCGGACTTGATGGGTGGTGTGTTGGTTATGCATTCATGTTGTTTGCATATGTGTTGATTATACTTGTAGTCCATGTGCGTGTTGATCATGGTTGTAGTGATGTCACTATGTGAAGTTTGAGGGCATTGTTGTGGGATGTTTCGTCATGAGCGTATGGTTGTATATGAATTTTTTATGCATGTATGGTAGGTCATACATGCATTGTAAGGTCATTGTATGAAATTAGGTCATCATGATGTTGTTGGTTGTTATGATGCCAATATGTTGGTTGAGATAGAGTAGGAGATTCATATCATTAAAGTGAAGTTGCAGCATTGGACCTCGAGGAAAGAGCATGTCGTCATACAGGTTTGTATGTTGGGAATGCAAGTATGTAGGTTAAGGATTGTTATATGAATTATGGTTATCTGTATGCCTTTCATTCTATTGATGTTATGGTTACATACATGATAGATGCTAGATGATTGGTGTAGTTATATGTACATGTGTCAGATATTCATGAATGATAGTAACATGTGGTTGTATGCATTGTTATTGTTGTTTTATGTTAGATAGCTTGATGATTATGTCATATGTTGTTTATGAGTATGTTATATGTTAATTTGTTGTTGTTATATGATAGTTAGCTTGATGATTAGGGTTATATCATTAATAAATTGATGTTATATGTATCATGATAAATTGGATTAGCCTATGCAGAGGGTTAGGGTTATGACATCCAGGTATGGGTTAACATATTGTGATATTATGTCATACTAATCTAGACTAGCTGTGCAAATGTGATTGTTATTCATAAATGACAAGTGTTTATGAGCTTATGATGTGAACACATTAGATAGTTATTGTTATGGATATCATGACCTTATTTATGTTGAGTTGATATGTCATGAAGTTATATCATTCTAATCTGGATTGATTGTGCAGACAAGATAGCCTCCCCAAAGATCCATTAAGGTATGATCTTGCTTATGTCATCTATTTGGTGCTTGATTGTTTGATTACGTCATCTAGATTATTAATTTAACATGGTATGTTTGCAAGTTGGTTGGATGTTTGATGAATTACATAATATGAATATGTGTTCAAATGATCTTGTTTTAATATGATTGTACTAACACACATGTGTTGAGATAGATGAAATGTACTTGAATGTAATAGGTGATAGTTATAGTATTATGTCTAATGACTATGAGTTGACTATGAATTATGACATGATTCTTATTCTTGGTAAAGGCTAATTTCAAATTGATAGATATGATTGTCTTACTATTTGTAACATGTGTTTGACATGTGTAAACAGTGCAAGAAACATGCTTGGTATAAGCATGACAAGGTAATAGTTGATGTGTTTATTTAACTAACAGTTGGGTGATGTGACAGTGCATAGTAACACTCAAATGCAGCAAGGAAAAGGTCAAAGAAAGGAATTGGGCATGAATTATTTTGGCTATGTTTGGAAACCCTAATTCCAAACGAATGAGTGCTTTTCATATAGGAATTCTTAACCTTAATCTTGTCTTACATTATGTGGATATGTGTTAGATTCATGAACTTGGATTTGACAGGTATATTAGCTAGTCTCTAGTTACATGTGGATATTTCAAGGGAACTGGAGTCCCTTGAGAGATGGTATGGATGTGTTCAGTTGCAAGCAATGTGCTTGGCATAACAAGGTAAGGTAACTAGTGTATTGCTATGTATATTTGAGCACTGACAGTTATGTGTTGATGGCAGTATGATGCAAGGGATTGCATGGAAAAGAAATTGCCATCGAATCTTGAAGAAGGCTCAGGTTGAGCTTTCCCTTGGAAGCATTAGGAACCATGGAAATTGAGTCATGGTGTATGTTGTTAATCTTGTGCTTTTGGTATTTTGGTGATTTTTTGTGCTTGATTTTGGTTTTATTTGTGGCTTGTGCATGGCCATGCCACTTTGGTTGTGGTGTCATATTGTTCTTGGTTTTCCATGGTTTTCTTCTTTTTTGTGTTTTCTTGCCTTCTATGTCTTGAGGGTCTTGGGAATTGGTTGGGAAAGAGGAAAGTTAATGGAGCTCAAGAAAAGTAAACCAAACAGGTGATGTAAGGCTTGGATGAATCTCAGTGCATGTATAAGGGAAACTGAAGGCAAGCATATAACAACTAGTTGGGTTGGTTGGGTCCATTGGTGTACATGGATGATGGAGGGACGGTCATGAGAAAAGTAATCAGGAAAGGTAAAGTAAATATATTTGAGGAATCAGATTCCTTATCTATGTTGGGAATTGTTTTTCTCAATGTTGTACATCTGTTGCATGGATAAATGAAGTTCTCTTAACCTTGACCTTATGATATATGGTAATTATGTTGTGATCATGATTGTGTCGATGTATATATATGTATACATGTATGTATGTAGGTATGTTGTTTTCTTACGAGATCATGATTTTTTTGTGCTAATGTTATATGTATGTATGTATCTATGTATCTATGTCACTAGCTGACAGGGTCATCAAGAATCGTTCTTGTGGAGGAATGATTTCTTATGTAGGTGAATGGCATGAAGAGATTCCTGGTGCATGAGGAATCAAGTGGGAAGAGTATCATGATAGAGCTCTGAGGTTAGTATCATGTGGATGTCAATTGATATTGTGTGATTATATTATTTATATGTTTATGTTATGGACAGGCTAATGCTGAGAGATACATCAACGAAATGAAAACAACGTGATGCACAACATACTAGGATAAGCATGGATGGCAAAGAAACATTGGAAATAAGGTTGATTGGTAGAGACAATGTGGTTTTGGATATGTGGTACTATTGTTGTGCATATATTGTATATGTTGTACATGTTGCACCTCTGATGTTGTGCGCATGTGGTGTCGTGTATATATTGTGTGTGTACATGTTGTTATGCAATGATATGTACAGGGTGGTACAGATAGTGTTGTGTGAATATTGTATATACAGTGTTGGGCATAGATGGTGCTATGTACATGTTGGATATGCGGTGTTCTGTGCATAGGGTGTTGTGCACATGTTGGATATGTAGTGTTGTGTAAAGATGATGCTATGTGCATGTTGGATATGCAATGTTATGTACATGTGGTGTTGCATGCATGTTGTACATATGGTGTCGTGTAAATGATTGTACAAGTGGTGTTGTGTACATGTTGTACATATGGTGTTATCTGCAGGTGGTGTTGTGTACATGTCGTACATATGGTACTGATCCAAATTTAAATGGGAATGCAAAAAATTACAGATATGACCATAAATACAGAGATGAAATAGAAATAATACTTCATTTCATTGATGTAAAATACTAAAATATGCTTACAAAAAGAAATTGAAATAAACTAGCTCGGGCTACATTATCTCTGAGAAGAGATGTGGCAGCTACATGCCTCTGAACTATCTTACAATGAGGCTTGAAGGCCTATTTATTGTTAAGAAACAATGGAAACCCCTAAACATCCAAAAACCTAACCCTAGGAGATGAAACGCCAAACTATGGGCCCCGTTTTGGGTAAACTGGTACATAAGCTTCCCGGGGTCGTAACTTTGGCATACGATCTCTGTTTGACACGCACAATACCTCATTAGAAAGATATATCCGAGGACTACAAATTTTGGGTGAGCAACATCAATCCATGGACCCATGTTGCTCCCATTTTTCCCAAAAAAATGTCGTTTAGGGCCTCAAACAGCTCCACAAGTTTAGGACCCGAAAAACTGCCAAAAATAGTAAATTGTGCTACAAATAAGGAAAATGAAAAACTAAAAGAAAAAATGGTGGAGGTCCAAGTGGAATAGGTAGGTGGCCACCAATATCCACCTAGATAATTCCCCCCCCCCCCCCTTAGGAAGTAATGGTCCCCATTGCGTTCAGTTTCTCCATGAGATGAGGAAACTTCTGCTAAACTTGGTCCATGGTGAGTCACTTGCCCTGGTGAAGGAGTTGGCCTGCTTTGATAACTTGATATAGTTCGATCCTTTGCTGTCGCGTGTTCTTGCTCCATGTTTCCATGATCTGATTAGTTGTGGCCTATTCCATGCAATCTGGATTTAACTCTGTAGGTGTGAGTTGTTCTGCAATGTCTAATGTGTCTAGCAATGGTGGGAAGTATGGTCAAAGGTGGTCCACATTGAACACTGGGTGCAGGCCAAGGAATGGGGGAATGCTAATCTCAAATTCATTGTCTCCCACAACCTTGGTAATGGTGTAAGGACCATATTGGAGTGGTCTAAGTTTTCGATAGGCTCTGGTAAGGCGTTCCTTTTACAAATGCAACCAGACTTTGTCACCCACCTCAAACTTGTGTGGCGCTTGATGTTGATCATGTTTCTGCTTGTACTTGGCATTTGATTTCTCAAGAATGTCGTGTACCTACTGGTGGATATGTTGGATGTACTCAATGATGTTGTTTGCCTTATCATTTTTGGACTGGACATGAGCCGAATCTACCTGAGTAGTTGCAAATGGCATGGCCACATCAATGGGACATAGTGGCTAGAATCCCAAGCCCGCCTGAAAGGGGTTGTGGCCAATCGATCTGTGGAGAGCCCACTTATAGCTATGCTAGACATAGTCGAGGATCTCATCCCATGTACATGGATGCTTTGAGTTGTACTTGTGTAGAATGTGTATGATCATCCTGTTCACGACCTCTATCTGGCCATCAGTTTGGGGATGGAAAGTTGTGGACTTAGTGAGCTTGGTGTCCAGCATTAACTAGAGACTGGACCAAAATGCACTGAGGAACCTGTTGTCCTGATCTGAGATGATAGATTGTGGGATCCCAAAGTGTACCCACACTCATTCAAAGAAGAGTTTAACAGTGGCTTCTGCTATGATATTCTTCTTGCAGGCCGCCATAATGGCCATCTTCGAGAATCTGTCGATGACCAGAAAAACACAGTCATTGTCATACTTATTAGAAGGAAGGCCCAACATGTAATCCATAGAGATGGATTCCCAAGGTCGACTAGGGGTAGGCAACGAAGTATAGAGGCCTTGCTTCTTGATGGTTGGTTTGGCAATGGCGCAGGCAGTGCAGGATCTAATGTACCTCCCGACATCCTATCGAAGATTCGGCCAATAGAAATACTTTTGCAGTACTACCACCATTTTCTCGACCCCGAAATTCCCAGCAGCTCAACTATAGTGTGCTTCCAAAATCATCTTGGCATGCTCGCTTGAAGGAACATAAGGGTGACCCAGGTGACATAACAGGGCATCTTGGAGGTGAAAATCTGGAACATGTTGAACCTCCAAGAGCGTCTGGAATGTGTGGTCGAATTCTCGGTTGATTTTGTAGAGAAGTGGCCAATCAGAAGACTCATGCCCACAAGAGTTGAGCACGGTGGTTAACTCCATGATCGGTGGTCAGCTGAGGAAATCTACAACAATATTGGTGTTGCCCTTCTTATACTTGATATTCAAATGGAACTATTGCAGGTATGTGGACCACCTTTGCTGGTGATCATTCTGCAACTTCCCTTGCATCTGTATGAACTGCAGGGGCCGGTGGTCTGTGTGGATGACCATTTCCTTCATCAAATTGTAATGCTTCCATTGTCGGTAGGCTGTCATAATGGAATACATCTCTTTGTCATAAGTGGGATACTTCTAGACTATATCTGAAAGTGTCTCACTATTATATGCCACTGGATGCCCATGTTGAGTAAGGACTACCCCAATAGCATAGTCAGAGGCATCTGTCTCGACCTCAAATGGTTGTTGCAAGTCTGGTAATGCGAGCACTGGTGCCGCGTAGAGATGATGTTTCAACTCTTGTTATCGGGAAATCTAGTGTCTATTCAGAGATGCTAGTCCCACTAAGATGGGTAGCTATCTTAGAAACAAACAGATTAAAGTCACTTGTTTTTCCTTTACAAGAGAGAGATGAGAAAGAAGCAGAGAGTAACAACCTCAGTCTTCTGCTTGGCTCCTTGCTTGTTTCCTTTCTCCTTTGATAGAATCTCACCACTACTTCCTTACTTGTCCCGCTTCAAAGAGCACCTGTAGATTCATAGCAGCATAATACCATCAAAGCATAGAGATCTATCACTGCAAACAATATAGGATTAGATATATATTGACCATACAATTGCATATATCAACATAATATTCAGAGATACACAATAATATGGAAGAATACTCAAATGGATTTATTAGTAAAAGTAGTAGAAGAGAGGATTACAACCACTTGGTTTGACCCAGCGCCATCCTCCCAGCTTGAAAGCCCTCTTCACCTCACACAAAGCAAGATCACCCAACAATTTCTTCAAAGAGAAACCAGCAGCACCTCTTTACAAATTACCAAATTCCAACCTTTGGATCTCTGGGATGAGGGATCCATTTATAGATATTTGTAGGGGGGTGAGTCAACTTCTGGGATTTTGATTAGTGTCATCTCTCTGATAGTTCTTGGTTCCACTTGGAGATTTCATGATCTCTTACTCATCCTTGGGTGAATTCAAGGAGGCAAGTGTCAAATGAGCAGTTTCTAGAAGATTCTCAGGGTCTCCACCTAGCAAACTGCTTGTGTCATTTGTCTGCTCTCGCTCATCGCACCCTAGATAAGGGCTTTCTAGTATGCATCACACTTTTTGCATGTGGCAGGTGAGATGCATCACACCCTTTGCACTGGGCAGTCTGTATGGTCCTGCTTTGACCAGTTCTGTGTGGTTTTTCATGGAAAACTTTTGGGAGATGATGTAATCAGCTGACCTTGCTCCTTAAGGGTATGAAACAACACTTTTAGGGACTTAGAAGCCCTTGGTTTATGGACATATGTGATTGGGGTTGCAGTGCCCAAATATGTCTATAACAATTGCCCCCTAAAGCATGAGGTCGTAAATCTTTTGATGTTGGGTGAAATTCTTTATAATGAGGATCCAAGGTTTTTCACACTGGAAGGTGACCTGTAATGAGATACAATACAATATATTATCTTCATAACATTTTCATGATCTAGCTGAGGCGGGAATTCCCATGCTCAACTTGATAAGTTCATTTTCATGTACATAGGACAGACAACCGTCTGTGCACAGACTGATGATTCTGGTAGAGTCATCATCCCTTAGTTTGGATGATTATTTGTGCAACAATGATGTACATTTGATGTCTTTATTTTCCTGAATATATCGTAGCCCAGATGGATGAAACTAGATCCGGGGTCTTCAAAACTCGTTCAATCTTCTCCGAACAGTACAAGTTGATCCATGTGAAAAGATGTTCTGATGTTGAACATGGAAGGACATTGCCTGATTGCCAGCCAATGATGTAAGTTGTTAACAGATGCGAGAGGAATCACTGATGATGATGATGACCCTCAAGGTACTGCAGTACAAATCACGTGGTGTGAATACATGAGTCGATGTTGAACACCACGCAAAATCTTTTGGTCGAAGGCCATTAATGTAAACCTGTCGCTGGAAGTGAGAAACTTGCCATTGAGGCATGCAAGCTTCAAGGTACTGGAAGGGTTGTCCCTAGGTCGGCTTCTTGGATAATGAGCTGATGTCAACAAGAAGTGACCCATCATAGGAAGGAATTAATGGATCCCAAATCTACGACATGGAACGGAGCAAATGATTTTGTAGAGGTGAAAACGATCTAATGATACAAGGTTCAGGGTGGCAGCCATGAAAGAATGAAGCGTGAGGGTATTGTAGCGGATGAGACACAATCTAGGTAGGTGAATTCTCTGAGTGACTTCTCTTGAACATATCAGCGACACTGAAATGGATTGGTAGTGTTAACCCCAAAAGTGGATGGTATGGTGGACCAATGGTGATATGACCGGTGAAGGGAATAACCCAACCCGACTCAATCAAGGTGATGGAGTGAAAGTGTCATGTTCAAGAGCTACCTGCTACCAATAAAGTTTCTTCAAGTTTTCTACCCAATTTTCCCCAGTCGTTTCTGACCAGTACCTCTTTATTTTTGTCAAGCTTGAGGAGGATAACATATGCTTGTTCTATAATCTGCCCTTCGGGCAGACCCGTCGCTATGTTTTAACGAGTCTAGCGACAGTGAAACTCACTCTTGTCTAAATGAACAAGTTTGTCGCTATTGTTTTAACGAGTTTAACGACAAGGATAACTCGATCCTTTTCAATTTTAGAGAGTCTAAAAGGAGACGGAAAGGAAACTCCAATATTATTTTTTCGTAATATAATCCCTTAAGTCTGAAAAAGTATAAAACAACACGAAAAGGATGACTTTTCGATAGTTTTAACGAGCCGAACAAGACAAACGCTCGATATTTTTGTGTAATGATACCTCAGGTCCAAAAAGATTAAAATCTAGAGGAGGGATAGCACTTCCGATCACTTTAACGAGCTGGAGAGGCCAATTGCTCGGCAATCTTTTCATATTTTACGAGTCATATGAAAAGAGCTTAAAGGAGACTCGTTTTTTGAGGAATGAGTGATGTTTTCAGATAACATCTGGTTCCAAGTAAGGTTTGGAACTTTCTCAATCACGGTAATGTAAAGAAGGTGGCTAATAGGATCACTCGTCGCAGCTGTTCCTCAAAAGGGGTAAACAATCAAATGGAGGTGAATGATCGACTAAAACAGAGTGGAGGTGATGGTAAGAACACGACCAAGGCTCAAAAGCTAATGATAATCATTCACAATGGTTATTTACCGAATGTGGGTTCATTTTTTAATGAGCTTAAACTCTGGTGGAACATATGCTCATTGCTAGGTTTAATTTTTAACGAGCTTGAACTTCGTGTAAAACTGCTCGTGATAATGGTCCTTGATATTCGATTCACCGTTAACACTATGTTCTTTTAACGGTCGCACTACCTGTTCAATTTCTCCATCAAAATGATTAGAAATGAAGACATATGCTTGAAAAATGAGTTAAAAAACTAATACCCTACTTAAATTACGTGAAAGGTAACTTAAAAATAGTTTTTTTTTACCCCTCATTTTACCATTTCATTTGGAGTTGTGACTGTTGGAGCTTTGGAGATTTTTCCCCCTTGATTTTCATCAGTTGAATCTGGGAGATTCACTAGATGATTTTCAGCGCCGTCTAGACCAGGTAGGAGCTAAACCTGAGCTCTTCAATTGCATTCTTTCCTTTTTGAATTCTAAGCATGTTTTCCTGCTTTTCTAGGCCCCTAGGGTTTGAACATTTCACTCTACCCCCATCGCACCTAGTATATATTGAAAGGTGTGATGCATCCTAGGCTCGCCACTGGCCATTTAGGATGCATCTCACCTAGTACACAGCTAGGGTGCGATGGGCGCAAGGAGGAAAACTTTTGCACTGATTTTTCATGGAAATTTTGCCTTTTTTTTGCCAAATTAGGATCCTAATTCTTCTCTTGTTTGCTTTTCAGAGATTCATCAGAGAAAAAATGGTTGTTACATGGCATGAACATGAGCATGAAGAAGAGGACATAGTTTCCCTACATGATCTGGGTACGGTAATTGCATTGCGGAACTGTGGCTTGCTCAAGTTCTTCCGCATGTCTAGCATGAGGCAACAAATCAACTTGTTGCAATATTTTCTCGACGCATGGGATCCTACCAACCAAGTGTTCTAGATAAGAGGAAAATCCATCCCCATGATTGTTTAGGACATCTATTTCTTGACCGATTTATCGAGGCACGGGGTGAATCCACGAGGGATTATATTCGCCGATACCGTAGAGAATGATCTCAGCCGAGCAGGGATGGCAAGATCAGTATCCAATATGCCACAGACCGGTCCTTGAGGACTATTTTGTTCACATTTTCTAGACTGGCTGGTAGCGCAGCCCTTCACTTGGCCAACAGGTCCTATATGTAGTACGCCTTGGAATGTCTCGAACCCAAGGTATTCAACTGGTGTGATGCAATACTTCCAGTGATCAAAGAATAGCTCACCAAGGTGAAAACCGGAAGATCTAAGAACTTTGGCTATGGTTCTATTCTGATCGCTTTCGCCTTGGAGAGGATCCCATTGATGTAGCCCCAGTACATCTCCCTTGGCCTACCGCCACCGACTGAGCCACGGATGCAGAGATGGGTTGACCTTATGGCCAGACATGTTGGTCAATCGCAGGTTTCATTCTCTGATGCTTTCTTCGAGTGGTTCAACTGTCAGCAGATGACTTATGCTGAGTATCCATATGCTGGGATGGATTTCCGAGGTGACCCAGATTTGGTGCTGCCGGCTGGCGAGCAGTGGGGTGTCATAGGTAAAAATCTCTGGCCATATCTCTGTTTATTGTTTTTATAATGTTCTTTTTTTTCAAATGTTCATCAAGACTAATCAAAACTCATGTGCTTATGCAAATATTGGGCCTGTTATCTCAAAATCAGATCCTGATAGGCTGCTGGTCAGGTTGACTCTAAGTAACTATTTCAGCCTACTTTAGGCTGAGGCTTAGCCTCCTCAACCTGAGAGGGCTCTCTCTTCATGGATTAATGATTTTGATTAAAGATAAGATGGCTAACTCTTATAGAACAACTGTGAAAAATATGAATGGTGGAAACACATTAAACAAAACTATCCATTGGGCTTATGGAGTCAACAACACCTCAATATAACAATGAACTCAACGCTACATGGAAGTCAGGGCATTCAGCATTTAAACATTCAGAACATAAACTCATATGGGACCACACAGTTTATAAATGTATACAGGAAGTCAGAGCACATTCAGTGAATTCTGAGTGATTATACATCCATACCACTGTAAGAATTAAGAAAAGGACAACATCACATATTCTGAACATAAAAAATCCTTCATGAATCCTGAGAAGTAAAGTCAAGCATGTATTACTGAAAAATGGGTCTTACATAGGCCAAATACAAGCTTTTCCATAAACATTTCCCACCCCTTGTACATCAGCTCTTCTGCTATATATAGAGCTCTTTACACAACTTAGATTCCTCTTCTAGGATGAGGAAAATTCGAATTCTACCTGACCTGACACCTAATGACACTCAAAACTAACTATTAAATGCAAATGACACCTAACTAGCAGTCGTAGAGACCTAATACAACTAGGAGTGTAACTCCTTATCATGATTAAAAAAACCTTATCTAAGCATTAAACACTCCTTTTGACACATAAAACTCCATGAATTCTAATTTGATGAAGCCCATAACCTTCCAGTTGGCCCTTGATGACTCATCCTTTTGTTGTTCCTAGAAACTAGGAAACTGTCCCTTGCTCTGTTCTGGCTGAAAAATATGTCTTGGGACAGAGCTCATAACTTCTCATAAACAATGTATTTGGAAAAACTGAAGGAGGATTTTATGAACCAATACATGCTTAACAAAAACCTCTCTTGTTGTTTTGAAACACCTTTCCTACCGTCCAGAATATTTCTTTGAAAAACAGGTGTCAAACAGAGAAATATGCCTGTGAAAAACTTGCACCTACAACAGTTTCGTAGCGCAAGTTTGATCATTCATTTCTCTCAAATCATAATGGATTTGAAGAAAGTGGAAGAGGTTTTTGTATTTTAGTATATTATGAATGAAAACCTCTTTCACATTTTAGAGATAAACTTTCAAATGCTCAGAAACGCTTCTAGAAGTTGACTAGTAAAAACAGGGAAACAAAACTCCTCCTTTTAGAGTTTCATTCTTATGCTCCTCTTCGAATCCTTCTGCTGACCATGCTGTCTCTTTAATCATATGAAATGCATTAAATCAACCATGAAATCTGATCCCACACTTTAATTAAGACAAATAGCTCCTTTAATGCTGCCTGAAGCATCATCTAGCTATGAAACATTTTCCACTTTTATAACATGTAGCTTAGAATTCAACAAAAATGTCCTCCTTCTACTTGTTTTTCCCTTGCTAAATGTTGACACTTTGTAATTGATATTTTGCAGAGATTCCCCTTTGAAAATATTTCCCTTTGTCTCTCAAAATTGGTCCACTAATTCATAATATGCTCCTACAGCAGTTTCGTAGCGCGCTACGAAACTGCTGATCATTAGGCATCACTTACAGCAGTTTCGTAGCACGCTACGAAACTGCTGTGTAATTACAAAAACACAGCTTTGAACCAAAATTTTTCATTTTGAGCCTTTTGCTATCTTCAAATGTCTCTTTTCATGTGCCTTGAAGCTTTTCAAACTGAATATATATATATATATATATATATATATATATATATATATATATATATATATATATATATATATATATATATATATATATAGACCCCATTCTTCAAGGTATGTATGCAATATGTAACCTTGGCATTTGTGAAAGAATCTTCAAGTAACAAGGAAGAAGAGATGTATGCCAATCATTGGCAATGAAGACAACATCCTCCTCATAAGGTCTACTAAATGTTCACTATTTTGCTCTGATTTAAAGATTGTTCAGCTGTTGCCACATCTACACAAGGCATAATGTGGTCAAGGGCGGTATTTTCCATTGAAGGTGCTTTAGTGTGAACATTTTTCCCATTCTTTCCATATGCCTCCACAAAACACCAATCAGGAATATCTGTTGTGCCAATCAGGAACCATCCTTTTCTTTGATATGCTCCCAAGAGTAATTACTTTTAGCTGTCTCTGCAATCTTAGCCAAATGATCATGGGTAAAAGTAGTGCCGCATGGGTTGCTTGGATTGATAATAACCATTGCCACTGTGTTGCTGTCTGCAATTGTATGAATCCCTGTGTAATGCATCAAACTAGATTGAGAAATTTTGGCATTAGTATTCTTAAGTGATAACAGTGGCTCCACTTGGGATAGTGTGCTCCTGTAGTACACTAAGAACTCGTAGGTCCAGTGCTTTGTCCATTTTATGAAAAACATAGATTTGCTTGACGAGCATTCCTTTCCAACTTCTTGGGCCTTCACCTCGGGCTTAAACTTGATGATCATTGTGAGAGAAAGAAATCTACCACTACTGAAAAAAAATGCTCAGTCAACCTTGAGCTTATTTGCATTTTCCTACCTACCTACCCTATCAGCTGCAAGCTCCACTTGTAGCTCAAGCAACATGATATTTCCAATAAAGCCAATCAATTGTCCTCTCTGATATTGGAGGCTCTTGACTGCATTCAACCTCAAAATAACCATGGTAGTGAGATGACCAAATCAACCTATAATGTATATGATCTTCATAATGCAAATGAAATTGAAATACTGATGTGCAAAACTTTGCCATGTATTCATTTATAGGGTCAAAGAAAACATGGTTATTTTGATAATCATCATAACATTCTATCTCTTTAGACAACTGATCCTTAGCCACACAAAATTCCTTTGATGTGCTATCCAACTGCCTTTCTGCATGATTCCCATAGACAATGTAATTTTCCTCACTATTGTGATCATTCTTTGATGTAAGCTGCTGCAAGGAATCACAAAAATGAACAACCTTTTCTTCTGCCTGAGGATTATAAAAAATTTCTTCCAGTATTTCTTCTTGGTGTTTGCAATCAATTTCATATTCTTTATGATCAAAAGAATGACAAATCTGCTGCATCTTTTCATTCATATCAAAGGATGAAACATGGTTTTCACAAGTAAACCCCTGCTGATCTTCATGCTGCATTTCATGAGATGTTATACTTTCTTCTTGGTGTTGAAATGCATTGTTATGAAGAGCCTCTAAAATTTCTTCATCCATAAATTCATCATCATCATAAAAATCCTCCAAATATTGAATAAAACTCGTAGAATGTTTACAACAATCTTTGACCAACAATAAGGAGGGATGACACTCTTTATACATGTCATAGAACACATCATGGAAATCAGCAAGAGAATATAATGAACCATTTTCCAAACTTTTATACCAAGACCATGCTTTTCCTTCTAAAGTGGTCATAAACATCCTCATGAGACAATCCTCAGGAAAGTGAACCTTAAGATTGCGTACATGCATATGAAACCTAACCAAATGAAGAGCAGCATTGTCTTTCTTTTCATCTTTGAATATCGGAAGATCCTCTAACCAATCAACCTTTGGCATAGGATTTGGAAAACCAGGGATATGAGACCGATTCATAGGAGCATACCTGGCATTCATTCTTGCAATGGAATTCATCTTGAAACTTCATCAAGCTACTGATCTTCTAGCAGTGGAGTCACCTTCCAATTTCTTATTCGATGTGTGGAGTCGCCAAGGTAGTTTTGCAGCCTCAAATAGATGTCTAAGCTCCTGCTACCTTCAGAAGTTCAACCTCTTAATTTCGGGAATGAATAGACTTCAGGCTCCCGGCAGACGCACCAAAATGTTATCTCAAAATCAGATCCTGATAGGCTGCTGGTCAGGTTGACTCTAAGTAACTATTTCAACCTACTTTAGGCTGAGGCTTAGCCTCCTCAACCTGAGAGGGCTCTCTCTTGATGGATTAATGATTTTGATTAAAGATAAGATGGCTAACTCTTATAGAACAACTGTGAAAAATATGAATGGTGGAAACACATTAAACAAAACTATCCATTGGGCTTATGGAGTCAACAACACCTCAATATAACAATGAACTCAACGCTACATGGAAGTCAGGGCATTCAGCATTTAAACATTCAGAACATAAACTCATATGGGACCACACAGTTTATAAATGTATACAGGAAGTCAGAGCACATTCAATGAATTCTGAGTGATTATACATCCATACCACTGTAAGAATTAAGAAAAGGACAACATCACATATTCTGAACATAAAAAATCCTTCATGAATCCTGAGAAGTAAAGTCAATCATGTATTACTGAAAAATGAGTCTTACATAGGCCAAATACAAGCTTTTCCATAAAAAATTTCCACCCCTTGTACATCAGCTCTTCTGCTATATATAGAGCTCTTTAAACAACTTAGATTCCTCTTCTAGGATGAGGAAAATACGAATTCTACCTAACCTGACACCTAATGACACTCAAAACTAACTATTAAATGCAAATGACACCTAACTAGCAGTCGTAGAGACCTAATACAACTAGGAGTGTAACTCCTTATCATGATTACAACAACCTTATCTAAGCATTAAACACTCTTTTTGACACATAAAACTCCATGAAGTTGAATTTGATGAAGCCCATAACCTTCCAGTTGGCCCTTGATGACTCATCCTTTTGTTGTTCCTAGAAACTAGGAAACTGTCCCTTGCTCTGTTCTGGCTGAAAAATATGTCTTGGGACAGAGCTCATAACTTCTCATAAACAATGTATTTGGAAAAAATGAAGGAGGCTTTTGTGAACCAATACATTCTTAACAAAAACCTCTCTTTGTGTTTTGAAACACCTTTCCTACCATCCAGAATATTTCTTTGAAAAAAAGGTGTCAAACAGAGAAATATGCCTGTGAAAAACTTGCACCTACAGCAGTTTCGTAGCGCAAGTTTGATCATTCATTTGTCTCAAATCATAATGGATTTGAAGAAAGTGGAAGAGGTTTTTGTATTTCAGTATCTTATGAATGAAAACCTCTTTCACATTTTAGAGATAAGCTTTCAAATGCTCAGAAATGCTTCTAGACGTTGACTAGTAAAAACAGGGAAACAAAACTCCTCCTTTTTAGAGTTTCATTCTTATGCTCCTCTTCGAATCCTTCTGCTGACAAAAACACAGCTTTGAACAAAATTTTTCATTCTGAGCCTTTTGCTATCTTCAAATGTCTCTTTTCATGTGCCTTGAAGCTTTTCAAACTGAATATATATATATATATATATATATATATATATAGACCCCATTCTTCAAGGTATGTATGCAATATGTAACCTTGGCATTTGTGAAAGAATCTTCAAGTAACAAGGAAGAAGAGATGTATGCCAATCATTGGAAATGAAGACAACATCCTCCTCATAAGGTCTACTAAATGTTCACTATTTTGCTCTGATTTAAAGATTGTTCAGCTGTTGCCACATCTACACAAGGCAGAATGCGGTCAAGGGCGGTATTTTCTATTGAAGGTGCTTCAGTGTGAACATTTTTCCCATTCTTTCCATATGCCTCCACAAAACACCAATCAGGAATATTTGTTGTGCCAATCAGGAACCATCCTTTTCTTTGATATGCTCCCAAGAGTAATTACTTTTAGCTGTCTCTGCAATCTTAGCCAAATGATCATGGGTAAAAGTAGTGCCGCATGGGTTGCTTGGATTGATAATAACCATTGCCACTGTGTTGTTGTCTGCAATTGTATGAATCCCTGTGTAATGCATCAAACTAAATTGAGAAATTTTGGCATTAGTATTCTTAAGTGATAACAGTGGCTCCACTTGGGATAGTGTGCTCCTGTAGTACACTAAGAACTCGTAGGTCCAGTGCTTTGTCCATTTTATGAAAAACATAGATTTGCTTGACGAGCATTCCTTTCCAACTTCTTGGGCCTTCACCTCGGGCTTAAACTTGATGATCATTGTGAGAGAAAGAAATCTACCACTACTGAAAAAAAATGCTCAGTCAACCTTGAGCTTATTTGCATTTTCCTACCTACCTACCCTATCAGCTGCAAGCTCCACTTGTAGCTCAAGCAACATGATATTTCCAATAAAGCCAATCAATTGTCCTCTCTGATATTGGAGGTTCTTGACTGCATTCAACCTCAAAACAACCATGGTAGTGAGATGACCAAATCAACCTATAATGTATATGATCTTCATAATGCAAATGAAATTGAAATACTGATGCGCAAAACTTTGCCATGTATTCATTTATAGGGTCAAAGAAAACATGGTTATTTTGATAATCATCATAACATTCTATCTCTTTAGGCAACTGATCCTTAGCCACACAAAATTCCTTTGATGTGATATCCAACTACCTTTCTGCATGATTCCCATAGACAATGTAATTTTCCTCACTATTGTGATCATTCTTTGATGTAAGCTGCTGCAAGGAATCACAAAAATGAACAACCTTTTCTTCTGCCTGAGGATTATAAAAAATTTCTTCCAGTATTTCTTCTTGGTGTTTGCAATCAATTTCATATTCTTTATGATCAAAAGAATGACAAATCTGTTGCATCTTTTCATTCATATCAAAGGATGAAACATGGTTTTCACAAGTAAACCCCTGCTGATCTTCATGCTGCGTTTCATGAGATGTTATACTTTCTTCTTGGTGTTGAAATGCATTGTTATGAAGAGCCTCTAAAATTTCTTCATCCATAAATTCATCATCATCATAACAATCCTCCAAATATTGAATAAAACTCGTAGAATGTTTACAACAATCTTTGACCAACAATAAGGAGGGATGACACTCTTTATACATGTCATAGAACACATCATGGAAATCAGCAAGAGAATATAATGAACCATTTTCCAAACTTTTATACCAAGACCATGCGTTTCCTTCTAAAGTGGTCATAAACATCCTCATGAGACAATCCTCAGGAAAGTGAACCTTAAGATTGCGTACATGCATATGAAACCTAACCAAATGAAGAGCAGCATTGTCTTTCTTTTCATCTTTGAATATCGGAAGATCCTCTAACCAATCAACCTTTGGCATAGGATTTGGAAAACCAGGGATATGAGGCCGATTCATAGGAGCATACCTGGCATTCATTCTTGCAATGGAATTCATCTTGAAACTTCATCAAGCTACTGATCTTCTAGCAGTGGAGTCACCTTCCAATTTCTTATTCGATGTGTGGAGTCGCCAAGGTAGTTTTGCAACCTCAAATAGATGTCTGAGCTCCTGCTACCTTCAGAAGTTCAACCTTTTAATTTCGGGAATGAATAGACTTCAGGCTCCCGGCAGACGCACCAAAATGTTATCTCAAAATCAGATCCTGATAGGCTGCTGGACAGGTTGACTCTAAGTAACTATTTCAACCTACTTTAGGCTAAGGCTTAGCCTCCTCAACCTGAGAGGGCTCTCTCTTGATGGATTAATGATTTTGATTAAAGATAAGATGGCTAACTCTTATAGAACAACTGTGAAAAATATGAATGGTGGAAACACATTAAAAAAAAATATCCATTGGGCTTATGGAGTCAACAACACCTCAATATAACAATGAACTCAACGCTACATGGAAGTCAGGGCATTCAGCATTTAAACATTCAGAACATAAACTCATATGGGACCACACAATTTATAAATGTATACAGGAAGTCAGAGCACATTCAGTGAATTCTGAGTGATTATACATCCATACCACTGTAAGAATTAAGAAAAGGACAACATCACATATTCTGAACATAAAAAATCCTTCATGAATCCTGAGAAGTAAAGTCAAGCATGTATTAATGAAAAATGAGTCTTACATAGGCCAAATACAAGCTTTTCCATAAAATTTTCCCACCCCTTGTACATCAGCTCTTCTGCTATATATAGAGCTCTTTAAACAACTTAGATTCCTCTTCTAGGATGAGGAAAATTCGAATTCTACCTGACCTGACACCTAATGACACTCAAAACTAACTATTAAATGCAAATGACACCTAACTAGCAGTCGTAGAGACCTAATACAACTAGGAGTGTAACTCCTTATCATGATTACAACAACCTTATCTAAGCATTAAACACTCCTTTTGACACATAAAACTCCATGAAGTCGAATTTGATGAAGCCCATAACCTTCCAGTTGGCCCTTGATGACTCATCCTTTTGTTGTTCCTAGAAACTAGGAAACTGTCCCTTGCTCTGTTCTGGCTGAAAAATAGGTCTTGGGACAGAGCTCATAACTTCTCATAAACAATGTATTTGGAAAAACTGAAGGAGGCTTTTGTGAACCAATACATTCTTAACAAAAACCTCTCTTGGTTTTTTGAAACACCTTTCCTACCGTCCAGAATATTTCTTTGAAAAACAGGTGTCAAACAGAGAAATATGCCTGTGAAAAACTTGCACCTACAGCAGTTTCGTAGCGCAAGTTTGATCATTCATTTCTCTCAAATCATAATGGATTTGAAGAAAGTGGAAGATGTTTTTGTATTTCAATATCTTATGAATGAAAACCTCTTTCACATTTTAGAGATAAGCTTTCAAATGCTCAGAAACGCTTCTAGAAGTTGACTAGTAAAAACAGGGAAACAAAACTCCTCCTTTTTAGAGTTTCATTCTTATGCTCCTCTTCGAATCCTTCTGCTGACCATGCTGTCTCTTTAATCATATGAAATGCATTAAATCAACCATGAAATCTGATCCCACACTTGAATTAAGACAAATAGCTCCTTTAATGCTTCCTGAAGCATCATCTAGCTATGAAACAATTTCCACTTTTATAACATGTAGCTTAGAATTCAACAAAAATGTCCTCCTTCTACTTGTTTTGCCCTTGTTGAATGTTGACACTTTGTAATTGATCTTTTGCAGAGATTCCCCTTTGAAAATATTTCCCTTTGTCTCTCAAAATTGGTCCACTAATTCATAATATGCTCCTACAGCAGTTTCGTAGCGCGCTACGAAACTGCTGATCATTAGGCATCACTTACAGCAGTTTCGTAGCACGCTACGAAACTGCTTTGTAATTACAAAAACACAGCTTTGAACCAAAATTTTTCATTCTGAGCCTTTTGCTATCTTCAAATGTCTCTTTTCATGTGCCTTGAAGCTTTTCAAACTGAATATATATATATATATATATATATATATATATATATATATATATATATATATATATATACCCCATTCTTCAAGGTATGTATGCAATATGTAACCTTGGCATTTGTGAAAGAATCTTCAAGTAACAAGGAAGAAGATATGTATGCCAATCATTGGAAATGAAGACAACATCCTCCTCATAAGGTCTACTAAATGTTCACTATTTTGCTCTGATTTAAAGATTGTTCAGCTGTTGCCACATCTACACAAGGCAGAATGCGGTCAAGGGCGGTATTTTCTATTGAAGGTGCTTCAGTGTGAACATTTTTCCCATTCTTTCCATATGCCTCCACAAAACACCAATCAGGAATATCTGTTGTGCCAATCAGGAACCATCCTTTTCTTTGATATGCTCCCAAGAGTAATTACTTTTAGCTGTCTCTGCAATCTTAGCCAAATGATCATGGGTAAAAGTAGTGCCGCATGGGTTGCTTGGATTGATAATAACCATTGCCACTGTGTTGTTGTCTGCAATTGTATGAATCCCTGTGTAATGCATCAAACTAAATTGAGAAATTTTGGCATTAGTATTCTTAAGTGATAACAGTGGCTCCACTTGGGATAGTGTGCTCCTGTAGTACACTAAGAACTCGTAGGTCCAGTGCTTTGTCCATTTTATGAAAAACATAGATTTGCTTGACGAGCATTCCTTTCCAACTTCTTGGGCCTTCACCTCGGGCTTAAACTTGATGATCATTGTGAGAGAAACAAATCTACCATTACTGAAAAAAAATGCTCAGTCAACCTTGAGCTTATTTGCATTTTCCTACCTACCTACCCTATCAGCTGCAAGCTCCACTTGTAGCTCAAGCAACATGATATCTCTAATAAAGCCAATCAATTGTCCTCTCTGATATTGGAGGTTCTTGACTGCATTCAACCTCAAAATAACCATGGTAGTGAGATGACCAAATAAGCCTATAATGTATATGATCTTCATAATGCAAATGAAATTGAAACACTGATGTGCAAAACTTTGCCATGTATTCATTTATAGGGTCAAAGAAAACATGGTTATTTTGATAATCATCATAACATTCTATCTCTTTAGACAACTGATCCTTAGCCACACAAAATTCCTTTGATGTGCTATCCAACTGCCTTTCTGCATGATTCCCATAGACAATGTAATTTTCCTCACTATTGTGATCATTCTTTGATGTAAGTTGCTGCAAGGAATCACAAAAATGAACAACCTTTTCTTCTGCTTGAGGATTATAAAAAATTTCTTCCAGTATTTATTCTTGGTGTTTGCAATCAATTTCATATTCTTTATGATCAAAAGAATGACAAATCTATTGCATCTTTTCATTCATATCAAAGGATGAAACATGGTTTTCACAAGTAAACCCCTGTTGATCTTCATGCTGCGTTTCATGAGATGTTATACTTTCTTCTTGGTGTTGAAATGCATTGTTATGAAGAGCCTCTAAAATTTCTTCATCCATAAATTCATCATCATCATAACAATCCTCCAAATATTGAATAAAACTCGTAGAATGTTTACAACAATCTTTGACCAACAATAAGGAGGGATGACACTCTTTATACATGTCATATAACACATCATGGAAATCAGCAAGAGAATATAATGAACCATTTTCCAAACTTTTATACCAAGACCATGCTTTTCCTTCTAAAGTGGTCATAAACATCCTCATGAGACAATCCTCAGGAAAGTGAACCTTAAGATTGCGTACATGCATATGAAACCTAACCAAATGAAGAGCAGCATTGTCTTTCTTTTCATCTTTGAATATCGGAAGATCCTCTAACCAATCAACCTTTGGCATAGGATTTGGAAAACCAGTGATATGAGACCGATTCATAGGAGCATACCTGGCATTCATTCTTGCAATGGAATTCATCTTGAAACTTCATCAAGCTACTGATCTTCTAGCAGTGGAGTCACCTTCCAATTTCTTATTCGATGTGTGGAGTCGCCAAGGTAGTTTTGCAGCCTCAAATAGATGTCTGAGCTCCTGCTACCTTCAGAAGTTCAACCTCTTAATTTCGGGAATGAATAGACTTCAGGCTCCCGGCAGACGCACCAAAATGTTATCTCAAAATCAGATCCTGATAGGCTGCTGGTCAGGTTGACTCTAAGTAACTATTTCAACCTACTTTAGGCTGAGGCTTAGCCTCCTCAACCTGAGAGGGCTCTCTCTTGATGGATTAATGATTTTGATTAAAGATAAGATGGCTAACTCTTATAGAACAACTGTGAAAAATATGAATGGTGGAAACACATTAAACAAAACTATCCATTGGGCTTATGGAGTCAACAACACCTCAATATAACAATGAAATCAACGCTACATGGAAGTCAGGGCATTCATCATTTAAACATTCAGAACATAAACTCATATGGGACCACACAGTTTATAAATGTATACAGGAAGTCAGAGCACATTCAGTGAATTCTGAGTGATTATACATCCATACCACTGTAAGAATTAAGAAAAGGAAAACATCACATATTCTGAACATAAAAAATCCTTCATGAATCCTAAGAAGTAAAGTCAAGCATGTATTACTGAAAAATGAGTCTTACATAGGCCAAATACAAGCTTTTCCATAAAATTTTCCCACCCCTTGTACATCAGCTCTTCTGCTATATATAGAGCTCTTTAAACAACTTAGATTCCTCTTCTAGGATGAGGAAAATTCGAATTCTACCTAACCTGACACCTAATGACACTCAAAACTAACTATTAAATGCAAATGACACCTAACTAGCAGTCGTAGAGACCTAATACAACTAGGAGTGTAACTCCTTATCATGATTACAACAACCTTATCTAAGCATTAAACACTCCTTTTGACACATAAAACTCCATGAAGTCGAATTTGATGAAGCCCATAACCTTCCAGTTGGCCCTTGATGACTCATCCTTTTGTTGTTCCTAGAAACTAGGAAACTGTCCCTTGCTCTGTTCTGGCTGAAAAATAGGTCTTGGGACAGAGCTCATAACGTCTCATAAACAATGTATTTGGAAAAACTGAAGGAGGCTTTTGTGAACCAATACATTCTTAACAAAAACCTCTCTTGTTTTTTTGAAACACCATTCCTACCGTCCAGAATATTTCTTTGAAAAACAGGTGTCAAACAGAGAAATATGCCTGTGAAAAACTTGCACCTACAGCAGTTTCGTAGCGCAAGTTTGATCATTCATTTCTCTCAAATCATAATGGATTTGAAGAAAGTGGAAGAGGTTTTTGTATTTCAGTATCTTATGAATGAAAACCTCTTTCACATTTTAGAGATAAGCTTTCAAATGCTCAGAAACGCTTCTAGAAGTTGACTAGTAAAAACAGGGAAACAAAACTCCTCCTTTTTAGAGTTTCATTCTTATGCTCCTCTTCGAATCCTTCTGCTGACCATGTTGTCTCTTTAATCATATGAAATGCATTAAATCAACCATGAAATCTGATCCCACACTTGAATTAAGACAAATAGCTCCTTTAATGCTGCCTGAAGCATCATCTAGCTATGAAACAATTTCCACTTTTATAACATGTAGCTTAGAATTCAACAAAAATGTCCTCCTTCTACTTGTTTTGCCCTTGCTGAATGTTGACACTTTGTAATTGATATTTTGCAGAGATTCCCCTTTGAAAATATTTCCCTTTGTCTCTCAAAATTGGTCCACTAATTCATAATATGCTCCTACAGCAGTTTCGTAACACGCTACGAAACTGCTGATCATTAGGCATCACTTACAGCAGTTTCGTAGCACGCTACGAAACTGCTTTGTAATTACAAAAACACAGCTTTGAACCAAAATTTTTCATTTTGAGCCTTTTTCTATCTTCAAATGTCTCTTTTCATGTGCCTTGAAGCTTTTCAAACTGAATATGTATATATATATAGACTCCATTCTTCAAGGTATGTATGCAATATGTAACCTTGGCATTTGTGAAAGAATCTTCAAGTAACAAGGAAGAAGAGATGTATGCCAATCATTGGCAATGAAGAAAACATCCTCCTCATAAGCTCTACAAAATTTTCACTATTTTGCTCTGATTTAAAGATTGTTCAGCTGTTGCCACATCTACACAAGGCAGAATGCGGTCAAGGGCGGTATTTTCTATTGAAGGTGCTTCAGTGTGAACATTTTTCCCATTCTTTCCATATGCCTCCACAAAACACCAATTAGGAATATCTGTTGTGCCAATCAGGAACCATCCTTTTCTTTGATATGCTCCCAAGAGTAATTACTTTTAGCTGTCTCTGCAATCTTAGCCAAATGATCATGGGTAAAAGTAGTGCCGCATGGGTTGCTTGGATTGATAATAACCATTGCCACTATGTTGCTGTCTGCAATTGTATGAATCCCTGTGTAATGCATCAAACTAAATTGAGAAATTTTGGCATTAGTATTCTTAAGTGATAACAGGGCCCGTGCAACCAGCAGTGCGTCCGAGAGCAGCAGTTACTATTCCAGCAGGAGAGGCTGTAGGGAGGGCCATCCTTCGCGACTTGGATGTATCCGAGACCCTTGCAGTGTTGCAGGATCAGATCGAGGGTCTCACCCTTGGTATTCTTGACGTGAGGACCGATGAGCTACCTCTGAGATTACAACACCATACCACTGGCGTGCCAAGCCGATGGACCAGGCTCTTACGCATGATTGCACAGGTGGTGACTAGTTATCACCAGCATCATTAGATTAGGGTGCCCCCTTGCATTTTGAGTTTTTGGGTCATATGACCGATTTTGTCCTGGACACAGAACACTATGTACAAACTATAAACAGTCATATATATATTTTTTATTTTCGGAGTTTTATTTTGGTTAAGTTATATGATCCTGATGCAGTTATTGATAAAATGCTTTCCTTTTACAAATGTTGCAAATGTCTATCTAACACATAATTTGCTAATGAATCGGTTAATGTGTTTAAGTTTTTGGAAATATGTTGATATTGGATAGAATTGAACTGTCTTTCCAAAATCTTGACCCTTAGGAACATGCGATAGATAGCTAGATTTTGAATGGAATAGATGCCTATAAGTTGTAGAATGACGAGCTGTGATTCTAGCATGACGACAAGTCGGCATATGCCATGTGCGATGGCATCAGAAAGGAGTTCTATCAACGTGCTATATTCAGTTATTTTGTTCATTGATTGACCAATACACACCCCTCTGAAACTCACTAACTTGCCGCTTGGATCAAAGATAGCCCAAGCTGTAGAAGATAAGTTCCGTGAACTACGACTCGCCCCGTCAGCGTATCCAAAAAATGATTCCAATAGGTTCGACATCTGAAACAAAATGTAAAAGTGGATTACCTAAAAAAAACAATCACTCTTAATGAAAACAAAAATGTAACAAAAGCATATGGAGAGGTTACCATGCCGAGTCAAGCATAGTAACGCTTAAGGTACAACCCGTTTCGGGGTTGCGACAGTGGAATCCCATCATAATCTACTAGCTCATAGGCTCCTTTTGCTAACACACACTTAACAATGTAGGGACCCATCCACAAAGACTGGAACTTACCTGCTCCCAAGTTATCGGATTCCTGATCGTAAAGCAAGACCAGATCACCTTCTGAGAAAACGTGGGGCTTGACATTCTTGTCAAATTGTGCTTTGACCCATTTCTTATGTGCTTTGTTAGCTAAGGCGGCATCATGATGGGTTTCATCCAGTTGGATCAACTCTAAGAAATGAGCCTCTTCCTCTGAAGTTCCGGGGAGGAGGTCAACTGCGAGCTTGAGAGGCGAAATTTCGCATTGAACTAGTAAGATTGCTTACGGGCCATACACTAGCTGAAAGGGTGTAAATCCGGTCGCATTTCTTATCGATGTCCGGTATGCCCACAAGGCTGAGTACAGGATTAGGTGCCAATTCCATTTATGGACTCCAATCATCCTTTGCAGCATGCGTTTCAGGACTTTGTTGATCGCTTCAACTTGCCCGTTAGCTTGCGGATAATACGGAGTAGAGCTATCGTGGGGCAGTCCCAATTTGGTGGCCAATTCAACCATCATGTGATTACGGAAATGCGATCCATGATCTGTGACTATAGCTTGTGGAACGCCGAACCTGGCGACTACATGATTGAAAAAGAAAAGAGCGGTCGTTTCGCCGTTGTTGTTTAATGTAGGCAGCGCCTCGGCCCATTTCGTAAAATAGTCAACTACGACTATGATATACCCATCCCCCCCGGCCAAGGTGGGGTTACATTGCATGAAATCTATGCCCCATTTGGTGAATGGCCCAACAGCAACTATTGGCTACAAAGGTGCGGGTGGTATTCTGGTTTTGCGGTCGAAGATTTGACAAGCATGGCAACTTCTGACTGCGGTTATGCAATCTTTGAACATTGTTGGCCAGAAGTATCCTGCTCATAAAATATTTTGTGCTGTAGCATAACCAGATTGGTGCCCCCCACATGCGCCTGAATGACAATCATTCAGGACTTTTTCGGCCTCCTCATGGGTGAGGCACCTTCGCAGAACAGTATCAACACCACGATGGTATAGTGTATCACCGACGATCATGTAGTCTTTTGCTTGGTATTGAATACATCGTTGTTCTGAGCGAGAGGTATTAGACCTATACATTTGGGTTTGGAGATAAATGATTATATCTCCATACCATGGATCACTTGAAGATATCAGAAACAAAAATTCATCCACGATTGTTGCTTTAGATGTTGAATCGTTGGACGACGATGGGAAATCACATAGTAATTCTGTGAAAACTAGAGCTTTCTTTGATTTGGATTTTACGAATTCCAGATCAAACTCTTGCAAAATTGCTATCCACTTTGAATATTTTCCCCCAAGCAACTGTCGCGACAAGATGTAAGTCATGGGGTTGCAATCTGACAAAATGGTAGTTTTTCAAAAGAGAATATAGTGTCAAAATCTCTGTATTTCTTGAACAACAATGAGAGCTAGCTTTTCAACATATGAGTACTTGCTTTCTGTATCATTTAAGTTTCGACTTAAATAATAAACAGGATGTTCGATTCCATTGTCTTCTTGAACTAAAACCATTGCGATGGTCGTATCTGCTGTAGCCAGATACAGGTTAAAGTCTCTTTGATAATCAGGAGCGTACATTAATGATGCTTTTATTAGGGATTCCTTTAGAGCATCAAAGGAAGCTTGCGCGACTTGATCCCAGTTGAAGGGTACTTCATTTTTCAAAAGACGCATATAGCCTTTAGCAAGTTCAGTGTAATTTGGAATGAACCTCCTCAGAAATATTGCTCTCAAATGTTTTGATGATCGGTCCACTTTCACGAGTGAGCCGGAAGATCGTCGAGGTATGGTTGAACGATGTTCTTGATGTCATGGAAGGCATAATTCATTGCCCTCTAAAAATTTGCCCCTGCGTTCTTTAAACCAAAAGGTAGCTTATGGTACGCGAATGTGCCCCATGGACAGATAAATGTAGTCTTTGACTGGTCCTGTGGGCGGATATTTATTTGATTATACCTGAAAAATCCATCCATAAACGAAAAGATTTCGCATCCAGTGCATTCATCAATTATCTGGTCGATGAAGGGTGTAGGGTATTTATCCTTTGGACAAGCTTGATTTACATCCCTGTAATCGATGCACACTCTAATTGTTCCTTGCTTTTTCATCACAGGAACAATGTTCGATACCCAATCAGTTAAAGGAACCGGGTAAATGAAACCAGCATGGAGAAGTTTTTCAACTTCTACCTTGATGGCAGTATCTTTCTTTGGGTGCACCTTCCGAAGCCGTTGTCTTACTGGTTTGACATCTAGATACATCTTAATTTCGTGTTCAACTATGCTCAAGTCAATGCCTGGAATTTCTTCATATGACCATGCAAAGACATCTCTGAACTCGCGAAAGAGAGTGTAATATACTTCTAGTTCTGATGAAGAACAAGATTTGCCGACATGAATATTTTCTACAACATCTGGTTTGGTCGAGATATTTATGGCAATAGTTTCTTCAATATTGGACAGATTTCGCTCGAAATCCATCGTATTTACAGTATTTGATAGAAAATCAAAGACTGATGGATGATTAAGGTTGTCGGAGTAATCTTCATTGTAATCCAGAAGATGGGAATGATGGTGGTAATCTTCACATGGTGCCCCATCTATGTTCATTGACTGAATAATTCCTTCCTCTGTAGAATGTACATGTGACCAAGGATCTGAAGAGGTACCATACTCTTTAGACATATCTACCCAAATGCTTGATGAGCGTTCATTAGGGTTTTCCTCCCATGCCGAGAACATTGATTGCTACAATATTTCTATTGGGATTGGAGGCCACACCTGGTGACGATCCATGCTAATATCATGTTCGGACATCTTTTGAACGGAAGATACCATATTGCAGGTTCCCATCACTGCCACTTCCACCAGGTTGTTCGAAGGCGGTAGGGCAAAAGTACCCATCAATGCAGGGTCTTTTAGTAGACCTACTCCGATATTTTGAAGCGACTGAGAGCTTCCGTGGATGATCGGAATGCTTCCCGTAACTTGTGAACTATTGGGGAGAAATGTCTGTTGGTCGACGATTGTAATTCCTCCTTGGAAGGGAAATGCAATCTTTATGAAGTATGTCTACACAACAGCAACCATAGCATAAATCCAGGGCCTTCCCAGTAGGATGTTGTAGTCGAGCTTTCCATCAATAACTTCAACATCAATTTCTATTGTTTTGCCCCCCAGTTCGACTTGAAAGTTACTTAAAATCTCGTATGGAGCGTATGTTCATCCATCAAATGCTTTTAATGTTGTCGATGATCGCGACAAGGGTGGTGAGCCTAAAGTTTTCCAGCAACTCATTGACATAATACATGTAGATGCCCCCTCATCAATAATTGTTCGATGAATAGTTATGTTGAGGGATTTCACTTGAATGAGGAAAGCGAGCTGAGCTAGTAACTACAGGTCATATCCTTTATGATTAAAGGCCACAAGATTGGAATCTGTTGGGTCAATCCCACCTATTTTTGATAGTAAAGCTTGCTTTTGGGAGGGGAAATTTTGCAGTACCTCAAGTGTTTACATAGAGGACGGCGATTGGGCCAAGTCCTCTACTATATTATAATTCTGTGCCGCTCTGGCACGAAGATTAAACGTCGATTTGTGTACAACTCCCTTTGGAGGCTTTATCGTTAGCTCGGGAATGATGGGTGGCACAACTTCAGTCGAAGTTGTTGTCAAACTACTAGGTTGATCAGTAGCCTTGTTGTTCGACAACTGTGGATTCCCGTAATCTTTATTCCTTGTCGATATCAAAGCATCATTTTGTTGTTTCGAAATGGACAACATAAGGACTTGGGATGGGGAAGCATTGTCACTAGCAACCAGATTGGTTCCTGGGTCTAGAAATGGATCAGTCAATACTGCTGAGGTTTTTGAATTCTTAAATAATTTCTTAACTTCAACTTTATATGGACAATCTCTCATCTAATGATCCTCATCGCATATAAGGCATGGCTAAGTAGGTTTCTTTTGCCCAGAAGGGTTTGCAGAAGATTTTTCAAGAGATGAATCATCCTGTTTCTTCTTTTTTCTCTTCCCTGTCTTCTTGCCTCTTGGTTGCTTCGGTTCTTTGCCTTTGTCAATTGACACGGCATTAACCTCCGAGGCTAGAAGTTCTTCATTTGCATTTTTATCAGAAATATTACAGGCTTTCTTAGATGTAGCCTTTGTCGATTTCGTGCTCATTGTACCTATCATGCCATCGTCGGTATGAGAGTATTTGTTTGATTTAGGAGGAGTAGGAACAGAAAATTCTGGTCTTGGAGCATCAGGGATTTTGTCATAGAGCATGCCAGACTGAGTATAGATCAAGTCTAGATATTGTGCATAAGCAATGACCTGCTCTTTAGTGACGACCCCTCCCTTTGCCACTTTTTTTGTTATAGAAGGTGTTGGGTCCCTATAATACTAGTGATTACCCCATTACTATTGTAGTTATACCCCTTATTAATATTTTTGTGCCCCTATTGCCTCCATATTGTTATTACTGTGCCCCATAGAATCCCTCTATTGTTATTTTTGTGGCTTTATATTATTATTGTTAGGTCGGCTGGATTATAATGTGACTCCTTAGACTCCTATATATAGAAATGAGGTTTTGTCATTTGTATCATCCAAGAATTTTTCATTTATGTAATGTAAAGGAGGTTTCCCCCTCGAAGAGGCTGAATTCTAAGGCGTTGATCTATCTTTTCTATCTTTTCTTCAGCTGGTTTCATAACATTTGGTATCAGAGCTTTGGATTCTAGGGTTTCGCTGCTCCAAACAGGTCATCATGGAATTTGTTATCTCAAAATCAAGCCCTGGAAGGCTGCTGACCAGGAAGACTTCAAGTAACTATTTCAGACCAATCTTTTGACTAAGGCTTAGCCTCCTTAGCCTGAGAGGGCTCTCTCAAAGGGTTATTGATTTTGACTATTAATAAGATGGCTAACTCTCTTGAAATAACATTAACAAATATGAAGGCTGGACAAACATTACATAAGTTTCCATTGGGCTTATGGAGTCAATCAAACCTCAATAAATAATGATATTGCTTTAACATAGAAGTCAGGGCATGTGACATTTAAATGTTCAAAATACAACTCTTATGAAACCACAGTTCATAGATGAGTACAGGAAGTCAGAGCAGCATAAGTGAATTCTGAGTGATTACTCATCTAAGCAACTGAAAAAAGACATGAAGGACAAAGTAAAGTAACACATCTTGAACATGGAAATGTTGTATGAATCCTGAGAAGAAAAGCATATAACTTATATTACTGAACTCTGTTCTTTACATAAGCCAAAACAGCACTCTGTTTTTATAAAATATCCAACCCTCATTACATAGATGTTCCAGCTATATATAGAAAATCCTTATTCTAACTACTTCGAGCTTCCTCCTCCCACATGAGGGGAACTCGAATTCTACCTATGATGACACCTATCTGCTTTACAACAAACTATTAAATACAATTAGTGCTAACTGGAGTTCTAAAGAGTTCTAATTTGACTATGACTCTAACTCTATCTTCTTCGTAGAATGATTCCTTCTTGTTTTTTGACACTTGGACTCCTTGCAGTTTGGCTGAGATGGCTGAGATGAGTATTTAAAGCTCCATGTTGGCCTCGGATGCTGAATACTTTAACTGCTCAGTGATGTTAGGTGATATCCCTTGCTTTTCGGTTCCAGTCCTCCATAACTTCGAATATACAGCAGCATGTTTTTAGCCCTTTTAATAACCCAAAAATATAGGACATCACCATGTTCCTGATGTGTTGGAGGCTTCATCAATGGCCAGGTGTGCAAGCCAAAATTTCTTGTATGCAACTCATTCAATACCCTATGACCGGTAATAAAGTGGCTTTATAACAGAAACCTCAAACTTGAGTTAAAGCATTCTACCTTTTAAAGGTACAGCTGTCTTGATCTGAATGGTTGTGATGGCTTCATATGGTCCCTTACATGTCCTTTAGGTGTTTCCTTTTGAAAATTCCCTCACATATTACCACACTGTTTTTCTGTGTTGAGAACACCACCTACAGCAGTTTCGTAGCGCGCTACGAAACTGCTGAATTGTTTAAACAACTTGTCTTTTTCCTGAGGTATTTACCACCTAGACATTTGATTGCCCAAAACTCCTTTTTATCTTTGATACATATAGCAGGGATATACATGTCCTCAAAACAATAAAACTAAGCAAAATTTGACAAAATTTGGAACAAAACCTTTCCTTGAACAGTAACTTCATTTCGCAGCTAACTGGTCTAACTGTGCCTTCAAGTCTTCAACTTTCTTCCTCATAGCTTTATTTTCAGCTCTTAGATGCATATTTATCTTTCTGATGAATTTGGCCTCCTTAATTGCGGGAACTGTCCATGTGTAAACATCGGCTACTGAATCCACCTGGTTTACTAGGTTTTCACTTCCTTTCATCACAGCTTTACGATAATTTGCATACCTGACTGCAGACTCCCTAGTGGCATTCTTCACCTGAGCAATCTCATGTTTAGCTGCTTCTAACTGGTTCCTTATAGCTATAATATTACCTCCTTGAGATATGATGACTGTTCTTTTTGTGTCTTTTTTCTTAATTTTCTCTGCCTCCTCTGTTCTGGGCAATTCCTCGGCTTCCTCTGTTCTGGGCAATTTCTCAGCTTCCTTTACTTGCTTCCTTGTAATAGGTCTCTTGGGTTTGAAAATGAATTCTTCACCTGGTTCATCAAACTTCAGCCTTTTTGAGGCCTTAGGCTTCTTGGTACTTTCTGGTGATGACTGTGTCAAATCAATATGCACTGGTTCAATTAGCTCAAACTCAATGGCTTCCAATAAATCATTCAGGCTTGCCTTAGATACTGGGCTTTCTTCAAAAGCTAAGGCTTTACCTTTTTCTTTACTTATTTGGCTTCTTGTCCTTACCCTTGACACTGTTTCAGATCTACTTGTTTCAGGTACAGTCCTCTTATGCTGAGCTTCTTCTTTTGTTGATTGCTGACGAGGTTGTTCTTTAATGATCAGTGGCTTCACTGGTTTTCTTTGTTGTAACTTGGCTTGCTTTTTATCTCTTGCCTCTTTTTGAAGCTCAGCTATCGTGAGTTCTTTGACTGGTTGTGGAGTAAGTCCAGTTTTGCTTTGGAAACCAGCCATGAAGATGAACGAATTCCAGTCTCTGCCTATCTGCTGAAGGCCATCTAAAACTAACAATTTAACCAAACCATGGTGAAATAAAGAAGTTTCACAATCTTCTTTCCTCAGCTGCACCTTATCACACATTTTACTCAAACTGCGAAATAAGTAAAAAGGAATTTCTATGGAAGCTTTCCCAGTGAAATGTAAAAGCAGCTTGAAGTGATAAGAGTAGACCTTATTGTATCTTCCTTCACAGGTCAAGTATTTCTGAATACAGGTGAGAAGAAGGGCATAATGCTCCTTGACATAGTTTCTGGGCACTGCTTTTGTTAGGTCTTCATTCACATATGCCTCTTTTAAAAACTCTTTGCATGGATTCATATCAAACTTAAAATTCTTAAACCACTCTTGCCGCCCTCTTGGAATCTCTGTTACAGCAGCTATTGCCTCCGGAGACACTTGAACTTCTAACATAGCTATTTTTGAATTTAAACCGGTGAAGTTTAAAGCAAACTCTTTGGTTACCTGCACATGTCCTCCTTACAGCTTTTTACAAAAGTTCCAACACCCGACATCTTTGAATGCTTTCTTCACACCTTCATCTCTCAATGCTATATCCAAACCTTCGGGCTCGGTTCTCTGGCATTTTCTAGATCTGTGTTCTTTCCTCTCCATTTTGCTTTTGAAATCTTCACACACACAATGACCAATAGCTTCAGTTCAAATGGCGGATTAGTTCTCTTTAACTCGGCCTCGCTTGTAATCAGGCTCGCTTGAAAACAGCCTCGCTTGAAAACTCAAATACATCATCATACGAGCTTGTCACTTATGCATCACTTATGATCATCATAAAGATCCATGCACGGCAAAATCCATTGGAATAATATTTCGGTGCATTTCAACAAATCTATTGATGGGGTGGTGACTAATGAGCGTTTAGACATGCTACGGGAGGGTACACAAACTGACATGAGAGGACAGAATTGGTGACTCATCAACAGACTTGACACTTTGGGAAAGATTCGCTGCGAAATGCACGAATCCCCGATTTCGCAGCGCAGTTAGTTTTGAATTCTAATAATGTGCTGCGAAATGGCTTAATGATCATGCGCTGCGGAATGGCTAAACAATGATTACGCTGCGAAACTGGCCAATAGGAGATTACACTGCGAAATCACGAAAAGAATCGGTGACTAGGATATGACAAGACATGACTTATGAAACCATGATGGTGGAGGAGAACCAATAGAATTCGAGTCTAATCTAAATCAAACACCTTTAAAGCTCCAACCCTAAGTAAGAAACATACAACGAAAACAATTTGCCACAGACTTTTGACATTGAACTAGGACAAAAGATTATATGCAAATTTTCTTTTTCTTTTTTTTAAATTCTAAGTGATAACAGAATTTTCGCTATAACATTTTTTCTGTGACGTTTCAGAAGTAAAAAAAAAAACCCATTTGAGAAGAAATCACGCTGAACCTTGGGTCCGAATTTCAGAGCTTTTTGCATGATATTTGCGGAGATATGATCTGAGGAAGTTGGTATTTTTGCAGACTCCTGAATTACATTCAAAACAGGTGACCTGGAGAAAATCGTCATAACTTTCTCTCTGGGGATCGGATTGAAGTTTCGTAAGAAGGTACAGAAAGAGGACAGACTGTAGTTTCTTGTATGTGGTTTTCAAATCCAAAGGTCGAAACAGTGACTCGTGGCACGTCGTACAAATTCACTCTACTGAACTAGTCTATAATCAAGTCACTGTGGGAGATTTCGCATAACTCTTCCTTGGAGAATCCAATTTGGGTCAGACTTGTGGCATTAGAAAGAGGACACAGAGGGCTACTACAGGTCACAAATTCAGAGCTAGATAATCATAAAGTACAAAGATACATCAGAGGCAATATCGAGCTCCTACAAAGTGAAAAAAGGTGTGTAGATTTTCTTTAATTTTTGCTTAAGCTTGGTTTGAAAATTTATTTTGAAGGAATTCAAAGAGCATATTAGAGAATTATTATCGGTAACTGATGCCCTGAGGAAAGAAAATTCAAACACCTAGTAAGGAACCTGAAAGCTCTAGCATGACTCATGAAGAAGAAGAAGAAGAAATGCTATATGATATATCAAAATTACAAGAACAAGTGCAACAAGTGTCACTTGCAGAAAAAGCAACAGAATCTAAGATGGATGGTTTAAGGAAAGATGTAGAAGCTAAGATGGATGGTTTAAAGAAGGGTGTAGAAGCTAAGATGGATTGTTTAAAGAAAGGTGCAGAAGCTAAGATGGATGGCATGGAAGCTAAGGTGAATGGCATGGACACTAAAATTGATGGCATGGATGATAAGATGGAAGAATTGAAGATAAATATGAATAAGTTGCTACAAGAAATGGTCACTAAGGGTGAAAGGGTACTAAAGGAAACTCATGATGAGAACAAAAGAAATGTTAATCATGATTCCATAGACTCTAATGTTGGATCAAAGACTCACCATATTCCAAAAATCGATATGAGGAAGTTTGATGGCAAGGATCCCGCCACATGGATATTACAGATGGAGCAATTCTTCGATCTCAATAATGTGCAAAACACACAAAAGGTACGTATGGAAACTTTATATTTGGAACCAAATCAGTTTGTATGGTATCAATGGCTTTTCTCTCGTAAACAATTTATCACTTGGGCAATTTTTACGGAAGAATTGATAGCACATTATGAGGATACAAAAAGCAACACTTTTTTTAGCCAATTGATAAGTCTCAAACAAAAGGGTTCAATAATGGAGCACATTGAGGAGTTCCAAAAATTGAACATAAGGGTAAAAGATATTCCAGAGGAGCATAGGATTGATGTGTTCATAGGGTCTTTAAAGGATAATATCCAACATGATGTTTGCCTTTGGGAACCTGATTCATTAGAGAAGGCATTCAGGTTAGCAAGAAAAATGGAAAGCAAAATTATGGCAACCAGGAAGCATACCACTCACAACTATAAAGACGGAAGTGTTGTTGCCCTAGTCTTCCACAACCTATAAGGTTGACACCACAACAATTGGAAGAAAAAAGAGCAAAAGGGCTTTGTTACAGTTGTGATAGCAAATACACTAAAGGTCATAAGTGTGCTGAGAAGAAATTATTCTACATAGATTGTGAAGAGGAAGAAGAAAAGGAGCAAGAAAGGTCAAAAGAAGAGGATATACTCCAGGAACAAAGCCTAGATAAAGAAGAAATGAATCCGACCATATCTTGTAATGCATTGGCGAGAATTACCACTCCTCAAACCATCAAGATAGAAGGACAAATCAAGAAGAAAAAGGTAATAGTGTTGATTGATTCAGGAAGTACCCACAATTTTATTCATTGTAAGGTAGCAAAAGAATTGAATTGCTTCTTATATCCAGCACCAGAGTGTCAAGTGATGATTGCAAATGGAGGAACAATAAATTTCTCGGGAAAGTGCCATAATATCAAGCTATCCATGGGAGAATATGTATTGACTAGCCCAATGCTTTCCATTCCAATGGGAGGTGCTGATGTTGTACTAGGAGTCCAATGGCTACAATCCTTGGGTACAATAGCTTTTAATTTTCAAGAACTTTTCATGAAATTTTCTGTGGAAGGAAAGGAAGTTGAATTAAGGGGTATTGCAGGGAAACCGGGAAAGATAATCAGCTCTAACGGTATGACAAAGCTTCTAAAAAAGGAACAAAGAGGTGTAATTGCACAATTATGTTCGCTAGATGTTTCCACATTGGAATCATCTATTTCTCCAGATCTCCAAAAAGTCTTGGACAATCATTCCAAGGTATTTGAGACTCCCAAAGGTCTCCCACCTATGCGTGATCATGATCATGCTATTCATCTGATTCCAGGAAGTGTTCCTCCAAACATCAGGCCGTACAGATATCCCTATGCCCAAAAGAGTGAAATTGAATGTATGGTTGCAGAAATGCTAGAGGCTGGTATAATTCAACCGAGTCAAAGTTCTTTCTCTGCTCCAGTAGTATTGGTGCACAAGAAGGATGGATCATGGCGCATGTGTCCGGATTATAGGGAGCTCAACAAGCTCACTATTAAAGATAAGTTTCCCATTCCTGTCATTGATGAATTACTGGATGAATTGCATGGATCAATTTACTTCACCAAGTTGGATCTTCGTTCGGGATATCATCAAATCAGAATGAAGATTGAAGACATTCCAAAAACAGCATTTAGAACTCATGAGGGTCATTATGAATTTTTGGTCATGCCTTTTGGCCTTACCAATGCACCTTCAACATTTCAAGGTTTGATGAATTCAATTTTCAAACCATTCCTTAGAAAATTTGTGTTAGTATTTTTTGATGATATACTAATCTACAGCAAGTCTTGGAAGGATCATGTTGAACATGTTGACAGGGTGCTACAACTATTGGAGGAGAAACAATTATATGCAAAAAGATCCAAATGTTTCTTTGGAGTACAAGAGGTGGAATATCTGGGTCATATTGTATCTCATGAAGGAGTTAAGGTAGACCCTAGCAAAATTAAAGCCATTAAGGAATGGAAAATTCCCACATCCATAAAGCATCTGCGAGGATTTCTTGGGTTGACAGGGTATTATCGCAAGTTTGTTAAGAATTATGGGAGAATAGCAGCACCTCTAACAACATTATTGAAGAAAGATGCATTTTCATGGACTCCAGAAGCAACAAAGGCCTTTGAACATCTTAAAGAGGCAATGTGCCAAGCACCGGTCTTAGCTACACCGGACTTCACAAAAACCTTTATTGTGGAATGTGATGCTTCAGGAAATGGAATTGGTGTTGTTTTAATGCAAGATGAAAGACCCATTGCTTTTGAAAGTCGTCCAATCAAGGGAAAGTTTTTACACAAAGCTATTTATGAGAAGGAAATGTTGGCAATACTCCATGCACTTAAGAAATGGCGACCCTACCTAATGGGAAGACACTTCAAGGTAAAAACGGATCATGATAGCCTTAAATACTTTTTAGAACAAAGATTATCCTCTGAAGAGCAACAAAAGTGGGTCACAAAGATGTTGGGTTATGACTTTGAAATCATCTACAAAAAAGGGAAGCAAAATGTGGTGGCAGATGCACTCTCAAGAAAGGATGAGGATGTGGAAGCATTGTTGTGCGCCATTTCTATTATCCAACCAGATTGGATAAACGAAGCAAGGGAGGAATGGAAGAATGACGAAGAAGTGTGGGCACTTATTCGAAAGTTACAACAAGATTCCAGTATGTCTGATACATTTAGCTGGCAAAATGATTCGTTATGGTACAAAGATCGCTTATACCTCTGTAAGAATTCCCAGCTAAAACAAAAGATTCTTATGGAATTGCACACTTCTCCCTTAGGAGGGCACTCAGGATTTTTAAAAACTTACCACAGGGTTAAGAAGGATTTTTTTTTGGATGGCCTTAAATCAGATATTCAAAAGTTTGTGGCGGAATGTTTGGTTTGCCAACAAAATAAAGTTGAAACAATTAAGACACCAGGTCTATTACAACCTTTATCCATTCCAAGCCAACGTTGGGAGGAGGTTTCAATGGATTTTATCACAGGTTTACCCAAGTCTGAGGGAAAGAGTGTCATCATGGTGGTAGTTGACAGACTTACCAAGTATGCACACTTTTGTGCATTATCACATCCATTTAAAGCCAGTACAGTTTCTACTGCATTTATGGAAACAATTCAAAAGCTACATGGAAACCCAAAGATTATTGTAAGTGACAGAGATCCCATTTTCACTGGAAATTTTTGGACAGAATTATTTTCTTGTCTTGGTACTCAGTTAGCTCATAGCTCATCTTATCATCCTCAATCTGATGGGCAAACTGAGATAGTAAACAAATGTTTGGAAGGATATCTTCGTTGCTTTGTATCTGATAAACAGACACAATGGGTCAAATGGTTGCCTCTGGCTGAATGGTGGTATAACACTTCCTTCCATACAGCAACAAAAATGACCCCATTTATGGCACTTTATGGGTATCAACCACCATCCATCACATCATATTTAAGAGAAAATTCTAAGGTTCAGGCAGTGGAACATCACATCGAACATCAACAACAAGTCCTCCAACTCTTAAAGGATAACCTCGTGTTGGCACAGAATAGAATGAAACAACAGGCAGATCAACATCGCAGTGAAAGAAGTTTTGATGTAGGTGATTGGGTATTCCTACGGCTACAACCATATAAGCAAATGTCCCCCAAGCAAGCTAAGAAGGATAATAAATTATCACCAAAGTATTATGGTCCGTACAAGGTGTTGCAAAAGATTGGTACTATGGCATACAAATTGGAGCTTCCTGCAGCTTCTCGATTGCACCCAGTTTTCCATGTTTCATGTTTAAAGAAGGTTATAGGCGACAAGCTCCCAGTTCAAACAATATTGCCAGAACTTGACGAGGAAGGAAAAATTATATTGGAACCGGAAGCAGTCATAGAAACAAGAACTCGACAGCTACGAAATCGATCAATTTCAGAGTATCTTATCAAGTGGAAGAACTTATCCACTGAAGATTCCACATGGGAGGATGAGAATTTTATGCAGAAGTATCCAGAACTACTCAAGCGTTGAGGACAACACTTTTTTGAAGGAGAGGGGCATGTTGGGTCCCTATAATACTAGTGATTACCCCATTACTATTGTAGTTATACCCCTTATTAATATTGTTGTGCCCCTATTGCCCCCATATTGTTATTACTGTGCCCCATAGAATCCCTCTATTGTTATTTTTGTGGCTTTATATTATTATTGTTAGGTCGGCTGGATTATATTGTGACTCCTTAGACTCCTATATATAGAAAGGAGGTTTTGTCATTTGTATCATCCAAGAATTTTTCATTTATGTAATGTAAAGGAGGTTGCCCCCTCGAAGAGGCTGAATTCTAAGGCGTTGATCTATCTTTTCTATCTTTTCTTGAGCTGGTTTCATAACAGAAGGTAACAAAGACTTAATAAACCATTCAGCTAGTAGCTAATCAGGGACATATGTTTTTACCATTCTACGACGACGTCGCCATTCATGAATATGATCAGATATGTGAGTGGCCATCGTTTGGTTGAAATTGGTAAGAAGCTTTTTCCCTGTTTCATACCTTATCGGTAATTGAAAATGGGTTTAAAAGGCTGTAGCAAGGGTGCTGAAGTTATTGAATGAAGCTTTAGGCAATTCGATGTACCATTTTGCTGCCGGACCAGTTAACGTTCGCTGACAAAGACGAAGCCTAATCGAATCATAATTTAGAGTGTTGTAGGAACACCATAGATGAAAGGTCATCACATGAATTGACGGATCTTCACCCAGATTTCCATTAAATTTAGGAATATCTGGCAGAAATTTATGAGGAATCGCTGGCCAGCAAGGGGCATAAACAATTGGATCGTTTGTTAGCCGATTTAGATCTGGTAACTCTAAAGTCGTCACGAAGGGCAACTGTTGATTCAGGTTCGGCGAAGCATACCCAGGATAAGATGGGATTTCCTGAGCAGTGGGTCTTTGCATACTAGCATAATGCATTTGATGCTGATAATTTTAATAAGGTTGCTGGGCATAACCAATTTGGGATGACTGGTGATAACCGTTTTGAATATATGGTTGCCTATTACCTACAAAGTTTTGTTGCTCAGGTCCTTGGTAAGCTTGTTGGAATTGCGGCTATTGATGTTGCACTAGCCATGGTTGTGAAACCATTTGCTGTTGCCCAATACTGGACATTTGACCAAGATGAGGGGTAATAGTACCTGTTTGAGCCTGAGTCGCTCCAGTTAAGGAGCCTCTAATCAGCGATTGCAGTTGTGTCGCGGAGACAAGAGGCTGTTGTACAATGACCTGAGAAACTTGAGGTTGGCATGCAACAGGAAATGCTTGTACTTGCGACACTGTCATAATAGCTGGTGTAGTGGGGATATTCGACATAGGTAGACTCGGTTGCATTGAGTATACAACTCTTGGTTGTTGAGGCAGTATTGGCACCCAACCGCTGGATGTGATTCCAATTTGACCTGCATTTAGTTGTGAACTCTCATATGGTTATTCTCCCAGAGGGAACAATGAAAGGGTATAATGCCCCCCATATGGTGGAAATCTAGTGCTCAAAGGAATGATTGGCCTTTGGAGACCAGACTGCCCAAATTGACATTGTTGTGAAGGATCAATTTGTTGAGATTCAACATAAGAGATTCCAGATACTATTCCGGACGAACAAACGGGAATAGACCATACTATTGAAAAAGTCCCTGGGTGGACTCCTTCTAGTGGTTGAGAGCTAGTTGGGATAGATGGTATACCAGCGAACATCGTCGGAGTGGTGACAGGAGGTTCTGCTACCGCTGTATCGGACGACATTGTCCTGGATGTCGATGGTTGTCCAGACATATCGAGTCTATCCAAAAGACTTCCTAGCGATTCTACAAGAACTTGCAATGAAGGGGTATTAACTTCTGAAGTAGAAGGATATAGGTGGATCCCAGTTCCAAAATGCGATGGAGTACTGGATGGAAGATCCTTCGTAATCTCTTCTATAGCAATCAATCTAGGTGGAAGAGGCAGACCGTCAGGGCCGTAAAATATTTCTGGTGCTAAAGAAGGTATAGATTCCGCAGCGACAGATGCTAGAGGGGTAACACCTTCCGAATCAACCCTGGATGGAGCTGGTTCAGGAATAGAAGTGTTTACTGTTACACTAGGATCAGTTCTAATGTCCTCTTGTAACTGTGGAACTTCTTCTGTAGAGGCAGGGATACCAGAAATGGTTGGAGTAACTAGAGTCTCAGAGGATGTTGAAACACAAGTTTCAAACAAACCAGGAGACTTTGACCCAGTTAAACAAGTTCACTTGGCCTAGAATGGTTTCATTTCTGGGGTCAAAGACGGTTGACTCGTCAGTCTCTGCGAATGATGGGGTTTTGATTGACTTTCTTCCACGATTGTAGATTACTTGATCAACTCAAAATAAGAGGGGAAAATGTTATTCCGAATTAAATGAATTTTAGACGCTTCGACACAACTTGCTTTTTCAATTTTTAAGAGTCGAGAAAAAGCTAAAGATGACTCTAGTCACCTTCGATTTTTAATGAGCCTGAAGTGTCAAGTGCTCAGATGGACCCTTTCCTTTAAGGATTCTGAAAAGGAACGAAAGAGACTACTCTCGAAATCTAGACAGAGGGATTACCAAACCAGTTGCAAAAGTGCAGAATACTTTTTACAGTACGGCAGTCAATCTTCCCGAATGCTGTGTTCAGTGCATTGCAATCGATAGGGCGGCAGGCACGGCTTCCTAAAGATAAAGGATATAGCCTATTGTGGTCTCCCAATATACTCGATGGTACGTGGGAACACAAGTCCATACTTGCACTTGTCTTCTCAAAGAGGAGGAATCACCCAACCTACAGTGAAAGTGACAGTTACCAGGCTTTACGACGCTGGAATACGTCTCTAGCCTAGACTTTTAGATGTTGTGTGTTAGGTTGCAAAGCATTTTTATGTTCATTGAATTTATTTTATAGTTTATCTTTCTTAAGAAGTTTTCCTTTAAGGTTCACCACGTGATGTAGATATACAATTCCTAAAATGAAATTTAAGATGACAAACAGTCGTTTAATCTTCTTTCTGCAATGAAAATCCTAGCTACTAAGGAAAGAGAAACGAAATCCTTTCAACATAGAGCAGAGAGCACACACTAGATGCACTGTCCTAAATCAAAATCAACAAGCAGTCTAAATGCAAATGCACATGCATGTATTTGTTTTCTGCTTTCTTAATGTGTGAATGACAAAAAGAATGCTAAGCAGAAATCTGAACTTTATCTTCTTTCAAAATGACAATACTAACGATTTTCTTTTCTAAAAAAAAAAGGAGACAAGACGACTCTTTGCGATTTTGAGTTGAAGACTGCTTTTGACACTTGAATTATTATTAATTCAGATCAAATACAAGAGTAACAGTGTAATCTACTATCAAAAGGAGAAGGATTCTTTTCTTTGACTGAAAATGAAACTTGTGACACTTTCAAATCCAAAGACGACAGTTCGATTAAGCTACCATTTTGTAAATGATAACTGTGAATGGAAAAAAATACATAAAAACATTCACAAATATTTGCACAATGGAGGTTGGATGATGCAAAGGAAGGGGGTTTCAATAGTGGTCTACGGATTACAGATAGCAAAACTCCTGAATAAAGCTGAAGAGAGTGAAGAAAAAACCAAAATCTAGTGGCAGAACTAGTCTTGTCTCATCATCGCACCTGTAACATAGGGAAATAGGGATGCATCCCACCTACTGCACACGAGAGGTGTGATGCATCCAGATTTCCAAGAAGAGAAGGTGCGATGGTCCAGGGACGAGACTTAAACTTGGTTTTTGGTCACATTTTGCAGCTTAGTTCAGGGATTTAGGTCGAGCAAATGATAGTCAGTAACTGCAAAGTACAGGGGCTGATATAATGAGGTTACTCAAGCTACCTCTAGGGCACTTACGATGTTTGCAAGTCAATTGTTCAGTTCATAAACAAACCCAGAGATTGACTGAAGTAGCATTGATCTACTTTGCACTTGCATAGCAAATGCAGTTCGAAGGCTAGCTGGATTAACTTCAGGCTCCGTCTGTGGTTTATGAATCAAACAAATAGAGACAAGCAATCAAACTAATCATTCCCCAATGGAGTCACCATTTTGTTATCGAGAAATCTAGTGTCTATTCAGAGCTGCTAGTCCCCCTAAGACGAGTAGCTATCTTAGAAACAAACAGATTAAAGTCACTTGTTTTTCCTTTACGAGAGAGAGATGAGAAAGAAGCCGAAAGTACCAACCTCAGTCTTCTGCTTGGCTCCTTGCTTGTTTCCTTTCTCCTTTGACAGAATCTCACCACTACTTCCTTACTTGTTCCACTTCAAAGAGCACCTATAGATTCACAGCAGCATAATACCATCAAAGCATTGAAATCTATCACTATAAACAATATAGGATCAAATATATTGACCATACAAATGCATATATCAACATAATATTCAGAGATACACAAGAATATGGAGGAAAACTCAAATGGATTTATTAGTAAAAGTAGTAGAAGAGAGGATTACAACCACTTGGTCTGACCCAACACCATCCTCCCAGCTTGAAAGCCCTCTTCACCTCACACAAAGCAAGATCACCCAACAATGTCTTCAAAGAGAAACCAGCAGCACCTCTTTGCAAATTACCAAATTCCAACCTTTGGATCTCTGGGATGAGGGATCCATTTATAGATATTTGTAGGGGGGTGAGTCAGCTTCTGGTATTTTGATTAGTGTCATCTCTCTGATAGTTCTTGGTTCCTGGTTCCACTTGGAGATTTCATGATCTCTTACTCATCCTTGGGCGAATTCAGGGAGGCAAGTGTCAAAGGAGCAGTTTCTAGAAGATTCTCAGGGTCTCCTCCTAGCAAACTTCTTGTGCCATTTGTCTGCTCTCGCTCATCGCACCCTATAGAAGAGCTTTCCAGTATGCATCGCACTTTTTTCATGTGGCAGGTGAGATGCATCGCACCCTTTGCACTGGGCAGTCTATATGGTCCTGCTTTGACCAGTTCTGAGTGGTTTTTCATGGAAAACTTCTGGGAGATGATGTAATCAGCTGACCTTGCTCCTTTAGGGTATGAAACAACACTTTTAGGGACTCAGAAGCCCTTGTTTTATGGACATATGTGATTGGGGTTGCAGTGCCCAAATATGTCTATAACAACTCTGTGAATGCCTTCTGTTGAGATTCAGACCAAAAGAATTTTTCTTTCGCTCCTCCCTTGGTGACTTGACTCAAGGGCCAAGTGATATGAGATAATCCCAACACAAACTTACTTTAGAAATTGGCAAGACCCAGAAAGTTGCGGAGCTCTGTCAGAGTGGTTGGAGCTGGCCAATCCCGAATGACTTGGATCATAGTTGGATCCACATGCACTCCCCATTCATCAATAATGTATCCCAGATATTGAACTTGGGTCATTCCAAAAGTGAATTTCTCCAAATTGGCACATAGCTTGTGTTGCCGCAGTGTTCAGAGAACATGTCGAATATGATGGAGGTGCTCTTCCCAACTCTGACTGAAGATCAGGATGTCGTCCAAGTATACCACTACAAATGAGTTGGTGAATGGCCACAAGATGTCATCCATCAGCCCCATGAAGGTTGTAGGAGCATTCATCAATCCGAAAGGCATAACCAACCATTCAGAAAGGCCCTCCTTGGCTTTGAAGGAGGTTTTCCACACATCGGAGGGTTCGATTGGTACCTGGTGATATCCTGAATTCAAGTCAATATTGTCGAAATATTTTGCCCCCTTCAGTTGGTCCAAAATGTCATCAATTCGTGGGATCGGGTACCTATTCCGGATAGTGATCTTGTTCAGCGCTCGATATTCAATACAAAAGTCTCCAAGTCCCATCCTTTTTATGTACCAACACGATCGGGCTCCCATAGGGCGATGAACTCGGTCGGATGTGACCTTTCTACAGCAGTTCCTAAATCTGCCTCTTTATTTCGTCGTTCTCCATAATGGAGTGCTGATAGATTGGTCCATTGGGCAGTGGTGCACCTGGGGTCAGATCGATGGAGTGCTTGACCTGGCAGTGCAGAGGCACCCCTGTGGGGGAGGTGAAGATGTCCTCGTACTCCTCCATGACCTTGTTCATCTGTTGTTTTCATGCAGAGGGGCCCTGTCTAGAGGTTGTGGCCACCATCTTCTTCTTTCCTTGAGGGCATATCATCAGGAAAACAAATTTCCTGGTTTTGGAAATGAGCTTACTGCATTGTTTTACAGTAACCAAAGAGATGGTGATAGGCGGTGCTACCTCCAGTATCCTGTATAACTTATTTCCCAAAGTAAATAGCACGAGGTCTTAACTCATACACAGCATGTCACTTCCACAAGTATGGTTGGCCTAATAATACATCACAAACATCAAGGGAAGCAATGTCACAAAACACCTCATCCGTGAAGGGCTTGATGTTGTATGGAAGGCGACACTTCTGGGTCACGCGAAGATCCCGTCCTTGTTGAAGCCACACGATGGTGCATGGTTGTGGATGTTCTGTGGTCGGTAAGCCCAGCCGCTTCATGACTTCTGCTGAAATGAGGTTCTTTTGGCTCCCGTTGTCGACAATGAACTGTAGCACAGAACCCTTTACCCACATCTGGGAGTGAAAGAGGTGCTCCTCCTCCTCTAGATCTTTGGGTTCCTCCTTCTGGACCTTCGTGGTAGCAACAGTGGCATTGGGCTCCACATCAATAATTTGCTTTCCTTTGTCATTCCCCTTATCGAGTTCTGAACCAAAGTCGGAACATGCATTTGATTCTGAAGACTTGAGCTCAGCCATCAGTGACTGCTTGGCCCGACACTCACTTGTGTTGTGAGTGGAGCTCTTATGGAACTCACACCACTTTCCCGTGTCCTTCTTCAGCTTTGTGGTGTTGTTCTTTGCTTGCGTCTTTGGTGGGTTGTCCTAGGCCACCTCGCCTTGGCTTTTTCCTTTGTTCAGTGGTTTAGGGGTACCTTTCCCTTGCTTTGGATTTGCAGATCCAAAGTCTCACTTCTTTTGTTTAAAACTCTACTTGATCTTGACAACGTATCAGTACGTCGTTCCGAACGAGGAGAAGTCTAGGAACTCCATCTCATCCTGGATGTACTTGTGTAGGTAGCCACGATATTTGAGTACCAAATGTAGCTCAGAATCCTTGATATCCAACTTTGTGCGAAGGGTATGAAAAATATTGGTAAACTTCGACACGTCTTGGTCCCTTCCCTACCGCAGCATGGTCCACTTTATGTATTTATCCTCATAGCTTCTGATAGGGTAGTACTTATCCTTGATGGCATTTTGGAATGAATTCCATGTGGGTGCAACTGAAAACAGTGAGGCCGTATTTTCATCCTTCTACTCGCAGTAGGTTTCCCACCAGTCCTTGATGTGGGGGGTGGCTTTGAGAAGAATGAAAGTAATATTTTCTCAGCTGGAAAAATCATGAACATAGAAATACCCTTCTAGCAGATTTATCCATTTATCTATAGCGTCTGCATCTATTTGACCCTCAAATATGGGAATGTCAAAGTTAACTTGTACCTTAAATGGTGTGGCACTTCTAGAGTAGTTGCTGGAAGTAGATGTGTCGCCCTTGGGTAGCCGCTGAAGGATCTGGGCAAAGTTGTCCATCATCGCATTCCTTTGTCCCTGGAGGGCCTCTTCAAGCAAAATTTCATTAGGATCTCATGCCCCCTCATCTTTCCTTTCATCCACCATGGGAGGCCGTCGAGATTTGCGAGGCTAGTCTTGTAAAGGTTCGACTAGTTCAAGCCCTAACTCCTTATATCCCGACCTCGTTGGGGACATGCAAAGAAAAACAGAGAAAGAGTAGACCCCTCTGATACCACTAATACAGATTTAAACAGGAACGCAAAAAATTATAGATATGACCATAAATATAAAGATGCAATAGAAATAATACTTCATTTCATTGATGTAAAATACTGGAATATGCTTACAAACAGAAATTGAAATAAACTAGCTCAGGCGATGGTAGCTTATCTCTGAGAAGAGATGTGGCGGCTACATGCCTCTAAACTATCTTACAATGAGGCTCAAAGGCCTATTTATTGTTGAGAAACAATGGAAAACCCTAAACATCCAAAAACCTAACCCTAGAAGATGAAGCGCCAAACTATGGGCCTTGTTTTGGGTAAATTAGTACATCAACTTCCCAAGGTCGTAACTTTGGCATATGATCTCCGTTTGACATGCATAATACCTCATAGAAAGATCTATCTGAGGACTACAACTTTTGGGTGAGAAATATTACTCCATCCTCCCATGTCGCTCCTAGTTTTCCCAAAAATATGTCGTTTAGGGCCTCAAAACGGCTCTGGAAGTTCAGGACCCGAAAAACTGCCAAAAATAGTAAATTGTGCTATAAATAAGGAAACTGAAAAACTGAAAGAAACAATGGTGGAGGTCCAAGTGGAATTGGTGGGTGGCCACCAAATTCACCTAGATCAGGTACTATGTACATGTGGTATCATGTACATGTCGTGCATGTTGTGTTGTGTACGTCTAACATTGTGTACACGTTATACAGATGGTACAATGTACATGTGTCATTTTGTACACATTGTACAGGTTGTGTCGTGTACATCTGATGTTGTGTACACATTATGCAGGTGGTGTTGTGTATAGATGGTACTATGTACATGTTGTACATGCGGCACTGGTGTACATGTGGTAGTATGTGCATGTCGTACATGTTGTGTTGTGTACATGTGTTATTATGTATGTGCATGGTGTATTCGTGGTATCATGACATGTTTATTTTTTGTGTTGTACTATGTGTACATATATGTATTGTGTTGTACATCAGGTGTAGGTGTAAGTATTGTGTTGTGGTGTACACCATATGTAGGTGTATGTATTTTGTTGTGTTGTACACTAGGTGTAGCTGTATGTGTTGTATGTCAGGTATAGGTGCATGTATTACATGGAATTGTATGTCGTGTGTGGTTGTATGTGTGATTTACACTATGTGTATGTGTACATGGTTGAAGAGAAGGATTTGGGTGTTTATCAGGTGTGGCAACCTATCCGGAGTGCGTACGGAATAAGGACAAATGTAGAAGCTAAGGATTGATTAAAGGATAAGTATCAGTATTTTATTTTAGTTTTATTATGCATGTGATTTAAGATTTTGGTCTACGATGATTGCATGTGATCTATGATTTTAGTTTATGACGGTTACATGTCATTTATGATGTTGATTTATGATGGTTGAGTTTGAGCTAACTGGATGTGATATGTTTATTCATGATGATTTGATAAAACAGTTAGTTTGACTTATTGTGATAGGAAGTAAACAGGATTGCAAGTGTACCTTATTGACGAGATACTAATGAGGCATGATGTGAATTTATTTCAATTTATTTTAAATCTAATGAAAGATATGTGCTTGGTACAGGAAGCACGGAAATGCCCAGTTGTGTGGTTGAATTGCAAGAATTAGTTGTGGCAATGAAAGGAATTAGAACAGACGTCAGTATGCTAGTAAAGCAATTCAGGAGTAGGGCCATTGTGGGACACTGGTACACAATAATGTCAATTGATTTCCATGAGCATGCTATGACTGGTATGATGGTTTTGAGATAGGTATATTCCTTAGTTGTTAACCTTCTGATGCGATGAATCCTTTGATCTTCCAAGATAGGGGATGTCGGGAACTTGGAAGGTGAGTCACTGCATGGAAGGGAGTGACCGGATTTCCCGAGGGACTTTGTAGCAGAGAAGGGAAGGTTGGGCAAGGATAATTTTAGGGGCGAATGTTCGCCCTTTGGCGAAATTAAGGGATTTTAAATTTTTAGTGGGCGAATATTTTGTATCATAGTACATTTTTACAAATCACCTCAAATAGCCCACCTTATTTTAAGGGAGAGGGTAAAAAAGGTAAATTTAGCCCTTGAAATTAGGACTTACAACCTTCCATTAGCCCATTTTCAAGAATAGGTTTTATTTAAGTGAATTCATTCGCCCATTTTCAAGAATCGGTTTTACTTAAGTGAATCCTATGGGCCAAATACCATATTTATAAAAGAGGTATGCTAAATTAATAAAAATATAAATAAATGAGAGGTATGGTAAATAAATAAAACAATTTTTATATTTACTCCATAAGTCACCTTATATACATGTAAGGGTGTAAACAAATAAAAATATAAGTAAAGTGGAGGTATGGTAAATAAATAAAACGTCTTTCTATACTTACTCAAAAGGTATGGTAAATAAATTAAAATATAAATAAACTAGACGTATCGTAAATAAATAAAACCTCTTTTTATATTTAGTCCATAACCCTCATTCTATTTATGAAGGCTCAAGAAAGAGGTTTTATTTAAGTGAATCCTATGGGCCAAATACCATATTTGTAAAAGAGGTATGGTAAATTAATAAAAATATAAATAAACGAGAGGTATGGTAAACAAATAAAACATTTTTTTATATTTACTCCATAAGTCACCTTATATTTACAAACACTCAAAAAATGGGTTATATTTAGGTGAAACCTATGGACAAAATACTATGGGACAAATACCATGGACTAGATTGTTAATAATACCATGCAAAAAACCATTATTTACCCTAATATTAGAATTAATAAAAATAAAAATGGCACATGGTATTGACCCATGGTATTCCCCAAAATGGCACATGGTATTGACCCATGGTATTCACGTGGAATGTAGCCTATTTAAATCGGGGAATTAAACCAGCATGTAGCCTATGCTAAGATTCACTAGGACTTTACAAAGTTTTATTATTTATTGAAAGACTCACCGAGATCTTACAAGATTTTATAATTGAGTAAAATATTCGCCATGCCTGGTGAGAGATTCGCCAAAAAATTATATATACATATTATATTATTGATAAAATCGCCTTCCATTTTTCCTATATACCATGGAGATTCGCCCATTTATTATATTTATAAATTTAGGGGGGGTTCTTAAAATTTTCCCTGAGGTTGGGGATGGATTTGTTTTGGTAATTAGCATTTCTAGATGGAATCATATGCACATTGAGAGTGTGCCTTGGAACAATGAGCTGGTAATTGTTCACTGAGGCAACATGTAGTGTTACACTAAAAAATGTCACCATGACTATTTGCAGTTAGTATGGCTCCATCCACTGTTATACTATCCTCCTTGGCAAGTCTCATGCCTCTGCTCTTCATGTCAAACTTCAAAAAAGAGAGAAAAGTCATTTAAAGTCAATTATCTCTGGTACGCAGTTTCTCTTAGCCTTACCTGCATGTACGCAACCCAAGTTCACAATACCTGCGTACTTGTACGCTCTGTATGTAAAGGGGTGGGTGCGTACCCCTGTAAAGGTCAAAAGGCGTGAGTTTCATCTTAAAAAAGTTACTTGTGGTCATTTCTAGAGCCTTCTAGAAGCTTGTTTGATGTGTAAGAAGCGCCTCCAGATGGTTCATGTATCCCTACCAAAGAGGAACTTATTCCATCAAGAGGGGAGCTATCCCATCCAAAGAGGGGTTTATCCCATTGATGGTGGACCTGAATAACTTCCTCTAGAACACTATAAATACAGGCATTGGGCCAAAGGGAGGGGAGGTTGAAAGCTGAACATTCCTAAGGGTAGATGCTGCTGGAATTAGGACTTCCTTGTAGAAGCTTGTGAGGAGAGATTACCATCTTTGCTTGTTTCCATTGGGAGGTGGGTGAGCTGATCAGAGTAAGGGAGAACTCTTGTGGACCCTGGGAGGAGCTTGCACAAAACCAAGGCTCAGGTTGTAATGGTTCCTTTTGTTACCTTTTAATACAAATTAGTCCATTCTTCTCAACAATTTGTTATTTATGAGTTGTTTCATATACTCCTTGGTCTATATGTTAAATATGTTTTACTTTATGTGATATTCAGGTGCTATTTAATCATTTGATTGTTAGTGAATGCAGGTTTCGAAGGGAAGGAGGAGCTCATCCGGATCAACGAAGCTGGACTACTACAACGGCGTTGGATTTCAGGTAGGATCTAAACTCTTGATTTCTCATATTGTAAAAGCATATTTAGGGAATGATTGCTCTTATTTGTCTTGTTTGTCATTAGAAAGTCTTAGGCTTCTAGGAAGGTCGGTTGTGTCCGCACTAACGACTCTTTCCGTGTGACAAAATGGCAACTCCGCTGGGGAGTCCATGAATGTGTTTGAGTTCTTTTTGATTTGATATTTTGGTCTGAGAAAACTCACTTGTTTTCTGATTTTTGGCTGTCTAACTGTGTATTTGGGTGGGTTAGCTTAAAGTCAATTTAGATTTTTATTTTTCTTAGCTTTGCCAGCAGTACGCAGTCTCTGAGTTTGACACAGTGCGTACTTGTACACACTGCGTCTTTGTGCACAGGGCGTCCCCGCGCCTGTGTCAACAGATCACCTGCGTACCCCTGTCAAATTTGAGAAAATTTCATTTTTCATCTTTTTGCTCTTTAGATTTTGTTTTTACTTTGGTTTTACTGCCCAGATCCATTAGTTTACTGTCAGAGATCTTCACCTGAACTTGTCCCGTTAGTGTCGAGGGTTTTGGTGGAATTCATAGGGATTTTGCCTTAGGATTTGATTTTTAACTGGTCCTGTAGTGACTTTGGCATTAGAGGTTGTCAAACTTTGGATCTCCTTGGTTTTGGTCAGTCCTCTTAGGAGTCAGGCCTGTCGTAGAAGTCACCCTTGTGAGAGACCTACCTTTGTGTCTTCTCTTTGCGAATCTCGAAAAGTTTGTTTGTTAAAAGCCTTGAATTCCATTCTTGAGAAAAAAGAACAAAAAGATTTCGATTTTGTTTTTTGGTTAGTTTATGATTCTGCATGAACTGATCCTTAGTTGCATTTTGACTGAGTAAAACATCCGGGAATTATCCTTGTAGGCTTTTGTCCTCATTATTTTTTGCTTTTAGGTAAATTTACTTTTGATTTGCTTTTGAGTGAATTTGATTTGATTGTCTTAGATTTGTTAAATTTCATTTGATAAATAGTTTTTACATGCTTTATTAATATAGAAAAAACACAAAAATTCTTTTGGAAAAAAGTTTGCTTTGGTAGCATTTGTAGACTTTTGGGAGAAAAAGGAAATTTCGTAGAGTAATTAGTGGTCATGAGTTGTGTGTTTTGAAAAGATAAAGAGAATTGTTTCTTTGATTGTCTTTACTAAGAAAGTTGTTTTCTATAAAATTTGCATTTTCCAACTCTCTTAGTTAGGAGATTCATTGAAAAAAGAAAAGTAGTGTAAATCATCTTAGGTTCATCTTTGTAGTGGTTGCGAGTCGAGTCTACACACCACAAGTTTCATCTCCACTACCTTTTTGTCTTTAAGAAAAACCATAAAATTAACGCTTAAAGTAAAACCAACTTAGTAATTTTTATTTACTAGGGCTCTGAAACACCAATTTAGATCAGGCTAGTGTCTTGGAGTAGGAGAGTAATTAACTCTCCAAGACAACAAAACCAAACAAGTAGCTTATCTTGTGATAGAATAAATCCAATTGTTTCATTTGTACTCTAGGAAAGCTCCTCTCAAAGGAGAAGCACGAGCTCGTTTCTGAACCAGTGAGGGGATCAATCCTCCCTCATTGGGAACGATGCCAGACACGCACGTATTACAAATGGTAAACCTAGGATTAACCATTGTCGAGGAGCCAGGGGTCACTTGTCGGTAAACCTTGGATTGTTTTCAAGGAGCCGGCAAGGGGATTGAGCTTGATACTCTGCCCTTGCGTGCTGTCGGAGTGTAGAATGTTCCCCCAGGTGCACTTGTTGCTGTTGGTAACTTTAGTGACCATTATCTTTAGGATTCTACCGAGGTGACGGTGGAGGGAAGATCCCACTGTACCTGGAGCAGACGTCGGCTAGACTCACTTGGATTTTCTAGGGGGTTCACTTCACTCGAGACGGTTAAAGTGGAGGAACTTGTGCCGATCTATTCATTAAGCAGGTTGCCAGGGTAACTGTTCCACCCGCCACTTCTATATTGAATCCGGCGATGTTGGGTTTCATCTCCAACTAGCGTTTTCGGTCTGGAAGGCTACTATTTGTGCTTGGTTTGACGCCCTAGATTCTTTAGGCGTATGATTCAAATTCGTTTGGTTCTTTAGAGACTTTAGGTGGTTTGCTTTGAGATTTTACTTTGTTTGCGTGTGCAGTAGTTAAAAGTTTTTAACTGTGGCGGAATTACCGAGACAGTCCCGTAGACTTCGGGGCAAGTCTCCTGAGGTTGTTTCTGTGGCCGAATTGTTGAGGAAATCCCGTAGACTTCGGGGTGAACCTCCTCAAGACGTCCCAAGTCATTACGAAGGTTTAAAGGTCCTTGTAACTCCTCCTAGTGGCAGTAGAGTAGGTTCACCTGAAGAAGGAGAGTCTTCGTTGGTAGTCCATCAAGATTACCAAAGTCTAGAAACAGGTTATAATCCTGAAGCTGTTGCAGTTTCTGAGCTTGCTAGTAGTTTTTCATCTACTAGTGATATAGGCGAAGAACCTGAAATATCTGAACCTGTTACTCCAACTTCTAGTGTACCAGATTCACCTAGGGTAGAAAGAGTCATCACCGAAAATCTTCCTACTGGTTTGATAGCTATTGAAGAACTTGCTCCAGAGGAAGAATTAGGCGTATCTATCCTGGAAGATCAACCTACTATTGATCTAAGGGAGCGTGAATATATCTTTTACATTCCTCCTAGAAGTACTACTTGGTACCTTTCGTTAACCAATTATTTAGACAACTCAGGGGTAGGTTTTTCTCCACCTCGTACTCCTTTTCCACCTGGAGGTATTTATACTCCTGTAAATATGTCTGGTCAGTCGTCCGTGTTCACTCAATCTCTTGAATCTTTTTTACACGGCGGTCCTTCTGTTCCCACCGGGTATCAGTCACTTTCTGGTACCTTTGCGGGGGCATCTCCTCAACCCATTGATCATGGGTTATTAGCTGGAAACAATGGTAATAAACCGTTGGGTGTAGGGGACATTTACATGATGTCAGGTTCAGTTCCCGTTTCTCAACCTCAAGGTGGTCAATTACCGCCTGGGGGGCAGCCTCAATTAACGCCTGGGGGGCAACCTCAAGGTACGCAAATTGTGTCTGGGGGGCAACCTCAAGGCCAGTATGTACCCATAGTACAATACATGCCTCAAGGTTAACCCCAGCCTCAATATGTACCCCAGGGTCAACCTCAGTATCAATATTTACCTCAAGGGTATCAACCCCAAGGGTATCAACCTCAAGGGTATCAACCTCAAGGTCAAGGTCAACCCCAGTATCAGTATTTACCCCAAGGTTATCAACCTCAAGGTCAATACTCGCGTCAAGGTTATCAACCACCTCAAGGTCGGTCATATGTTCAAGGTATGGGAACTGTGCCTTTCAGTTATCAATCCTATCCTCAATCCGGTTATGGATCTCAGTATCCTCAACCTGTTATGGGTCAATACCCCGGAATGATAGTGTGGGATCCATCACAAGGTCAACAGGTGTTGCAGCCAAGTATATAGTTGTTACCTCAAACTGGACAACCCGTAGTTTCTGGTTCACCCCAGCAACCGCAACCCATCCAGTCAAATGTTCAAACTTCTGTAACTTTGGTAGTTACTCAGCCGCCAATTGCACCTAGTACTCCATCTCAAACGGCTGCTGCAACTACCGCAACATCTACCGCACTTACTTCTGGAGTATCGATAGCTCCGGTTTCTACTGTCTCTGCAACCACTCCTCAGACATCTTTACCGTTGTCCGGATCTACGATTCAAACCACGGTCCAGATGCCTGTAGGGCAGCCTGGTTTAATTACTGTTGTAACAAGTCAACCTCAATTTACCTATCAACAGTACCAGGGACAGTACCAATTCGGTCCTGCTGTCCAGCAACCGGTTTACCAGTATCAACCGTATCTTGGGTACACTTATCAACAACCTCAGCAACCCCAGTACGGTCCGGTTAATCCTGGTTTTCCAGGAGGATATAATATCCCGAATGCGATTCCTGTTCCTAGTTATCCTGGATATCCTCCTCCTGGAACTGGTATTGTGACCCAGAGTTTTAGAGATCCTAACCGGCAATTACCGTTTATCGCAACTTTGGATTTACCCGACTTGACGCGCCTAACGAACGATCCAATTCAATATCTTCCGTTCTGGCCGCCAATGCCAAATAAGTTGCCCAGTGATATACCCAAGTTCGAAGGTAAGTCTGGAGAGGATCCGTCCAATCACGTGATGACTTACCACCTCTGGTGTGCTTCAAATTCTATCTCGGATGATTCGATCCGCTTACGTCTTTTCCAGCGTACGCTCATTGGTCTCGCGGCCAAGTGGTACATTGAGTTACCACAGGCCTCTTTTTACAATTTTAGCCAGTTAGCTACCTTGTTTCTAACTCATTTCTAGTTGCCGGTCAGATACAATAATGGTACTGAGTTATTAACTTCATTAAAACAATCGACGCCCACTTATATTTCCAATCATATTCATGAATGGAGACGTCGAAGATGTTTAGTGAAAGTTTTTATCCCGGACCAAATCTTAGCTGAATGGTTTGTAAAATCATTATTACCGAAGATTACTGAAGATGTAGCTAAGGCCGGAGTAGTTACTGAGGAGCAAGTCATTGCTCAAGCCCAGTACCTTGACTTAGTTTACACTCAGTCGGGTACGTTGCACGAGAAGATCCCAGATCTTCCTAAGTCGAATCAACTCGCTGCTGCTCCTTCGGGGTCTCATGCTGCTGATGGCATGATTGGTACGATGAATACTAAAAGTAAGAAGAAATCCTCAAAGAATTCTTCTCCAATAATAACCTTACCAGACTCCCCGATAGGAGAGTCTTCTCTTGAAATTACCGCCGATATTCACGCTGTAGAGTCATCTACGGCTAAATCAAAAAATGGTGGCAAGAAGAAAGGCAAGAAGAAGGATAAAGCAGACAAGGGTCCAAAGGAGAAAAAAGAGAAGTCGGAATCTAACAACGAAAAGCGCAAACCTCGCTATCCTTGTTTAATTTGTGAAGAAGATCATTTCACAAGAGATTGCCCTCATCGGGCAGAGGTTGTGAAAATCGTTAAAGGTTCCCCAACTCCTGTTGTTTTGAAAGATCCATTTCCAAAGCAGGAGAGTAAAATGATAGGTTCTTCCTCGAGTGCCAGTGAAGAACCCATATTGATGATGTCTCATGTACGAATTACGAATCGATCACAAGATTATGGTAGTAAGAATCCTGTTGATGGCAAAGAAGCAGAATCTTCTCATTCTAATCCATCAACCTCAGCTCCCGGTTTCGATCCACTACAGATCGAGAAACCTAATCCGGACTTGGTAATCAAACCACCCGCCAAGGGTATACTTCGAAAGTCTGCTTTCAATCCACATGCGAGAGCAGCTCAGAATTATAACATTGTTGAGGATTTAGCTGTTTCACCCTCAGCAATGTCGGCTTTGGAAGTGCTACAATCATGCCCAACACAACGAAAATTACTCTTGTCGGCTATAAGAGCTGTTGATATTCAGGACCCGAACCTGATAATCTTTGATCTAGAAAATAGTACACCGCGTCTCCCTCATCAGATGGCTTTCCAGATTCCAGTGATAGTCAAAAACAGGCCTATTCATCGGACTGTAATTGATGAAGGAGCTTCTACGTGTATTATGTCGATTCATTGCTGGAGATCGCTTGGTTCTCCTTCACTGAACCAATCCCCGATGATTCTTAAGGTCTTTGATGGCCGTGGGTTCCATCCGTTTGGCATTCTACAGGATTTGCCTATAGGGGTTGAAGGAAAAACCGTTAGTCTGGATGTGGAGGTGGTTGATGCCCCTCTAGACTACAACCTTCTTTTGGGTCGCAGTTGGTCTTACGCTATGACAGCGGTCGTGTCATCGGTCTTCAGAGTTATAAAGTTTCCACATAATGGTAAGATTGTAACGATAGACCAGCTGGCTTACTTTTCATCCGACCCAGCCTCTTCAGAGAGTATCCAGCATGTCGGTAAAACGACTATCCCTTACAAGGATATTGGTGTAGGATTAGTTAAAGATTCCGGTTTACTGGGAACTTTTCCTTTTCCTTCGATCAATGCAGACCCTTCATTCACATCCATTCATATGATTACTTCAGACACTATTATTTATGATGATCCTTGGATTGTCCCATCTGAATCTGAGATAGACTCATTCGGTAATGCAATGCCTTTGAGTCCATATGAAATTGCTTATGAGCCCGTGCAGTCTTTTTCCGACTCCAGTTCAACCCAATTCGACCAAATGAATGTGGTCCGTGAGGAATCACTTTTCACATCAACCTTAGAATGGATAGTGTTTCCCGAAGTCGTGTCATCTGACGAACAACTTCGCGAAATCCTAAGTGTAGATGATCTACCATGGGAAGATCTTCATCATAGATCTTCATTTTTACCTGAGGGTGATGACTTTGAAAATGATTTTTCATCAATTTTTACAGCTGAATATGTCAAGGACGCTCAGAATCCCATGAAACATCCTGATTCAGAGTTGAATTTGGGAAACATTTCCCAAACTATTTCCATTGACATTTCAGTCAAAACCGGAGTTATTGAAAACATTCATATAGGTGCCTCATGTACAGATAACGAAATTCAAACATACAAGGTCCTATTTCAAGAATTTCGCGACGTGTTTGCCTGGTCCTATGAGGAAATGCCAGGAATTGATCCCTCCATTTTTGTTCATGAAATCAAGACCTACCCAGACGCTAAACCCGTTCGGCAACGTCTGCGTCAGATACACCCTAGGAAAGCGGCTGCGATTAAAGCAGAAGTCGAGAAGCTGTTGAAAGCAGGTTTCATTTATCCGATCCTGTTAATGGATTGGGTATCGAATATTGTTCTGGTTAACAAGAAACAAGGAACAATAAGAATATGTATCGACTATAGGGATATAAATCGTGCTTGTCCAAAAGACAACTATCCCACGCCCTATATCGATCAAATAATTGATGATTGTGCCGGCAGTGAAATATTTTCCTTTATGGACGGTTTTTCCGGTTACAACCAAATCAATATTCTACCTGCCGATCAACCAAAAACGGCTTTCATTTGTCCTTGGGGGACATTTGCTTACTGCAAATTACCTTTTGGACTTAATAATGCCGGAGCCACTTTCCAACGGGCAATGTCTTACACGTTTCACGACATCAAGCACATTGTGCAATCGTATCTCGATGATTTGCCTGCTCATTCTTTACATCGAGCTGATCACCTTGTCCACTTACGCGCTATTTTTATGAGGTGTCGGCATTATCGAATTCGGTTGAACCCACACAAATGTGTCTTTTGCATAGAAGTGGGACGATTGCTAGGATTTGTCGTTTCAAAAGCCGGTATCCACGTCAATCCCTCGAAGGTCGAAGCCATCATCAAATTGCCTCCTCCTTCGAGTCTACGCCAACTCCAAAGTTTGCAGGGGAAAGCAAACTTTTTACGTCGATTCATTCCTAACTACGCTGAGGTTACAAAGGGTTTCACCCGGTTGTTGAAACAAAACGCTCAATTTTCTTGGGATGAGATAGCTCAGAAATCTTTTGATGCACTTAAGCACGCGTTGACCCATGCACCGTTGCTGCATCCTCCCAACTACAACCAGGACTACTTTTTGTATCTCGCCGCCTCCCACTCCACCATTGGAATGGTCTTAGTTCAGGAAGATGAATTAGGAACAGAACATGTGATATATTATCTTAGCAGGACGTTAAATCCCACTGAGCTAAAATATTCGCATGTGGAGAAATTGGCCCTGGCAGCTGTTCAGGCTGTCCAGCGTTTTCGTCATTACATTCTTCTCCGTAAAACTACAGTGATTTCGGATTGCAACCCTATGATCTATATTTTGACTAAACAATTGCTAGGGGGCAAGTACTCCAAATGGATTGTTATCCTACAGGAGTTCGATTTGGAGTTCGAGAAGTCCAAGTCTAAGAAATCCTTAGTTTTTACGGAATTGATGTGTGACTTCCCGCGTGCTGACACGGAAACTGTGGCAGAGGAACCCATTGCGGACGAATCTCTATTTCTTATCAGCACTTTAGATCCGTGGTATGGGGATATAATCATCTATCTCCAAACCCAATCCTTTTGGCCCGAAGCTTCAAAGTCGGAACGTCGGAAAGTCCCAACAGTACAAAATTATAGGAGATACTCTTTATCGTCGTGGGGCGGATTTAGTTTTTCGTCGTTGCTTAACTCATGAAGAGGCAGAAAGGGTTATGAATGACTGTCATTCTGGAGCATGTGGTGGTCATATGTCTGGGTATGCCACAGCTCAGAAGGTGTTGCGTGCTGGCTATTTCTGGCCGTCCATGTTTAAAGATTGTATCATTGCGGTTCGGAAATGCCACAACTGTCAAGTGTTTGATCGCAAGATGCGCGCACCACCTGCTCTTCTCCACCCTATAATTGTCGTTGGTCCTTTTGCTAAATGGGGTATCGATTTTATTACATGTAACCCTCACTCGGCCAGGGGCCATGCGTATATCATCCTTGCGGTTGATTATTTTACTAAGTGGGCCGAGGCGATGCCTACATTCGAGGCAAGCGGCAAGACAGCAGCGATTTTCGTATTCAATCATATTATTACTAGGTTTGGTGTCCCACAAGCGATAATCACTGACCATGGGCACCATTTTCGAAACATTATGATGACAGAACTTACAAGCCAGCTTGGTTTACGTCATGATAGTTCTACTCCTTATTATCCTCAAGCAAACGGTTTGGTTGAATCCATCAACAAAGTTCTAGTTATCATGATCCGACGAATCATTAGTATTCATCGGTCGAATTGGCATAACATGTTATTTTCAGCGCTTTGGGCGTACCGAACCTCAGTAAAAACATCAACAGGGTTCACTCCTTTCCAACTAGTTTATGGTTTGGAAGCAGTGTTGCCCATTGAATGCGAAATCCCATCACTTCAAATGGCTATCGAATTACTTCCAGCTACTTCCGAAGAGGAGAAGCGTCTGTTATACTTAGCTAAATTAGATGAGACTCGACGTGACGCTTCTTTGGCAATCGAGACTCACGCAAAAAGGATGAAAGCTCAGTATGATTGTAACGTGACCCCTCGTAATTTTTCGGAAGGAGACCTAGTGCTATTATATGATCAAGCTAACGATAAATTAGGTGCTAGAAAATTCGTTCCCATGTGGCATGGGCCCTACATTGTCAAGCGAAAGCTAGCAAAAGGGGCCTATGAGCTGGTAGATTTTGATGGGGACTCTTTGGGTAAGCCCAGAAATGGACTTTACCTAAAGAGGTATTATGCTTAAATGGTGAGTATGGAGATTCAGTTACTTTTAGTTAGGTTACTTTTTCTTTCTAGCTGGTATGTTTGCTTATTTTAGACAGTGTGCTTAGCTTAGAGAGTGTGTTTTTCGTCGTTATTCTGGCTTATCTTGGTTTTACTCTTGATATTGCAGATGTCGATGCCTCTCCAAACGTACATTGGATTTGCTGATGGTGCTTGTCGTAGTACACGGAATATCTCTTCCGCAGCTTGGGTTATCTATTCGCCCTCTGACGAGTTAGTTTCTATGCATGGGGTGAGCCTCGGTCAAACGACAAACAACATTGCAGAATACAGTGCAGTGATTGAACTAGTATCTGAATCTATTTCATTTGGGATTCGGAGTTTGATAGTGAGGTTAGATTCTGAACTTGTTGTATTACAGCTTAATAGAGTCTATGCCATTAGAAATCCAGTGTTATTGAGATTGTTTTTGAGGGTGCGTCTCTTGGAACGTGAATTTGATTACATTGAATATCAGCATATTCCAAGGTCTTTAAATACATTAGCAGATGCAATGGCGTCTCGAATGTTAAATAGACATTTGTAACAATCATAAATGTAAATTTATAAACATTTCATCACACATGTTTAACAAAATAAGCCGGTAATAATGATATATATAGATAGGAGTGTGTCAAAAATATACATCGTCTTCGATCATAGGTTGAAAAACACCTTATGATCGGCAAAAATGATAAGTAAAAAAAACCAAAAATGTCGCATGTGTCTACAAAAGTGACTAGCCAATCACTGGTGGTGCTCTCTATACGAGACCACGGCCTGCGCTACCCTACACAGGAACCTCCTGAAAGGTCCTGGGACTGCAACCACGTAGCGCTGAAGTCGGATAGGAATGTCATTTATAGTGGTCTCTGGTATACCCGCCGTCAGACGCTCTAGATCCTGTTCCAGCTCGGCTAAGGTCTCTGCGGCTGCATCTTGTGGGGCCGGTGCTGGTACAGCTGGTACTCTTCTATCAAAAGCCCGGAGATTGGCCGGACGCCGTGGACCTACATCTGCATTTTGAAAATTTGTCACTGTCAGTTTTGAGACGATATATAAAAAACAAAAAAAATAGATAATTTAAAAAACTTGTGAAAAATGAAATACCTCTGTCATCCCATTGTTCTCCCTGTGGAAGAACCATATCCGGATCATTGCGAAAATCCATTCCGGCATAAGGAAAATCCTGAATCGCAAAGACCTGGCCCTCCAGCCAGTGAAAGTAACCATCATGAAATCGAACAACTGCTGCTCCCTCATCAGGATGCCGGGCCATTACCGCAACCCATCTCGTCAACTTAGGCTCCCGAGGAGGCCCAACTGGAACTGTAAGATGCTGGGGGATCAGCATTGGAACTCTCTCTAGGGCAAAGCTCACAACTAAAGGCCCATATCCAAAGGTCTTCAGTTATCCGTTCTTTTCCCTGGTTAGTTGGCCCTTCATATTGGCCAACACAGCATCGCACCAGTTGAAAATGGTGCCTCGAAAGCAATCTATAGCCATCCGCATATGGGAACCAGTGGCTATGTGCAAAGCGGCAGCACCGCAAAGTCTGGTAACTGTAAAGGCAATTACCATAAGTTCAGGTCGGGATATGTATTTGATTTCTATCCCCTTATCCTGGTTTTGATTGTTGCACCACTCTAGCCGGAGACTAGCAAGGGATTGGCCACCCGGCCTAGTCCCGAATAGAGAGAGTTGCTCGCCCCTGTTAGGCAAGCCAGTGAGAAAATATATGTCGGAGGGCTCTATCTCGAGCTGGTGCTCTCCGATGTAGAAACATTGATCCTGAATGTTCCACATTTCAACCAGCCACTCTAAGAATGGCACCTGGGCCCTCATGCCAGGTATGGCCCAGTACTTGTAGAGACCGCATGCCTTTAAAGCATCAATGGAAGGTTGATGACCTATTGCGGCCAAATCGACATCTTCGTGTTCTCTTTCACGCCAATCTAGCATGGTGGGCAGTCTACACACCAAAAAAAATTAATTAGAATTCATAAATTAAAATTTAATGGTTGATTTTTGTGTTTAGGGTTTGAAAATCCGCTTTACGTGGAGTACGCATCCCGCGTTCAGAAAACAGAGCAGTGGGACGCAGCTATTCTGAAGGTGGGTTGCGTACTCTGACCTTTTTCCCATATACGAAAAAGTCGGGGTACGCAGGTCGCCCATGGGGCACCTGCGTCCCCCGAGAAGCGGACCCTAAAACCCAAAACCCTCTAAAAAATCAAACTAAGACTTGAAATGAAATTCTAAAAAGATGAAATTGAAGAGGAGGATGTTGTGAAATACCTGAAAGAGACGGCACTCGATTCTGACGGTCGGATTCTCCGCAAAGTCCACGGGAAGTTTCTTGTCAAAAGCCCTTTTCTCAACCTCAACAGTAAAATGGTAAAAATGACATGGTAAAAAGTCTTTTTATAGGTTTTTTGGATGAATGAATGCTAAGTTTGTTTATTTTTCACCATGAAAGGATATTTTTCAATGTATTTTTGCCCATCTTAAACAGGTATGAGTAATGTGTTGTTTTTGTGCAGGACAAAGGGGCTTTGGGGTAAAATCATCATTTTTCACGAACCAAGACATCAGAGTCATCTTTTAAGCCCTTTTCTGACTCCTAAAACATGAAAAGATTGCCGAGCGTTTCTTTTACACTCGTTAAAACGGAATTAAAAGACGGTCCTCTTACAGCCCTTTTCTGACCGTAAAAACACGAAAAGATTGCCCGATTTTTGTCGTTTCAAATTCGATACTGGAAATAAAACGACATGCCTCTGATCACTTTTTACTTTTCAGGTCAAAGGCATTAATCATGAAAGTTCTCCTTGGTCGCAAGATCAAGCGGTTCTCTCAGGTATTATTTTATACTTTTTCGGGCTTGGGAGACACAAATTTACGAAAAAGTTCACCTTGGAGTCTTCTTTAGTTTTTTCAGACTCTCTAAAATTGAAAAATGCCGAGTTTCTCCTATACTGGACTCGTTAAAATTTCACAGTAAAGGACCTGTTCGATTACAAACAGGAACAGACCACTCCTTCTTAGGGTCTGAATCTAAACTAAGTTGGACTCATCCGAAGGATGAGCTTATAATCAAGCATATGTTATCCTCCTCAAGCTTGTAAAAAATAAAGAGGTACTTGCCAGAAATGGTGGGGGAAAAGAGAGAAGAATGAACCTATTTGTTATCCTTTGTTACAGAAGAACCTTATCACCACTCTTGAACACGACACGTTTCATTCACCTGGGTTGGGAAATCCTTTGCCTTAAAGTTGATCAAACCACTTTGAAAGTCTTCAACCGTTTCCGGGTATTAACTTTGGGTCAATCGTCACCAAGCCATCTGTCGTGTCGCTATGTGTTCAAGAGGTCTCTGCAAATAAACCATTCATATGCAAAATACTTGTCATCCATTTGACCATCCCTGAGTCAGTCCTTACAGCAACATTTCTTCAACTTGAACAATGATTTTGTGTTGTGGGCTTGCCTGCAACGGGTCGCTTTCTATCGACATCAGCACATTATCTAGAAAGATGACTTAGAAATCGTCAGTACCTTGAAGTCTACATGCATCAATGGCAGGTTTCTCGCCTTTGACGGCAGTTTACATCATTGAATTTCGATCAAAGGGTTCCGTGACGTGTTCGACATCAACTCATTCATTCACATTTCATGGATTGTACTAGGTACTTTGAGAACCATTGACATTATTGGTGGTTTCTCTCACACTTGTTAACAGTTTACATCATCGACTGGTAATCAAGTGGTTTCTACCATGCTCGACATCAACTCATTTATTCGCATGGATAGAATCGTACCAATTCGGGAAATAGAGATGAAGACCCTGGATCTAGTTTCCACCATCCAGGCTGCGAGGATTTTTGTATTCATTATATAGTAGACTAATCATAAACAGATGGCTGCATCCATACTGTGTCTACAAAAGTCTATGATTGTGATGTACTGCAAAATCATTCTTGTATCAGAGCAGTAGTTAGATTGTTAGTTAAAGTTTTCAATCTGAGTATGGGAATGCCTACCTCAGCGATGATATCATCTTATATATATATTTTGTGTTGAATATTTGCAGGTTCTGACCGGGTCCTCCGCAAGATACTCCTTGAAATGATAAAGTACTTCACCCTTCCTAGATCATAAAAACCCTAATCTACTACAGGCTTCGCACTTTAGGGGGCAATCTGTTACACTAAAAAATGTCACCATGACTATTTGCAGTTAGTATGGCTCCATCCACTGTCATACTATCCTCCTTGGCAAGTCTCATGCCTCTGCTCTTCATGTCAAACTTCAAAAAAGAGAGAAAAGTCATTTAAAGTCAATTATCTCTGGTACGCAGTTTCTCTTAGCCTTACCTGCGTGTACGCAACCCAAGTTCACAATACCTGCGTACTTGTACACTCTGTATGTAAAGGGGTGGGTGCGTACCCCTGTAAAGGTCAAAAGGCGCGAGTTTCATCTTAAAAAAGTTACTTGTGGTCATTTCTAGAGCCTTCTAGAAGCTTGTTTGATGTGTATGAAGCGCCTCCAGATGGTTCATGTATCCCTACCAAAGAGGAACTTATCCCATCAAGAGGGGAGCTATCCCATCTAAAGAGGGGCTTATCCCATTGATGGTGGACCTAAATAACTTCTTCTAGAACACTATAAATATAGGCATTGGGCCAAAGGGAGGGGAGGTTGAAAGCTGAACATTCCTAAGGGTAGATGCTGCTGGAATTAGGACTTCCTTGTAGAAGCTTGTGAGGAGAGATTACCATCTTTGCTTGTTTCCATTGGGAGGTGGGTGAGCTGATCAGAGTAAGGGAGAACTCTTGTGGACCCTGGGAGGAGCTTGCACAACACCAAGGCTCAGGTTGTAATGGTTCCTTTTGTTACCTTTTAATACAAATTAGTCCATTCTTCTCAACAATTTGTTATTTATGAGTTGTTTCATATACTCCTTGGTCTATATGTTAAATATGTTTTATTTTATGTGATATTCAGGTGCTATTTAATCGTTTGATTGTTAGTGAATGTAGGTTTCGAAGGGAAGGAGGAGCTCATCCGGATCAACGAAGCTGGACTACTACAACGGCGTTGGATTTCAGGTAGGATCTAAACTCTTGATTTCTCATATTGTAAAAGCATATTTAGGGAAGGATTGCTCTTATTTGTCTTGTTTGTCATTAGAAAGTCTTAGGCTTCTAGGAAGGTCGGTTGTGTCCGCACTAACGACTCTTTCCACGTGACATGTAGCATGGGATTGTAGTGGTGGACATTGGATGCAGCTTTGACTATAGCAATGGATTCTAGACTTCCTGGGAAGGAGGCAAATCCTTGTACTACTTTTGAGGGTGGAGGTGTGAGCCTCTGGATTCCCTTGTTGCCATGTAGGCATCGTATCCTTTTATTTTTTGGTTTAACAAATGTGCATATGTGTATATGTGGTTATTGTAAATATCGTAATGAGATATGTTATAAAGCTTCGATAAGCGGTATGGTTGTTATCTGGTAATGTTGTCATGATGCTTTTCTTTTGAGCAAGTATTTCATTGTAAATACTACAACGAGCTAAGTTATAAAGCTCAATAGGAAATACATTTGCTTTTCAGCAATTTTGGTAAAGTCTTGGTGTGGTTTAACACCAAGCATGGTGTTCCCCAAGGGGGAGGGTTCTATAACATCCTTGGTGAAAATTTCATGTAATAAAAGTTAATAAAGGAAAAATAAGACCACTTTTAAGGGAGACTTATTACAAGCTGAATGTTGGGAAAAGATATCCTAGTGGGCATCACTGGATGTTTTTATGGCTAAAGGAAATTGGCAAAGGAAAAGGCACTAAAAAGATAAAAGGAAATTTTTGGCACATTTATTTATGAAAATAAAGGAAATTAGGAGAAAAGGGAGGTGAAAGGTCACAGGTTACATGTGAGGAGGAAAATGGAAAAAATAGAGGCCTCATTGATAAAAAGGCTTCTGAGGATCAGTGGGCAGGCTTGGTCAGTGTAACCTTGGTCAGTTCAGTTTAGGAGTTCTCTCATTATTCTCTCTCTCACTCTCACTCTTGGACACTTAGAGTTTTCTTGGAGCACTTTAGCTTTGGAGAAAGGAAGGAAAAGAAAGAAAAGAGAAAGAAAGGAAGAGCACGATCAAGCAGCTTCAGCAGGAATACTTGTAGGTAACAGATTGCATGTGTGATTGCCTAGTTGGTTTTGACATGCATGGTTTTGCATGTTGGTTTATGGTTCTCTTGTTGTCAATGACATGATTTTGTTGGGTTAAGACAATGGTTTTTAGCCTAGTCTTGCCTTTTTTCGAATGCCATAATGTGTTGGGATGTTGATCTCATTTTTGAGCTTTGGAATTGCCAGATGGATTTCGAAATCTAGGGCAGAGGTGGTCTAGAGGTTCATTCCCAAATGCCTAGGAATCCCTTGACCAATTTTTGCAGGATACACAGTAAAACCTGAGGGAAGTGTCTCGATTTAGGGCCTAGTGATCTGGGGTTGGATTGCAGTAAAGCTTGAGAAACAAGGAGATGAAAAATTCCTCAAGGATAGTGATGGATTCTGGATGGCATTCAAAGTTTGGTTACGTTTTGTGATCGAAGCACCGATTTTGGTGTGATCATGGTATGGTGAGGGTGGAGGTGGTTTAACCTCTGGATTACCTTGGTTGTTTTTAGATTGGTTTATCGATGCGATCCCACATTCATGCTTGGAATATGGCACAGGGGTGACTAGCTGAAAGAACGATTTGGTTCAGCAATGTCTATGGTCGATTGGTACATGGAAGTACTGAGCCTGGTTGGATTTGCCTATGTTTAATAAAAGCTAAGTTCTCTTGCTTTTGTACTTATTAATATGTGGATTTAATGGTTGTTATGTCACTCTTATTTTTATGGTTTAATGTTAGTTATAAGAATGGTTATATGACTGGTTATTGACATGGTTATTTCATGTATTTACTTGTAACTTTTAAAATGATGGATGCAAGACCTAATTTATGTCATAACAGTTCAAAGGAGAAGGTGGTGATCCTTCTTGTCACGTCTCATAATATTTTTCAATCATTCATGCTCTGTCTTGTATCCTAGACCTATAGATTGCATTGATGCCAAGTGTTTGACAGAATCTCAGTCCCAACTGAGGATGGTCAGGACTAGTCCTGAATTAGTTTTGGTTTATTAGTCTTATCGCCATGTGTTTAATGGATTCTGGAAGTTACAACAAGTTCTAGGTCATGGCCGGAATTCTAGGCTTGAAAAGTTCCATAAATCCCGAGGACTCTGGCATAGATCTGCTGGAAATAGTCCCTGGACATACGCATGCAGGCCTATGGGAGCGTCCAGAGAGCTTTGGACGTTGACATAACCATAGCATGGGAGCGTCCAGATGTTTAATAGCTTAAAAACTCAGTGGGACCCAAGGGCATGATACTTACGTGGTTGGGATGGCTCATGGGAGTGTTTTTGCTGATGTGGAAGGTATGTTTGATGGGTTTCCGTCGATTCCACTTCCTTAATGATACCTAGGAGGTTGAATCATATCATAATATCCTCTCATCACATGTTAACCCGAGTTGGCAGGTTAGTTGGGTAGATATGGGAGGAGGGTGTTAAATATATGTGAAGATGGTGTTTTCTCATTCTTGGCTGATATTGAATATAGTAATATTGGTAGTAAATCAAATGTGATCAATTTGCATAATCAATCTCAAGTCTTGGGAAACAATCATTCTGATGAGGATCACTCTGCTGATATATATGATGATGAATTCCCAAGTGAATCCACTGATCTCTCTGTTTAGAAAGAATATTTTGTTTCAAAAGATTTAGATCTCAAATCCATTTTGGTCAAATAATATTTTCTTATGAACGCTTCTTCTACTTCACCTCCCTATCCTTTGAGCTCTATTATTTACAATGCATCAACTTGCGATGGATACTTTCCATGCTCTTCAAGTTTGTTATATCATGCGTTGAAGCTCAAAATGGCCCAGGATAGTGAGAATATCCATGATGAAGAAGAAAGCAATTAAATTATAAAGCATCCAATCCATCCCTTATCATCTCTTATTTTGTATGGGGGGAATTCTTCGAAACAGTGTGATTGCGTTATTTTTTTATTTATACATCCTCAGACTTGCGATCAGAGGAATATTATGACTTGAGTAATTTGTTTGTTGAAGTTGAAATTTTTTATCAAACCAATGATGTAGATAGTTTCCATCTAGATAAGGGTGATCCTATTAACTTACTGATCCGGATTTAAACAGGAACGCAACAAATTACAGAGATAACCATATACACAAAGATGCAGCAGAAATAATACTTCATTTCATTAATGGAAAATACAGAAATATGCTTACAACCAGAAATGGAAATAAACCAGCTAGGGCGATGGTAGCTTATCTCTGAGAACAGATGTGGTGGCTACATGCCTCTGAACTGTGTTACAATGAGGCTCAAAGGCCTATTTATTATTGAGAAACAGTGGAAAACCCTTAACATTCCAAAACCTAACCCTAGAAGATGAAACGCCAAACTGTGGGCCCCGTTTGGGTAAATTGGTACACCAACTTCCCAGGGTCGTAACTTTGGCATACGATCTCCGTTTGACGCGTACAATAGCTCATTAGAAAGATCTATCCGAGCACTGCCACTTTGGGAGGCAACATCAGTCCATGGACCCATGTTGCCCCAGATTTCCAAAAAAACGTTGTTTAGGGCCTCAAAACGGCTCCGGAAGTTCAGGACCCGAAAAACTACTAAAAATAGTAAGTTCTGCTACAATTAAGGAAACTGAAAATGCTAAGAGAAACAATGGTGGGGGTCCAGGTGGACTTGGCAGGTGGCCACCAATATCCACCTGGATCATTCCTCCCCCCTAGGAAGCAATGGTCCCCATTGCGTTGAGTTCCTCCATGAGATGAGGAAACTTTTGCTGAACTTGTTCCCTGGTGAGCCACTTGCCCTGCTGAAGGAGTTGGCCTGCTTTGACAACTCGATACAGTTGGATATTCTGTTGGCGAGTGTTCTTGATCTGTGTGTCCATGATCCGATCAGTTGCAGCTTGTTCCATGCAATCTGGATTTAATTCTGTGGGTGTGAGCTGTTCTGCAATGTCGGATGTGTTTAGAAATGGTGGAAAGTATGGCCGAAGGTGGTCCACATTGAACACTGGGTGCAGGCCAAGGAATGGGGGAATGCTGAGCTCAAATGCATTGTCTCCCATAGCCTTAGTAATGGTGTAAGGACCATATCGGAGTGGTCTCAGTTTCCGATAGGCTCCAGTAAGGCGTTCCTTTTGCAAATGCAACCAGACTTTGTCGCCCACCTGAAACTTGTGTGGCACCCGATGTTGATCATGTCGTTGCTTGTACTTGGAATTTGATTTCTCCAGAATGTCATGGACCTGCTGGCGAATATGATGGATGTGCTCAATGAAGCTGGTGGCCTTATCTGTTTCGGACTGGACATGAGCTGAATTTATGTGAGTAGTTGCAAGTGGCATGGCCACATCAATGGGGCATAGTGGTTGGAATCCCAAACCCACCTAAAAAGGGCTATGGCCAGTGGAGCTGTGAAGAGCTTGGTTGTAGCTGTGCTGAACATAGGGGAGGCTCTCGTCCCATGTGCGTTGATGCTTTGAGTTATACATGCGCAGAATGTGCACAATCATCCTATTGACAACCTCTGTCTGGCCATCAGTTTGAGGATGGAAGGCTGTGGACTTCGTGAGTTTGGTGTCCAGCATTGACCAGAGACTGCACCAAAATGTGCTGAGAAACCGACTGCCTTGATCTAAGATGATAGACTGTGGGATCCCAAAGTGCACCCACACTCGTTCAAAGAAGAGTTTAACAGTGGCTTCTGCTGTGATATTCTTCTTGCAGGCCGCCATAATGGCCATCTTCGAGAACCTGTCGACGACCACAAAAACACAGTCATTTCCATGCTTAGTGGAAGGAAGGCCTGACATGTAATCCATGGAGATGGATTCCCAAGGTCGACTAGGGGTAGGCAACGGGGTATAGAGGTCGTGCTTCTTGATGGTTGGTTTGGCAATGGCACAGGCAGTACATGATCTGATGTACTTCCCAACATCCTGTCGAAGATTCGGCCAATAGAAATAATTTTGCAGTACTGCCACTATTTTCTCGACCCTGAAATGCCCAGCAGCCCAACTGTAGTGTGCTTCCCAAATCATCTTGGCACGCTCGCTTGAAGGAACACAAAGGTGACCCAGGTGGCATAACAGGGCATCCTGGAGGTGAAAATATGGAACATACCAACCCTCCAAGAGTGTCTGGTATGTGTGGCCGAATTCTGGGTCGCTTTTGTAGAGAAGTGGCCAATCAGAAGTCTCGTGCCCACAAGAGTTGAGCACGGTGGTTAACGCCATGATCGGTGGTCGATTGAGGCAATCTGCAACATTATTGGTGCTTCCCTTCTTATACTTGATATTCAAGTGGAACTGTTGCAGGTATGTAGACCACTTCTGATGGCGATCATTCTGCAATTTCCCTTGGGTCTGTATGAACTGCAGGGGTCGGTGGTCTGTGTGGATGACCGTTTCCTTCCCCAAAATGTAATGCTTCCATTGTCAGCAGGCCTGTACAATGGAATACATCTCTTTATCATAAGTGGGGTACTTCTGGACTGTGTCTGAAAGTGTTTCACTGTGATATGCCACTGGATGTCCATGTTGAGTAAGGACTGCCCCAATAGCATAGTCAGAGGCATCTGTCTCGACCTCAAATGGTTGTTGTAAATCTGGTAACGCAACCACTGGTGCCATGCAGAGGCGATCCTTCAACTCCATGAATTCCTTCTGTTGAGATTCAGACCAAAAGAATTTTGCTTTCGCCCCTCCCTTGGTGACTTGACTCAAGGGCCAAGTAATATGAGAAAACCCCAACACGAACCTGCGGTAGAAGTTGGCAAGACCTAGAAAGCTACGGAGCTCTGTTAGAGTGGTTCGAGATGGCCAATCCTGAATGACTTGGATCTTGGCTAGATCGACATGCACCCCCTGTTCATCAATGATGTATCCCAGATACTGAACCTGGGTCATGCCAAAAGTTCATTTCTCCAAATTGGCACATAGCTTGTGTTGCCGCAGTGTTTGGAGGACCTGTCGGATGTGGTGGAGGTGCTCTTCCCAACTCTGGCTGAAGATCAGAATGTCATCCAAGTATACTACTACAAAGAAGTTGGTGAATGGCCACAAGATGTCATCCATTAGCCTCATGAAGGTTGCAGGAGCATTCGTCAATCTGAAAGGCATAACCAACCATTCGAAAAGGCCCTCCTTGGATTTGAAGGTAGTCTTCCACACATCAGAGGGTTCGATTGGTACCTTGTGATATCCTGACTTCAGATCGATCTTTCTGAAATATTTCGCCCCCTTTAGTTGGTCCAGGAGGTCATCAATCCGCGGGATCGGGTACTTATTACGGATAGTGATCTTGTTCAACGCCCGATAGTCAATACAGAGTCTCCACGTCCCATCCTTCTTTTGTACCAACACGATCGAGCTCCCACAAGGCGATGAACTCGGACGGATGTGACCTTTCTGCAGGAGCTCCTGAATCTGCCTCTTGATTTCATTGTTCTCCAGAACGGAGCGCCGATAAATTGTTCCATTGGGTAGCAGCGCACCTGGGGTCAGATCGATGGAGTGCTTGACCTGACAGCGCAGAGGAACCCCTGCAGGGGAGGTGAAGATGTCCTCGTACTCCTCCACAACCTTGTCCATCTGTAGTTTTCATGCAGAGGGACCCCGTCTGGAGGCCGCGGCCACCATCTTCTTCTTTCCTTGAGGGCGTATCATCAGGAAAACAAATTTCCTGGTTTTGGAAATGATCTTACTGCATTGTTTTGCAGTAATCAAAGAGATGGCAGTAGGTGGTGCTACCTCTGGTATCCTGTACAACTTATTTCCAAATGTAATAATAACAGCACGGGGCCTTGATTCATACACAGCATGTCGCTTCCACAAGTATGGTTGTCCTAATAGTACATCACAAACTTCAAGGGGATAAATGTCACACAATACCTCATCCGTGAAGGGCTTGATGTTGTATGGAAGGTGACACTGCTGGCTCACGCGAAGATCTCGTCCTTGGTGAAGCCACCCAATGGTGTATGGTTGTGGATGTGCTGTGGTCGGTAAGCCCAACCGCTTCACGACCTCTGCCGAAATGAGGTTCTTTTGACTCCTGCTATCAACAATGAACTATATCGGGGAGCCCTTTACCCACATCTGGGAGTGGAAGAGATGCTCCTCCTCCTCTGGATCTTCGGGTTCATTTTTCTGGATCTTGGCGGTAGCAACAGTGGCATTGGGATCCGCATCAATGATCTGCTTCCCTTTGTCATTCCCCTTATCAGGTTCTGACTCAGAGTCGGAACATGCATCTGATTCTGAAATCTTTAGCTCAGCCACCAGTGACTGCTTGGCCCGACACTCACTTGTGTTGTGGGTGGAGCTCTTATGGAACTCACACCATTTTCCCATGTCCTTTTTCGGCTTTGCGGCGCTATTCTTTGCTTGCAGCTTCGGCGGGTTGTCTTGGGTTGTCCTGCCTTGGCTTTGTCCTTTGTTCTGTGGTTTAGGGGCACTTTTCCCCTGCTTTGGATTCGCAGATCCAAAGTCTCACTTCTTTTGTTTAAACTTCTGCTCGACCTTGACGGCATATCGGTATGCTGCGCCGAGCGTGGAGATGTTCAGGAATTGTATTTCTTCCTAGATGTACTTGTGCAGGCAACCACGGTTTTTGAGTATTAAATGTTGCTCTGAATCCTTGATACCAAACTTTGTGCGAAGGGTATGGAAAAGATTGGTGAACTCCGGCACGTCTTGGTCCCTTCCCTGTCGCAGTGTGGTCCACTTTATGTATTCATCCTCATAGCTTCCGACAGGGTAGTACTGCTCCTTGATGGCATGCCGGAATGAATTCCAGGTGGGTGCGGCTAAAAATAGTGAGCCAGTACTTTCATCCTTCTGCTCATAGTAGGTTTCCCACCAGTCCTTGACGTGGGGGGCTGCTTTGAGAAGAGCGAAAACAATCTTTTCCCGACTCGAAAATTCATGAACAAAAAAATAACCCTCGAGCAGATTTAGCCATTTATCTACGGCATCTACGTCTATCTGACCCTCGAATATGGGGATTTCAAAATTAACTTGTACCTTAAAGGGAATGGCGTTTCCAGAGTAGCTGCTGGAAGCCGATGCGTCGCTTCTGGGTAGCCGCTGAAGGATCTGGGCAAATTTGTCCATCATCGCGTTCCGTTGTCACTCGAGGGCTTCTTCGAGCAAGATTTTGATGGGATCTCCTGCCCTCTCGTCTTTCTTCTCATCCGCCATGGGAGGCTGTCGGGATTTGCGAGGCTGGTCTTGCAAAGGTTCGACCAATTCAAGCCCTAACTCCTTATATCCCGACCTTGTTGGGGACATGCAAAGAAAAACAGAGAAAAAGCAGACCGCTCTGATACCACTGATCCGGATTTAAACAGGAACGCAACAAATTACAAAGATAACCATATACACAAAGATGCATCAGAAATAATACTTCATTTCATTAATGGAAAATACAGAAATATGCTTACAACCAGAAATCGAAATAAACCAGCTAGGGCGATGGTAGCTTATCTCTGAGAACAGATGTGGTGGCTACATGCCTCTGAACTATGTTACAATGAGGCTCGAAGGCCTATTTATTGTTGAGAAACAATGAAAAACCCTTAACATTCCAAAACCTAACCCTAGAAGATGAAACGCCAAACTGTGGGCCCCGTTTGGGTAAATTTGTACACCAACTTCCCAGGGTCGTAACTTTGGCATACGATCTTCGTTTGACGCATACAATAGCTTGTTAGAAAGATCTATCCGATCACTGCCACTTTGGGAGGCAACATCGGTCCATGGACCCATGTTGCCCCAGATTTCCCAAAAAATGTCATTTAGGGCCTCAAAACGGCTCCGTAAGTTCGGGACCCGAAAAACTGCTAAAAATAGTAAGTTGTGCTACAATTAAGGAAACTGAAAATGCTGAGAGAAACAATGGTGGGGGTCCAAGTGGACTTGGCAGGTGGCCACCAATATCCACCTGGATCACTTACTCAATAGTAGTTTTCTGCATGCAATTTACGATCTAACTTAGTTTATAAAATATTCTTATCTGTCTCTTCAAAGTTTCGAAACTTATCAGGAAGTTGAGGAACTTCAAATCTCATTGATGGTTATGTTAGGTTCTTGTGATCCTGGTAAAATTCCTGAACCATGTCAAATCTGGATTTTCCCGCACAATTCTTTCATTCGTATTGTTTCACTAGGTAAAAACCCATTCTTGATGGATTTCAGGATTTCTCGTTACAATTTTCTTATTTCTGGAGATCAGGTTTATGATCATACTATTGTAGTGAATTCATCCTCATGCAAATATCTTGTATCGAATTCAAATTTGGAATGTATAGCTTTCTTGAATGCACAAAATTTCAAAGCAGATCAATTTGAATACTACCTTTGACCGAACAAACCATATCTATTAGGCGTTATGATGGATAATAAACTCCTAATTTCTCTTGTGAATGTCTTCATGACACCATAAATCCTCTTGAGTGTTAGAAATTGCTTGAGTTATTTGTTAAATCAAGTTTCTCTTTTTCATCCATTACATCCTGACTGGTTTCGTATATTTGTTATACTAGCATTCCTTTTCACTTCTTTCGATGATTACGATGCTTATACAATTTTTCACCAGTTACGAGAAGATGATTTTTCACATTCGGCATGTGAGGAGGTTGGTTATATTGTTTAGAGCATTCGGGAAACTGTTCAAATTGATTTCTCCTTGTTAATTAAAAACTGAGAATTTGATGCTTTAATCAGCCCATCTGATCATGATTCTATCTCTGACGATTTTCATTCAACTTACCATTTTCTCATTAGCACATCCCATGAAATTTGTCCTACATCCTTTGATCCTTATGGTTTAACATCTCACTATGCGGGTACTTATGAAGTAGTTGAGACACTTCAACCTTCACTGATGGTTATGTCAGGTCCTCACTATTTTGACAAGACCTCTAAATATGATAAAATTCATTTTCCCTCACAATATTATCATCTTTGATACATTTATTTTAATTGAAAATTCATCTCTTCAAGGACTTCAAGGCTTTCAAGAGGATTGTTTTGAATTCCATGATTCAATATATGATTACCTAGAATCATCTTACTTAGCAAGCCCTTATGCTAATAATAAGTTTCGGTCTTTTCGCATGCTTTCTAAGAAGGATGACACAGATGAAGGCACGTTCACAAGAAGATTTTGAGGTTTTTATATTTATAATTTTCATCAAAAAGGTAAGATTGCAAGTTGGGTAGAAGTAGTGACTAAGACACATCTTTTTGCTAACATGAAAGACCTTCTTTTTTTTGTGCAAGTTCTTCAAGCTCTTATCTTTCCTATTGCACGTTGTTTTATCATAGTTTTAAATGATAATATCTTTATGATTGTAGGTCAGGAACAATTAAGGTGGTTTGATTGGAAATTTCTTTATACGTGATCCTAACCTTCTAGTTGGTTAGGTTATGAGTAGGTCTAGTCGCATTTTAGTTTACCTGCACATTCATCTTGCATTCATTTTTTGTAGTTTCTCATGTTTTGGTTTGACCTTCTTCTGTTTGTTCTTCTGGTTTCGTTTCCTTGTTGTGTGTTGTCTTTTATTTTCTTTTGTAAGATCTTGCATGAAAATGCTCTGTCAGCTCAAAAGTCAATGTGGTAAAATAGAATAGGACTTTGTGACACTACAACATTTGGCTAACTCTCTTTCCTTATTCCTTGTCTTGGTTACACCTCTTGGTCGATGATGTTCCAACGGAAAATATGATCCTTGCGTAAGGAAAGCCTTGTGTTGAACCATGATTTCCATGTTTATTCTGGAAAACCTCATGCCTACACTTGGGTCTTTATGTTTCGGTTTTTTCAAGATGATCCAATCAAGTTGAGAAAGATGAGGAGAAAATCTAAATAAGAAAACCAATATCAGAGGTCTTATATATGCTTCTTTGAAGGGACAACCTCTTCTTCTTTCAATAAGCTGGGATGCCTCTTCTACCCATCAAATAAATAAGTGTTGATGCACATTCCTATATAAAATAAATAAATAAACGTGAAAGAAGAGAAATTCTTCCTACACAGAGAGGTGAAGCAAGCAACTCTGTCAGGGTACTGTCCAGGCCTGCTGGTAGCAAAGAATTTTTTTTCCCTAAAGTAACTCTGTTGGGTACTTTCCAAGCCTTCTAGGAATGGAGCAACACCAAAGATGAAAAATTATACTATGAAAATCGAAAGCTCGCGAACTTCATTACCCTCTCCTAATTTGAAACATCATGTGATTGTTGATCTTGTGTTTGTGTTTAATCGAGTAAAGGAATGAAATGTACTATGTTTATGCACAGGATAAGTGGGGAATCATGGTGATCTAAATGATGAATTAATACTCCCTCAAGAACTAGAACCTGCATGAAATAATTGACCAAGACAACGAAGTTGGAGTTCTACCATTGTGTCGCCAAGTGTTTCCGTTGCGACAAACACCCTCCAAAATTTTACCTACACTTGAATTTTGGAGCCTATTATGGATCTTGCGATCGTTCGCTTCGTGGTCACTTCTTGATCGGTCAAAGTCGCTTACTCACACATGCTCAGTTTGAAACAAGTTCATGAGCGCATTCTTTTATGCAAGATTGATAATAAAACAGTCCATCAATATAGTGTATGTGCAATGTTCAACCCATTTTGATAGTCAGTGTGTACTTTTATTGACAGTCCCTCACTTATGGCTGCATTTGTACTTCTATTTTGGTGAGTTTTTAAAATTGTCGCTTTTGGGAACCTTCACTTTTGTGAGTGTCGTTTTCATGCTTTTGACTGACAGTTTTTCTTTCTTTCACTTTAATTAGTTTCATTTTCATGTTATCTTCACTCTGGCATGTGTCGCTTTCACTATTGTTTGTGTATCGCAAGTGTCATTCACTCTTTTCTCTTCATATAGTAAATGTCACCATTTGGCATGTCGAGTGTCACACAATGCACCAAAGATAGTTTTGGTGTTTTTCAAGGGGTAATATTTATGTTAATGATATGTACCTGCCATGTAAACATGTATCGCACTCATTCCAAAAGTTTCAAGCATTTTCACACAAGTGTCATCACGGTCGTCACAAAGTGTATCTTTGGTGTCGCACTTGTTGTAAGTTATCGCAAAGTTGTCGCCCTGATGGAAGTATGTTTCTCATGTGTTTTGGATTATCTATGTTGTGTCGTTAAGTGTTGTAAGTGTGTGATCACAATAAAATCTTGTCACTATTCACATCAGTTGCAAAGATCCCACGCTTAGTCAATTTTGGAAACTTCCTAACTAGACAACCTAGCCTCATCCAGTGCTCTTGAACTGAGCATTCCGTAGTCTCAGCCCTCAAGATACAACCCTTCCTCTTGGAACTATGCAATGCATAGTTCATTCCTTCCATGATTGTGCACTGTGTAATCACAATTCTCAAGCTCAACCTCTGACCTCAAAAGCCTACACAAATTCTCTCTCCTACCTAGTAAGTACTACACATTGTGTAGTCTCAAGGTTCAATCCTCAATCCCAAGCTCTTGAACTATACATTTGCACAATAACATGGTCTCCTCTGCCTTCTAGAACTATGCAGTGGGAAAAATCATTGCTCAAGCCCTCATCTTAGCTCCTTGAGATCTCCAACTACACAATATTCTTACTTCATCCAAGTCTGAACTGCACATTATAGAGTCTCAAGGCTCAAGCCTGACCCTTGACTATCTGAGCTACACAATTGCATAGTCACTGAGTCTCTCCCTCAACCTACCACTAAGTTCCGTATCAGTTAGTGGATCATCACGCTACATCTTAGACTAGGGGTTTATCAGATTGATGTCGTCTTGTCATGAGTGGATTGAAGATGGAGATAATCTATCATGTTATGGAAATATGATGAAGAAGGAGATGGAGAAGGAGGATATGTTAGAAGACACCTAAGGAGCTGAGGAGATAAGATGATCATTACGCAATAAGACAAAGTAACACTAGACTATAACAGAAAATGGAATATCAAAACCACATTGAAGACTCCTTATCTTCAAGTCATAAGGAGGAGGAAGAAGAAGAACATGCATCATATTTTCAAGAAGACACAAAGAAAACGATAAAAAAATGTGACTTAACATTGACATGTCATCATGCAGTCCATCTCACTGGTGTCGTGTCATGTCATGTCATCAGTCATCATGTGCCACATCATTTTATGGAATATGTAATTCAACATTGGAAAATGTATTGTAAAGGTGGAAGTCCAAGATTTGTCCATGTCATGTGAAAAGTCATGCAGGAAGTCGAAGAGTCATGGAGAAGTCAAACAATCATGAGGGTAGTCCAAGAGTCACAAGACATGTGAATGGTCACCTCATTTGTTATATATACACCCTCATTGTATAAGCAAAGGAATTTTCACCTTGGATTCTACCATAACGCATTATAGAGACAGAGTTAGTACTTTTGCGAAGCAAGTTGTGGCTCCAAATGCTCCACTATTAGAGCTAGTGATGTTCATTGTATTCATGTATCTTGGCGTTTTACTTAATACTTAAAGCCTGATGGCCAACATGTTTTCATGCATGGATTGTGAATATTTGTAAGATTGTTCTGTGAATTTTTATGATTCATGTTTTCTTTCACCTGTATTAAAGTAGTTGAACTATTTTTGGTTATTTTAGTGCTTATCTAATTGAAAATGTGTTGTAATGGTTGTAACTATCATTGCATCTATGTGGACTGTTATGCTTGATGTTAGGTGATTCTCTTTTCGCTTGTATTCACCTATACTAGGGTGGTACTATTACCTCTCTCTTAGAGGCTCACCTTTCCTCCCTCTACAGTAGAAGATAACCTTGATACACCTACAACTGAAAATTCACTAGACACACTTACTTTCTTTTTGCAAAGGCACATACATGCTTCTCTCTCTTGCTAATAGCTAAATCCAAGGCAAATATATAATAACATATGGCAACCGGTCCAATACTATGAATGGGGCTCCTATTCCAAATGGTGTGAGATTTAATTTGGAATTCACATTGGGGATACCCCCTTGGTTTATGGATTTACAGCACCGTAAACACAAACTTAATAGGTGACAATATTGTATGCATAGTAAGATAAGTTCTACTTAAGTTTCTCTAAGGCAGTGGATCAAACCAAGGTGTACAAAGACCATTTTGCAAACTGGATCTGGAATTTGTAGAAATGAAAAAATGTTGTATAAAAGAAAATATGAATCTACTTGCAAGAAGTGAAAATGTTGCATAAAAGGAAATTCTAATTTACTTACAAAAAATGTATGTGTTACATGAAAGGAAGTTCTATTGTACTTGCAAGAAATGTAAATGCTTGGAATAAAAACCCTAACCTATTACAGAGAATAATTGATAAAGAAATAAACCTAGCCTAGTTGCATAAAGTAAATAGCATGAAATAAATATAAACTATTGCATTCAAAGGATATCCTATTCTGATGGAAAAACTTGAGAAATGCTTCAAGAAATAACAATGCAATATGTCCTTGTGTTATTAAATTCATGAACTCAATCACTAACCCTAATTGAAAAAATGTGTTGAAGGGGTGAAAAGAAAGGTACTAAGTGGTCTATAGTCTTCCTCAAGCTTGGTTTCAAGGCCTAGGAGATGTTTTGAAGGGCTAAGAGGCAAGAATTAAACTTAAAGGACAAATTTGTTCAATTTTTTAGGGGTTCTACGCAGTGCTACAGGATTGCTATATGATGTTATATGATTTCCCTGTGTTGCTACAAGATTGAATCCGTGAGAATTCCAATGGCTTAGAAGGTGATTTGAAGGCGAGAAAGGATGGTAGAAGGTGGGATAAGGATATTGGGAGTCCCTTCTAAGCTTAGTACTCCTTAGGAGCCCATATTTCATAATGAGGGAATGCAAATAATGGCCTCTAACAAATTTGTCCTGTGCAAACTAATTGAAGGAGTTGATGAGAATGAAAGGAGAGTATTGATGTTAGGAGTACAAGTGGAAATGACAGCTCTTTGCCCTACAAGCCAATAGTATGGCCTTCACACCAAAAAGATTACTCAACTTGCAAAACATCTAAAGCACGCTAACAATACTAACTGCATAAAGTCAAACTAGAAAGGAAAGTATGAGTTGAAGTTTATTCAATATCTAACTACTACATCAAAAGAAAACCTATATTTTTTTGCTTGCCAATACAAAGTCTACAATCACACTTTCCACCAGAGACGATTAACAAATTTACAAAGGCAACTTTTCTCATAAGCACATCTTGAAAAGGAACTACTACTAAACTAAGTACAAAGAAGAAAGATGCATAACAAAAATGTACAAGGAAGACAGACTAGATTGCTTGGGTTGGCGCTAACCCAAGGGTACTCAACCCTCTAAAACACTCTCAAATTGTAGGCAATAAAGTGCTTCCCAGAAAGCATACCCTACTGAGCTATTGGGATCCTTTATTTACACAAAATGAGTGAGGGGGAAGCCTCCATGGAAGGAGGGTTTCTTCCCTCCAAAATACTTATAAAGGTGGATCTAGTCTCTTGAGATTCTCACAGTCACTAAGTGTAGTAATTGCCCCATAGCCTTCGAAGTGGTTTGGCAAGTTAATGTAGGGAACGAGCCTCCTACATTTCCTCCAGCTGGTCTCTAATGAACTTTTTCACAATAAATATTCGTTTTCCTACATATTAAATGTGTTAGGCCACAAAATATGATAAATATTCCTTAATCTCCCTAATAAACACATTATAATCCAAAAAGGTGTTATCAAATGCAAAGAGAAAGGAAAATGTATGCTAAGGGATGGCGATATGGACTTTGATTTATACCTATTTAGGAGACCCATCATTGTGCACGTAGGGGTGGTGGGCCATGGGGTCATGGAGCATAACATCAAGTCGAGATGCAAGATTTAGGTGAAGAATTAGATTAACAGGTGGTTCATTATCTATGAAGAATATAATTACCTCCTCCGTTTGACTCTCTGGAAAATCGTATTCCAAGTGACTTTTCTATTGGAACAACTAGTGAGAGATTGCCATGACAACATGAATGAATGAAATCATTGGTTTCATGAACGATCTCTAACATAATCAGTGGCACACCATGGACAGATCGGTAGCTTTGCATTGAGGCCAAAAAAGAATACATGAGAGGCTAGACCATCTAGAAGGTAGAATGGAACATATGGAGGGACATGTCCATGAGGTGTTTTGTCCTCCTCCACCACCAGGAAATAGCCCGGACAATCCAAATCTAGGAAACCTTCTTAGATCAAGAATGAAAATTGGGTGTATTCTAGTTCTTAGGATCTTACGGTATTTTTGGGCTATTTGTATGTGGTCTCCTAGTTTGCTTTTGTTGGTAACAATGTGCTTCTACTATTATTGATCCAGGTGGATATTGGTGGCCACCCACCAATTCCACTTGGACCCCCACCATTGTTTCTTTTAGTTTTTCAATTTCCTTATTTGTAGCACAATTTACTATTTTTGGTAGTTTTTCAGGTCTTGAACTTCCGAAACCGTTTTGAGGCCCTAAACGACATTTTTTTGGGAAAAATGGGAGCAACATGGGTCCATGGACCAATGTTTCTCATCCCAAAATTGTAGTCCTCGGATAGATCTTTCTAACGGGGTATTGTGCGCGTCAAACAAAGATCGTATGCCAAAGTTACGACCTCAGGAAGTTGATGTACTAATTTACCCAAAACAGGGCCCATAGTTTGGCGCTTCATCTCCTAGGGTTAGGGTTTTGGATGATTAGGGTTTTCCATTGTTTCTCAACAATAAATAGGTCTTCGAGCCTCATTGTAAGACAGTTCGGAGGCATGTAGCCGCCACATCTCTCCTCAGAGATAAGCTAGCATCGCCCGAGGTAGTTTATTTCCATTTCTATTTGTAAGCATATTTTAGTATTTTACATTAATGAAATGAAGTATTATTTCTGTTGTATCTCTGTATTTATGGTTATCTCTGTAATTTGTTGCGTTCCTGTTTAAATCTGGATCAATTATCTTTTGGCCAATAAGTCTAGTATGAATGAGGCTGGAAGATTTTTTCTTATCAGCACTTTACAATGTATCTTTGAAATGAATTAGTAGAAAGTTTAAATTCACAAAAAAAAATATAAGTTTGATAATAATTTTATACTTCACTAATACATTATATTTAATAAATAAAATAAATTGTTTAATTAATATTCTTTTGTTTGTTAGTTTATGGGAGTCTTCAAGTAACTGGCACGCCTAACTTATGGCTTGAGTAGCCATGAACTAGGGGCATCTAAGCTGTCAAAATCACCTGGGAGTTGCATCCAATCTAGGTCATACTAGCCCTTAGCATGACTAGATTTTCACCCTAGAACTAATGATCTTTACACTGCATAGTGCATTTAAACAAAACACCTTGTGATTGTTTATTCTATGCTCCATGGACTATTTAATTAATATTTATATAAAAATAATATTATATATTAGTTTAGGGAGACAATTCAATGAATGATGTTATAAAGTATTATATAAAGCATGGAATTTAAGATTCAAATTCCTAATAAATAAGCTAAACAAAATCATCATATATTTATAATTAATAAATGATATATTGATTAATATAATTAAATTAATATTATATATATATATATATATATATATATATATATATATATATATATATATATTCCTTTATTAATATTATATAACATTAGAGTAGGTAAATTATTACCTTTAGATCTGCGATCAATCCAATCCGGGGCAAGTGCGATCTGCAGTCAAGTTTGCTGATATCAGGTGCACACATTCCTTATCTTTTTCTAATACATATTTTCTCATATATTTTCAAGTATGAATATTTCACCACAGCTACCAAAGATTACCAAAGGCAGACCTAGCACAGTTACTCTACAAGGCCTTTATGAGTATATAGAGTCTTTAGAGAAACGTAGAGAAGAAAGAGAAGTCAAGCTACAAAAAGAGTTAGAAGTCATGCTGGAAAATAAATTTGCATCTCTTGAAGACACGATCCAAAAACAAATAGAAAATAAAATAGAACTATTGGAGAATAAAATGGTGGCAATGGAGACTAGGTTGCAGGTTATAGAAAAACAAAACCAAGATACTAACCAAACATCCCAGCAAGGAGATGTTGATACTTTAGAGAGTCTTAAAATGAAGGACATGATTAAAGAACTAGAAGAAAAAGTTAATAGCCACCTCACCCTAAATAATGTGGTAGATAAATTAGATATCAAACCAATTAAAGATGAAATGAAAAAATTAATAGAATTAGACCATGAGCATAACAAAAGGGCCTTGAACCTTATAATCTTCAGTTTAAAAGAGGAGGTAGACGAGGATACTTTAGCCATAGCCCAGACAGAATTACATAATATATTACAAATTGAAACAATGTGTCTCACAGAAGCAACAAGGTTGGGGAAATTAACTGAGAATAAAGGAAGACTAATCCGAATAAAGGTGCGCCCTATTGATCATAAGTATGACATACTTAGTAAAACCTCAAGTCTAAAAGGAATGGGAATATTTATAAATGAAGATATCAGTCCAGAAGATCAAGTAGAATTAAGAAAGGAGGTTCAAAAGGTAAAAGAAGCTAGGAAGGAAGGAAAATGGGCAATAATCAGAAATAGAAAAGCCTTTATTCGAGATAGAAACCAAAAAGATAGTAATAAATAGCAATTCAACATGCTCTGTATTCTTTCTTGGAACTGTCGAGGCTTTCCATGGAACAAAGGCCCGAAGCTAAGTTGGATCTCAAATGATGTTGATATTATTTTTCTTGTTGAAACTTGGGAGCACAAAGAATCTAAGGTCCCTAACATAGATGGCTTTACGCTATGGTCTACTTGGAACAAGCGATCCTCCCATAGAGGCATTTGGGGAATAGCTTGTAACATTAAGAAGAACATCTCCCCCCATGCTAGGATTTATAAAATCGACCCTTACAACCAATATAGTTGGATAGAGATCACTGACATTAATAATAAAAAGACCTACATAGAAATATGTTATTTTCCCCCCATCAATTCTAACTTCTATAAGAAAAAGAATCTAGATAAAAATAGTCCTTACAATGGTTTAGAGAATGATATTTCTAGCCTAAGGAATGAAGGTAATATCCTTTTAATATGTGACTTTAATGCTCGAACTTCAAGCAACCAAGCTATTATTCTTAGCAATCATTCCAACCCTAATTCTCTTTGGTTAGACGAAGACCCTACTCTGGCTAATAGGTACAAAAGGAGCTCTGAAGACCTCGGGGAGAATTTGTTTGGGTCGGAGCTAATCAAGCTCTATAGTGCTCAGGATCTCATAATTTGCAACGGTCTAAAGAAGTGGCCCAATTCTAGCCAGATAACCTGCATCCATGGGCTTGGTAGCAATGTGGTAGACTATGTTATTTCCGATCTCCCTTTATACAACGAAATAATAAATTTTGACATCTTAAACGACCATGAGCCTGACTCTGATCATAGGCCTTTACTTATAACTCTCAATTTTGTCATGCATAGAGATCCAATAGAAAATAATCCTTATAGCCAAAAGAACTTAATATTTGATAGAAATAAAAATGATCTCTTTCTAAATGAATTAAAAACCAATTTTCTTCCTTTATCTAGAATAGACAACATAAAAGACCTATATCACAATTTTACTACAACCCTCTCATATTCTATTAACAAGTTCTCAATTGAAGTTTCAAATAATAAAAGAAATAAAAAAACCAACCCATGGTATGACAAAGATTGTAAAAGTGCGAGGAGATCAATTAAGGAGGTTGTCAATGAATCTCTTAAAATGGGAAAGATAAAAATATACAAAGTCCTAACTAAAAGGAAAAAGAGGCAGTGCATTTGTAAAAGACAAGAGAATCTTGTACACCTCTCTAAGGTAGCTCCTAAGAAATTTTGGAGGCAGATTCTGACTAGGAAAACTAAAGATAATAATAAAATTGCTTTACACAATTGGAATTCCTATCTTAAAAAGCTTTATGAATCTCCAAATGTCATGGATAACTTTGAAACCCTGCTCACAACGAAAGAAGTTTTCTCATTAGAAGACATTGATTTTGGGATTAAACACCTGGCAAATGGGAAAGCTAAGGACATTGAAGGTTACCAGGCAGAAATCTTAAAAATTGGAGGTCCTATCCTCATCCCCCACATCCACAAGCTTTTCAATCAAGCGGTCAAGCAAGGGTTCCCTAAACCATGGACTAAGAACCTCATTATCCCTATTTTTAAAAGTGGGGATACAAATAACCCCTCTAATTATCGGACAATTATGATCAGCCCTCTCTTAGCCAAGTTATATGGTATTATTTTGGAAAAGAAGTTGAGCATATGGCTTGAAAGTGAAGGTAAGCGGGCTAAAGGCCAAACGGGGTTTAGAAGGCATCACTCAACAACAGACCACCTCGTTATGCTTAGGAGCATTGTGGAGGAATGTCGTAATGATAAATCCAATCTCTTTTGTTGCTTTGTGGACTTTAGAAAGGCTTTCAATATGGTTCCTAGAAACAACCTTTGGAATAGATTAGAAGAGCTAAAGGTTCCTTTCGAGTTGACATCTGCCACTATAAGGCTATATGAGAATGTAATTGCCAAGCTAAAAAGCAATAGGGGGTGGTCGAAAGATATTAAATGTAATATTGCAGTTAAACAAGGCTACCTCCTCTCGCCTACCCTATTTGGCATTTACATCGACAAGCTTGAAGGTTATTTAGAGGAAGCAGGATGTGCTGGCACGATCTTAGCTGGGATAGTCATCATCCTTCTTCTCTATGCTGACGATATTGTTCTTCTCGCAAGGTGCCCATCTGATCTTGATAAGCAACTTAGGCTTCTTAAGGATTTCTGCTCTATCATGGGTATCACTGTTAACATTGACAAAACAAAAGTTATGATTATCAAATCCAAGAAGGACACTTACACTAATTTTATGTATGACAATAATAACTTGGAGGAAGTGTATTCTTACAAGTACCTAGGAATTGATATTCATCAGAAGCTTAACTTGAACTATAGCATTGAGAAAAGGATTAATGGGGGGTGGAAAGCTTATTTTGGTCTTGAAAATAATTGTAAAACGATAAACCTCGTAATGTGGGATAAAAAGAAGTTCCTATTTGAAACTTTAGTCACTTCTGTTATCTTATATGGACGTGAGGTCTGGGGTTGCAGCATCTCTAGATAATCCTGGAGAAAGATTGAGCAAATCCAGAAGCATTTTATAACGTATAACCTGAAAATTAAAAGCAATACACCCTATCCTATTCTCCTTATAGAAGTAGGTCTTTCCCCTATCAAAAGCCTAGCTATGACTAGGCTTCTGTTGTACAAGCACAAACTCAATAACATAGGAAATTATAGACTTCCTAAGCTAGCTTTAAATTCCAGCCAAAACCACCTAAGGCTCGAACGGGGGTGGTATAAAGACACAAGGGCCTGGTTAAACCATTGGGAGTTCAACGAGAATGATGCATTGAAAAACATTAATAACATTAAAAATATTGTTACTTCTAAGTTCAAAGAAAAAAAGTGGTGTGAGAAAGATTTAGCAGCTAAAAGAAAATTAAGTTATTATAAGAAGGTCATCAACCCCACCCTAGAAGATCAAAAATATCTCTCTGTTTTAACTAGCTCAAAGAAGAAAATTAATATAGCGAAGATTAGAACAAATTCTCATGAGCTCCATAGTGAAACAGGTCGTTGGGCAGTTCCTAAAACACCATAGATGGAAAGGATATGCCATCTCTGTGAGAATAGGAACATCGAGGATGAAAACCACTTCCTCTTAGAGTGCCCCGCGTACAACCACATTAGATCTCAATTTCATAATCTTTGTTTCAATATTGACCTTCCTAGCCTTTTACGATGTCAAAATTATAGTGAGCTCGAGAAGCTTCTCTCCAAGCTTTTTGAGCATAGGAATAAAATCTTAAATCAAACTAAATAATTTGTTTCTTTAGGTCCGATAGACCAAAGTTTGGTCTCAGTGGACGTTAACCACCATCATCATTATTATCATCATTAATTTAAATTTATTTTTATTTTTTAATTATTAAAAAACTATAATATGTATTATTAAAATTTTAAAATAAAAACAATTATAAATATTAATAATAAATAAATTTAAATAAATGTATATTTAAATAAATATTTATATAACTAATGGATTACCATAATTAATTTAATACATCATATTATTCATTATTATATAATGATTAATAAATTTTGACCCGATTGTTTAGGATTTATCACAATGAATTTTTTAAGCAAATGTTTGTAACTAACAAAGTGAGCAAATGTTTCTAACTAACAAAGTGATGATAAGCTACATTTGTTGGCTAATAATGTGAATTTAAAAAACTCATTTTGATAAATTAAAAAAATCATATCAAAACAAATACTTTATAAAACCACACATTAAAAAAAGTCATGCAACAATTATTTAAGTAATATAAAATTATATAGGATAACTAATTAATTATTAACAACGATTAGAACTAACTTATTTATCAAAAAATTTGTATGATATATAAATAATATGATAGGGAAATAATAATTTATCGTGAAAAGTATAAAGCATACCACAATTATTTTCCATTATTTATTTATCAAAAGTTTGAATGGTATATAAATAATAGAGTAAGGAAATAACAAATTATTGTGAGTATATATAAAATTTGAGGAAATGAAAAAAAAGGAGATTATTTATTAAGTGACTACTAATCATTAAAATCTCTATTAGAATAAGGCAAAATTATATATAATACAAAGCAACAATCTCCATCTATTTTAGTATGCAAGTTGAGTTAAAATTATTTCCCATAAAAATAGTGTGGATCCATGTTACTCTATAAGCCTTGATTCATAATTGAGTGTCCCACAAAGCATGTCAAGGAAAGAGTAAAATAACCTATACTCTCCGATGTTAAACACACTTAATATATAAATATATGGCTGGAAAGAGTAAAGTAACCTACACTTTCCGATGTTAAATACTACCTTCTCATACACAAATAGATGCCTTTATATAATAATATAAAAAAATGACTATATTATTAATATATACATGTTAAGGAAAGAATATAGCAACCATACACTCTATGATGTTGAACACCTGCTGATATATAGAGAAGGGACTTTATATTATTTGAATTGGTGTTGTTTTTATGATAATATTTCATTTTAATTATTAAAAATATAGTATTAAATAATAATTTCAAATTAATTTAAATAAAAAATAATAGATTATTTTATTATATTTAATAATATTTTTAATTCAAATTGTTATTAGTTAGATTTTTTTAGTAGTTTTTAGTGGGTTTGTATCAAAGTGTTTTAGGGGTTTTTTAGGGTGTTGAATCTATATATAGTCAAAAAACCAATTTAAATGAGACAAAACAAGATTTCATCTCAAATTTTACATTGCGTCTAAAAAATCCCACTAAAGACAACTCTTTTTTAATTTACTAATTTATGGGATAATTAGATTAGTAATAATTGTATTATAAAATATTATGTAAATTATGATGTTACAATTTTTGTGGATTAAATATATACAAATTAGTAAGAGTTGTATTAAAAGGTATTATGTAAACTATAATATTTAAATCTTTAATATTAAACATATATATAATTTATTATTTTGTTATATTGTTTTATTTATTTATATTTTATGTAATAATATTTTTAGTTATTATTTTTTAAATATTAAAATGAAAATCTTTAATATTAAACCTATATAATTTACTATTTTGTTTTATTTATTTATATTTTGTTTAATAATAATTTTATTGTTAGATTTAAGTATTTGTGATCTATATTGTAAACATGAATGTCTTTAAGATTAATCATATTATTATTATTTGGTGGACCTTTCAAACTAATTAATGTGATTCATCTTGATATAAATATAGTTCATATATATATATGAATATGAACCAATTAATGTAAAAAAAAAAATATAGCAAAAAATATAAATGGCTAAAATAAAAAAATTCTAAAAACTTTCTTTTCTTAATTGTCCATCCAGTTATATCTATCTTGTCATAAAAATGTGCACCTGCAACAAAATGCAGACAGAAAAATAGTGCCACCAAATAGCATAACTAGGCTACAAAATTTGGAAACCAAAACTATGCAACTGGAACCTTAAAATGTTTTGCAATACAACGTTAATTTAGCATTTGAATACACACCGAAAACGATGTATGGAATGTACAACTCCACCAAAATTTACACATCTATAACAACCAGCAAAAGTGGCAAAGTTGCAACCATGGGAAACTGTTGACAACCGAAAGTGTTCCAATACTCGAGGTACCTAATGAAGTGCCATAATGGTTCCACGTTCCATGGACGCTGAAACTGCTGTGAGTATCTCAACTAATTTGTTCCGTTACTCCAAGTAATGAAGAGAAGAGAAGAGCCATAATGTTTCCAGCCTTTCTATAGTGGCAGTGCTGTCAAAGAGCCAAATGAATGAGACTGACAAGACATTAGAGTACAGGACTGAGAGCCACTTATTTCTGGTTGTGGTCTAAATGAATTCATTAGGCATTTGAATGATATGGATGTACTTATAACACAAAGATTGCGGGGGAGAAAGTGGGAAAAAGTGGTTTGTAACGTCATACACAGACTCACAGGTCCATTTAAAATCCTTGTCAGAGGAAGGGTCGGAGAAAAAGACAGAGCGTACATTAAAACAACACACATATATTCCTTTTTGATTTTTGTGGCTATACCTAAACTTTACTGGTTCGTTTCGATCACACACAGCGATCCAGTTGCAGGCCATTGTTTGTTTGTTGTAGCAAATAACTCGACAAACCCTAACATTCACATGCAACTATCGGTCAAAATCCAACTAAAAAACCGACCAAGAAATTAAAATTTCCGTCTGCTTCACGGATACCCAATTCCATAAACATTCACATCTCCACTTGCGTTAGCTGTTCCTCTCATTAAATGTGTGATGCTGAACTCCCACCAACTTAAGGTTTATTATATATGTAATGTGTATATATTTCTTGGCTCGCTATAAAGGAAGAAACCTGTACTTTGCTGGCCAATAAATAGTAAGACGCGGTGGGGTTTCCCGATGGGCCATTGGATCTGGAGATTTTATTGAAAACATTACATGCGGTAGACCATTGGGCCTTGAGATTTTATTGAGTGATGCAGACCATGCAAAAAAGCTGGCTGGCTGGCCGGCCGTGCCTGATGCGGCGAGAATCTGGGTGTGTGCTGTCGTCATTGTCTGCGTAATATATGAACATAGGAATATGAATATGTAAGTTGGGAAGCGACAGTTAACAAAATACTAAATCCAGAAGGAAAAAATAAAAAGAATGCCATCTCAAGTAAAGAATGTGATTGTGAATGTGACGCTTTCTGTACAAGCTGCATGAAAGAGATTCCAAGTATATCTCAGCCATTAGTTTCAGGAAACTGAGATTGTGAAGCTGCGGAAATATACTATTAGTTAGCCGTTAGAGGTGGATAGTTTCAGCCTGCGGGTCCTTTTCTGGTTGCCTGCTCCTGCCGAGTAAAGTAAAGTAAAGTATGTTTATGTTTGTAAAGGGCGCTTCCATCGGATGTGGCGAAACTAGCAAAGTTGGATATAGGAAGTGTTTGAATTTTTAGTTCGAAGACAGTGGGATGGTGTCATTGTTATAGCGACGGGTCATGGCATGCGCCGCTGTGACTGTACGGCACAAGGTCCCGGGCCCGCCTGGCAGATGATAGTTGGACAATGAAAAATCCCACCCATTTCATTTCAGCATGCGTACTCACCGGTGGGTCCTTCACCACCTAATTGGTACCACCCATCGCATCTCCACCACTGGGATTTTAAACCGGCTCGTTTTATTATTAGGCTTTAATGTCAGATTTATAAATTTTAATGGAGTTGTTTTTAGTAGGATTTTTTGGACTTTCTGGTGCGGGAAAGACACGTTTGTGTTGATTGTATATATGGATTTAACACCCTGAAAAATCCTTAGGACACTTGGATTGTGCAGGGTTACCCATCAAACTTGTAATTTCAATAAATTTTTGCAGGATTTTAGAGAAATTAGACTGGAAAAACTCACGAGAAAAGTTCTCAAAAAATCGCACTAAATAACTCCAATTTTAATTAAGTTGTTTTGGCCCAATGGGAATGCCTATTGTATATTGTAGGCAGGTTTTCTTTACAAATTTGGTAATGTCAGATTCATAAATTTTATTTATCAATCATTATGAAGTTGTTTTTGGCTTATGGGAATCATGATGTTTTGTTGTGTAACAAAGTTGTTAAATTTATAAATTTTATTTATAAAAATATCATTATAGATTTGTTAGGATGTGTAAGAAATAAAATTATTTATATTATTAATTTTATAAAATAGTTTAGTAAAATTTAGCTTACAATTTTATTTTTTTTTGTTATGTAACAAGGTAATGTTAAATTTATAAATTTAATTTATAAAAAATATTATTATACATTTGTAAATGAGTAGGAAATAAAATTATTTATATTATTAAAAATTATAAAATTTTATAAAATAGTTTAATAAAATTTGGCTTACAAATTTTACTTTTAGATTTTGTTTAAAAAATGTTTGAATAACAAATTTGATGTGTTAACTTTAGTATTTTCTAATACTTCCAATGTTTTAGGTAAGAGTTTTTATAGGTTATGTTTAATGTAAGAGTTTTTATTGACTAATTGTTATAGTTGTTCTATGTAGGAGTTTTTATTGGTTAATTGTTATAGTTAGTTTTAATTCTTTTATTTTTTCTAAGTTTGGTAATGGTGAAGCTACATCATGGTTATTGTTAGCACCAAGTTTGTATATTTCCTAAAGGTTTACAGGCTATGATTTGCAGTCAATTGTGAAAGGGGTGTAAGGGTCTTTCAAATTTTTGTGTGAAAATTGCTATATAAGCCTAGGAACATGTCAAAACAAGTTACTTCACCTAACCCTAAGCTTTCCCTAAGCTCTTGCTACGAAGTCAGCCTACAACTAGTGCTACAAAATATTTTCATAGCGTTCATAAGAAAAATTAAAACTTAGGTTTTCAAGCTACTAGCCCTATCATTTCAAATGCCTAAGTGTTTTTTCACAAAGTTTTATCCCTTTTTATCCTTGATGTGACATTTAGTAGCATTTTGAAGCCCAATAAAGAAGTTTAAAATCAAACCCTAAAACACATAGTTTTCCCTAAACAGTAATTTCCAGCGCTCCCTGAAAACCATTTGCAATGTGCAGGAAGGTTGTGGAAGGGTTTACAACGCCTGGTCAGGAGGATTCAAGTTTGTGGAATAATTTACAGTGTCAAAGCATTTGCAAGATGGGAAGATTGGGCCATGTAAAAGATTTTGAGTTGGATGGAATGTATTTTTAGGTTTATCTAGAAATGTTGTCATTGTTCTGAAATGCAAGTTGGGAATCAGTCTTTCATCGCTTCAATGGACATAACCTGAGTTGGTGTCATGACTTTATATATTCTTTTGATGGCAGCACAACATGAATAAGAACCCTATAGTTTCCAGTCACCGAGGAATCCATTACAGAGGCCACGAGTTTGTCTAGTGAGGGCTAAAGATGGTTTAAAAAGCAGACACTACAGAATGTGGACCTGAACTTTTTCTTGAAGGGGGATTGTCAAGACCAAGACTGGAATGTAGGAGTACCCTAGAACATGTTGAAACCTGAATGGTCTAGCGCTCTAAAGACTATGCAACTCTTCTTCACCTGTGAAGGAAGGTACTCTAAATTTTATTTATATCACATGAGGTTTTTGTGTCATTTAGCAGGTTTTAGTAAAATGAATTTGCCTTATTTTCTTCATCAAAGTCTGTTGAAAATGTCTACCAAAGCTAGAACCAAACCTGAGTTGTTACCTCATGACATATGTCATCATGGCCTGATAAAGATACTATATACTCATGAGTTGAACAAGCAGGTGGAACAATTGAGACAAAGAAATATGAGAAACCCTGCACCCAAAAGGCAAAGGAGAGGTCAAACTAAAATTTATGTCAAAACCCTAGCTCAGGAAACAGAGGGAGAGCCTAGTCATATCCCTATTGAAGAACATATTGAAAACCTTGTAAAAGAACTAGAGGTTAGGGTCTATGAGAGGAGAACAAGAAGACAACAGAAGCAAATGCTAGAAGAAGAGGAGACAAAGCATAAAACAGCAAAAAATGAAAAAGGGAAACAAAGTATGGAAACAGGGGATGAAGAAATAGAAACAAAGCCTAGGGTTTACTGTAGAAAACCCCATACTCGTCCTACAAATAAACTAAGATTGAGTTTAAAGGAAAATATCAACCCTAAGCTAAAGGAGGCGGTGATTGTTGATGAAGAAGAAGAAATTTTGAATGTTTCAAAGAGCAAAAAGAAGGCCACCAAACAAAGGAAAATAGAGTATGTAGGCAGAAAAGGGAAAGAAACCCTAAAAGCTAGCAAAACCATACAGAAAGGTACTAGAAGGATGACAAGAAGCCAAGACAAGTTAAACCTCCTTGCTCAGGCTGCACTAGCTATGGAAGAATGATCAACTTACCTCATTGGCAGAGAAATATACAAAACCCTAATTTTGTTGAAAAAAACCTAATTTTACCTCACCATTTTGGCATACTTCATCTCATCTTTTTTACTGTCGGTTTATTTTTGATATATTATGGTAATATGTCATAAATATTTTGTAGCTAAGGGAGAGCAGAAAATACGAGTCAACACAAGAGAAAAGGGCCTTAAAAGATGTAAACAATTACACAGGACAGTTGCACAGTTTCAACAGATTTCACAGGTTCATGTATCAATTTTGCTACCAAGGAGGAATACGAGTTACAATTCCATATATGAAGCCTACAAGGGTGTGAACAGTTTCAATCCTACACTTTAGCTATGACTCGTCCTTTTCCTAGAAGAATAACAGAGGAGGATGCATACAACAATTTTTAGATACTTTGACCAATGTTTAAATGGAAAATAGAGATCTGAATAGCTAGAAAGATAGGATTTTAATTATGTTTTGTAAATTAAACTCTAAGATATTGTAAATATTTTATAGTTATGCTACCAGACTTTGTGGATCTGAAACTTTATGTATTTTTCCTATATAATACATCAGAAAGGAGGAAAAAAGGTTGGATTTTGGAAACAAAAATAGTCTTTTTTTGTGTGATCAATTTGTTAATTTTTAAGTACCAAGAGGACTAGGAGATTATGTTCATGATACAAAGATTCCTGTGATGATGTGCTCACTTAGTTCTTCTTCTATAATAGTTTCCTTTCTATGTGATCATTTAGCTTATGTCCTCTGATGTTTAAATGAGATTATGTGAAAAAATTCATAGTTAATGTTTTGGTTCATATGGTTTAAGCATATGCATTATTTCTTCTAAAGCTTGTAGGATTCATGGTTCATGCCCTACTATAGTGGATTATTTTCTTTTTCTACTACCATTCATATGATGTTTGATATGTCTGTAGTTTGTTATCTATCCTGCCTCTGTCCCTCATGATTCATATAGTCTGAGATCTTGGTATCTACATTTCAACTTAATTGGTTGACTCCATTGCCCAATATATTACTTGTTTCATCCCAACCACCACATTCAAAAGCCAAAAACCCTACTGAAGATCTAGCCATTATTTGAAGACACAACCAATTTCTAAGCTTAGTGATTAGGTTGTCAAAGAGAGCCCTCTCTAGATTGAAGGCTCTAGCCTTCAATCTACAAGCTTGGTTTGAAAAGGTTACCTTAGGAATTTCTCTCTTACAACCAAGAGGATTTTTTGAGTGATAACAGTCATGTCCAAGAATAACACCCGAACAGGGACATGTGACTTAACATCTAAGAGTGCCTCAACAATGCACCAGATCATCTATCCAAGACCTTGTGGAAATAATCAATTTTAATTCATTTTAGGCCTCATCCATTATTACAAATGGAAGATATCTTTGTATATTTTGATATAGTGAGTAATATTTGAGACTCTTATATGGTATAAGGGATTATTTCTCATACTCAATCTTTCTTTATATTTACTTCCTACATTTAGGTCGGTATTTTCAAATCCTCCTCGTCTAGATGTACCAATTGTTGTGAGTTGTAAGTAGACCTAGTTGTGATAACTATTTTTATCTAACTCTCAACCTCTTTCATTGTTATAAATAGAAGATATCATTGTATATTTTTCATTTAATGAATAATATTTGGTCATCTTTACATGGGTGAGTTAAATTTATATAGATTGAGTGTTTCATTGAAGACATCCTTGTAATATTTGATACTCTTACACGATTGGGTTGTTAAATCTATATTAATTGTGTGTAGGTATTTTTTGTATGACAAGATTCGGGTGAAAAAAGCAAAAGCAAAAATAGAATTTGCCCATGATTTTTGGTGAGACCTCAATATTTCATTATTCCATTCATGATTCCATGGTTTAAATGATGAAGAACTTTTCATTTGTTTTGGAATGAAATAATTATTGGTGGCATCCTTATATTTGGTTCATTGAAGCAATTTTAATAAATAGATGAATTCAAAACCTTCAAAAATGGTGGAGGCCCTTAACCGGCACATATTTAATTCAAATGTGTTATTTTGTTATTTTTGTTAGATGTTTGGAGCACAATTGAGAAAGGGTAAATACTTTAAAACTTATTTAAATTGCATTTTGAATATTGAAATGAACTCAACTTTTTAAAAGCTTGTAATTATTGATTTAATAATTTGAGTGTGTCCTAAAAGTACCTTCAAATGTGTTATTTTGTTATTTTTGTTAGATGTTTGGAGCACAACTCAGAAAAGATAAATACTTTAAAACTTATTTAAATTTCATTTTTGAATATTAAAATGAATTCAACTTTTTAAAACCTGTAATTATTGATTTAATAATTTTAATGTGTCCTAAAAGTACATTGCTAAGATAACTAAAAGGCATTTGGCAAGAAGAATCCATGCTTCCCTACAAACCACCACACTCAATAATTACCAATGGCATAGTATTCCTCTTTTAACATTATCTAACATTATGTCACAATCATGATTAATAAATAACATTAAAAACTTCTTCCCTACAAACCACCACACTCAATAATTACCAATGGCACAATATTCCTCTTTTAACATTATCTAACATTATGTCACAATCATGATAAATAAATAACATTAAAAATGACATGTGTCACTAATTGATCATAGCTTTTCCAACTTTTGTAAATAAAACTATTATTCTAAATTACACATTTTTTCTAATTCTCTTTAGACTTTAGATTGTTTAGAGCAAAACTCATAGAAAAACATAAGTGAGAAAAATTAAACACTTTAAAAAATTTTGGAGTTTGTGGTGCCTGAATGAAGTGGATGGAAAATTTTGAGGTGAAATCTTGATTTGTGTTATTTAAACTAGATTTTTGACTATATATATGAATTTAGCACCATGAAAAATCATTAGGGCACTTCTATTGTGCAGGGTTTACCCATCAATCTTGTGATTTCAAGAATTACTACTAGATTTTCGAGAAATTAAACGAGAAAAAGGTATGACCATTTCCATGAGAGGTAGTCATAACTGACTAATTTCTCATGATATTTGAATAGTTCACTTAGCACTCATTGCATCAGGTGATGCTCACAGGGGTGAAGAAGTGGGATTGAAACTAGTGAAATGAATCACATAGCGTCAATCATCACTTTTGGGGCTTGCACCCAGTAACCAGGACTTCCCGGGAGGTCACCCATCCCAGATCGCCTCTGGCTCAAGCGCGCTTAACTATGGAGTTTTCCCCACAATCAAGCCCACTTAGCTTGCTACCCCATTTGCAAAACCTTAGCAAGTATTGTGCCTCATGAACAGATCCCTTCACTCCTTTTGAATTTAAGTATTGGGGGGTTTTACGCAGTGCATTATATTGGATATCATTTTTGGGATTCAACTACGTTAAGTAAGTCATTCACGTATGAGCATTAACATGAGAGGTAGTCATAACTGACTAATTTCTCATGATTTTTGAATAGTTCACTTAGCACTCATTGCATCGAGTGATGCTCACACATGTGAAGAAGTAAGATTGAAACTAGTGAAATGAATCACATAGCGTCAATCATCACTTCCCGAGCTTAATTATTAATTTAATAATTTGAATATGTCTTAAAAACACTCTGCTAAAATAACTCAAAAACATGTGGCAAGAAGAATACCTACTTCCCTACATACCACCACACCCAATAAAATCTCGAGGGGCCAAAAAATATCCCGAGGAGTGGTACAAAGTTAGATTATCATAATTGTTATTTTTCGTCGGTGAATTCCATCAACTTACATCTCCGAGATAAAGATAAATGTTCGCTGCGCCCCATAGGCAGCTACATGCTTTGGGGGTAGGCACCTGCTTGAATGGAATTTTGTGAAAATGCGACAGTATTGTTTGGGTGGCGTTGGTGAGGAAATTTTGAAAAGCGTGCTGTTCTTGAATAACGCATGAGGAGTGCTTTTTGTTTTAATAGGTAGCTGCTGTCATTTGGGAATCTTTGTGCCTCTCAGTCAACCCATAGATTGACATAAGAGCCGCATTTGGCAGGTGCACCGTATTTTGATCTGATATTTGAGCCCATTATAATCCACCATAATGTGCTTTAGTTGCACAAAACCTCTTTTATTGCCCAAGGGTCACTGATTTACAAAACCTCTTTTATTGCCCAAGGGTCACTGATTTTAACAGTGACTCTTGTCGTTTTCCAATTTCGAACTGATGTTAAGTGCAAGAAAAAATTGTGCGTTAAGTTTTTTATATGCCGTTCAGATGACGAGAGTTTTTTTTTTGTTCTTTCCACATTTTTCAAATATATTTATTTCAGGCTATTTCTAACTACGTCTAAGGTGTTTTTATTGTGAGGTTTTATGAGTGTGTTTTTATTGTGAGGTTTTATGAGTTTTTATTGTAGAGATTCGTCCGTTTTTACTGTAGAAATTTGATGACGTATTTCCAAGTTACTTAAGGTTGTGCTGAAATTTGATGACGTATTTCCAAGTTACTTAAGGTTGTGCTGTTATTTCTTATGGTTAATAACTTGCTCATGGCTGTTAAGAAAAGTAAATTCTTATGGTTAATAACTTGCTCATGGCTGTTAAGAAAAATAAAAACTTAAAACTTAAGTGTTTGCTCATACTAGTATTAAAAGACTGTGCAGTAAGTCTGATTATTAAAAAATTATTATTCGCCCTGATTTATCCATTTTCCGCATATATTTTTTAGATTTTGCTTTTTAAACGCTTTCAGGTAAAGATACAGAGAATCCCTAACTTCTTTAAACGTATATAATATGCTTCAAATTCATGTTATAATTTAATATATTAATAATTATAATAATATAATATTAAATCATAAAAATAAAATCCATAAACACATAAATTAAAAATAAACTCAATAATGATTAAAAAATATCAAGAAAATTTATATATTACAAATGGTGCCATACAACCATACGTTAAAGGGTCTCTTCGATTGATCAATAACTAGATATTAATAAATCGTTTAACACCATCAGCGTTCCGTTTACAGTGCAATAAAATAGTATATTTATTTGAGCAATTTCAGTTTTTTAGCTAAATAATTAGATTTTTTTGGTCGAAAATGTATAATTAAATTAAAATTTTGGTTTTAAATATTTATTTTATTTTATTAGCATTATTTTAAATTGTTGCTTAAAAAACATATTTTATTGACTTTAATGACCGGAGTTAGGTGCCAGTTTTTAAAATTTATATTTCGCTGACATTCCGTAACATTTTTATATTTGGCTGACTTTTTGCAACTTTAGTTACGTGTTATGCACCTTGTTAAAATCAAATCAGAGGTTTCTACTTTGATTATTTTGATTTCAGCTTATTTAGTTTCCACTTCATTATTTTGATTTCACCTCGTTTAGTTGCTGGTGAGGGAAGGAGAATGTTTGAAAAAATTTCGATTATTTTGATTTCCATTTATTTAGTTGCTTTAGTTGCTTGGTTTGAAAAATTATATTTTTAAAATTTTATAGAAATTTGTTAAATTAAAATTATTTATTTTATATAAAGTGTTATAGGGTTTTTAATGGTGTTGAATTTATGTATTGCGGGGTTTTAGCCGTGCATTATATATCATTTTTGGGATTCAATTGCGTTAAGTAAATCATTCCTCTATGACCATTTCCATGAGAGGTGGTCGGTAACTCACTAATTTCTCATGATTTGTCATTGGTCAAAATTAGCCGTTGGTATTTTTAACCCTGGAGTCTCTGCACCTCTATTTAAGCAAGCTAGGCCAGATTGGTTCTTCAACTTGTCCTGACGATGAACCACACTGGTTGGTTCGAAACGCGTCGACAAAAGATTGGTTATGTGATTTTGCCGAAGATTATCTAAACAATGTTATGGATCACAGAAGTCTAAATTCCTTAAGTCCTAAATCTATTTATTTATTCAAAAATAAATTTGAAATAATAAAAAATTACAATTTTACTAAAATTATATCACCCTATTTTATCCAAAAATAAATAAAAATTTAAAACAATTAGATTATGCTATTGGAAAATTTTAAATAAATCATTATTTTTATTTTTATTATTGCGAATAAATTTTAAATAATAAAAAATTACAATTTTACTAAAATTATATCACCATATTTTAGAAAAAAAAACCTAAAATTTAAAACAACGAGATTATACTATGAGTAAATTTTAAATAAATCATAATTTTTATTTTTATTTTTATTATTGCGAATATAAAATAATTAAATATTATTTAAAGATTATTACGTAAAGTTTTGATAATAAAATTGGATTTTGAAAATTTTGTATTGTAACATTGTGTATAAGAATAAAAATAAAACATCAAACGTTTCAGTTAACATCATTATAGTACCATCCAAATGATTTTTATGTAAAAAAATTAAATATCAAGTCACCAATATCTTAAAAAAGAAACTAACCAATATTAAAAAAAATATTAAAAAAATTATAACTTTTAAATCCATAATTCATGGTTAATTTTTTTTCCAAATATCTCACAAGTGTAAGTTCCCAACTCTCATTTAACATATATCTCATAGGTGTAAGTTCCCAACTCTCATTTAACATATAAGAAGTATTAAACTCTATACGTATTGCTCATTATTGCAAGTATGAAGAGTGCAACTTTTCCCATAAGTGTAATTTCCCAACTCTCATTTAACATGTAAGAAGTATTAAACTCTATACGTGTTGCTCATTATTGCAAGTATGAAGAGTGCAACTTTTCCCAAATATCTCATGACTGTAAGTCCATTTAACATATAAAGAGTATTAAACTTTATGCCTATTGCCCATTATTGCAAGTATGAAGAGTGCAACTTTAATGTTAGTTCATTGTTGATTGTAACTACAAAGATAGCAACTTTATGGTCTCAATTATGTTCAGATAATTTATTTAGTTGATGAATATTATTATGTATCTAAATTTAAAATATTATAGTATAAAATATTTATTAAATGTGAGTAGTGAGAATTACTTTATAATAAGTAAGAGAAGTGAGTTACAAAATAAATTAAAGAAAGGAGAATTTTCTCTAAATATTTTAATAAATTCATATATTTAAATTATATTTTCGTGCGTTAATAATGCACTTTTGTATATGTTTATTTTTACAATTCTCACTCATTCACTTTTGTATTATGTTTATTTTTACGATTCTCACTCATTGCAAGGAAGCAAGGAAGTAAATGTAAAATATTTTTCTATGATTCCAATCTATGAAAGAAAAATGTATTTTTACGATTCTCACTCATTGCAATGAAGCAAGGAAGTAAATGTAAAATATTTTTCTATGATTTCAATATAGAAATTGAAACAAATAGTTGTGTGAAATTATTAACATAAGTATATACATTCATTACATAATGGTTTTTTAGGAAAATAAAATTTGAGAAAAAATCACAAGACTCCAAAGCAAGTTTAATGCATTATTTAGCAATTAATAAATGTTATAATACATTTTCAAAGTCTATGTGCTCTTAATAGGAGTAATTGATACCATTTAGGTTCGAAAGAAATTTTTGTAGCATAATAAGACCTTCAATAACTTCTCACCATATCTGTCAGGACCTTTAGTTGGCATCACCACCCTCGGGTGAGTCAGGCGTCCCACACAAGTGCACATGAGAAAAGCGCGACATGGGCACGCCCAAGTGCGACGAAGGGTTGGTGTGACCCGAGTGCGACAGGTGAGCGATTGATGGGAGGGCGCGTCGGGCGTTCAGGTGGGTGCATGCATGAGCGAGGTGCCCATGGAGAGGTGACACGGTGGAGAGCGAGCGACTTGGAAAAACACGTCGGAGCATAAACATGCGACGGGGGTGCAAACTTGAGCAGTGCGCACCCCCAGGTGCGGGCGAACCAAGGACAAGCGAAGGTGAACGGTTAGCCGAGAAATTAATTATGGGAAAGGAAAAGTGCGACAGAGAGTTTATACAATCGAAAACTAGATGAGCTGACGCATAAGCTAAACACATGAGTCGACATGTGATAAGGTGGAGGGCATGGAGGCAACCCAAGCGTGGGTTAGCTGGTGGGCCAACGCCCCAACCAACGGGTCTCCACCACTTAACACATTCGACGGGAGCAAATATATTGTGTAGCAGCCAAGTGGAGTTGGATCATCGAATCACAGAGCCAAGAGCCAAATGGGAGTTCACTGTGCGAAGATCGAGAGGTGATACACAGCCATAGGCAGAAGTTATAACAGTTGAACAATAAGGCAGGGCGGAGGGAGATGTGCCCACACTGCGAGCGACCTGACATGACTGTAACACGTTCAAGGTGCAAGTAAGACGTGTCATCCGACAGTGTGGCACGGTAGTGTGAAGGGTTGGGGTGAATGTCGTTATGCAGTAGCAAACAGTTTGACACAGCAATGAGAAGTAGCAATATGACTGCGTAGGTCGATGTGTTGGGTAGGTTGACAATGTGTAGAAACTGAACCATCGTGTAACGAAACTCGGGTAGAGGCCGAGCTTGAGAAGAGTTGGCCTCCCCTTATACATTATGTAAAATTTGTACAGTAAATTTATAAATGAAATTATAAATTTGGAAAACTCGTGTTGGTCTCGATTTTGCATGGTTGGTACTGTTGTTATGTTTATTCCGCACATAACATAATAATGAAAGAGAACAATAATAATAATGGATGTAGGCGTAGTCCGGAAGACATGAAAAAAGTTAAGTATGGATGTTTAGCTGGTGTCACGTGACACCCCGAACAGGAAGACCAACTCGGGGCCATGACAGATGGTATCAGAGCCAGTACAACAGGATGCAACAAAGACCAAAGATGTATGTAGGAAGAGATTCTTGAGCTAAAGAAAAGTTCGTTGCATATTTTGGGGTTTCTTGACTTGGAGATTCATGGCAGAAGTCCAAGATTTGGTGGACACAGGTGTCACTCATAATTTTATGACAACAAGGCTAGCAAAGGAAGTTGGACTGCAGATTGTTCCAAAGGATGTGGAGTTCAAGGCAGTGAACTCGAGAGCTAAAGTGTCGGGATTGGCAGATAATGTGCTAGTTCAAATTACATATTAGCAGGATTGTTTGGACTTCACAGTGATGGATATGAATGACTTTGACATGATATTAGGGCAGGAATTTCTGAAGGGAAACAAGGCAATTGTTGTCTCGTTTTGTGACGAGATTATGTTGATTGGAGACACACAAACATAGGCTTTACCTATTCACCAGTAGAGAAGGGAAGTGAACATGCAGCATGTGTATGCACTAAGTATGAGTAGGGTAATGTGGGATTCAGATGTTGAGACATATGCGACAATCATTAGGGACGTTGAGGATGATGATGGGATGAGGATGCTTATTCCAACCGAGATTTCTAATGTATTGGAAAAATATGCATATTTGATGCCTGACGAGTTATCGAAAGTACTTCCACCAAGACATGCAGTGGACCATCACATTGAGATAAAGTCGGGGAAGAAACCCCCTGTAAAAGTTCCTTATCATTTATTAGGGCTAGAGTTGGAGGAGTTGAAATGACAGGTAAAGGATTTGACTAATATAGGTTTCATATGACCTTCAAGGTCCTCGTATGGTGCTCCAGTATTGTTCCAGAGGAAGAAAGATATGAATGAGTTGAGGGTGTGTTGTGATTATCGTGCTCTGAACAAGCATACGATAAATAACAGGTATCATTTGCCACTTGTTGTGGGTTTCTTCGATAAGCTTATGAAAGCCCGAGTGTTTTCTAAGCTATATTTGAGGCATGGATATTATCAAGTGCGTATAACAGAGGGGGATGAGAAGAAGACCGTGATTGTGACGAGGAATGGGAGTTTTGAGTTTCATGTCATGCCATTCAGGTTGTGCAACGCTCCTGCTACATTTTTCACATTGACGAATGATGTTTTGCATCCATATTTGGATTCATTCGTAGTTGTATACTTCGACAACATCGTGATATTTAGTGATAACATGGAGGATCATAAGAAGCACTTGGATTTGGTATTTGAGAAACTGAATAAAAATCAGTTGTACTTGAAGAAGTCGAAGTGTATGTTCATCCAAACCTAGATTCCATTCCTTAGACAGATAGTGGGTGCTATAGGATAAAATGCACGGTGTGTGGAGAATGGAGATACTCTCAAAGGTCTTCCCATGACCTTTGGTAGACTGTAAGACTATCTGCAGCTCTCACAATGTTAAATGCATGTCCATAAACAATAACTAACTATCAAAGCAAGACAGATTGATTATCTCAAGCCTCCGTGTAGATTTGCTGGAGAGCGTAATGCAGCTAGGTGGAAGTCCTCTAAGCTGGCTCCAGATCAAGTCCTGCACATAGAAGAGACGAGAAGAATCACAACATACAACCTTGATAACTAATACATGAATATGTAAAAGACATCTAGTTACACATAACTAAGCTACTCATTCTAAAAGGTATTGGACAAACAAGTAAATGAATGATAGTACCAACACCACGGAGTAGATAGTACAAATGCAGTTCTATATTAATGTCGGAAGAGTGATTACAACCATCTGTTACATCAGCCTTCCCTTACGCCTCCAGCTTCTCTCTCTCTCTCCTCCTTCTTACCAACTTCTTATGCTTAGATTTGAGACTATGCTCGTGATCTGAAAATGGGGCTCTTAGGTTTCTTGTCTAATCTACAAGAACCTCTCTCACTCCCAAAGCTTGAATATTTTCCCAAGTCTTAATGATTAACCATTGCGGAATTAACTATGTGCTTAAAAGTGTGGGTGTATGTTTGCATTTGTTTTAGCTGATTATTTTCTTTAAAATCTGTTGTATGTGCTGATGTGTAAATGTGCTTACTCATATATATATATATATATATATATATATATATATATATATATATATATATATATATCTATATATATATATAACAGTGAATAGTGCAACAGTAAAAAAAAACACATAATACAACAAATTAATTAGGACTTCACCCACAACTCTTGGGCTACATCTCCGTGAGCTCTAGTCAACTCAACTAGGCTCTCTGGGATTATGGTATAAGTCTTTTTACAAGCTCTTTGGCTCAACTCCTGCTGTTCTACACATAAATAGTGGGTTCAGACACCATGTTATCCCTTAGCTCTTGAAGCTCTGGTTCTTGGCTCTGGCTCTTGGCTCTGGTTCTTGGCTCTTGGTTTTGGCTCTTGGCTCTGACTTTGGCTCTTTGGCTCTTGGCTCTGACTCTGGCTCTTTGGCTCTGGCTCTCGGCTCTTCGCTCTTCCCTCTGGCTTCTTTCTACCTTCTATCAGGTTACAACTCTCTCTGGGCTTTTCACTTGAACTCCAAGTGACTCCCTTGGCTACGTTTCTGCTTCTGCGCTACCTATTTTTGCCTTAGGTTCCTGCTTTGGCTTCCCCTTCAATAGCAAACCCTCCAACAGCAACCAAAAATCTCCTCGTTCTGCTGTTCTGTGGCTTTTTAACCCAAATCGGCGCTGCCTGTTCGTTGTCCCTCTTAGGCTCTTCATATTCTTGTTTTAGTCCTCTTGAATCCCTTCTTTGAGCATTAGCAATCATTTCTAAATGCCCTTAGTGATAAATGCCACTTATTCCATAATGGAAGGAACCACTAGCGCTTAAAATTCCCCAGAAATAGTCATTATGTGTTAACACAGGAAAACACTGCAATACATGGAAAAATCCGTAGGAAACACTATTCTCGGACTTCAAATTTTCATAAATGTGTTTTATTTTCCTATTGGGTCCACCTGTGAGTCGCTATCACATGTCGCAATGCCTGCTCCATAGGTTTCCCCTTTGTATTTTTAAAATACGTTAAAACATGGAAAATAACACAAATATGGCTTTGGGCGGATTTGAAATGTTATATATTTTCATTCCAAAACCCTTTCAGGTCTGGCTTTGTATTTCGCTTAATAAACAAAATACATGAAAATACATTAAAAATACCATCGAACGGACTTCAAAATATATTAACTCTGGCTTATCGCCCCATCGGGTCCAGCCATCGCATCACATATATAACATATAACATATCGGCTCCGCTCCATGTATAGCTCCGATTGCGATCCGTCGATTTCGGCGATCGCACCATTGCATCGCCAGGGGTCCCACCTTTGCCTTGCGGTATTGCCGATTGTGATCCGCCAAAATCGGCGATCGCAGTGTCGCATCGGCCTGGTCCCATTCGCATGTTATGCTTCTGACTACCCACCGATTGCGATTGCCGATCCGATCTAGACCGTTGATCAGCCAGATCCGACAGTTCCTGGTCACTGCCTCTTTGACCTTCGATAGGCTCGCTTTTTGCTATTTTCTCATGTTTTTAGCCTCTTTCCCAAAGAACAAAAGGGGAACTTCTGTTTATGATAACTCCTTCATCTGAAGTCTGTTTTCGCCCATTCAAGTTGTGTTGGATTCAGAATGAGGAGATCTCTGCAATGAGACTATTTTCGAGAGCAGCCTGCGACTTTCATTTTCCTTTGATTTACAAAGGATTTGTGCCATTTGGCACCTTTTACCCCTTATATGAAGTCTTTTAGACTTAGAGGTTTATCTAGGATCCATTTTTGGATCACACCTTCCCACGAAGAGAACTTTTGGTCTCCAAAAGACTGATATACTAATTTGAACAGTAAATGAGAGTGACTCATCCTCTTCTTCCAGCCTCCCTACACTTGCCTTTGCATAGTGCCTATGAACCAAGGTTTTTGACCACTTCCCTTCTTGGATGGGCCTGTCTTCCTAGGAAGAACTATCTTCCTCCTTGCCTTCCTGCAGAACTTCTGTTGAACCGGTCATAGAAGGTGTTTTGAACTTCTTTGCCTTGATCATTGATCCAAGGTGGCTCAAACAAATGTGAACTTCATCTGCTCCAAAAAACTTTCATTTGTACCTATTTGACAAGCTGCCAACAACAACTCTTAACAACAACAGGCATACAGACAACAACTGGATGGACTAACTCCTGCTTCAACAAAAGAAACATATTTTCATATCTTGTGAACACCTCCATGTCTTACATTTGCATACAAATTATGGACTAGACAACAAGTCCACAAAACATGCCTTTAAACAAATGACCCTTCAATTCAAGCATGTAGAAAAAGACCATTAGGACTCTTTTTCAAAAGATGAAACACTTAATCATTATCTCCATTTGGAGACCAAGTTAACTTCTCCCAAGTCAACATGGCATCACATGCATGTCAAAGAAATCAACCCTGTAAGTTAATTACACATACATGTTCAAAAACAAGGAAATCATCAAATCCCTGTATTCATGCATCTCATGCTCATGCATACATTTCATCCTTCAACTTTCACTTAAGCACACTATACTTTCAAAGCTGTAATGAAATATAATGTAGATGCATCAATAGACATGCAACCTTAATCGGATAAGAACTCTAACCGTTTCTTACCAATCCCTTTGAAAGGTACTACCTTTGTCTGCACATCAGCATCATCATGTGAATCACTTTGAGACACATCATTCATGGAATCTTCCTTTCCATTTCTGCCATCTTCCCTTTCCACTTTCTTTAGCTTTAGTGGAAGAATTGTTGGATTTAGTGTCCAACATTTTGCAGAAAGATGTCCTTGTTTATGGCAGTAAGTGCAGTGCACATGCATCCTCTTGACAACATGATTTGCCTTGTCCAATGGACCTTTGGCTTCTTGCTTCTTTTCCTTCTTCTACTTCGTGTATGTGGCCATTCTCTTCCAACATCTAGAAACATTATGGTTATCCAAACCACAAAAGGAACATGCAACTCTTTCCTCATATTTATGTGGAAATTTATCATGCTTTGCACAATCAAAAGGAAAATGTTTGGAACCAGATTTATACCTTTCTCTTTCACCTTTATTGCCTTCATGAGGAGGTGAAGCAAATGAAGAAGTGGCTTCCTTTGGAACACCATCAATCTCTTCAAGGTTGTTGGAGTCTCCCCAACTCTCTGGTTCAAGTGTGTGCTTCTGAACACCTGCATCCTGCAAATGATGTTTCAAGCTATTGCATTCTTCCTGAATACAATCTTCACACTCTATAATGCAACCCCCTCTTGGAGTTGTTTCAATGGCCTTCATGGCAGCCTTGGAACTCTGTCCATAAGACTGTCCATAGCCAAGAACCAAATACTTAGGCCTTTCCTCAACCATTATTGGTTCAACAATACCTTGTGCATGCTTTCCCAAGCCCTTTCCTTCATAGCCCATCTTGGACATTAGCTTGGAACCTATGCCTTTAGTATGTTTTTCAAAAGAACCAATATAAGCATCCTTAGAGGAATTTGAAGACAAACTGGAATGATTTACCTCTTCTTCAAGCCAATACTTGACTAAGGCTTCTTGTGCAACAAAGAGCTGTGTTTCCAACTCATGCATCCTCTGCAGGTTCATATTTGCAATATGAAGTTGCCTATCCATTTCCTGCAATTTGTCAGCAAGCAACTACTTCTCTTCCTTCATGGAATTCAACTATTCTCTAAGTATGCTACTCTTCCTTCCATCCTCATACATTTCTCTCACCATATCCATCATGGTGGAAAACTCTTGCTTCATGTCTTCATCAAAGAATCTTGTGAAGAGAGCAGAATTTGAGGACCCACTTGTAGAAGTTGTCATTATGCCAATGAACAAAAAAACTTCAACAAGATAAATAAAGAGCTTATTTAAGCAACCTCTTGCAACAAACCTCTTGTGCTTTGGGTTGCCTTGAGGTCCTTTGGGATAAGAAGAGTGCCTTCAGCCCTTCTCCTTCTTGTCCTTCTTGGACTGAGCTATCAATAGCTTTCCCTTCACCTATGCAAACTCAGAAAATAGTCAGTCTGCAAAACAAGCATACAATCAACATCTTGCTGTTCAAACACCTTTTAGACAAGCAGTCTTTGCTCTGTCAATAAAGCATTCTGATATAACCTTCCTTGAAGGTGGGGTTAATCAATCTTAAGCTCTGATACCACTTGATTTGAAAATGGGGCTCTTAGGTTTCTTGTCTAATCTATAAGAACCTCTCCCACTCCCAAAGCTTGAATATTTTCCCAAGTCTTAATGATTAACCATTGCAGAATTAACTATGTGCTTGAAAGTGTGGGTGTATGATTGCATTTTTTTTTTGTGTAAGTTAGAAGATTATATTATAGAACAAGTATAATACAAAAAACTGCCGAAGCAGTGCGAGCAGGGATATACAATAATCGAAGGCTAATCACCTGCTCAGAGGTTCTGAGACACATGGACCAAAAATAAGCCCACCGCGCAGGGTGGCTTGGAACAGAGCAAAACGCTACAAGAAAGCTAGTACTGCCGACACCATACATATGAGGCCACAACATACATAAGCTTATGCCGAGACAGAAACAAAGAGCAACAACACAGACAAATAAAGCCGAGACAGAAAGAGGGCGGAGGAGAACTACAGGTGTTCCCTTAAATAAATTTTCCCATCTGGCTGATGGTATCCAGGCCTATCTCCTGAACGTGGCGGTCAACCTTCGCCTGCATTGCTTCCAGGGATTCGGGCTGGTCCTCAGCAGTAGGGGCTGGCTGAGCCGCATGAGCCGTGTTGATAACATCCCTCAGTAGCCTGATGAGCAGCGTTAACATCCGGTTGTGAGTTTTGATTGCCTCATGCATAGTGGAGATTTTGCTGTCCAGAACGCTGTTGTAGTCAATGATCTTAGCCATTTGTGCTTCAGTAAGATTCACCTCTGTGACACTGTGTTGCCTTTCCTTTTCTATCGAATCCAGAGCCTTAGCTATCAGGGTTTTGGTGCGCCAGCTTTCCGCCTTGGTTCTTACAAATTGAGTTGCCCTTTTTGAAGGTGTTCCTGGGTCTGTCAACCAGTCGACCTCCGCAGCAATGTCCTCCTCCTTTCTTCCATCCTCCTCCTGCTTAGCTTGAGCTTCGAGTTCAGCCATCTTGCGTTTAATTCTTGTTGCAGTCCGAGTCTCATAGCCTCCCCTGGCTTCCTGGAGGTCCCGGTTTGCTGCAGCGCATCGACTCCCTTCCGCATCCATAACTAACACTTCGTACCTCTCCCGACTCAAGCCAATATCGAAGACAGAACCACTCTCAATACAAACTCGAAAAACTGTGAGGAATACAGGGCATTTGCCCATTGCTTTATAGCAAATTCCACGGTGCCTCCTCATGAAGATGGAGTTACTGCCTTTGAAAATGGTGGTACTTTGGTGATGAATGTGAAGGAGGATCGCACAAGCGAGGCTGACGCAGGTCGAATGGGAGCGCAGAAGGCTGTAGCCAGGATGACGAACCAAGCGCCAAGTGTTTGGTACTTTCCATCGGATGAGGTGGTGGCTGGTGAAGATGGAGATGCCCCGTATGCTGGCATGCTCGATTCTGATCCGCGGAGCACTGTTCCACCTCTTCTCACATAGAGTTGCCATTAATGTCATTGAAAGCTTGCAATACGGACCCTCTCCATGCGTGATGATTGCACTGTTGCTGAGGTTGTGCTTCCCGTTTCTCGAATTGTAATGATCGCCCTTCTTAGTGACCTGCCGCCGCCAGGAACTCCCTCTTTCCAATTGTCCAATCATCCCGTAGAAAGGTTTGGGCTTATAACCCCCACCGGTATCCTTGTAAATCCGATACCTGGGCCAAGTGCCATCCCCTATTAAGATTGGGTGGCTTGGATCAAATCTGTTGCCGCCAGATGTTCGCATGTTTCTTTGATGATTGGGTTATCAATCTCATGCCAGCCCCTATTTATGACGATATTCGGGTTTTCTGCTCCAAAGTTTGCCAGATGGTCAGCCAGACCATTAGCCTTTCTCCTCACTGTCTGGAAGGTTAAGCCTCTCATCTCCATGATGAGTTCTGCTATGCTTTCCGTCGCTTTGGCCAATCTCCAATGCCTGGTAGCCTTGCTGATGCTCGTGCCTGCCTGTAGGCGTTTAGCCGCCATTATAGCCAGGAGGGAATCCCCCTCGACTATTATATGTCCTCTCCGGAGATTTCTTAGTATTTTTAAGCCCTGCTCCAGCGCTGCGAACTCTGCTTCATTGTTTGTACTTTCACCTAAAGCTCTACAGAAAATATGGATAATTTCCCCTGCCTGATTGCGAACGGCGCCACCAATGCCTGCTAAACCTGGGTTACCTCGTGAAGCTCCATCAAAGTTCAATTTCAGGCCACCCTCAGGAGGGCATTGCCATTTTAAAATTTGCGATGAAGGTTGTGGTAAATTTCCCCCTCTTGATTGATTACCGGATGCTTCCAATTGGAACGCCTTTAAGATTTGTAGGTCCTTGGGCGTAGGCTTTTCATCTGCTTCTACCTTGCTCTTAGCCTGTATAAGCTGTTTAATATTGATTGTTATAGATTCCTGTGCTAATTCTAGGCTTCGAATTTCTTCCTTGAAAATCCTCCGATTTCGTTCTTTCCAAATGGTCCAAACAATAAAGCCAGGGGCAGATCTCCAGATGCCTTCCACTCTGTTTACTCTTGAAAACTTACTTCTCCAGTTGGTGATAGTTTCCTGTATAGAATCTCTGTTCCGGTCCGAAGCTCCAAGAATGTTTTCCATCCAGCTCCAGAGCTGGGAGGCCCATTCACAGGAGTTAAGAAGATGGTTCATTGTTTCCTCCTCCTTAGTGCACATAGGACATCTGGATGGACCTCTGAACCCTTTTTTCATTAAGTTTTCCCATGTAAGAGTCCTCTTCTGCATCAGTAGCCATAGAAAAGTTCTGATCTTCGGCCATAGAAGATTATCCCAAACTTTAGTTGCCCAGGGCATTATATTCGGTTGTTCTTCCCCCTCTATTATGCTCCGAGCCTCTTTCAGGGAGAAGTTCCCGTTTCCTTTTGGACCCCATCTAAGCTTGTCATTTTCTGCTGCAATTCGAATTTTCCTTTTTGATATTCGTTGATTCAGGTCTTGAATGGTTTCCTGAATATATTCATGGTGGGTTGGATCAAAAGCCACCCATTCCCTCCACTCCTGGTCTTCACTGTTGGGAGACCAATACTGACTTACTGTGAATCTGCCTGCATTTTGCTGAGTTTGTTTCAGGGGAAGGAGTTGAGGGGAGTCCAATTTGGGAGACTGCTGCCAGGCATCTTCCCAGTAGAGAGCTTGATTACCATTTCTGATCTCCCAGAAACTGTAGTCCTGGATGATGCTTCTGTTAGCTTGAGCATGATTCCATATTGGTGAGCCGTTGTGGGTGTTCTGCATCCTTATTATGTCTAGATTGTTGCTGTTTGGCATGTACTTCTCCTTCCAATGTGTTGCCCAGGGAAGGCTCGTTTCTGAGATCCATTTCCACCAAATCTTAGCTCCACAGATGTTGTTTACTGTTGCGGGATCAACTAAATTCAGACCCCCCTGTTCTTAGGTTTACATAATTTCTGCCATGCTACAAGAGACCATTTTTTCTTCTCGCTGCTTCCGCCCCACAAAAAGGAGCGCTGTATGGCTCGTATTTGGTTTAAAACCCCTTTCGGTGCCGGAAGAATAGAGAGCATATATTGAGGAATAGCCTGCAAAACCACTTTTGTTAGAATTAATCTGCCAGCAAAATTCAGGGCTCGGTAAGTCCAGTGTTTACATTTCCTTTCCATGCTAGCTAGAACCTTCTCCCAATGTCCTTTCTGCCACGGTTTTGGAGTTAGGGGGGCACCAAGGTATCTAGATGGTAAAGAGCCAATTTTAAACCCCAGTAGATGGGAGAGATGAGATTGGATGGATGGATGCGTATTGAAGAAGAACAGAGTGGATTTGGGGAAGTTAATCTCCATGCCCGAGGCTTGGCTGAACAGATTGAGGATATTTCTGTAGGCTAAGGCTTCTTTGACTGTGGGGGCGCCATGTAACATGGTGTCTTCCACAAACTGTTGATGAGTTGTGGCTGGAAAAGCTCTAATTGGTTGTAGACCTCTTAATTGGCCTTCTTCTTTTCTCCTGGCTATTAATCTACTTAGGCCTTCCATGAGAATAACAAACAGAAAGGGGGACAGGGGATCTCCCTGTCTTATGCCTCGGGTGGGGAGGAAGGAAACTGAAGGAGCCCCATTCACGAGGATGGAGTATCTAGGCGATTTGATGAGGGCTAGAATCCACTTAATCCACTGATTGCTGAAGCCAAAAGCAGCTAACACTGCTTCCAAATAAGACCAGCTTACCTTGTCGTAAGCTTTGGAGAGATCTAATTGCATGAGCATACCTGCTTCTTTTCGAGAGTGGAGAGAGTGAATCATCTCCTGGGCTAGCAGGATATTGTCCATTATTTGCCTTCCCTCCACATAGCCAGACTGTTCTTGTGATATGATGCCGGGTAGGATAGCCTTCAGTCTGTTTGCAATGACCTTTGAAATTATTTTATAGATGACATTACATAATGCAATTGGTCGGAATTTATCCGGAGTGTTGGCTGCCTCCACTTTGGGAACTAGAGCGATGAAGGTAGAGTTTAAGGATTTGAGAATGGTTTTAGAACGTCTTGAGTCTTCCACTATTTCCCAAATGTCTTGCTTGACGATGTTCCAGCATGCTTTGTAGAAATTGATGGTGAAACCATCTGGACCTGGAGCTTTATCATTGGGCATACTTCTAACTGCCTCCTCAACTTCTTCCATTGTGATTGTTTTTCTTAGGGACCAGTTCTGCTCTTCTGTAATCATTCTAGGTATTACATCGGTAATTTCTTTGATGGCTTCCTCCCTATTAGTATCTGGCTCTTGCGCTATGAGGCTGAAGTGATTTGTGAGGGAGGCTGAAATTTCATTATGATTTCTAATGATATCTCCCTCATCGTTTTTTAGCTCCAATATTTTGTTGGCGCTTCTGTAGTCCATAGCTGATCTGTGGAAGAACTTTGTGTTTTGCTCCCCTTCTTTCAGCCATAGGATTCTAGATTTCTGCTTCCATAGAGTTTCTTCCTGCTTGCATCTATTATGCCATTGCTGTGTGATCTCCTCTTATAGCTTGCTAGTTTCCTCCTCTCTGCGTCCTACCATACCTTCCTTTTGGATCTGTTCCAGCTTGTTTTCGATGATGGCCTTCTCCTGGAAGATATTTCCAAAGACTTTTTTATTCCAATCTTTCAGTTTTAGTTTGATGTATTTTAATTTCTGTTGAAGAATATACATTTTGGAGCCTTCCTCCCCTATGGGCTCTGACCACCACTTCTCTACCATTTCAAGGAAGGTGGGGTGTTCTATCCAGAACTTTTCAAACCTGAAGGGTTTGTTTCTAGGAGAGCCCTGTATCTCAACTGCTAGAGATATCGGCCAATGGTCTGATCCTCCACTAGGGAGGATATTTGATTCTACAACCGTTCCTTCTAAGAGCAGGCTTTCTGAGATTAAAAACCGATCCAGTCTAGAAGATATGAGCCTATCTCCCCCCCTTCTATTGTTCCAAGTATAATTGCCACTCTTGGGATAAACATCAACCAGTTTTGCCTTATCTATGAAACTGATAAAGGCCTCTCCATCCCTATGTAGTCTCCTTAGGCCTCCTTTTTTCTCCAGGAGGGAGGTTATCATATTGTAGTCTCCCCCAAGAATAATTTTTGCATTATGGTGTCTGTTTATGAATTTGGTGAGCGAATCAAGAAAACTAATTTTATCTTCTAGCTTTTGGGGACTATAGACATTGATACATAGAAAAGAAGATGAATTACCTGTCGGCTGCATCTCCAGTGCCAGGTAGTTTTTGCTAGCTTCAGCTGAGATTAGTTGAAATCTTCTTGTATCCCAGAAGGTCGCTAAACCCCCTTCGCGTCCTTTACTTTCAATCTCCAGTACTTCGAGATTTCTACCTAGCTTCCCTCGCAGCTTGTTTATGAGTTCACTGTTGCATTTTGTTTCTTGAAGAAACATCATATCCGGACTATACTTTTCCATCTTCCGTTTCAAGATTCTCTGTTTGGCTTGACTACTTATCCCTCTGGCGTTCCATGAAATGATCTTCATAGTTAACTATTTTGATGGAAGGACGGGTACTCACTTAACTGCCTTATCAGGCCGGCATTGATTAACATCTCTCCAAGTTCCTGTAGGTGTTCTATGCTTGTCTTACGGCCTCTTCGGCGTTTTTGTCTGGAGCCTGAGATTCTTCCTAGCTGCGTTTGGTAATGGGGTAAGCCTCCCTTGATTATGCCGAGTTTGCTCTTCTGTTTTTCCATTATTGCCTTCTGCCGCGCTATAAAGAGGTCATTGACCTTCCTTATTTCTTCCTCTGGAACTGCTTCCATCCCTTTGGCTTTCCATCTTTCCACCAGCGCGTTTAGGTCCATCCCATCCGTTGCTAGGGTATCTTCCAGCTCCCAATCCTCGCTTCCTGCTTCACTAGTTAACATATCTGTTTCCTCCTCTGTTTCTACTGTTCTGTCTTGCATGACGATTTCGCCTGTGATTGTTGCATCTGTCCTTTTTTCTTCCCCTGTGGGTTTTTCCGGGTTCTCTTGCCTTTCCTCCCTGTGGAGCATGTTCTGCTTTTCCTCCGAGTCTGTTTCCAGGTCTAGGATCTCAAAGGGATTATTTAAATAATTTATGTCTGTGTTCCCTTTCATATTCCTCCTTCTGTTGGCTCTCTGCCTGTTCTTTGGTTTGGTGAAGTTGGTCTTGTCTCTGGTGTTCTGTGTTTTCTCTTCTTCTGCATCCTTCTTATTCGAAGGACAGTCCCTAACCAGATGCCCATGCTCGTGGCATTTCCGACATCTAAAAGGTATTTGCTCGTAGTCTAGCGCCTGAAAGTATTCTTCATCCCTATATTCGAGCCATACCCCCTCGTGTAGCGCTCCAGAGACATCCAGTTCTACACAGATTCTCGCGTAGGTTGTGTATCTTTTCTGCATGGTTGCTTCAGAGGCTTTGACAAAGGTCCCGAGCTTGTCCCCTATTTGCTTAAGTGCATTATAACCCCAATAATCGATTGGAAGAGAGAAAAGTCTGATCCAGACAGGCACCTGGGTAAAAGTCTCCTTCTCCGGGACGAAGTTTGGCTTCCAAGGTCTCATGTAGAGTCCTGCTGCTGCCAGGAAGTATGGGCCACCCTCAAACACTCTATCCTTGTCTTCTAGGCTTGTGAAAACGACTGTAAAAAAACCTTTAGCTCCTAAATGTAGCTGCACGTCCCCTTTTGGCTTCCACTGCTGTCTTATCCATTGGCACAGGGTTCTCTCAGAGGGCCAGATTCCCATAAATTTGCAGATGATGGCGTGCTCAGCCATGTGATCCCTGTAGGCTTGGATTTCAGGGTCACTGATTGTGATCCGCAGGCTGTCTTCTTTTTTTGGCTTGCATGCATTGCTGGACACATGGGTTCTTTTGGGGTTTGCGCTTGTTTCCCCCTCCTTCTCCGGATGGATTATTCCCTTATTTTTTAGTTCTTTGTCTTTTGTGGGCTGCTCCTTTTCATTTTCTGATGGCAGCGATTTACCATCAGTTTTGTCTTGTTGGTCAACAGTATTCCGCTTTACGGTGTTCCTGGCGTCTGCTGTTTTGTCTGTCTTGTCAGACGGTATCGGCCTTTTTTCCCTGTTGTTCCTGCTGCCGCTATGCAACTTGCTGTTCATGCCTTCGATTCTTACTCCCTCTTTCATCTGCTGAGGTTGTTTCTGCAAGACAACTTGCTTAAAAGTCGGGGTCCCACTGGACCCCTCTGCGTCCATCCTGTCCGTCAGCAGAGCCCCCTTTGAAACTGTGCTGCCAGAGAGGGTCTGTGAGGTTCCAGACCTGCAACGCCTGCGGGATATCCTAACCCTAGCTAGGTTAAACCGCCAATTCCAGAGTTCGCCTCAACTCCCGACACTTTCAAGCATATAATCCTATGCTTGCATTTGTTTCAGCTGATTATTTGCTTTAAAATATTTTGTTTGAGATGATATGTAAATGTGCTTACTGATATATATATATATATATATATATATATATATATATATATATATATATATATATATATATATATATATATATATATATATATATATATAGATATATATATATATCTATATATATATATGCATATAACAGTGAATAGTGCAGCAGTAAAAACAAACACATAAGACAACAAATTAATTAGGAGTTCACCCACAACTCTTGGGCTATATCTCCGTGAGCTCTAGTCAACTCGACTAGGCTCTCTGGGATTATGGTATAAGTATTTTTACGAGCTATTTGGCTCAAATCCTGTTATTCTACACATAAATAGTGGGTTCAGACACCATGTTATCCCATGGCTCTTGAAGCTCTAGCTCTTGGCTCTGGCTCTTGGCTCTTGGTTATGGCTCTTGGCTCTGACTCTGACTCTTTGGCTCTTGGTTCTGGCTCTTGGCTCCGACTCTGGCTCTTTGGTTCTGGCTCTCAGCTCTTGGCTCTTGGCTCTAGCTTCTTTCTGCCTTCTATCGGGTTACAACTCTCTTTGGGCTTTTCACTTGAACTCCAAGTGACTCCCTTGGCTACGTTTCTGTTGGAAATAATACTGAGGAGGGGGGGTGAATCAGTATTATTAAATCAATAAAACTTTCTCATTTCCATACTTAGATACATATACACTACTTCAATTAAGGGAACCCGTGTGTATATGCAACTGTGTCTGATGCAACTAGCGTATATCCAGAATACTTATGATTCAATTAATCCATTAAATGTTGATCTTTAGTTAGTGCATCAGAACTTCTTTAACCATATGTATAGTAAGCAGGTGTAGTAAAATAGAACAGATCATCACACACAAGAAGCACACATGAACACCATGATATAAGGTGGAAACCCAATGTGGGTGAAAACCACCTGCTGCAAGTCGTCTCTATCTTCTTTTAATAAGAAACTTCTTTTACAATAGTTCTGTACTAGTGCAGTCTTATACCAGTACGCAGGCTTCTACCTGCAGAAGGCTACAACCTTCTCTCGTTCTCCAGACTCTCCTGGAAGGGAGCTACAACCCCCTTAGCTCTTGTACTAGCTGATCCACTTACTAGTACATAGGTGCTGGCCTACTGAAATGCTCCAACCTTTACTCGTTCTCCAGCTGCTACTGGAAGGGAGCTACCACCCCCTTAGCTCTTGTACTAGCTGATGTACTAGTACGTAGGTGCCGACCTACAGAAGGCAACAACCTTCTCTTTCTTCCTCCAAGTACCATGTTTCATACATTTTCAGACTGGATACTCCTGAAGCACAACACTATAATATGAAGGCCACGTTTCATCCAATTTTCATACTGGACCCATCAATATCATTGAAGCACAAAACAATCAATACTAGCATCATCAATTTCTGAATCACTGAAACACTGAAACCCTGTCAACAACACAGTCACCAGAACACAGAGCAGACTACAGAACTCTGCAATAACAATCAAACCCAACTGCAACTTCAAACATCATACTTCATTATGTATACGCTACTACGATGAATCAAACCCGCGTATAGATCTATACATATTCAATCATGACTTTGCGGCTGTTTCAGACATCAGTCATACCCAGATCATAACATGCATACAATAAAACATGCATCAATAATTCAGATCTAGTCTATCCATAATCAAACCATATAAAGATGATTCATTCCAAACCATTTGATCCCGATCTATCCTTAGATCTTATTCTCCATCAACCAGTGAGATTCCTCCTTAGCTCAGATCAAGCAATGCATCATGAACCCATTGTCTACATACTCGATCTCACACTTCATCAGATATTCAAGACTTTCTCTGTGCATTTGCCTAATGATCTTCTTCTCCTTTTATAGTCTTAGGCCTTACTCAATACCATGGTCCAAAACCATAACAAAACAATACCACGGACCCAATACTTGGGTTCAACTCTTTTGGATGCAATACCACGGACCAAAACCATAGGATCAAAAACTGTCGGACTAATACCATGAACCAACCATAAGATTTCCCATGAAAGTGCGTGAACTTTTCTCTGCATGAAAGTGCGTGAACTTTTCTCTGCATGAAAGGAACTTTTCTCTGCATGAAAGTGCATGAACATTTCTCTGCATGAAAGTGCGTGAACCAGAAAATAACTTTGTTACATTGTAATTTATACTTTGCATGAAAGTGTGTGAACTTTTCTCTACATGAAAGTGCGTGAACTTTTCTCTGCATGAAAGGAAATTTTCTCTTCATGAAAGTGTGTGAACGTTTCTCTGTATGAAAGGAACTTTTCTTTGCATGAAAGGAACTTTTCTCTTCATGAAAGTGCGTGAACTTTTCTCTGCACTATAATTTATTATCTGAGATGAGTGAGTTGCCATCAAGTACAACATATGTATCATAATGCCAACAATCTCCCCCTTTGGACTTGATGGCAAAGCTAACTTGTCATACTGAGAACTGTCATCTAATTCCTTTGAGTTGTCCGGCATCCCATGCATTCTATCACATCTGATATCTCTTCCGTAGATTCATCTAGATATATATAAGTGATTTGATCTTCTATGAGTTGGTTGCCATCAAGTACAACACATGCATCATAATGCCAACAATCTCCCCCTTTGGACTTGATGGCAACAATACCAAATCACTCTCCCCCTTTGAAATCAAGGGCAAAGGGCTGACCAAGATATTCTCTTCCTTTGCTGTCCATACTCCCCCTGAGTGCCTGCTGAAATTTCTGAATGAGCTCCCCCTTTGTAACCAAGGTGTACCAATCTGTCCATGCTCCCCCTGAGTACATGATGAGTCTTTGCACTGTTGAAGTGTGTTGTTCATGCTCCCCCTGACTGTAGGTAAGATCTGCAAAAAGGTGTTCTACAAGAAGAACATGACTCTATCTTGAATGACCTTCCTATCACCAAAGACTCATACATACATCCATCTCTCAACCAAGTGAGGATATACAAATATTGACTCATCCACCCAACCAAGTGGGCTTACACTAGAAGTTTACTCATGATAAACAAGTACATTACATCATTCATCCCAGGCATAGTGGGGAAACCAAAATAGGCCGTTACATGACCTTGATAACAAAAGACATATATGACATAGAGACGAAATATCTAGAGCAAGACTATGAAAGTCATCAATAACTAATATCAGCAGCATCTGTCAATCACTATTCAGGTTAGCAACCATGTTCTCCTTCTATTCTCCCTCTGCATTTGTTCCACTTCAAATCAACAACAGCTGAGTACTTGAACCAAAAGCTTCTAAGATAATGCCAACAATGCATTATCAGAAGTTTATCTGCTCCCCTTGAACCTGTTTCAGATGGTCTCTGTTAGACCCATATCAGACTTCCTTCAACCAGAGTCTGTCCCCACTGATTTCCTTCAAAAACACCATATACGCGACTTCATCCACATAAACCTGCGTATATACGCGGATGTTCTTCATAAAACTCGTGTACAACCATTTCCAAATCAGCAACCCGTAAATGTCCTGTAGCAAGGTATGTCTGCATATAGATATCAACTCATCCTCTTGAAAGACATCATAGCCATCTTATCAACATCAAGATCTGCATGATCTTATATATCATCCATGTATCATCATTCAGGGACATCATAATGCCAACAATGCAGCATTAGAAGATTATCTGCTCCCCCTGAACCTGTGCCATCTTGTTTACTATCAGATCTGATCATGCATATATCAGCAGGAAGTATGAAGGCATTATCATCATCAAGTTAGGATAAAAAACACTTCTAAACATCATACAAGTATCAAGACATTTCCTCACATCATCAACAAATTGTAACCATTATCAAACAAATCATATCAGACCCTTTTTCTGAGCCTGTCCCTACTGCTTTTCCTCAGACTGACATATACGTGACTTTCCTTTATGAAACTTGCGTATGAGATTCAGGACACTGAAGTTTTATACTTTCAGCTCCCCCTGAGTCTGTTATATCTGTGTTGTGCTGTGTCTGAGTGTGTTGTGCTGTGCCACATCTTTCTGTCTGAACTTCCTTCTTCTTCCATATCTTTAAGCGTGATGATGTTTTCTCCTTTTGGTATGGTGCTCGTACTTTGTTCCTGCATTCCTTTTCTCTATGTCCAAGCTTGTTACATGCATAGCATCTTACATGTTTCATATTCCTTCTATAGCAATCAATAGCTTTGTGACCAAACATATTGCAATAAAAACAATATCCCTGAAAGTATCTGGAATGTGATGATCTTTCTGAGTGATGATCTTGACTTATTCTTCTTCTGCATCTGGCTGCAACATGTCCAAGATTATGACATACATAACATTCAACATTATTCATTGGAGGAGTAAAAGATTTTCTTTGAATAATTTCTTTCCTTGGTTGTTGACGGGGTTGACCTTTCATTTCCTTTTTGAGCATCTTAGATTTTGCATTAGAGTTCCTTGTCTTACTTTGTGAACTAGATTCACCTTCAATGGATTCATGAAAACCAAGACCAGTTTTGATAGTAGGAGATCTTTGACTACTAAGAATATCATCTAAAATCTTAGTACTATCTTGAAATCGTAAGAGCTTATCCTTCTCTTCTAATTTATCATTTAGAATATTTACCTCAACCTAAAGTTGCTCTTCCCTTTCACGATGTTGCTTCTTGATGTTTTCTTCAACTTTTCTTTCTTCTTCCAACTGATCTCTTAGTTCAAGAACTTAGTTTTCTTGTTTTTCAAGTGCTTGGAGTAGTTCTTTATTTTGCTTCTTTGATTCTTCAAGATCTTCCTTTAGCGAGCGGATCTTAGCTTCAAGACTTTCATAGTAACTGGATCTATCTCTGAGTTTCTTGATTGTTGTGCTCCTTTCATTGACTTCACTTCTTAAAGATGTCACTTCATCTTGCAGCTTTTGACATTGATTTTCCTTGTCCTTGAATAACTTCCTTACCTTGTTTCCTTCCTCTAATTGAGCTTTAAGTTTGGTAGTTTCTTCTTTGCAGGCACATTCCCTTTTGTTCAATAGATCTTGTTGATCTCTAATTTTATCTGTAAGCCCTTTAAATACTGCCTCTATTCGATATCTTTCTTGTTCACCCATAAGAGAAAATTCAGTTATTTCACCATCACATTCATCATCTTTAGATGGATAGATATCTCCGGAGGATAACAAATTCATACCTAATAGTTCATCTTCATTCTGAAGTGATTCTAAATCTGAAGTTCTTCTTCCACATAATCCCCAATCGATTCTCCCACTGTCATAATTCTTCTGAGATGTCTTCTTCTTCTTAGGCGCTTTCTTCTTAAGTTTCTTTCCCATTGTTCCACGGATCTCCTTCAAGCGATCAAGCTTCTACCAAAGGACCTGCTCTGATACCAATTGTTGGAAATAATACTGAGAGGGGGGGGGGGTGAATCAGTATTATCAAATCAATAAAACTTTTTCATTTCCATACTTAGATACATATATGCTACTTCAATTAAGGGAACCCGCGTGTATACGCAACTGTGTCTAATGCAACTAGCGTATATCCAGAATACTTATGATTCAATTAATCCATTAAATGTTGATCTTTAGTTAGTGCATCAGAACTTCTTTAACCATATGTATAGTAAGCAGGTGCAGTAAAACAGAACAGATCATCACACACAAGAAGCACACATGAACACCATGATATAATGTGGAAACCCAATGTTGGTGAAAACCACCTGCTGCAAGTCGTCTCTATCTTCTTTTAATAAGAAACTTCTTTTACAATAGTTCTGTATTAGTGCAGTCTTATACCAGTACACAGGCTTCTACTTGCAGAAGTCTACAACCTTCTCTCGTTCTCCAGACTCTCCTGGAAGGGAGCTACAACCCCCTTAGCTCTTGTACTAGCTGATCCACTTACTAGTACGTAGGTGCTGGCCTCCTGAAATGCTCCAACCTTTACTCGTTCTCTAGTTGCTACTTGAAGGGAGCTACCACCCCCTTAGCTCTTGTACTAGCTGATGTACTAGTATGTAGGTGCCGACCTACAGAAGGCAACAACCTTCTCTTTCTTCCTCCAAGTACCATGTTTCATACATTTTCAGACTGGATACTCCTGAAGCTCAAAACTATAATCTGAAGGCCATGTTTCATCCAATTTTCATATTGGACCCATCAATATCATTGAAGCACAAAACAATCAATACTAGCATCATCAATTTCTGAATCACTGAAACACTGAAACCCTGTCAAAAACACAGTCACCAGAACACAGAGCAGACTACAGAACTTTGCAATAACAATCAAACCCAACTGCAACTTCAAACATCATACTTCATTATGTATATGCTACTACGATGAATCAAACCCGCGTATAGATCTATACATATTCAATCATGATTTTGCGGCTGTTTCAGACATCAGCCATACCCAGATCATAACATGCATACAATAAAACATGCATCAATAATTCAGATCTAGTCTATCCTTAATCAAACCATATAAAGATGATTCATTCCAAACCATTTGATCCCAATCTATCCTTAGATCTTATTCTCCATCAACGGGTGAGATTCCTCCTTAGCTCAGATCAAGCAATGCATCATGAACCCATTGTCTACATACTCGATCTCACACTTCATCAGATATTCAAGACTTTCTCTATGCATATGACTAATGATCTTCTTCTCCTTTTATAGTCTTAGGCCTTACTCAATACCATGGTCCAAAACCATAACAAAACAATACCACGGACCCAATACTTGGGTTCAACTCTTTTGGATGCAATACCACGGACCAAAACCATAGGATAAAAAACTGTCGGACTAATACCATGAACCAACCATAAGATTTCCCATGAAAGTGCGTGAAATTTTCTCTGCATGAAAGTGCATGAACTTTTCTCTGCGTGAAAGTGTGTGAACTAGAAAGTAACTTTGCTGCACTATAATTTATTCTCTGCATGAAAGTGTGTGAACTTTTCTCTACATGAAAGTGCGTGAACTTTTCTCTGCATGAAAGGAACTTTTCTCTTCATGAAAGTGCGTGAACGTTTCTCTATATGAAAGGAACTTTTCTTTGAATGAAAGTGCATGAACTTTTCTCTGCATGAAAGGAACTTTTCTCTTCATGAAAGTGCGTGAACGTTTCTCTGCACTATAATTTATTATCTGAGATGAGTGAGTTGCCATCAAGTACAACATATGTATCATAATGCCAACAGTTTCTACTTCTGCGCTGCCTCTTTGGCTTCTGTGCTGCCTCTTTTTGCCTTAGCTTCCTGCTTTGGCTTCCCCTTTAGCAACAAACCCTCCAACAACAACCAACAGTCTCCTCGTTTTGCTGTTCTGTGGCTTTTTAAGCCAAATCGGAACTGCCTGTTCATTGTCCCTCTCAGGCTCTTCATCTTCCTATTTTGGTCTGCTTGAATCCCTTCTTTGAGCATTAGCAATCATTGCTAAACACCCTCAGGGATAAATGCCACCTATTCCATAATGGAAGGAACCATCAACGCTTAAAATTCCCCAGAAACAGTCGTTCTGTGTTAACACAAGAAAACGCTGCAATACATGGAAAAATCCACAAGAAACACTATTCTCGGACCTCAAATTTTCATAAATGTGCTTTATTTTCCTATCGAGTCCGCTTGTGAGTCACTATTGCATGTCGCAATGCCTGCTCCATAGGTTTCCCCTTTGTATTTTTAAAATATGTTAAAACATGGAAAATAATGCAAATATGGCTTTGGCGGATTTGAAATGTTATATATTTTCATTCCAGAACCCTTTCGGGTCTAGTTTACATCGCATCGATGCTCCCCTTTGTATTTCGCTTAATAAATGAAATACACGAAAATACGTTAAAAATTCCATCGAATGGACTTCAAAATATATTAGCTCTGGCTTATCACCCCATCAGGTCTCGCCATTGCATCGCGTATATAACATATATGATATTAGCCCCGCTCCATGTATAGCTCCGATTGTGATCCACCGATTTGGTGATCGCACCATCACATCGCCCAGGGTCCCACCTCTACCTTGTGGTATCATTGATTGTGATCTGCCGATATCAGCGATCACGGTATCACATCGGCCCGGTCCCATTCGCATGTTATGCTTCTGACTGCCTGCCGACTGCCACTGCCGATTGCGATTGCTGATCAGATCTGGACTGTTGATCGGCCAGATCTGACGGTTCCTGTTTACTGCCTCTTTGACCTCCGATAGGCTCGCTTTTTGTTGTTTTCTCATGTTTTTAGCCTCTTTCCCAAAGAACAAAAGGGTAACTTCTGTTTATGATAACTCCTTCATCTGAAGTCTATTTTTGCCCATTCAAGTTGCGTTGGATTCAGAATGAGGAGATCTCTGCAATGAGACTATTTCCGAGAGTAGCCTGCAACTTTCATTTTCCTCTGATTTACAAAGGATTTGTGCCATTTGGCACCTTTTACCTCTTATATGAAGTATTTTATACTTAGAGGTTTATCCAAGATCCATTTTTGGATCAACTCGACAATCAAGTAAGCTATCCTTTCAAATGATCTGACCTCTATCACAATAGCCCTAGCTTTGCTTATGTAGCAATCGATTTAGGGTTTCCTAGTTCCTCCATGAGTCTCTTAAGGTAAAAGCAATGATGTTTCCATGCTTTTGAGCTCTTTCCCAATTGCCTCCTGTTACACAGTAATTTGTCATCGAATTTTCATTCCTTGATCCCAGATACTGCCAGTCCATGTTACTGACATCTGTGCTATGTCATGTTGCCAACTATGTATCATTACCTTCCTTGCAATCTCAAGAAGCGTGTGTCATTTAATTATCCCTAAAGAAGACCCTTTTTACCTAAGTTTTTGGGTTGGCACAAGTCAAAAGTTATCCTCGCGAAGATTGACAAGTTAACACTAGCCCTAGTGAAGTCTTCGCTCTATCCCTGTGTTGCACCCACGATGAGCCAGATTTAGCAAGTTTTTCAACTAATCGTCAAAACTTCTAGATGAAATTGCTTCATGGGCGGTCCTAGGGCTGGTTTTTGGGTCAGTTGAGCTCGCCTTTCTCCTCTGGGATAGTTGTTCCACCTTTTGTGCAACCTCCCTAAGAGATAAGCTCCTCCTTCCTTCTCTTATGGGACCTCTCCCTCCTATAAATATCTCCTCCATGAATAACATTAGCTAGCTTGGATGTAATGGAATGATAGCTAGATGTAATTTGATAGTTTCAAGTTTCTAAGAGAGGAGTAGAGGTAGAGAGTGTTATTGGAGTGTGGAAGTAGCCTCATTTGTGTTGTGATTTGAGAGATGCTTGAGTAGAGTTGGCTTGAGAGCTTTCTAGTATCAACCCTTTTGGACAAAAGAGAGAGTCATATGTTCCCTTGGGAGATGGTTCACAAGTAAATGCTTACGAAGACACCGACAGGATGCTTCAAGGAGGCTTATGACGTCAAGGCTTGGTTGTAACTTTACTTTGATTTATATTAATACAAATCAATAGCTTGTTTCCTATATCATGCATTAAATTATATGTTGATAGCTTGAGGTTCCTTGACTCTTCAAGTAGATTGTTTGGTTGTTTTCTATTTGCGTTTGTGGTGTTTCTCTACATGTTGTTTTCAGGTATTAGCGACTAGAAGAATGAAGAGCTGGAGCAACAAGACAAGGACTTCATCGAATGTCGGATTGAAGGTAGGTCTTCATAACACCAAATTTCTAAGGAAGCTTGCTTTGATATTGTCTGTGCAGTGACTAGACCCACTCTAGGGCTAGAGGGGTTGCCTCTGTCCACAGAGGAAACTTACCTATGTCACAAGTTGGCGACCATACTGGGGAATTGTCTTTTTTCTTTTGTGCTGATTGGCTTTGTTAGTTTATTGTCTTCCTTACTGTTTGGGTAGAATAATTCATTATGGAAGCTATTAGACTACTTCTATAGCCTTCCCAACCTTTTGAGTGATAGATCTGGCCCTGCTCTAGTCAAACTTTCTTTTTTGCTTTTGATTTTGGATCGTCATTGTTTATTTCCTAACAGTCATGAAGTAGTCGCATCTGTGTTGACTGCTGGGTTGCAAATTTTACTGTACGACACGGACAAATTGTCTAACAGTCACGCCGAGGCCTGAAATTGGCTTGGCACAGCTAATTGATGTACTTTCCTGACGACGTTGCAAAGTGATTAGTTAGGGATGTACAATGATTTGCTGTTGACGCATGTTGCTAGTGTTTTACCTGCGACGATTCCTATGAGTTTTAAGTTTTGAGGTTTGTTTGGTTGATTGACCAGTGTGTTTGGTCCTCAGAGCTTGTTTTGCTTCTCTTTTTTGTATCAAAAGTGTTAGTTGTTAAGATTTTTGATTTCGATTTTCAAGTCTTTTCAAATCCTCTCTCTTGAACTGTGTGACCTAAATGCCCCAGGGTTTCTCCACTGCTTGGTTTGCTTAGGTCACTCCTTCATTGAGATCTTTAGACTCTGCTTGGTAGAATCTCTCTTGTAGTTTGAGGCTTCTTCTATTTTTTCTGTTTTTCATCCTCTTGATTGGTGTATGTGTTTGGTCACCGAACTTCCTTGTCTTGTTCATTTGGTCTCCTTCTTTCGCTTGGCATGAATCGCTTTGCTTCCTAGTCAATGAGATAGTTTTCCAGTTTTGTGAGAAAGGATTATTTCTTTAGTTTTGAGTCTTTGATTCATTTGTGCATGTAGTTGATTATCATTTATTCAAGAAAATAAAAAAGTGCATTAATCTTGTATTAAGGTTTGAAAAATGAATTTTTTCATTAGTAGATTTTTGCGATTAAGATATTGAAAAGCAAAAAGTGCATTTCTCATTCTTTCTTGGATTGCTTGCAAGTTTGAGTAGATGGTAGAAGTGTTCCTTTTTCTTTGACTGGTTTGCTTGTTTTCCATTTAGATGTTATGCATTGAACCTCTCACTCTTCCTTAGCTAGTTATTCATCCAACGAAAATGGTCTTTTGGCTCATCTAGTTGCATTCTAGGAGTGTTAAAGATACATTCGATAGGGCCTTGAAATTGAGACCTAATTAAAGATTAACTGTTAATATCTATTGAATGAACTTTAAAAAGCATTAGAACCTAATGCTCACATATCTAGAGGTCTAGGCTAGAGACGTGTTCCAGCATCATTAAACCTAGTTCCTATTGTTCTCCCTACAGTTCGGTGATTCCTCCTTTTGTGATGCAATAGACGCTAGTATGGATTTGTGCTCCTCGTACCATCACGCATATATTGGGAGACCCCATTAGGTTATCATCCTATTATCCATAGGAAGTTGAGCCTACCGCCTTATGAGTCGTAACGCACCGAACAAAACATTCAGGAAGATTGACTGTTGTACGGAAAGTCCTTGCTCATTTCTCTTTCATTTTATCACCAAGGTGTATATGCAGTTTTACAATTTGTCTGGTAAACCTCTTGCCTAGAATTCCAGAGCAGTCACTTTTGTTCCTTTTCGACTCTTTAAAAGTAAAAGGATCATCTGATCACTTGTCCTTTTAGGCTCATTAAACTTCGAAGGCAACTAGAGTTATCTTTAGCATTTTTCTCGACTCTTTAAAAATGAAAAGGCAATGTTTCGTTCTAGCGTCATAAAATTTATTTGTCTGCGATAACATTTTACCTATTAATCTTGGCCACATTGTGATCACATCTTGACAGATTTTTTGCAACCCTATTGATTATATCTTTTCTCCCAGACTTTTGAGCTAGGCCATCCTGGCGGACTCACCGAATCCATCGTCCTTGCCAAGTGACGGAGAGCCACTTTCTCCTGTCTCTTCTGAGGTATCATCTGTTACTGGTACTCTTCCCATTGTCCCAAGTGTTCAGCCTCTTGATTCTTGAGCTCCAGGTGAGGATCCTTTTGATTGGACTCCTCCCAACGTTTGGGACTTTTTAGATGCGGATCTCCCGTCTACTCCTCCTGGTGCTTCGATTCCGATGGCCACTTCCAACATGGATGAGTCAAGTCCTATTAGCAGTCAAGAAAGCCTTGGGTCAACCGGGGAACATCAGTTTCCCCCGGAAGGTTTTCCTTTCCACACTGCCCCAAATGTGTCGTTGCCACTTCGCTATCGTGCTCTGGCTGACATACTTGGTTCTACTTCTCTGCATCAGAGCTCTATGTGGTCTCATACTACCGTTCCGTCTTCTGGACCTTTTATGTCTGCTTAGTCGGCCCTGGCTTCTATACCTCACACACAGGTTACGTCCGTCACGTCCATTCCATCAATGCCCACCGTGTGTGTGGCATCCATTGCTCCTTCTGTTAGTGTGGTTACCACATCTTCGGTAATTACTACTGTTACTGGGATATTGCTCGGACCTACTGGCGGTGGTCCTTCACCTTCGGTTTTTGGAGTCGGTCAACCTATGGGTAGTGTACTAATCCCTTCGAATTCCATTCCAGCGGGATTATCATATGAGAAATACATGTATGCTCTCCAAAATATGACCCATAATCCTTTGGGTTCTCAACCGCTGTCCATTCCGCATAACCCTCCGTATTACTATGATCACCATGGAGATCATATTTATTACACTTTTTCACTCCCTCTAGGGGTCCCAGTTGAGAATTATGTCCCGCTTTCAATTGCCTGGAATCATACTACCTATCATGGCCTGTAAGGGCAACCGTTTCAAGGGCAACCTTCTGGCCTACAAGGAAAACCCTTTCAGGGACAACCTTCTGGTCAGCCAGGTTAGCCTCAATTCTAGCCAGGACAACCTGTTTCCCAGCAAGGTCAACCTTCTGGGCATCTAGGTCAGCCTCAGTTTCAATAAAGCCAACCTATTGCCCAGCAAGGTCAACCCTCTGGTCAAGTGGGACAACCTCAGTTTTAGCAAGGTCAACCTATCACCCAACAAGCTCAACCTTCTAGACAAGTAGGTCAACCTTAGTTCTAACAAGGCCAACCTTCTGGCTAATTGGGTCAGCCCCAGTTCCAACAAGGACATCAGTCCGGTCAAATCAATCCACCTCTTAGTCAACCAGGTGTTCAGATGCTAACTGGTTCCCAAGCCCCACCCGGTTTCTAGACTCAGGCTGGACTCCAAGCTCAACTCGGTCCCCAAACTCAAGTTGGATTTCAAGCCCAACCTGTTTATCAAATGCAGCCTGGGCCTCAGGCACAGTTTGGACCTCAGCCGCAATACGGTCTCCAAGTACCTCAACAACCCCAAGGGTAGCCTCAAGGTGCTCCGTATCAAAATTATCAGTAGCCATAGGTTAATCCTTATAAGAATTTTCAGCAGCCATATGTTGCTCCTGTTGGTCAAGCTGGCAACCAATGGTTTGCTGGCAGTCAAAATCCGGGACAACAACCAGGTTATGGCATTAACCCACCTAACTATAACCCTTATGGACAAAATCCTTATGGACAAAATCCATGGGGGAAATAAGGATTTTTTTGGAACCCTAATGCTGGCCCTTATTAGAGGCCTATGATGTCCTTTAACCCTCAATTACCTTTTCTTGCGACTTTGGAACTGCCCGATGTGTCCAAGTTGATAAACGACCCTATCCTTCATAATCCATATTGGCCACCAATTCTGACTGAGATTCCCGTTGATTGTCCTAAATTTGACGGTAAATCTGGAGAGGATCCCCAAGCACATGTTATGACTTATCACCTTTGGTGCTCATCTAATTCATGGCTTGATGATTCTATCCACCTTCGTCTTTTTCAAAGGACTCTTATTGGTTCCACTGCGAAATGGTATATTGAGCTTACTTGTGGAACTTTCCAAGACTTCAATTCACTTTCGATGGCATTTCTTACCCATTTTCAGTTACTGATTCATTATGAAATGGGAACACATCTCCTTACTTCTCTGAAACAAGACACGACTACTCACATCTCCGATCATATTCATGAATGGAGAAGGCGACGCCGTTTGATTAAGTTCTAGATCCCTGATTAGCTTCTGACTGACTGGTTTACTACCTCTTTTGTTGGTCCGATAGCCCGAGATATTGCTATGGGGGCATGTGTTACTAAAGAGCAAGCTATTGCGCGTGCTCAGTATCTTGATTTGGTTTATTCCCAATCTAGCACACTTTATGATGTCTTGCCTGATGCTCCACGACCCGGGACTTCTAAAGCTCTGTCAACACCTTCCGTCGACGGTGTTACTAGTTTCGTTGCTCAATCTTCCCGAAAGTATTCCACAACTCCTACAAAAAAAAAATATACTGCTCCTAGTGAAAATGCTTCTCAATCTGCATCTAATACTAGCAAAACCTCCGAAGTCAATGTCGTTCTATCCACCGTGGCAGAGAAACTTCGAAAGGTAAGAAGAAGGGGAAAGGTAAAAATAAAGCCGATCCACTGAAGCAAGATCCTCCTAAGCCTCCTGCCGATGATGGTTCTAAACGCAAACCTAAGTATCCTTGTCTTATCTGTGACAAGGATCACTACACTAAAGACTGTCCTAGATGGTCTGAAGTTAGTCGTTTGCTTAAGGGGACTTTAGGAACTCCTGCTGTACTTAAAGAGCCTTTTCCCTCCCAGCAAACTCAAATGGTGGTCGATCAACCTTAGTCCTCTTCCACTTTTGGCTCCCAAGTTTTTATGGCTAGGACTATCCCTATTCATGTGAGTACTCGATCGAAAGAATATCCTCCGTCTGCCGGCAAGGAACTTGAAGTCCCTTCAAACATTCCTTTGTCTAGTTCTAGCCCTCTTCATATTGAACAACCTAGCATCGAGTCTGTCATCAGACCTCCTACTAATAGAGTTCTCCAGAAATATTCCTATAACCCCAATGCTCATGCCGTGCAACACTATAGTATTGTTGAAGACTTAGCCCAAGCTCCTTTGGCTATGTCCACCTTGGAAGTTCTCCAGAGTTGTCCCCCCCAACGGAAGTCTCTGCTATCTGCCATTGGTGGCATTGACCTGACCGATTCGAAATTACATTCGATCTTGAAAACCATGTGCCGCGATTGCCTCATCAAATCGATTTTCTCATTCAAGTCATCATTAACTCGAAGAATATTCATCGTAATGTTATTGATGAGGGTGCCTCCACTTGCATCATGCCTGTTTCTTGTTGGAAGGCCATCATCTCCCCGTCTTTGAGTTAATCTCCTAATACCTTGGAAGCCTTTGATGGAGGAGATTCTCATCCATTTGGTATTCTCCCGCAGTTTCTTATCACCTTGGACGGGAAGATAGTTGACGTCAAAGTTGAAGTTGTTGACGCTAATCTAACTTACAACCCTTTGTTGGGCGAAGCTGGACATATGCTATGCATGCCGTGGCTTCGTCATTATTTCGTGTACTCCGTTTTCCTCGTCAAGGGAAAATTGTCACGGTCGATCAGTTGTCTTCTTCGCTTCCTCTTCCTCGGACGACAATGTTCCATTTGTGGAGCATACCAGTATTCCCTATGAGAGTGTGGGTGCTGGACTCTTTAAAGATCCTACCCTTATGGGTGTTTTTTCACTCCCACCTCTTAATGTTACCTCTGTTAATATGATTTATATCAATCCTGATCCTTGGGTGATTCCCCCCGTCGATCAAGTAGATTCATGGGGTGAGGTTATGCCGTTGAGCCCTGCCAAGCTCAACTATGTTGAAATCATTTCAGCTTTAGTTTCATCTTCCGACTCTGCTCCTTTGAGCAGATCTCTTGACATGTATGTGAAATCCCCTTGGCTTGGAGACATTGTTTCTCCAGATCCATTACAAGAGACATTTCCTTCCGATGAGGCAATTCTTGAGACTATGTCTTTTGAGGATCCTCCTTGGTTCGATCATCACCATCATTCCTCGTTTCTCCCAAGCCATGGGGCCATGACTGCCTATCTAGATAAGTTTGCTTCCTGTATTCCTTCTCCACTGCTTCAGATGCCTATCCTGACTCATGAGGTTTTTTCTGAGGGAAATATGGGGAATATTACGCAAACCATGCCCATCGACATCTCTGTTAAACCAAGGATTGTTGAAAATATTCACATTGGAGTTACTTGTTCTCCTGAGGAGATCTAGCTTTACACCGACCTTTTGTGTGATTTCCGTGACATTTTCCCCTGGTCATATGAAGAAATGCCTGGTATTGATCCAAGTATTGTGGTACATGAGATACCTACGTACCCTGGTGCAAAGCCAGTTTGACAATGTTTACACCCTGTGCACCCGAGAAAAGCTGTGTCCATCAAAGGAGAAGTTGAAAAACTTCTTAAGGTAGGGTTTATTTATCCTATCCCAATGATAGACTGGGTATCTAACATTGTCCTTGTGAGCAAAAGGCAGGGCACTATTAGGGTTTATGTTGATTATCGTGACATCAATCGCGCATGTCCGAAAGATAACTATCCTACTCCCTTTATTGACCATCTTATTGAAGACTGTGCTAGGAGTGAGATATTCTCTTTCATGGATGGCTTCTCTGATTACAACCAGATCAATATTTTTCCTGTTGATCAACAAAAAACCGCCTTCATCTATCTGTGGGGTACTTTTGCTTTCAAAAAGCTCCCTTTCGGCTTAAAAAATGCCGGTGCCACTTTCCAGCAAGAAATGTCCTATGCTTTTCATGACATCCGTCACATTGTTCAGCTGTATCTGGATGATCTTCCAGCTCATTCAGCTATACGCACTGACCATCCGAACCACCTCCGCCAGATTTTCCTTTGTTGTCGACATTACCGTATTCGTCTCAATCTGCATAAGTGTGTCTTCTACATCGAATCCGGTAGACTTCTTGGGTTTTTCATTTCTAAATAGGGCATTCGTCTCAATCCCCTCAAGGTTGAAGCTATTCTGAATCTCCCACCTCCTGCTTCTTTTCATTAGTTGCAGAGTTTGTAGGGAAAGGCCAATTTCCTACGTCGTTTTATCCCTAACTATGCTGAGATTGCTAAAGGTTACACGCGCCTGCTTAAGCGTGACACTCCATTTATTTGGGATGACATCACCCAAAGGTCATTTGAGAAACTCAAGACACTTCTTGTTTCTGATCCTTTGTTGCATCCACCCAACTATCATCGTGATTATTCACTTTATCTAGCTACTGCTGATAGTACTATTGGTATGGTTTTGGTTCAAGACAATGACGATGGTTCCGAGCACGTTATCTATTATCTTAGCTGCAACCTTCTTGACATCGAGACTCGTTATGCTTATGTCGAGAAGCTCGCCTTGGCAGCTGTTCAAGCTATCCAATGCTTTTGTCATTATATTTTGTTGTGCACGACGACTGTGATTTCATATTGTAACCCGATGACATACATTTTGTCACATCAATTGCTGGGGGACAAGTACTCAAAATGGATTGTTATCCTTCAAGAGTTCGATTTTGAGTTTACCACTGCCAAGTCTAAGAAGTCACTGGTCTTCGCTGAGTTGATTTGTTCGTTACCATCTACTTCCACTCCCTCATGGATAGAGGACCACATTTTGGACGACACACTTTTCTTGATGAGTACCCTCGATCCCTAGTACAGTGACATTATTGTCTACCTCTAGATGTCTTCCTTCCGTCTTGATTTGTCTAAGGATGCTCGATGACACATTTGTCACCATTATCAGCCTTATCGTATTGTTGGAGACACTTTATACTGTCTTGACGTTGATTCAGTTCTCCATCGTTGTCTGACTTTCGAGGAAGCTGAACGAGTCTTGAATGATTGCCACTCTAGTGCATGTGGTGGTCATATGTCTGGTTATGCTACTGCCCAAAAAATTCTTCGTGCTGGTTACTTTTGGCCCTCCATTTTTAAGGATTGCATTCTAGCTGTCCGTTCCTATCATGCGTGTCAAATTTACCAGTGGAAGATGCGTGTACCACCTTCCCTTTTGCATCCTGTCATTACCGTAGGCCCTTTTGCTAAATGGGGCATTGATTTTATGACCTGTAACCCTCGTTCGGCTGGGGAGCATGGGTATATCATCGTTATTGTCGATTATTTTACGAAATGGGCCGAAGCAATGCCTACATTGTCTAACGACGGTAAGACAGCTGCACAATTCCTATTCAATCATGTGATTACCTAGTTCAGAGTCCCTCAGGCTATAGTCACTGATCATGGTTCCCATTTCCATGGTTATATGATGATTGAGTTAACAACCTGGTTAGGCTTGCGTCACGATATTTCGATGCCTTATTACCCTTGGGCCAATGGCCTAGCCGAAGCCGTAAACAAAGTATTGGTTACCATGCTTCAGCGTAACATTGGAATGCACAAGTCCAACTGGAATTTGATGTTGTTTTCCACCCTATGGGCCTACCATACCTCGGTTAAGGAAGTGACCGGATTCACATCATTTCAACTTGTTTATGGTCTGGAATCTACCCTCCTGATTGAATGCGAAATCCCTCCTCTCAAATTAGCTGTCGAATGGCTCCCAAATACTACTTTGATGGAAGAATGCCTTCTTTATCTAGAAAGGCTTGACGAGACCTGTCGACTTGCTTCTTTAGTTATTGAAGCACAAAATAAGAGAGTCAAAACCCACTTTGATCAGACAGTCAACCCACGTTCCTTCACGGAGGGAGATTTAGTCCTGCTATATGATCAAGCTAATGACAACCTGGGGGCAAGCAAATTCTAACCCATGTGGCATGGGCCCTATATCATCAAATGTGTGTTGCAAAAAGGGGCTAATGAGCTAATTGATTACGAAGGTAACCCTTTAGATAAGCCCGGAATGGGCTTTATCTTAAGAAACATTATGCATGAGTATTTCATGCATTGCTGTGTACATAGGTGTGTTTTCCATTTTGTACATGTTTGGCTTGGTGTGTAAGTGTTTTCCGCTTATTGTGTCCTTTTTGCTTCTTACGTAGATGTCTGTTGCACCTTATGTTGATTTTGCTGATGGTGCCTGTCGCAGTACTCAGAATCTGTCCTCCACGGCATGGGTTATCTACAATCCTCACAGTGAGTTGGTGGATCTTCAAGGTGTTTTTCTAGGGTGTACCACAAACAATGTCGCTGAATATAGCGCCGTCATTGAATTATTGGCTGAGGTTGTTGTCCTCAATAATTGCGCATTAATTGTGAATCTAGACTCCTAGCTTGTTGTTCTTCAACTCAACGGGTGTTATTCCATCAGAAATCCTCAAATTTTAAGGCTGTATTTACCTGTTCATTTACTGGAAAGAAGTTTTGATTATATCACATATTGACACATTCCTAGAAGAGTAAATACATTAACTGATGCATTGGCAAATCATGTATTAGATAGACATTTGCGGCATTTATGAAAATAAACCATTAAAGACATAATAAGTCATATAGCAAAACAAAAAACATAGGTATATATATGTATATGTATATCAGTGTTGCACATCACAGTGCTCAAAAAATATGTGTTAGGTTACATCACAAGACATCATGTCTTTCAAAAATGGCAGAAATTAAACCTAGGAGTCTAATCTACGTGGTGCTCTCTGTAGCACACGACTGCTTGAACCACACGTCTGAGAAGTCAATGGATCCTGCCCGACACCCCTGCAGTGCGTTGTTGGTACCGTTGAGGGACATCCTTGAATCTCACATAGTCAGGGATTCCCTTCGTCAATCCCTCCAGGTCTTGAGCAATATCATCCTCTACGTCTCCACCAGGAGGAGGAATCTCAAACTCTCGTTCGCCTCTCTGAGCAATCGGGGACAAGCCTGCAGGCCTTTCCGGCCCAACATCTGCCAGATTGAAACATAGTGATCAGAACATATATAAAAAATGATAAAAAATGATAAAATCATTAAAATCAAAATTTTTTACCTCTGTGGTCCCAGTGTTCCCCAGGGGGAAGTACTAACTCCGGATCACCTTTGAAATCTAGCCCAGCATATGCCCAGTCCTTGACAACGACAAGCTGGCGGTCCAACCATTGGAAAAATTTAGGTCTCTAGGACATATGCTAACCCTCGCGTCCTCTGGGCACCAGTACCGCCCATCGAGTCATCCTCGGCTCCCGCATAGTCAACCATGCTACAACTGCTTCCTGTCTCTAAAAGATAGGAAGGTGCTCAAGGATAAATGATACCAGGATCAACATATACCCAACTGTTTTACGTCCCCTCAGTGGCACTTTGTTAATTATCGTTTCATGTTATTAGCCACAACCTCGGCCCAGTTGAAGACAGTGGGATCCATGCAGTTAGCGACCAGCCGCAGTTGGGTCTTGATGGCCTTGTGAGGGACCTATGAGCCATCCACTCTAGTAATGGTCGAGAGAAGGACACGGAGAGACATGTTTCCAATAGTAGCAATCTTGAGCTTTCCGCCCTTGTCTGACTTCTCTGCCTCTGGACACATCCTTCCCATCATCATGTCCATAGTTTCTCTCGTGATCCGAGTCCTGGTCATGTAGGGCCTTTCCCCCTTCGAGACAAACCTATTAAGAAATAGATATCTACTGCCTTGATCTCCATCTCTTGTCCTCGGATAATGAACTTAGCCTCATTCGGATTCCATGCTCCAATCAGATACTAGAGTAAATTCGGTTGTGCCCTCAGACTAGGCACCATAAAGAATTTTAACAGACCACAGTTCTGGAGCACATCCAGACAATCTTGGTCTCCCATGGCTAGTTCATCATCGCCGATATTCTCTCGTTCTTTCCACTCGATCACCCTTTTTTCTTCCTGCACATACACAACAAGGATTGTCAATACTTTGTTTACATTTCAAATCCAAAGAAATGGCTTTAATTTTGAGAATTGAAAAGAATCAGTGCTCGGTGCACCTATTTTGCAAATAGATGCGTCGACCCAAAATCACCCATTGTGAAAAATAGGGATCTTCGCAAGTTTTTCGTATATAGTCGCGAAGACCCCGTTTTCTCCCCATGGAAGATTTCGGGTCATCGTGATCCTGAGCTAGTGACTCGCAACGACCACTGTGCATATGCCGGCCCTAAAAACTTCCTTAAGGGTGACTCAAACCATCAAAAACGACAAATTATTTATGAAAACATACAGGAAAATGATTAGAGCTTACTTGGACCAGACGAATTTGCTGACAGGTTGCTGATATTTCTCCCATCAACCGTTGAAATTTTGAATGCATGAGGGTAAAATTTTAGCTCTGCAGTAAAATGGTGAAAAGTAATTTGTTTTTTACCAATGACTCTTTTATAAGCCTTTTTTTTCAAATTAGGGTTTTTGACTATTTCGTGTATTTTTATATCAAAGATGGATCTTACGCTTGTTTTTGTGCAATAACAAGTTTCGCGAACCCTGGTGACTATTCTGCGAGTTGTATTTTATACTTTTTCGGACTCGGTAAAAACATGAAAAATTTCCTCTTGGAGTCGTCTTTAAGCTCTTTTCTGACTCTTGAAACACGAAAATATCACCGAGCTCTTCTCACTTTGAACTCATTAAAGGTTGCGAAGCGTCATCTACCCTATATACATTTACCCCTTTTTCGGGCTGGGATAGATTATTTATGAAAAAGGTATACGTTGATCTTCCATGGCCAATAGGTTCCCTTGGATATTATTTTCTACGTTTCCGGGTTCGAGGGACAAATTTACAAAAAGGGACCTTTGGATTTTTATTTTTTGTGTCTTTTCCAAACTCTCTAAACATGAAAAAGACTTTTAGTTTCACCTATGTCGGACTCGTTAAACCTTGATGACATAGGACTTGTCACCATGATGAGATCAAGCTTCTCCTTCCTAGGGCCCATTAAAACTCACTAGGTCAGATTCTTCCAAAGGATGAACTTACATTACAAGCATATGCTATCCCCTTCAAGCTTGTGTTTCAAAAATAATTGGGGTACTCGCCAGAAATGGTGGGGGAAAATTTGGGAACATTTTGTTGATCGTATTAGTTATTATGGTAGCTTGTCGCTCTTGGACATCGACACTTTTTCTGCTTCGTGTCAGGTTGGGATATCCTTATTTTATCATTGGCCTTCTGGGTTTTTGGGTTATTCATTTTTCCATATTCCATCTGATCCCTGTTGCATCGTCATGACCTTTGATCCGTTGGTACCAAAATGTTGCCAAATTCCAGAGTCATGTCATCGATATGTCTACGAGCTTAGTCTTTCTATAGTTTGTAGCTTTACACACATTCCTCAGATTCTCTATCTCATTCACCATCATCTTGTTCCTTCATCTCACGTCAATGATGTGGGAAACATTATGGCCCTCCTTCGACCAATCGCTTCCTGTCGACTTCAGCTCATTATCTAGGAAGTTGACCTAGAGACTCTTTTTTGGTATCTTAGAGCTTACATGCCTCAATGGAAAGTTCTCCACATTCGACGATAGGCTTGCATCATTGGTCTTTGATCGGGTGATTTCACAAGTGTTCAACTCTAGATCATTCTTCACACTTTGTGGATTGTACTAGCAGTACCTTGAGAACCATTGACATTACTGGTGGTCTCTCTCGCGCTTGTTAACGGTTCACATCATTGGCCAGTAATCAAGTGATTTTCTAGTGTGCTCAACTTCAACACATCTATTCGCATATTAGAAATTGTACGATGGACAGGTTAGGATTCAAGACCCTGGGCTCAGATTACACAAGTCCAGGTTGCGTGGATTGATTTATACATGACTCTTTTGATTGGATGGCTGCGACCATACCTGAGTCGTTTTTATGGTCTTTCTGATTGGATGGCTGCATCCATACCATAGACCATTTATGTTTATCTTCTGGATGGCTGCGCCCATGCCTCATGCATATGTATTTCCTTTCATTATGTACTCATGTATCAGAGATATCAGTTGTACTTGCGTCTACAGGTTCTCCATGAGGACATTCTGTTTCGGTTATGGATTCGTAAAGCATTTCACCCCTCCTACTCTCTCGGCCTTCATGCTTTAGGGGGCATCTATTACATAGTAATTTGTCATTGACTCTGCATTCCTTGATCCCGGATATTGCTAGTCCATGTTACTGACATCTGTGTTGTGTCATGTTGCCAATTATGTATCATTACCTTCCTTGCAATCTCACGAAGAGTGTCTCATTTCATTATCCCTGAAGAAGACCATTTTTACCTAAGTTTTTGGGTCGGCATGAGTCAGAAGTTATCCTCCTCACGAAGATTGACAACTTAACACTAGCCCTATCGAAGTCTTGACTATGTCCTTGTGTTTCACCCATGACGAGCCAGATTTGGCAAGTTTTTCAACAACTCGTCGAAACTTCTAGATGAAATTGCTTCATGGGCGATCTTAGGGCTGGTTGTTGGGTCAATTGAGCTCGTCTTTCTCCTCTAGGATAGTTGTTCCACCTTTTTTGCAACCTCCCTAAGAGATAAGCTCCTCCTTCCTTCTCTTATGGGACCTCTCCCTCCTATAAATATCTCCTCCATGAATAACATCAGCTAGCTTGGATGTAATGGAATGATAGCTAGATGTAATTTGATAGTTTCAAGTTTCTAAGGGAGGAGTATAGGTAGAGAGTGTTATTGGAGTGTGGAAGTAGCCTCATTTGTGTTGTGATTTGAGAGATGCTTGAGTAGAGTTGGCTTGAGAGCTTTCTAGTATCAACCCTTTTGGATAGAAGAGAGAGTCATATGTTCCCTTGGGAGACAGTTCACAAGTAAATGCTTACGAAGACATACTGATAGGACCCTTCAAGGAGGCTTACGACGTCAAGGCCCAGTTGTAAGTTTACTTTGATTTATATTAATACAAATCAATAGCTTGTTTCCTATATCGTGCGTTAAATTATATGTCGATAGCTTGAGGTTCCTTGACTCTTCAAGTAGATTGTTTGGTTGTTTTCTATTTGTGTTTGTGGTGTTTCTCTACATGTTGTTTTCAGGTATTAATGACTAGAAGAATGAAGAGCTGGAGCAACAAGACGAGGACTTCATCGAACGTCAGATTGAAGGTAGGTCTTCATAACACCAACTTTCTAAGGAAGATTGCTTTGATATTGTTTGTGCAGTGACTAGACCCACTCTAGGGTCAGAGGGGTTGCCTTTATCTACAGAGGTAACTTACCTGTGTCACACCTCCTTCATTAGGATTTAGAAATCCCACAAATAGGTCGAACTTTAGATGTTTCCTTGCTTTTCTGAGTAGAATTACGAGGGAATATAGAGATATTTATGAGTCAATGTGCTCCTCTGGCCTCTAGATGCTCATTAGGATCCACTAACGCTATCCCCGAACCAACAAGTAGAGTTAGTAGGGTCACTAACGCTCCCTTAGGCTTACAGAGAAGCTTTATAAAGCATGTTGTCAATTTTTAGCCAGCGTTAGTGTGGAAACAAGGCTTGTGATCTTGGTCTTTGCTTCAACTATCATGTCTTTCCCCTCTGAGCTAATGAGGGGGTCATTTTGCTGTATAACAGATGCCCCCTAAAGTATGAGATTAGAGGTTGCGACGATGGCCAAAATACTTTACTTAACTGTAATTTTCCTTCTTTGACAAAAAGAGAGAGAGGATCGAAGCTTCGGGCGGTATGAGAAACCTGATACAACACATATATATAAAACAACTAAAATCATGTCCTGAGTCGGGCATTCCCACGCTCAGTAGCTATGTCAGAGTGATTTTCTCATCAAAGAGATATGACGATGTTGGCCGCTGATAAGCACAATGCAGATCCGGTGTCATAATAGGATCATTCTGATGATCTGTCTCCAAAAAACAATATACGCAACATGGGAGAGGAAACAAGGCTGAGTGATGCAAGCCTCTACCCAAGGTCTTGATTTCCGCTTCACTGAACAACATAGATCGATACATGTGAATATATGTGTTGATGTCGAACATGCATGAAATCATCTGATTACCAGTCAATAATGGAGACCATTAATAGACGTGAGGAAGGCCACCAATAATGGTGATGGTCTCCAAGATGCACAATACAATCTAACGAGTGTGAAAGATGTTTTTGTCGTCGAACACCTGCAGAATCTCTTAACCAGGAGCCAATAATGAGAACCCCTGATCAAACTCAAGGAAACCTGCCACTAATATCTGCAAGTACCAAGGAACTGAATGTGTTTTTGGGTTGTCTTCCTAGATAGAGTGTTGAAGTCGATAGGAAGATACTTGTCGAAAGGTAGGCAATAATGTGTCCTACATTAATCGACACAAAATGGGAAAAGAATGATTTGTTTTTTGAGGAATATTTGAGATTTGGGCCTAAACGACAGAGGGCATGATGAAAGGATATGCTTGATGGGTTGATGGAGGAAAGAAAAGGTTAACCCTTGAATAATAGAAGGAACAACAACAGTTTTAACCATGCAACACTAGACTCATGAACACCAAAGAGTGTTAGGATACAGAGATGCAAGCACATCGGGGTATTTAGGCTAAAACTCATAGGATGGTAGGATTCATATTGAGAGGCCATCACAAGGAAGGTTTATTTAAGGGAGTGCCATGTTCAAGGGAACAACTGCTGCCAAACCATGCTTTCTAATACTGAATGTCGTTATATTGTCTACTTTACCGGTCTAATTAGTTTAGTGAGTCCAGAGGGGTAAACTAATCGATATTTTCATATTTTAAGAGTCTAAAAAGGATCGCAAAAAGAGTGACTCTATGCCCTATCTAATTAGTTTAGTGAGTCCAGACAGGCAAACTCGCCAATCTTTTCATGTTTTGAGATTCTGAAAAGGATCGTAAAAAGAGTGACCCTATATCTTGTTTGTTTAATTTAATGAGTCCAAAAGAGACAACTCAGTGGTCTTTTCATATTTAGAGAGTCTGAAAAGATCATAAAGAACGACTCTAGGGTGTTCCCTTTGTCAAAGTTGTTAACCAGGTGCAACAAAAGATTTATAGTATACCCGGATCAGTTACTTTTCAATGAGTTAATCTATTGAATTCGGATAAAGAGAAGCGTATGTTCAATAGATGTTGACCTCATTTTGCTACGAGTATGAGAAGACGGACTAAACGCGTTTTTCTTTGTGAATTTTTAATGAGTCACACGATGATAAACTCAATACCTTCATCAAATTTTAACGAGTCAAATGAAGAAAACTCAAGATATCTTTTTCAGTTTATTGAGCAAGGAAAAATAGGTAAAAGAACTACTCATTCCTTCTTCGTAGATTTAACGAGTCTGAAGAAGGGGAAAAACTTGGGGATTTTTTCGATTTAAGAGCAAGAAATAGTCACAAAAAAGTAAGTGCTCTGGTTGCTGCCATAGATTTTTAACGATCCCGGTGAAGAAAACTCGGGATTTTTCAGTTTAATGAGTGAGAAAAGTACCTAAAAGAATTCTCAGGTCATATTTATAAATGTTTAACGAGCCTAAAGAAAAAACTCATGATTTTTTTTTTTTTTTTTTTCAGTTTTATGAGCGAGAAAAAAGTGCCTAAAAAGAATGCTCTAATGATCTTTTTCAGTTTAATGAGCTAGAAAAAGAGTGAAAAAAAGTTGCTCGGACCATCGTCATATGTGTTTAACGAGTCCAAAAATGACAAACTCAGGGATTTTTCAGTTTTTGGAGAGCGAGAAAATATCCCATAAAAGAAAAGCGCTCATTGAGAATTGCATGCAGTGCTTTACTGCTTTTCATTCCTGAGGGTACTTTCATCAAAAGCAGTATGAAAAAATAGCAATTCCTATCCATATGGGTTCATGCATGATAAAAAATCATGGGGAATGGATTACTTCCTCTTTAATGATTCCAAAAAATCATGTCTCCAAAAATAAATATAAGGAAGTTCTTTGAGCTTTCACATTCACCATTTTCACTATTTGAGAATTGTGAGAGCGTTTTGGAGCCAAAGAGGAGTAGATTTTCTGCAGACCATTGCAGGAGATCCAGGCAACCATTCGATGTGCCGTCAGTCCTAGGTAGAGGCAAAAACCTTGCTCTATGAATTTCTTAATCTTTCTTATCAGTTTCTGGGGTGGATTTTTGCATATTTGAGGTGCCCTAAAGCAGTATTTGCGCACTTATGCCCTCTAGTTGGCCTGTAGGGAGCGTTAAACACCCTATACGACCTACTGGAGGGCGTTAATCCTCCCTGTATACCATTGGGGGGAGCGTTAGAGCTTGAGGGCGTAGTTTAAAACCTCATGCAGTGATTCCTGAAGTTGTATTGCCCCATTTTGACTGATTTTTGGGTTATTTTGCACAGGTTTCAGACCATAATGACTAACCTATGGAGAGAACGGGCCCATGATAGCCATGAATTACTGATGCGAAACAATCCAACATGCATACTTGCTTTGTGCCGCTGCGGTTTATTGGAGTATGCAAAGTTGGAGCTGATGAAATGGTAGGAGGATTTATTGAGATGGATTATCCAGTGCTGGGATGAACACGAGCAAGTGTTCAGGATTGTAGATCATGAGCTGGCTATTGACCATGATGACATATACTTTTTAACTAGTCTATCGTGCCATGGGGCATAGGCAAACCTCACCGGGGGTAGGCCTGATCCACGATCTACCCTAGAGCTGGTGCAATCCTACTGCATCCTTGAGAGTGGACTTGTCAGCAATAGGGTCCCCATAGAGAGGATAAGGTCCAGGTCTATGAGGGCCATTTTATGGTTGATTGTGTGGTTGGTGGGGTCAAAGAGTCCCCACATTGCGACAAATGCCCAACTATTGCTTGCAGTTGACTTTGTCCAGCCACAGATGTTCAACTGGTGTGAAGCGGTGCTTCGCCAGTTGAAGGCAGAGTTAACTGCATGCAAGACTCGAACCCAAAAAAGTTTTGGGTATGGTACTCTCATAGTCTCATTCATTCTTGAGAGGGTACCTGTTATGCACCCAAGGATGAGCTTAGGTCCCTTTGATCCGAGGGAGCCGAGATAGGGGCGATGGTCATCACTTGATCCTCGCACAAGAGGAGGACTGATTTGACATTTCTTCGAGGAAAATTTCTTCCAGTGGCTTCATGGCCAAATCGTGATGATTGATGAATATGCTTATGAGGGCATGGACTTCACCGGTGACCCTGACTTGATGCTGCCGCCCGAGACCAGCTGGGGTCCTCAAGGTGAGAATGGTTTTTGAAAGTACTTCAAGTATTTTTTATCGTTTGAATGTTTATGTGATGTTTTTTATGTGTGAACAAGTACTGACATGAAGCTTTATGCTTGACACAGATGTGGCACCATTATGACCTTCAGGCGAACCTCGCCATATGAGATGAGGAGGCCAACTAACTGTTTGGGGGGGTGATGCTGATAGTCTTCGCAAGGTTCTAAGGAACCTGGAGGGCTTGAGCATGGGTGTGCCCTCCCTTCCTATGAGGGAGATCCCGCTTATATGCAACGACACATAGTCGGTGTACCTAAGCGGTTTTTGGTAACTCTTCGGAGGATAGCTAGAGCGGTTTTTGGTAACTCTTCGAAGGATAGCTAGAGCGGTTTTAGCATATTAGGAGCAGTAGGCTCTTTTTAGCAGGTGTTTTGGTATAGCTAATGGGTGTTTGTAGCTAGGCTTAGTAGCTATTTTTTACTTAAAACATCCAAGTTTTGGAATATTTTGATGTAAAAGACTAGATTCTATATATATACAGACATTTTAGTATTTTGATGGTGTAATTTTTTTTGTAAAATTTTTAACTCTGTAAATTTTTACTTTTCATGCATGCTTCTATAGTGAATGAGACAGATGCCAATCTAACACATAGTTTGCTAATGAATTAGCAACTGTATTAAATTCTCTAGGAATGTGTTCATATGTGATAACTTCAAATTGACGTTCCAAGAGTCGTACTCTTAGATAATGACGTAACAAGGTTGGATTACGAATGTGATAATGATTTGTCAATTGCATAACAACTAGCTGAGAGTCTAACCTGACCACCAGATTAGAGATGTCTCTTGATGACGCTTCAGTGAGAAGTGAAATTACGGACATGTACTCAACAATATTATTGGTGGTGGTACCTAGAAAGACTCCTTCGAAACAAAACAATTCTGACTCAAGTGTGTAGATGACCCAAGCAGCTGATGCAATGTGCCGTGTGTGACGACTGGCACCATCTGCGTATCCTATGTATGCTAAGGGTAGTGAAGACATCTACATTGCGAGAAGGATGTATGAGACAAATACTCCAATAAATACCAAAACAATCCAATCACACCAAAAAAGGGAAGCAAAACTTATAAATACATAAAATTACAAAGCACATGCCCAGTGCAATACTAGGCATAATACTTTTTCAAATAGAGCTCATTTCTGGGCTCGGCGAGTGGGACTCCTTCCCAATCCTGAAGTTCATATGCCCCTTTTGGGAGGGCTTTCTTGATGACATAGGGACCCAGCCATAAGGGTTGAAGCATTCCTGCCCCCAAGAGGTCATGTTTTTATCATAGAGCAAAACAAGATCTCCCTCTTGGTAAGACCGAGGCTTGACCTTTTTGTCATATTAGGTTTCTACCTGGTGCTTGTGAGCCTCGAGTGCCAATTTGACATCTCGATGGGTTTCATCCAGTTCATTGAGGTATAGCGGGTGCTCTTCTTTGGCAGTAGTGATAGGTGGGAGTTCAACGACTATTTGTAGGGAAGGGATCTGACACTCGATGGGTAAAATTGCTTCCAGGCTGTAAGCTAGTTGAAAAGGTGTAAAGCCCATGGTAGTTTTCACTGTAGAAATTTTGAATAATAAACACTTATTCACAGAGATTATCCTGATTATACACTATTGCGGAATACGTGCACAATACATAATCTCCTCTACGTTGATCATCAATTTAGCAGCATTAAAAACAATGAAACATCAATCACATGCACACATTAACACAGTATGTAACCCGGGGAAGCTTACAGCTGAAAACCCCACACTATCTGAATATTAATGATTGAGAACATGTAACAATACATAGTACAATACTCCTCACAATTATCCAACACTATCTCCACCTGTTACACACAAAACTAGCTCAGATCTGATCTCCAAATCTCCTCCGCTGCTTTGCCTGCCTCCACTGCGCAATCCTGCATGAGAATGAATGAATCCAAACTTGTTCCAAGTTCTATTTACCTTGGAGAATCACTCACACTGGAAATCACTTGAGCACAGGATATATCACTGGGCATATGCAATTCTCATGGGCATACTCAATCCTTTGATTGTGCAAAGTCTCATGCACAACTATAGTCACAACTGATTTCAATCTCAACCTCTAACACCTGTCTCCACTGAACTGTACATGCACTGAGTTAACTGATGTATTCTTCAGTTGCATTATGAGTTAATAATTAGTGAATTAATTAATAACTAATTCACACAACTCATCACTTAGTCTATTGGCCAGTTAGACTAAATACAACTAGTTCAACTAAGTCAAACTGAACACAACTCCATTAACTGCTCATCCAACTCCACAGAACTCAACCACATGAGTTCTAACTGATGTCCTACATGCAATAGCTCAACTGACCCACAAAGAAAGCATATTTCCTTCTGATAGTTGCATGTGCCACATCTGTAGCTCAAACTGAAGTGCTCCAAGAGGATAAGATAAAGTTTATAGTCTAAATATTATTATGAGACTAATATTTGACTTTTCTATTTTTGACTAGCAGTCTAAAAATAAACTCTGATCACTCCTGCTATGATCCAAAAATAGAAGTCCATCTATTTTTCCCAACATGACCAATCATCCATAAACAACATCCTGCGACTCATAGACCATGATCCATATGTCTAAAAATAGACTTTGCGCCAAAACTTGCCTGCGGGACCACTTAGTGAAGGAAACGCCTTTCCACTAAGCTCCATCATCTTGTTGCATTCTCAACAAGCATTTCTTGTTGCACACTTTTCAACATTTACTGAAGTTCGGTATTCCCATAGCAGCGAATATAACATTCGATGCCAATTGGTTTTATGATTTCCTACCAACCTACGAATCATGGTCTTTAAGACACCATTGACAGATTCTAATTGACCATTAGCTTGGAGGTAGTAGGAGAATGATTGATCTTGGTGAAAACCTAGTAGTGATGTTAAGTCAGACATCATGTGATTATGGAAATGAGACCCATGGTCTGTAACGATCATGTGGGGTACACCAAAGCAACAGATAACCTGATTAAATAGGAATAACGTTGCGGTTTCTCCATCGGCCTGATAGGTGGGAAGGGCTTCGGCCCATTTCGTGAAATAGTCCACAACTACTATGATATAGTTGTGTCCAGCAGAGGAAATGGGATTTCAAGTTACGAAGTCTATCCCCCATTTGGCAAAGGGGCCGACGGAGATAACCGGGTGCAGTAGGGCCGGAGGAGCGCGCATTTTCTTTGTGAACACTTGACAAGGATGGCATTGCTAGATGGCCTTGACACAATATTTGAACAAGGTCAGCTAGTAATAGCCTGCACGCAAGATTTTCTATGCAATAGATATGCCAAAAAGATGACCACCACATGCCCCAGCATGGTAGTCATTTAAAACATGTTCTGCCTCTTCATGAGTGAGGCAATGTTGAAGAACTGTATCTGCACCATGACGATATAACGTATCGTTAATCACTAGATAGTGTCGCGCTTGGTGGCGGATGCGACGACAGTCACCTGTCGATAGTTCGGGGCGAAACTGTTGTGCTTGGAGGTAGACAAGAATGTCATCGTACCAAGGGTTAGTGGTGTTGATAAGATAGACAGCTTCATCTAGAAGAGGATTATGGGCTATCTCGCTAGGATCGACAATGGGAAGGTCCGACAAAAGTTCGATGAAGACTAAGGAGTTCTTCGCCTTAGCAGTTGTGAAAACCAAATCAAATTGTTGGAGGATCACTATCCATTTTGAATATTTTCCTCCAATTACTTGCTGAGACAAAACATGTCTCGTGGGATTCTCCAAGGCGATGACAATAGTTGTCGCAGCAGGGTGTAGTGTCGAAATCGGTTGACAACAAAGACGACTGCCAATGACAACCTTTCCACATGTGAATATCTGAGTTAGGGCCCAGCTAGGCCTTTGGATAGATAATAGATCACATGTTCACACCGGTCATCATGAGTTTGAACCAAGACCATTGCGAGAGAGGATGGCAAGGCTGCCAGATATATAAGAAATTCGCAGCCGTAGTTGGGAGCGCTAAGGAGTGTGGTTGATATAATCGCCTTTTCAAGGCATCACATGATCATTGAGCTTGATCATCCCAAAAATATGGTACTCCCTTATTGAGTAGGCACATAAAGCCTTTCGTCAACTCAGCATAGTTTACAATGAACCATCATAAAAAGTTTGCTTTCCCTTGCAAACGTTGGAGCTGTAGAACGGATTGTGGTTCGGGTAATTGAGTAATTGCCTTTACCTTATCGGGATCAACCCTAATCCCATACTTGGAGACAATGAATCCAAGTAAGCATCCAGACTCGACAAAGAAAATGCATTTATGCGGATTCAGACGGATGTTGTAAAATTGGCACCTAAGAAAGATGGCTCTTAAATGGTTTAGGCACTGCATTCGTTGCTTGGAATGGGTTGGAAGGTCATCCAAGTAAGCTTGAACGATATGCCTGATATCGTGAAATGTGTAGTCCATGGCTCTTTGAAAAGTTGCTCCAGCATTCCTTAAATCGAATGGGAGTTTGTGATAGGCAAAGATGCCTGATGGGTAGACGAAGGTGGTTTTGTGCCTTTGGGTTTTATAGCAGTCTGGTTGTAACCTGAGAATCCATCCATGAATGAAAATGATTCACAACTAGCGTAGCCATCGATGATTTGATTGATGAATGGTGTCGGATAATTATCCTTGGGACACGCGGTGTTCAAGTCTTGATAGTTGACACATACATGGATGGTTCCTTGTTTTTTATCGACATGAACCAGATTGGAAACCTATTATGTTAAATAAACAGGATAGACGAAACCAACATGTAACAACTTTTCCACTTTGTTTTTGATGGCTACCTTTTTGCAGGGATGGACCGATCAAAGCCTTTGACGGACATGTTTAACATTTTTGTAAAGCTTGATCTCATGCTCGACAATAGATGGATCTATGCCGGGCATTTCCTCATAAGACCAGGTGAATACATTGCGAAATTCCTTAAAAAGGCAGGTGAAGCTTGCAATTTCCTCATGATTGCAATCCGCTCCAATCTGGATGTTTTCCACAATGCCTGTCTTGATAGAAATATCGATGAGCAATGTCTTTGAAATATTGCCCATGTTTCCTTTCGCCTCCAAAGTTTGGATAGTCGTATAGGGTGAGGAAATGATTTCTGGTATGTCAAGTGATAGGATTTGAAGAGGCATCATGTCCGAATCAGATATTGAAACATGATGGTGCGAGTCCTCCCAAGGTCGCTTTTCTAAACTCATGATTTCTCTAATAGCTTAGTCCGTAGGTAGGAATTGATTGAGTGGATCGAAAGAAGGAGCTGTTATGGGAGGGGCAGTGGTACCATTGGCCGTAACCAAAGTGACCGAAGATTCGGATGCAGATTGAATGGATTGGTAAGCGAATTCAGCTGGCGACAGCAGAATTTGTTCTCCATAAGTGTCAATGTCTAAAAGAGTCGGTAGGATCCATGGATTGGTGATCTGAAAATGTGGCACTTAGGCTTCTTGTCTAATTTTCAAGAACCTCTCCCACTTCTAAAGCTTTAAATATTCCGAAGTCTTTATGATTAACCAATGTGGAATTAAATATGTGCTTGAAATAAGGTGTATGCTTATGCTTATTGTTGACTGTTTATGTGTTTTTAAGTCTATTTTCTTGAACTGATATAACAACAACTCAAGTAGCAGATATAATGCAATAATAAAACAACACACATAAGACAACAATTTAATTAGGAGTTCACCCAAAACTCTTGGGCTACATCTCCATGAGCTCTAGTAAACTCAATTAGGCTCTCTGGGATTATGGCAAAGTCCTTTTACAAGCTCTTGGCTCAACTCCACTATTTTACATAGAAACAATGGGTTTAGACACCATTTTATCTGTGGCTCTTGAAGCTCTCGGCTCTTCTAGTTCTTGGTTCTTGCTCTGTCTCTCAGCTTTGGCTCTTGGCTCTGTCTCTTGGCTCTGGTTCTCTTTGCCTCTGCTTCCTACTTTGGTTTAGCCTTCTGCGCTCCTATCTCAACACCCCCTTTCTATCTCTGTCATTCTGTGGCTTTTAAGCAATTGGCGTTGTCCATTCGTTTCCTTTTTCTGGGCTCTCTGGCTCCTGGCCTCTGTCCGCTCAAATTCCCCTCTGAGTGCTACCAATCATTGCTAAATGCCTTCAGGGATGGTGGCCACCTGTTCTGTAATGGAAGGACCATCAGCGCCTTTGAAATGCTTAGAATATTCATTCTCCGTTTACACAGAGAAATAATCTAAAACAAGGGAAAAGTCATCCAATCTGCCATTTATCGGACCTCAAATATCATTAAATCCACCTTATAATCCCTTCAGATCCATCTTTAGGCGCCATCGCAAGTCCTCATTGATCCAACGGTTATTATTAATTTCGGGTGGCTTATATGCATGGAGATTACTTGCCTAAAAAGGGTGGTTTTCTCTCTCCGTCATCTAGCCACGTGGTGGCTAGTGTATGGGCTTGGGCGGAGCCCAGCCAATACCACTTACTGCCTAAGGCCCGCCTGAAATCCCGCTCATTTCGAAACTCAAAACACATCTCGCTGCGTATAACAACCCTTGCGGCTCTGTTATATCGCCCAATTCGCATTTCCTTTGTATCTATAAAATACATTAAAACACTGAAAATACTGTCAAATGGCTTTATGGGAGACTTCAAATAATATACATTTTAATTTATAAACCCTTTCGGGTCTGGATTCATCGCATCGGGCGCATTCCCTTTGCACTTTGTTTAATTAACGAAAATGTGAAATACATAGAAAAACCCATTTTCCGGAACTCAAAATATATTAAGCTTCATCTATAATCCCGTTGGGTCCGGCTATTGCAGTCGCATGTGTCGGCCCTGCTCCTTTGTGTTGCTCCGATGCGATATTGCGATAGCGCAAGTGCACATCGCATAGTCCCGAGGTATTTCCATATGGCATGGCCTATGCCAATGCTGATCTGTTGACGCCGATATCAGCGATCGCAATATCACTCGGCCTCAGGTCCCGCCTTAAGTCCCATGCCCTCGCCGATGCCGATCTACCGATCGACGATCACAATGTCGCATCAACATGGGTCTTTTTCTTATATCATGCGCATTTGCCTTCCTCCAACCCGATATGTCAGGGATTGGCAATCGGGGGTTTCTTCGATTTTTCGCTTAAGTTCACCTTTGGCCCTCTTACAATGTGATTTCTCTTTATAGTGGTTTTTTTTTGCCCATTTTTAGAGGATTTTTCCTCTTTTTCTAAAGAACACGGGGCATCTTCTTTCTGTGATAACTTCTACATCCTAAGTCCATTTTTTCCCATTCAAGTTGCAGTAGATTCAAAAGGAGAAGATCTCTACAATGGAGCTATCTCCAGGAACTTCCTTGGACTTTCATTTTCCTCTATGAGGAACATTTAGACTTAGGAGACTATTCAAAATCCATTTTGGATCACGCCTTCCCACTAAGAAAAAATTTTGGTCCCCAAATGTCTGATATAATGATCTGAACAGTACCTGAGAGTAATAGTACCCTCTTTTTTTTTCAGCCTCCACACACTTTCGTTGCATAGTGTCTCTGAACCAAAGCCTTTGACCACTTTCCTTCCTCGATGTGCTGGTCCTCCTGGGGAGAACTGCCTTCCTGCAGAACTCTTGCTTAGATGGTCACAGAAGGTAGTTTGAACTTTTCTACCTTAATCATTGATCCAAGGTTGCTAAAACAAATGTGAAGTACACCTTATCCAAACTTTCATTCATACCTATTTGAAACACTATCAACAATCAATTGTTAACAACAACAGAAACACTGACAACTATTGGATGGCTTAAACTCCTGCTTCAACAAAAGAAACAAATTTCACATCTTGTGAACACATCCATGTCCTACATTTGTACACAAATGATGGACTAGACAACATGCCCACAAAACATGCCTTTAAAACAAATGACCCTTCAAGTCAAGCATGTAGAAAAGGACCATTAGGACTATTTTAAAAATATGAAACATTTCATCACTATCTCCATCTTGGAGACCAAGTCAACTTTCCTCAAGTCAACATTGCATGCATGTTCACATCAAATCAAACAACCCTTCAAGTTAATTACATGTACATGTTCAAATACAAGGAAGACATCAACATCCCTGTGTTCATGCACATCATGCTTATGCATGCATTTCATCCTTCAATTTTCACTTAAGCACACTGTACTTTCTAAGTTGAAACGAAATATAATGTTGCAACAACAAAGTGAGTCTCCTACTCAACCTTTTTCTATTCACCTTTTTGGTATAAACCTGCAACTTGCATCTCATCAACAAAGAAATGTAACTAGTGCATCAATAGACATGCAATCCTTAATTGGAAAGAACTCTATCCATTTCTTACCAATCCAGTTCAAAGGTCTTTCCTTTGTTTGCACATCAGCATCAACATCTGAATCATCCTAAGACACATCATTCATGGAAACTTCCTTTCCATTTCTGCCATCTTCTCTTTCCACCTTCTTCAGCTTTTGTGGAAGCATTGTTGGATTCAGAGTCCAACAACTTTCAGCAAGATGCCCTTGCTTATGGAAATAAGTGAAACACATGTGCATCCTTTTGAAAACATGATTTGCCTTGTCCAATGGACCTTTGGCTCTTTGCTTCTTTTCCTTCAAAAGTTTCCTGTATGTGGCCATTCTCTTCCAACATCTAGAAACATGATGGTTATCCAAACCATGAAAGGAACATGCAATTCTTTTCCCACGCTTATGTGGAAATTTACCATGCTTTGCAAAATCAAAAGGAATATGATTAGATTCTGATTTATACCTGCCTCTTTCACCTTTATTGCCTTCATGAGGAGGTGAAGCAAATGAAGAAGTGGATCCCTTTGGAACACCATCAATCTCCTCAAGGCTGTTAGAGTTTCCACAACTCTCTGGTTCAAGTGTGTGCTTCTGAACACCTACATCCTACAAGTGATGTTTCAAGCTATTGCATTCCTCCTGAACACGATCTTCACACTCTGCAATGTAACTCCTTCGTGGAGCCATTTCAATGGCCTTCATGGCAGCTTTGGAACTCTCTCCATAAGACTGTCCATAGCCAAGACCCAAATACTTAGGCCTTTCCTCAACCATTATTGGTTCAACAATGCCTTGTGCATGCTTTCCCAAGCCCTTTCCTTCATAGCCCATCTTGGACATTAGCTTGGAACCTATGCCTCTAATATGTTTTTCAAAAGAATCAATATAAGAATTCTTAGAAGAATTTGAAGACAAACTGGAATGGTTTACCTCTTCTTCATGCTAATACTTGACCAAGGCTTCTTTGGAAACAAAGATCTGTGACTCCAACTCATGCATCCTCTTCAGGTTCATATTTGCAATATGAAGTTGCCTCTCCACTTCCTGCAGTCTGTCAGAAATCAACTGCTTCTCTTCCTTCATGGAATTCAATTGCTCTTTAAGTATGCTGCTCTTTATTCCATCTTGATACATTTCTCTCACCTTGTCCATCATGATGTACAAGTCTTGCTTCATGTCTCCATTAAAGAGTCTTGTGATGGAGGATGAATTTGAGAATACACTTGTAGAAGTTGTCATTATGCCAATGAACAGAAGAACTTCAAACAAGATTAATAAAGAGCTTATTTAAGCAACCTTTTGCAATAAACCTTTTGTGCTTTAAGGACTGCCTTGAGATGCTTTTGGATAGAATATTCCTTCAGCCCTTCTTCCTTTTTGTCCTTCCTGGAATGAGCAATCAATAGCTTTCCCTTCACCTCTGTAAACTCAAACAATATTCAGTCTGCAAATAAGCATACAATCAATCAGACAGTCAATCCTTGACTACCCAAACACCTTTCAAACAAGTAATCTTTGCTCTTGTCAATCAAGAATTCTGATAGAACCTTCTTTGAAGGTGGGGTTAATCAGTCAAAAGCTCTGATACCACCTAATCTGAAAATGGGGCACTTAGGCTTCTTGTCTAATTTTCAAGAACCTCTCCCACTTCCAAAGCTTTAAATATTCCCAAGTCTTTATGATTAACCAATGCGGAATTAAATATGTGCTTGAAATAAGGTGTATGCTTATGCTTATTTTTGACTGTTTATGTGTTTTTAAGTCTATTTGCTTGAACTAATATAACAACAACTAAAGTAGCAGATATAATGCAGCAATAGAAAAACACACATAAGACAGCAATTTAATTTGGAGTTCACCCAAAACTCTTGGGCTACGTCTCCATGAGCTCTAGTCAACTCAACTAGGCTCTCTGGGATTATGGCAAAGTCCTTTTACAATCTCTTGGCTCAACTCCACTGTTTTACACAGAAACAATGGGTTTAGACACCATTTTATCCCTGGCTCTTGAAGCTCTCGGCTCTTCTGGCTCTTGGCTCTTGCTCTAGCTCTCGGCTCTGGCTCTTGGGTTTGGCTCTTAGCTCTGGATCTCTTTGCCTCTGCTTCCTGCTTTGGCTCAACTTTCTATTCTCCTGTCTCAGCAACCCCTTTCTGTCTTTGTCATTCTGTGGCTTTTAAGCCAATCAGCGCTGTTCGTTCGTTTCCTCTTTTGGGCTCTCTGGCTCCAGGCCTTTGTCCGCTCAAATCCCCCTCTGAGCATTATCAATCATTGATAAACGCCTTTAGGAATGGTGGCCACCTATTCTGTAACGGAAGGACCATCAGTGCCTTTGAAATCCTCAGAATAGTCATTCTTTATTTACATAGAGAAATACTCTAAAACAAGGGAAAAATCCACCAATCTGCCATTCATCGGACTTGAAATATCATTAAATCTGCCTTATAATCCCTTCAGATCCGTCTTTGGGCACCATCGCAAGTCATCATTGATCCAACCATTATTATTGATTTCAGGTGGCTTATGCACCCAGAGATTACCTGCCTGAAAAGGGTGGTTTTCTCTCTCTGGCACCTAGCCACGTGGCGGCCAGTGTATGGGCTTGGGCGGAGCCCGACCAATACCACTTACCACCTAAGGCCTGCTTGAAATCCCGCTCCTTTTGGAACTCAAAACACATCTCACTATGTATAAAAACCCTTTCAGGTCTGTTATATCGCCCAATTCGCATTTCCTTTGTATTTGTAAAAATACATTAAAACACTGAAAATACCGTCGAATGGCTTTATGGCAGACTTCAAATAATATACATTTGCATTTATAAACCCTTTCGGGTCTGGATTCATCGCATTGGGTGCATTCCCTTTGCATTTCATTTATTTAACAAAAATGCGAAATACATAGAAAAACCCATTTTCCAGAACTCAAAATATATTAAGCTTCATCTATAATCCCGTCGGGTCCGGCTATCGCAGTCGCATGTATTGGCCCCGCTCCTTTGTGTTGCTCCGATGTGATATTGCGATAGAGCAATTGCACATCGAATAGTCCCAAGGTCTTTCCATATGGCATGGCCTATGCCGATGCCGATCTACTGACGCCGATATCAGCGATCGCAATATCGCTCGGCCCAGGGTCCCGCCTTAAGTCCCACACCCTTGTCGATGTCGATCTGCCAATCAGCGATCGTAATGTCGCATCGGCTTAGGTATTTTTCTTATATCATGCACATGTGCCTTCCTTCGACTCGATATGTCATGGATCGACGATCGGGGGTTTCTCCCTTTTTCGCTTAAGTCCTCCTTTCGCCCTCTTTCAATGCGATTTCTCTTTATAGGGGTTTTTTTGCCCATTTTTAGAGGATTTTTCCTCTTTTTCTAAAGAACATAGGGCATCTTCTTTCTGCGATAACTTCTGCATCCTAAGTCAATTTTTTCCCATTCAAGTTGCAGTAGATTCATAAGGAGAAGATCTCTGCAATGGGGCTATCTCCAGGAACTTCCTTGGACTTTAATTTTCCTCTATGAGGAACACTTAGACTTAGGAGTATATTCAAAATCCATTTTGGATCAATCGGTCTATTCATGAGGAATGGATGAAAGCATATTGACCATCTGTGAAACCTTGGGCAGCTGAAGAGGGAAACAACCCATCAGGGAAGAAGCCTTCAGTAGACTGGTACCGATACTGACATAAGAGTCAGGTACACCACCTACTAGGGGTACAGAGCCGCTTGGTAATGGAGAATAATCAGGGGTGTAAAAGGATTGCTGGTCCACTATGACTACCTTTCCATCCAATGGAAATAGGATGATGCAAAATATAGTAGACACAATGGCCATCATGGAATACGTCCAATTGCAACCCAACAAGAGATTATAGTTGAGCTTTTTATCTATGACTTCTATGTCCACCGTTATCGTTTTCCCATACAAGGTGATGGGGTCACTAGCTAGGTAACCTTTTGGGATGAAAGTGTGGTCGTCGAAAGCTTTAAGGGAATCTGACGGTGGGGATAGGGTTGGAGAACCCAAAGCGAGGCAACATGAAGCTGACATGATGTAGGTAGAAGCACCTTCGTCTATGACAGTTCTATGTATACCTTTACCTTTTGAAAAGATTTGCACTTGAAATGCAAGTTGGTGGGAAAGGGGAGGTTTACATTTTTCCATGTCGAAAATATCAAGCATGGAATCCTATGGGTCGATACCACCAATATCTGAAAGCAAAGCTTTCTATTGTGTTGGACATGTTTGTAATACTTCAAGCGCCGACATAGATGACGACGCTTGTGCCAAATCTTTTACAATGCTGTAGTTTTGGGTGACACATGTAGATGTATTATGCATTGTGCGTCGAAGTGCCCCTTTAGGGGTGCGAATCACAAGGTCAGAAACTAACCTTTCGATATGCAAATCGTTGGCGGCGGTGGGTTTTGACTTGAGGAAGGTTCCTCTGCATGAGCAATAGGAGCTCCATAGGATTTGGATCTTGTTTGTAGATTTACTGTTTCAAAGGTGTAAATGGTAGAGGGTCCTTCACCAACTAAAGGATGTTTCGAATCACCATTGCCCCCTTGTGGGGGTTGGCGTTGGTTTGCAATGAGGTTTTGCTGCTGCTGAGCGGGGAAAGGATTATTAAGGACAATGGGGATCCTACCAGTATCATTTTTAGCAATGAAATTTATGCATTCTTGAAGAGGTGGGCAACTATAGGTCATGTGGTCTTCAGCACAGATTTTGCAAGGGAATCTAGCAGGTTTATCCTTTCCATTTTCAGGAGGTGCAATGGCCTTCTGCTTTGGGTTTTGTTGCTTTATTGATTGCTCCTCAGAAGGAGTGATCTTTTTCTTATTCTTATTATTCTTACCATCGGGTTTTTGTGTAGACTGCACAGAGTTTATTGCAGTGGTAGGAAGAGCAATCGATTTGGTAGAGGGGTCCACTAACATCTGGGCAATGTGACCGCTGAGTTGTTTTATAGCAGCCTTGGAGGCTATGCCAATAATCCCATTGGCATTCGCTCCGAGGTGCTGAGTAGCAGAAGAATTGGAGTTGTGAGGGCCATTGGGGATTACGTCATAAAGAGTGTTAGACTGTGAATATATTAGATCTAGGTGCTGGGCATGACATATGGATTGGTCTTTTGTGACCGCACCACCTAAGGAAATATCTTTAGCCATTTGGGGGAGTAGGGACTTGAAGAACCAGTCCGCTAAGAGATAGTCTCGGAGGGGAGCTTTGACTAACCTCCGCCTACGTCTCCATTCATGTATATGATCAGAGATGTGGGTGGTAGTATCCTGATGTAATGAAATGAGGAGTTCTGTCCCAGTCTCATAGTGGATGGGTAGCTGGAAGTGCTTTAAGAATTCCATCGCTAGAGCATCAAAGGTATTTACTGACGTGCGTGGTAACTCGATGTACCACTTGGCTGCGTTTCCAATGAGGGTGTGAGGAAAAAGACGTAACCAGATACTATCATCCACCATGGAGTTAGAAACACACCAAAGATGATAGGTGGTGATATGGGTACCCGAATCCTCCCCTTGCTTCCCTTCGAACTTGGGGATGTCTGTTGGTATTTTATGCGGGATTGGCGACCAAAGTAAGTTATGATAGATGGGGACATTTGTAAGTTTCTACAAGTCGGAGATATCCAACGTTGCCAAAAAAGGCAAAGTGTGTGATGCCCCCGACTTGGACCAAGGTGATGACATATGACTTGAGGATCCTTGCGGTCCTCCTATCATTTGAGTCCCAATATTATACATAGGTTGCATGGTATAGTAGTTGCCTTGGCGTATGGCATTGTAATGTCGATTTCCATGGGGATTGTGATGTTGGGGTATAGCATTGCCCCCAGGATAAGCAGTGCCTCCTTGACTCATTTGAGGTTGTGAATAGGGTGCCCCCATGGATTGGTTGGGACCTCCTTGAGGATTCCCGCCCACCATAAAACTAACCATATGTCCTTGATTGACATAAGGAGTGCTCATGTCAATCAGTGACTAACCATGCATGCCTGAAAATGGAGGGGGAACTGTTACGTTCTTGACTAGTATATGCATATTGGTAGTGCCCCCAGATACTTGAATATGGGGTTAGAACTATACAATGGATGCCAACAATATTGTTGGTTGAAGGGAGCCACGCTAACTATGTTATATTGAGCGTTATAAGGAGTGTTGTATGTATCACTTGTTAAAGGTATAGAGTTTGACACGAAGGGGGTGGAGCCCGACATAGGCTAGGTTCCACTCATGGAGGGTGTCATGTGAGTGTTTTTATGTGGGACAAATGGGATAGTAGGATTCGCCATCAACGGTGTGGTGGGGATTGTCGGCTGGGGAAGTGGTGGGGGACCAAAAGTGTCCAAAAAGTTCCACGACCTGGTAATCGTCGACGGGATGGATGGAAATGTTCCAACTGAATACATAGGGGGTACAAGTGCCATGCGAACCAATAGTGGGTCCAACGGATTCGTGATCGGATGGTTATAGGGAGGAAGAAATCCTGGAGTGAAGAAATCCTTTGGTAATCTTGAATTGTCGGTTGTCCACACAGATTCTTTGTGAGATCTTGGAGATTGATTTCCTGAAGATGGGGAATTGGGTTCACTGGAGCTTGGTGGATCTTCCACAATGAGTGGAGGAAGTCCTAACAATCATCTAGATTGACGACGAGGGCTAGATGTAGCCATGATGACCGTTAATTTTTATCAATAAATTTTATCGTTATATTTGTTAAAGTTTCAATGATAACACTCGGGTGCCTAAAAAATAAAAAATAAAAATAAAAAATACACTGAGTGAAACAATCAACAAACAAAGGGAAATGATCCTGTCTAATAAGCACCGATCACTGGAGATGAAACCCAGTATCACAATGAATAATAGAGAGGGCTGGCCAAATGTACAATTACGGTTACTCTAGATCTTCACCTGAACCTCAGATTGAGGGGCTAAGTACTCTCGTGAAGACGAGTACCCTCCCAAAAACTGAAGATAGAGTAGGCTCGTCTGTGTTGGATAGCAGGGTAGCCTGCCCTACTCACCTTGTGTAGGTCCCTAAAAGTATGGCCACTAAGGATACCTCAGATCACATACACTACCGGGGGGGGGGGGCATTGTCGCGAACAGTACGCTATGTGGACAGGATACCTGAGTCCCTGACTCAGCTCTGAAATCCTTGAAGGGATCCCCAATACACAGAATACCCAAAGGAGTTGTAAGTGAAGGCAGGATACCTTCACTTACAGTCCAATGTTGTCTCATATTTAGCTCCGCTTTTACTGGAGTGCTCCTAGTAGTATGAGTGCAAAAGGAATTTTCTCTCTTTTAATGATACTAGTTTTGGTTTTTGATCTTGGGCAGTTTACTTACACTGCCTATCCCAAGATCCTAGCCTGAACTAATGTTTGTTTGATCTATAAAGAGTTACTGATTGATTTTAGGTAAATTTAATGTGTACTTTTTTAGTGTCTTCGGTAGGGGTGTTGATGTATGATGTGTGGTGGGACTCTGACTCAAAATCATGCAAAAGACAATGCTTGAAAATATTCAATTCGATGAAATAAGCTGTATTCTACAAGTGAGAGTCTTTCATACATTCATATTTGTTCCATGCATCCTAGTCATTATAACACATGCATAACCAACATAAATCTTTCCAATGCTTTCTAACAACTATTTGAAACCAAAATAAAGCAGATTTTAACCAACTAAGCAAAAGAATGAATAAAAAAAATGTTGATTTTTCTTTTATAAAAAATTTTTAAGAAAGAAAAAAAACTATTTCCTAAAAAAAATTATTTTAGGACACAGATCTTGCTAACAAACTACAGTTATAGATCCTTTTTCAGTCCATGAGCAGGTTTCCCATCCCTTTGAGTTTACAAACACAGCTGCATGTCAAAATTTGGGTGACTAACACTCTGTAGCAGAGTTCAGAGAGAGTTACTGGTCCACTAACACATTGTTTGTGCAAACACGGAGCTTTATAAAGCTCTGTTTGCTCTGATAACCTGCGTTAGTGTGGGAAAAGGGTTCAAAATAGGGCTTTGGGGATCAGATCCAAGGCTGAATGTATGAGGGAAGAATGTAGTAAGGTCTTGATGGGCCAGAAAAGGAATGCAGAAGTATGGGGAGGTCTAGAAGGAGGAGGAAACTAAGAACTGTCTGGGTGAACCAGGAACTAAATGTATAGTCCCCAGCGGAGTTGCCAATTCTGTTATAGGATAAAATGCATAGTGTATGGAGAATGTAGATACCCTAAAAGGTCTTCCTGGGACCTTTGGCAGACTATAAGATCATCTGTAGCTATCAAAAAGTTACATGCATGTCCATAGACAATAACTAACTAACAAAGGAAGACCAATTGATTACCTCAAGCCTCCGTGTAGATTTGCTGGAGAGTGCAATGTAGCTAGGTGGAAGTCCCCTGAGCTGGCTCCAGATCAAGTCCTACACATAGAGGAGACAAGCATAATCACAACACATAACCTTGATAACTAATACATGAATATATAAAAGACATCTAGTTACACATAACTAAGCTACTCATGCTAAAAGGTATTGAACAAACAAGTAAATGAATGATAGTACGAACACCACGGAGTAGACAGTACAACTGTAGTTCTATATTAATGTCAGAAGAGTGATTACAACCATCTGTTACATTAGCCTTCCCTTACCCCTCTAGCTCCTCTCTCTCTCTTCCTTCTTACCAACTTCTTATGCTTAGATTTGAGACTATGCTCCACAATCAAGTAAGCTATCCTTTCAAATGATCTGACCTCTCTCACAATAGCCCTAGCTTTGCTTATGTAAAAATCAAGTTAGGGTTTCCAAGTTCCTCCATGAGTCTCTTAAGGTAAAAGCAATGATTTTTCCATGCTTTTGAGCTCTTTCCCAGTTGCCTCCTTCATTAGGATTTAGAAATCCCACAAATAGGTCGAACTTTAGATGTTTCCTTTCTTTACTGAGTAGATTTAGGAGGGAAAATAGAGATATTTATGAGTCAATTCGCTCCTTTGGCCTCTAGATGCTCATTAGGATCCACTAATGTTGTCCCCGAACCAACAAGTAGAGTTAGTAGGGTCACTAATGCTCTCGTAGGCTTGCAGAGAAGCTTTATAAAGCATGTTGTCAGTGTTTAGCCAGTGTTAGTGTGGAAACAAGGCTTGTGATATTGGTATTTGCTTCAACTATCACGTATTTCCCCTCTGAGCTGATGAGGGGATCATTTTGCTATATAACAGTGGGTCAAGGTCACATACGGATAGAGCCGAGTAGGATCTAGGCGATTTAGGATTGGATCGAGCTGAAGAATGTCCATAGTATGAGAGTGTTCTTGGGGATGACCAAATACTAGTGGAAGTTTGTAGAGGGGTACTCCAAGGTGACAACACCACTGATAGACCTTCTGAAGAAGGACAAGTGATGGAATTGGATGGAGAAGTGTCGGGCAACATTATTGGCTTGTTGGGGTCTGACCCAGGTTCAGAGGTGATTTAGCCAAACAAATTTCAGTACTACTGGCCCTTTTGGAAACAGTCCATGGAGCGAGGATTGAGGTCTCACTCAAATTAGTATGGGAGGGTGCTAGAACTAGGTCTCCGCACCCTTGAGATGTCTAATGGTTTCAGGTGGTCTGCAGTTCGACCCTGTGCACATGTCGCTAAGTGCACTTACCTGTACCTCGCAGCCTGAGATGTTGCCTTTGCATAGCCCTACTTGGGGGCTGAACAGTGTTATTACCCAAGTCCTTACTAGTAACCCAATATTAGTTGATTAACTTACCTTATTTGTATGCTTTCAGTTATACCTAACAATATTCTTAATTCATACAAGTGCGTGCAGTATATAAATAGTATAATTGCAAATGATATCGAACATGTAATAACTCAGTATAGACGCACAAAATTGGTAACCAAAACTTTATTTATTAATCTCTTCTCCGATTACAGACTCAACTCTACCCTGTGCACTCAGCTACGGACTCTACTAGGCCTCTGCACACTCATCTGCAGAGCCTCTTCCTACTACTACGACCTGAGACACACTTAGAATCTTCTTCTATCCTTCGCCATCTCATTCTATCCATTAGACTTTATCATTATTGAATGATTTCTTTACAACTCAGAGCTTTGCTCTATTTATACAATCCCATGGTCCACAGACCATGGGTAGGCTGACATTACATTCAAACTTAGGGCAGACAGCCCTATGACTCTAACATACATTTCGCGCCCGCAATTTGCGAAGCTTTACAATAATATCACTTAAAACTTGGGCTTTGAGCCCCAAAACATGTTGTGGGGGGATTCTATGCCCAACAGGCCCCCAACACAAAAATCATGACTTGCCCTCGAGTCACTCTGTCGGCACAAAGATCTTGGCATGGAGCCCCTCCAACTGGTCTCAAATGGTTCCGATGTCCGCAGCGCACTGAGCTACTGCTTGTTGAACTTGCTACATTTCATTCCTCCGAGACGTCTATGTCCGACGTGCTGCCCTGCATCTACGCATGCATCCCCTGAATGTGCATGAGCTTCCCTTCAATATTCATCATGATCATGAAGGCCTCGTCAATCCATGGTTGAATGCGCGCTTTGAGAACTTCTTCCTTATGGCGCGCCGTGTCCACCTGCTCCTTTAATGCCTTGGCTTGTTGCATCCTCACAAGATGCTGAGTGAGGACTACTATTTGCATAGTTCCTCTGATACTGTCATACTGTTGCTGGAGTTTGCGCGCCTCCGTCTCTAGCTGATGGATGTTGGGGTCCTCCTACAAAGTCGTGGGGACCTCAAGTGCTTGTTCCAATATGTTGGTACAGTCGCGCATTGCACCTCCAATTTCTTCCAACCTTGCTATGATAGCGCTAGCGCACTATTCTCGGACTTCCGGGGGAGTGGAAGGCTGTGCCTTCAACTGCAGCTCGGTGATCTAAAGATTCAGCTCGAGCTAAACTGTCATCTCTTCTCTGGCCTCGTGGACTCCAATTGCCAAACTGTGGATCCAAACTTCTATCAGTAGATCTGTTGCGATGGCCAGCTCCGAGACACGTCACCAAGCATCATCTACCGTCTACACCAACTATTGATTCTATGACACCAACTCGTCGTGCTGCAAGTTGAGCTATTCTATGTTTATTTTCTACTCCCTAAGAACCTGGATTGCATGACTCTCCCTAGCTCGCAACTCTACCATTATCCCATCCTGTAACTGATACAGTGTTTCTCGGGGAAGGGCAGCGCGGTTAAGGAAAAGGTCTTTCATCATGCTAAGCGATAACTGATCCATCTCATTGGACGTTACTAGAGCTCCCTCTGGCAACACTATTGTGTTTTCCATCCTTGCGCACAACATCTGCTCTACGGCTGAAGTTTCGGCTACGATGTGCATTGACAAGGTGCCTTCCTGAGGGGGCCGCACCTGTAACTCCTACAGTTACGCCCTGAGGGCCCCCAACACAGTCTGAAGCTCCTGCATGAACTCATGAAATGCTTCACTTGTGACATCACAAACCATCTCGCCGATGTCATGGAGATCACCTTTGGTTAAGGTGATCGGGTCAATGGCCAACTTCGAGGCCTTGACCTTCTTCCTTGGGCCCAATCTCTCTACAATGCATGGTTGCTTTAACTGTGTGGACACAACCCTTGTGTCCGCGCTCCCTTCTGCCGTTTCTATTTCTTCTACCTCCTGCCCTAAGGACGTTTGTTGGCCCTCGTCTACCTGTGCTGTTGCTTCCTCTGCTTCTTGCGCTTCTGCTACTGCTTCTGTGACCTTCTTGTACTCTGCGGCCTTCTGTGCTACTTCGTGCACTACCCTTACCTTAGCTACTTCTTTTTCATTTCGCCTTTTCTCTACCAACTGGGTGACGCGCAGCTTAGATCATCCTTTTTCTTCTGGGTTGCCACCTTCTCCAGTTCTGCTAGGTCTGGGGCGTGCCATTTAGGAGGCCATGTCTCCAAGACAGTAAAAAGTGCATCGCCAGTGGCTACAAATGGTATCTTTTTCCACTGCTTTGCTGGATCCTTTCGCACCCTGATATAGATGTTGTGCATATCAGCTTTGAATTTTGCAAAACTCTGCAGACTATTGTGCACCGTAGGTGACAAGAGCGGCCTCCCATTGATCCACATCCGGATGCTCACCTCCATGAGTACCTAGAAAATTTTGGTGTCGCGAATCCGTTTAGTGTCCTTGGTGGCCCAGAGCGAAGTGTACTTCGTGGCCTCTGGTAACTCTCTATCAATGCTGGGGAACTGATTGTCCTCTGTCAGTTCTCCAACTACTAGCAATATGGATAATAGCAACCATGTGTAGTGGAAGGTCTTACCCTGCTCCTGGGCTTCGCGACAGTTTATCAAAAATTCCTCGTAGAGGAATTCAGCCCAGTTGAACTGAAGCCTCTCCACGCACTGCTTGGCTAGCACTACCACTGGTGCTGGTACCTCACCGGCGCGTCATTTTCTCATAATTTTACTGGCCAGGAGTTGATTTTCTATGCGCACCCCCTTGTCCTTGATGTTGGAGATGGCGTAGCCCCTATTCTTCTTCTCTAGCTTATACTTTGCCTTAATTGCTTCTGCAAGAGCCAAATCACTACCTTTTCTGGTTATAGTCGCGAGGTCCTTTCCCTTACAGGGGAGCCAAGAGATATGGTGAATGAGGTATGTCGTGATGGGAATAGACTCCTCCAGCCATAGATACCCATCATGCACCAGGAAGAGCAGCTGCCTGATGAAGAAAATGGTGATGGGTGCGTGGTGGAAATGTGGTATCCATAATAGGTGCAACAACCCAGCCTTTTCCACACCGCGCAGCCATTTCTATGGCTCTAATGTTATCACCGCCCCCTCATTGTTATGCTTCATTAAGTTCCTGGTCTCTAGGTACAAGAACTTCTTGCTGTTCGCAAGGTCCCAGTCTTTGAATTTCATGGTTGGCACACGGCCTAGGTGCGTACCCTCAAATACAATGCCATCGGGGAGGAGCGGGGTCTGGAGTGAGCTTTTCGTTTCATCTAGGTCCTTCAGAACTTTGGTTTTCCCTTTTCCACGAAGGGACATACACTAGCAGTTTTTTTGTAGAGCGTAATGGTTGGATATCCTCCTCCATGTCTTCTTCTTCTTCTGCTACGATAATCAGGGCATGCAAGTCTTCTTCTTCCTCGTCTGTTTCTATTGTGACTGCTTTCCCCTTCTCTTCCATGGATAGTTTTCTGTGCCGCGGATTCCTCGGGGACATGCGTACTAGACCCATTACCTATTTATCCTTCTTGGGCCGTGGTGTTCGCAGTGATTTAGGGATTTCTGTCACCACCCCGACACCTTCTGGAGCATCCTCCATCATTTGGGTCTGCGCGGCCTCGCCGGTAGTTACTTCTTCAATTCCCAACCCATCCTTAGTGGCCATCATCATCGCTAGGCTGTATTCTATCTCTCGCGAACTTAGGGGATCAATTATAGCTCGGATCTCAACACTCTATGCTTTGCTCAAGCGCTCAATTCTCAAATGACCAAGTGTTGTTCACTAGCTAGCCCTTTGAGTTTTATAGAGCCTTTCGAATTCGACCGTTCCCCCCAATTTCAGGCCATTAATCCTTTCTTGGTAGCATATTTTTCAAAATCTTGTCCATAACTTGCGTCTTAAATGCCCGCCGCCCACTCCATTTGGCCTCAAATCGAACATCCCATCATGAATAGTGACACTAATGGCCACTTCCCAGCCACCTCGCATGGCAACGAAACCCTCCATGCGTGGTTGAAAACCCTGTGACGTTCTGATTCTGCACACATCTCCAATATCACGCAGCTTCCAGGCAGAATATTTTATATTTTCGCATTCCCTTTCAACTTCCTGGAGTGCTAAGGCTATTCTTCCTACGACTAGTCAGGTGGTCTCACCACTCGTGTGAGGCTTCATCCCATCCTCCAGCATGGTTCGTGGAGAATCTCCATCTTCCATTGTGGTGATCGGCATGGCGCAATCTACTATTTGCAATGTGTTACCTTGGTTACTTCGTTTGGTGATATGCGGTCCCAGCCACAGCAGTAGACTAACTAGTTCATGACGATAGTCCTCCAATCTGTTAGTATGATCACACGTACCTTGCCTTGCCATCCTTGGTTTTTTGACCAGAAATGCTTCCTTTATTTCGGTTTCCAGCTTCTTGACCTCTGGGTCCATTAAAGAACTTTTCTCTCTTAGCTGTACCCGGTCTTTTACAAGTTCGTGAAGTCTAAAGTTTCACCGTCAGATTTCTTCCTCAAGTATTATATGTTTTGTTTTTCGTAGCTGTGTGATTTCTTCGTTCTGGTTTCTCGTAGTTGTGTGATTTCTTCATTCCGGTCTGCGCGGACCATTGTATCTATGGGTGCCGGTATGCGTGAACTTGGCTTCACATGCCCAAGAGGGATTACGGCCCCTGCTTCATACTTCAGCTTCAGAACTGCTCTCGCAATTAGGGTTTTGCACATGGTCCTATAGGCCCATCGAACTGTTGGTACGTGCAGGTCCTAGTCAGTGCGTTTCACATGGTGGACCCTGTTCAGCACTTCACACACCTTGTCAAAGGATTCCCTATGGATAATCTTTGGCGTGCTTCGTCTTTCCTGCTTCTGCTTGTTGTCCAAGTTTCCTATTATGAGAGCGGTGTGCGTTCGTGTGGGCTGTGTACCATATGCCTGTACCCATCTGGAAAGGTGGGTGTGTAGGGTTTTTTGTTCATCATGCCTTGCTTCCATCCACATCTGAAGCTTCCCAAATCATAAGCGCATCATCTTTCTGCATTCACACCAATCCCCGAAGATTTTTTGATGCGTACCCCACCACCTTGTGGGCGTAGTGCCCATTTCAGAGCGTCAAAACGTTGCTGTTCGGACACCTCTCTTTCAAATTTGTTCAGGAATTCATCCACCATTGTAAACCCATCATACATAGGTAGATCCATTGCCTCTGTTGCTACACAATGAAGTGATCTTACCATCATGTTGCAATTGAGCATGGTTACCTCTTATAACCAATTTTGCCATCGTTCTATTTCTTCATCTGAATTCGAAGTGCAGGAGCTTTCACGCTCCCACAAAATCCTACCATCTGCTATTGGATTCACCCAGTCCTACTCTCACATGGTTATCTTGTAGATACAGTCAAGATCGTCATCACTATCCTCATCGTGCATCGGTTCTGTGTAGCGTGCTCCTTCCGCAGGGTCTAGCGGTACCACTACACGTAGTGACTTTTTCTCAAAAATCATTTTGTGCTTCTTTAGATTTATCACTTCATTCATATCAGTGGCCCAGTCTATTCCCAGTAGTGCGGGATAGGGATTGTTTTCATTGACAATCTCTATCACTTCGAAGTCTGCCAGCGCGCTCACACCTTCAATATCCACCGTTACTCCCTGCAATCTTCCCATGAGTAGGATCTTCTGTTGGTTCGCCATTTGCAATTGAATAGGAGACCATTGTAACGTGGGCCTCCCCATGCGCTCCCATGTTTGCTTTGGTAGTACATTCACGTTTGATCCGAGATCCAGAATTACTTGATCCATTTCATACACTATAATTTTTGCAGTCATTCTCATTTCCATTCCTATTCGCAATGCATGCTTTCTGAGTTTGCGGACTACGCACGGTTCTCCTGACCTAGTGCACCTAGTGATCAGTTCTTGTTGTCATTTTACTGCTTTGTTGTCATGCAGCAACTTCATACATGTCTCTAGAAAGGTAGTGAGCATTGAAGGATCCATCCCGGGTTCTAGTTGATCCTTACTACTTGAAGTGGAGGCCTCCATGAAGCTCTTCTTAGCTTCCATCAATGTCTCCTTCGTGCGCTCCAAATCAAATTTAGGTTTCTTTGTAGGAGCCTTACGAACCCATGCTCTTTCTTCAGGCTACTTTCCTTTGTCATCTCTTATCGTGACACCACTTCAAAGAACGATGTTTACATTCGGGTCCTCTTCACGCGGCTCAGACCTCATTATTTGTAGGTTCTGAGTCGAGGGAGGTTGGAGTACTCCTTTATCGCGCATCCTTGCTATAAATGTAGGGTAGTCCTCCGTCTCATGATCAAATTGGGTATAATATTAACATGATGCTCTCGTTCAATTTGTACAATCGCGGGCATAATGCCCTGGCCCTTCGCAATTGTAACAAATAAGCTGTCTGAGACCCCTTCCTGGTCCCATTCCACCTCGACCTCATCCGCGCCCCTAAAATCCAGTGCACGCCATCCTTGTATTTGGATCGAGGGATCGCATTTCAGTCTGCACTCTGTAGGAAGGAGTCTGATCCTTCATCAGCTCGTAACTTCTACAGGTGTGTTCATCATGGCCTATCAACCTGTAGAAATTACAGAACAATTGCTGGGACATTTTCATATACTTTTGTAATAGGTGATAGTTATCTGTAGCGTTTTTTCCTCCTATCTGAAAAATTGCGCACCATAATGCAGGCCCTGCGCTCAGTCCTGCTTGTGCCTCTGGTCTTAATGGCATCGGCCCTCCTCTAGCCAATTATTTCACAAAGACTAGACAATGGTCCTTGTCATGCCCCTGGCCCTTACATTTTATGCACCATACCTCCTCACGTGCCTCTAGATGAGTTGTTCTATCCTGTTTCAAACTCTACATTTCCAGACACAAATTTTGTAGTTGCGTGTGGATTTGTTGGACTCTTAGGCCAGGATCTTGTATTGGGGTCTCGTGCAATCTCATTGCAATCTCCAAAGCTTCTGCTATGACAACGACGTCCTTAAATACGATGTTATTGATGTTACAAACCATGTGCAGTGCTATCCATCCGTCAAGGTCATGTTGGCTTCGCGAATCATACTCTTCAGTCTCTGATCCAGATCCCATGGGGTCTCGCCTGGAAGCATCACGATTTCCTTAAACTCGATAATCGATTGTGTCTTCGATTTTGGCCTGCTAAATTCCCTGTTCAGAGCAGCCTGGATTTCTGCAATCCCCGTGTTTGGATGGTGATTAGAGTGCTTAATGGACCATGTTAGTGCACGATCTTGAAACACGCTTACCAGCTTTGCCTCCTTTATATTGTCAATCACGATTCCTTGTGCTTCCCATACAACCTTTACTACCAACCAAAATTGGTTCAGATCTTTGTTCCCTACTCCTTTGAATACCGACAATTTTATTGTTCTTGCCATATTGAACTGTGGTGGTGGTGGTGGTGTGGGCGGAGATGGGGGTGACAATGATAAAACTGGTGGTGGTGTAGGTGGGGGTGGTATGCGTGGAATTCAGTACCTTATCAGACTTATTGCGCTTCTCGGAGAAACTTTCACGAGCTGTTCCTCACTTTCCTGTCGTGGAAAAATCAAGGGGCTATTTTCTATCTCTACGCTATCTTTGTTTCTATAGATCCTCCCACTTCGTGTAGCCCCAAACATCAATTTATTCGCATAACCTACTTTTTACACAATAGCAATACAATCAAAGTGTTCAAAGATTTAATGTACTTACCTCGCTGTCCCTTGTGGAAGCGTCATTCCACCTCGCTATAAATGACTGTCATGTCTACCGCGAAATTGGTGATAAACCCTCCTATGATTCGATCGAGCCAATGGTCCACATTGTGCGCGATCTTATCTTCCGATGCCTATAGTCTGCACACCAATTCTAGAGTCCACACAATCGGTTTGTCGAGCCTACACCTTCCCTGACTGTTTTCTAGCGTCGCGATCCACTTGTACAACTCAGAGGCGAAGGATGCAAAGAAAAATTCGTGGATTTCCATATATAAGTAGCACTCAAACCACTGTTCCTTTGATACTCACAGATTCCTATTTTCTTGTGTCGCGAACTCGTGAATCTTTCTGTCCAACCACCCTTCAATTTCTTTCTTTGTTGGATTCCAGTGACACGACATCAGAAATCCCTTTGTTGGATTCCAGTGACACGACATCAGAAATCCCGACAACGGAACCATTTGTTGGCTTGTTGGGGCCTGACCTAGGTTCAGAGGTGATTTAGCCAAACACATCCCGGTACTACTTGCCCTTTCGACAACAGTCCACAGAGCGCGAACTGAGGTCTCACCCGAAGTAGTATGGGAGGGAGCTAGAACCAAGTTTCCGCACCCTGGAGATGTCTCATGGTTTCAAGTGGTCTGCGGTTCGACCCTGTGTGCACATCGCTACGTGTACTTACTCGTACTTCATATCCTGAGATGCTGCTTTTGTGTAGCCCTAGTCGGGGGCCAAACAATGTTATTACCCAGGTCCTTACTAGTAACCTGATATTAGTTGATTAACTTAGCTTATTTGTATGATTTCAGTTATACTTAAAAATATTCTCGATTCATACAAGTGCGCGTAATAAATAAACAATATAATTTCAAATGATATTGAACATGTAATAACTCAGTACAGATGCACAGAATTGGTAATAAAATCTTTCCTTATTAATCTCTTCTCTGGTTATAGACTCAACTCTACCCTGCGCACTCAGCTGCAGGGGTTCATCCACTCAGCTGCAGAACCTCTTCCTACTACTATGACCCAAGACACACTTAGACTCTTCTTCTATGCTTTGATATCTCATTCTATCCATTAGACTCTATCATTATTGATTGATTTCTTTACAACTTAGAGCCTCGCTCTATTTGTACAATCCCATGGTTTGCGGACCATGGGTAGGCCGACATTACATTCAAACTTAGGGCAGAAAGCCCTATGACTCTAACATACATTTCACGCCTACAATTTGCGGAGCTTTACAATAATATCACTCAAAGCTTGGCCTTTGAGCCCCAAAACATGTTGTGGGGGGATTCTATGCCCAACAAACATTTGAGGATTTGAAGAAGAGGATGGTTACAACACTGATATTGAGGCTACTTGACTTCGAGAAACCATTTGAGGTGCACATAGATGCTTCTGATTTTGTGATAGGAGGAGTACTCTTTCAGGATGGACATCTAGTGGCATATGGGAGTTGGAAGTTGCATGATAGACAACAATGGTATCTAGTTCATGAGAAGGAGATGACTGCGATCATCCACTATTTACAGGTATGGAGGCATTACTTGATTGGGAATCCTTTTGTTGTCAAGACTAACAATATTGCAACGAGTTATTTTTCATCCCAACTGAAGCTTTTCAGCAATGTAGGCTCGTTGGCAAGACTTCATGGTAGAGTTCAACATGAATATTGAGTACAGACTGGGTAGACTCAATGTAGTTGCATATGCCCTCAACAGGAAGGGAAATTTTGCTGCACTTGAGGAGGGAGAGGAACGAGCTGAGTATAGTAGGAGTCAGGTTCATATGACCGATGAGATGCAGAGTAGACTTTGTGCCAATGTGGAGACCAATATTAAAGTGAAGAGCATTCTGAAGGAGGTGAAGGGAGGGAAGACTCTAAAGTTTTTTCTACAAGATGGACTCTTTTTCTATGGGAACTAAATTTACATTATGAATTCACCTAGATTTTGGAGGCACCTCTTGAAGGAGTACCATGATTTTCCATGGGCTGGCCACACAGTGCAGCATCGTTCCTTGGCATTGTTGGAGAGCGGGTGATTTTGGGAGAAGATGAGGGAGGATGTAGAGGAGTATGTACATACGTGCATCATTTATCAGCCGGACAAATCGGATAACCAGAGACATGGAGGATTGTTGCAGCCTTTACCAATTCCAGAGAGACCATGGATGAGTGTTTCGATGGACTTCACCACTCAATTACCACAATTGCAGTGGTATAATAGGATTATGGTCATTGTCAATTGTTTTTCCAAGTATGTTGTCTTCATTTCGATGAAGATACCATGTGGAACCTAGAATATTTCTATGCTATTCTTCAAGAACATTGTGAAGTATTGGGGAGTGCCATTGAGTATTGTGTCTGACCGAGATCCATGTTTTATAGGCAGATTTTGGACCACTTTGTTCAAATTGTTCGAGACAGAGTTGCTGTAGAGTTCGAGTTACCATCTACAGACAGATGGGCAGATTGAACAAATTAATGCACTGTTGGAGGACTACTTGAGAGATTATGTGAGGGTTGATTAGAATAATTGGCTAGAACTCTTGGAAGTGGCTCAATTTAGTTACAACTTGTAGAAGAGTTCTACAACTAGGTATAGTCCATTTGATTTGGTCAATAGACAAATTCCAGTTGCTTCACACATTGTGCTACCGAGAGAATTTTTGAGAAGTTGACATGTGAATAAATTATTGACATCATGGAAGAAGTCTTTGGAGTTAGCACGGGTGCACCTACATGATGTCACAGGGAGGATGAAGAAATGGGCAGATAAGGATAGACGGGATGCACAGTTTGATGTTGGGGATACGATTTTTCTGAGGATCACCAAAGATTAGTTTCAGCCACCGAAATGGACTACATGATCTTTGACAAGGAAATATGAAGGGCCATTCGAGGTGAAGAAGCGAGTTGGGGAAGCTTCTTATGAGTTGAAGCTTCCGAACCACGTGTGTTCCATATGAGTCAACTCAAGATATGTAGACTTGATTCACATCATCATGATAGGACAACAATACCGAGGGGTCTAACCATGATTATGGACAAGCCAAACTTGAATTTGGATAATGTTAGTGTCAGTCTTTGCAGCCTTCCTCCAGTGATCAAACATGCTCTTACAAAGTGATTTTAAAGTGTCAAGGTCAAATTTTGTCATTTCAGTGAGTCTTCAAGCAAAATTTGTTCACTAGGCATTAGGTCTAGGGTTTGATTTTACCCTTGTCAAAGTTGTCCAAATGACGTTCCATGTCACCATTCAATTGAGTGTACCATCATTCAAAGGGTTTTCATCATCATGTCAAGTTCCACTGGGCCATTTTACACCTTGTTCATGCTTCAGTTGTGCCTAGGCAAGGTTCATTTCCCTCTCCTAGGGTTTTGAAGCTAATTTCTCTTGGATGGTCAAAGCATCGGAAAAACTTGTATCCTGATGTTTATACACCTTTCTCTATCCATAATGTACCTTATTAAACACTTCCCATCACTAAAACTCCCCAAAATCCTCATTTTCGCACAAACCCTAGTTTCTTGCTACAACCTGGCAATTTTCTAGGTTGGACCTGTGTTTTGCCTTTTTGGACCCCTTCCCCTCACTCAATCTCTAATATTTCACTTTCCCCTACTTCCTAACATCCCTCCCTACTTACCAAAGTTTCCTCAAGAATTTAGAAGCTCCCTATCCCCTTCATTTCGCTTCATTTCGACAAATCCCTTGTTCCACACATCGGGATAGGTTTCACTCAAATGATGTTTCTGAGAAATAAAAGATGAATTTGGGAAAATTGAGAGAGTTTTTTTTCCAAAACATTCAAAGGAATAAAAACCTCCTTCACTTTTTACACAGGTGTCATGGTTTTGGAGAAATGTTAAAACTATAGTTGCCTCAAGAGAATTGATGCACCTCTAAAGTGACCATGGGAAAATCAATTTTTCTCCTAGCTCAGTTGGCCAAATGACTCGCCTGATGAGTCAAATGATATGTAGACACGAAGATATTTCCAATGAGCTATCATGATCTCAATTTGGAGTTGAGGAAGGCATTCAAAAGTTGACTGTAACAACACTCTGCCTTTAGGTAGCCTCATTTGGCACATTTTGACCAGTCTTGGGCGATTTGATTTTTGACAGGGTAAATGAACTCCAAATTGAAAAATTCCAGCTAGTTTGGAAAGTAGACTCAAATAAATTTCCAACGAGCTATCCTTCTCCCAATTTGGATACCGGTAAGGCCTCCAAAAGTCTCCTGTAAAAACCGCTACGCATAGGCTATATGCGCCATGCCTCAAGCCCAGTGCGGCGCGCAAAATTCTAGAGCTCCAAATGAGGAATGGTTTGCATTTTTGGATTCAGCATGGAAAATTATGACTACTGGTGCTTGTACAAGAAATTTTGGCAAGATATGGGTCTCCAAAAGGTCAAAAAACACCCAAAAATGGCCTCTCTGCCCCTTTTTTGACACACAGGAAGCAATCTTGGGAGAATGGAGATTTGGAGGGTAAAATGAGCACCGAATTCAAAAATTCTGGTGGGGTTAGAAAGTAGATAGGATAGGATTTCCAAAAAGCCCACTTGGGAACATTTTGGACACCTACAAGTGCCCCAAAATAGGCCCCAAAGTAGCGCGGCGCACAAAGAAAATGGCGTGGCACACAAAGGAAAAATTGCCAAATTTGCTTCCGTTTCGCGAAATTTCAGTTCGCGACTTCTCCAAGTGGGCCTGCTCATCTACACTTTGGTTTTTTGGCACCAAAGGTGGAATTTAAAGTATTTTTTCTCCAGATTGGCTTCTATCCAAGTGGCGAAGGAAGGCAAACGGTCACCCAAGCCAAATGTCATGTTTGTAGCGCTGCACCTGTAGCTGATGGTTGGCTCTTCATCTCCATTTTGCAATGATTCGAGTAACTCCCCAACCCTTGGGCGTTCTATCTCTTCCTTACACATTCTATATATTGAATGCAAGTTATTTGCAAAGGGTTGGTTGGCTTGTAACTTCTGGGAGACTTGTGGGAAAGAAACTTTGTTTCTTCACTGTGTAATTTTGATAGAGAATTAATGAAAGGCAGCGACTCTGTTTCATGAGATTCTTGTGGTTGTGAGTGTAGAAAATGTGTCTCTTATGTTTTCATATGTATTTCGTTATGTTTCATAATTCAATTCATGTTCATTTCTAGTGAAATTTTCTGAGTGAGATTAGGTAGAATTCAATTTTATTGCTCTGCCTGTGGGAAAATTTCATGTTCAGTGTTTTTCTTCTGCTGAAAAGGATTCATATCACTATGCCCTTTTCACTTTCTTCAACAATTTATTCATGCCGTGGTACCTCAAACTAAATTGTTACATTTTCTGCCTACGTTGCCTCACGGAATAATTTGTGCCTTTGTATTTTCTCTGTTCTTTGCTGAGCGTTGGTCCCATACCATCCCAGAAGCTCGGTCATTCATAAAATTTGTTTCTTGTATCCATATTCACTTACTAGCCTAAGATCAATATTTCATTGTAAGTCATCTCAGACCATTTTTTACTTACCTATTTACTGAGCGTGACTCGAAGAGAGCCCTCTCGTGTTCTGGTAGGGCTAGCTACCAGACTGAGCGTGGTTTGTGGTTACCCTGAATTTTGCCTTCCTTCAGCCTAAGGTAGATTTAGGTGCTAACATAGTGGTGACTCCCCTGGGGAGGAAAATGGTTTGCTTGATGATTGTTTTGCCCCAGTACATCTATCAAGCTCGAATTTGATGGTTGATGGTGAACAACGATCATACATAAGAAGACGGCTGAAATCATTCACCTCGCGAATCCATTCACTGAAGAATCCAACAATCGGTGCTTCATGGTGACTACACTGGAGGACTAACCTTTTCTCTGTGAAAATGAAAGGATCTTACACAAAGTTCGGGTATCCAAAGTGGAATGGTATTCAGGACCTACTCAACTTCTTTGTGAATTACTTCTTTGTTGTTCTTGAAGCTGCCCTGAAAGTTTTTCAGAACTTGTTGTATGATAAAGGTGATCAGAATCTTCACTCGACCTATTCAAAAAGTGTAAATATTGAGTTCCCTTTAGATCCTGGTCTCCTTACTTTTCCCACATCTTATGATGCCTCTCTTCAGAGTGATGAGCCTAAAGAAAACAAACCTGATCCCATCACTCTTGTACATATTCCTACAACTGTTATAATCCCAGATAGGTATAAACCTCTTGTTTTACCTTCTGTTCTTCATGCTTTCCACAAAAACCATGATCTATGCTTGCCAAGATTCGACGGTGAATGTAAGAATGTCAATGCCGAGCAACATGTGCAGAATGTTGAGACTTTTCTAGACCTTTTTGAAATTGACGAAGAAGATGTTAGTATAAGGCTTTTTGCGCTTTCTTTGCAAGGCAAAGTCAAGAGTTGGTTCAAAGCCCTGCCTGACACGAGCATCACAGATTTACAGCAGTTCATCAAAGTTTTTCTTGATAGGTGGAGGATCAGACAGAACCTTTTCCTTGTCATAGAAGAGTATAATCAGCTGAAGAGAATTCCAGGGGAGACAGTACAATAGTTTTTAGCCAGATTTAATCAAGTTTATTATTCAATGCCGGTTGATATAAGACCCCCTCCTGGATCTGCTCTCTTGCACTACCCGAGTGCCTTTGATTTGGAAATGGAGTTTTAGATAAGAGAAAAGAATGTCACAACACTTGAAGAGATGCAAAACAATGCAGTAAATGTAGAGGCTCATTTGCTGATCAGAAGGGCAAGGTTGAAAGAAGAAGAGATGAAAAATGTGGATCCAGAGAAAACTACACCTTCAGAGGAAAAGCTTGACGTTTTGGTGAGTGCAGTAGAAGAGATGGTGAGGAAAATGACTGCAAAAGATGAAAATGGTGTTCATGAACATGTGGCTGATCCAAAACATTTTGTTTCTTATCTCAGTAGTCATAAAGATTGTTTTGTAAATCATATTGGAGAAGAAAGACCTGTTGATATGACATGTATGCTTGATGACGTGTTTTATACTAACAATTTGCCTCAGTTTGATCAGTATGATAATGATGATTATGCTTTCCAAACAGAAGCTAATCTTGCAGACAAATCAACAGCCAGTTTATGGGATGAGGAAGTTCGCTTACAACATCTCGAGTACAGTGATCAACCGAGGCATATCAGCTATGGAAACGATGAGGAAAGTGCAACATATTTTGAGGTAAGTGAAGGATCTTTGCCTTTGTGCTTTCATTCATGTCAATTCATCAGAGATAATTTCTATGCAATCAGACATCAGCTATCGACAAATCTTGATTTGGATCCTCTTGAGGGAGATGAAAACTTTGTTCCAGACTTCTTATATTCAGAGTTCCAGCCCCCAAATTCCATTAATAGTCAGGTTGCACATGAAGACATATAAGCTGGCTTATATGATCAAACGATACAAGAAGATTCCTTTCCTCTCTGTTTTGAATCATTTCAGTTTTTGCGGGGTAAATTGCATAGTAAATCTTCAAATGAAAAGCTTGTAGGAAATCAACAATCTCTCAGTTTTAATGTTGAAGATGAGACAAATGGCGAAATTTTTGAGCAGGTCATTAATAAGAAATCTTCCCCTGAAATGATTGATGAAATCATTTTGGATACAAGTCCAGATTTGCAGCCACCAAACACAATTCAAGGTCAGATTACAGATGAAGGTGAGGCAGCCAAAATACATGATTTAATGATGCAAGAGGATTATGTACCCTTGTGTTACGAAGCATTTCAGTTTATAAGGCAGAATCTTTATAATATCTCTAAAGAAAAGGATGAACATCCAATAGGATGTCATACAGTTTCAGTAGATACATCGCAGCAATCTCCTCAAGTTTTTGATGATCCTTTTGCTCATGTGTTAGATTTTGTTTGTTGTAAAACTTCTTCTCCATCAGCCAACCAGGAGACAAAAGAGAATGTTGATAATCATCTATTTCAAGAATCACCTTCATTGTCTTGTTTAACAGATTGTTCCTTTCATAGCCCACACCAAAGTTTGCAGTCATATGAGGAGATTGATAAAGGAGGCTTTGGTTCTATTTGGAATCAACAACAGAGTTTGGTTCTTCACAAAATTCAGGATCCTTTTGATCGCTTGCTGCAATAATCAGAGAAAGACAGTGTAGATGTGAGGAAAATTTTAATATCCAGCTATGAAGATTACTTGGACCAGAGCAGTAATTTGTTAATGGAAATCAATGGCGATGCTTATGAAGATCCTTTTGCAGTATTCTTGAAGTCATCCAGCTAATTCATGCTTTGCAAGTTTGTCAGTAGTGAACTTGATTCCAAATTTCCATGGGAGCTGCCTTTCGATTCTTCCCTTTTCCTACGCATCAGAAAGCATTTGGGAAGAAATCAAATATCAGCCATAATGCTTACCTGGTTGCATTGGCTATTCCATCTCACTTAACCGAGTGGTTGAAAGAGTAATTAGGGTAGGTTTGCTGAATAAGCTCAAATATGAGCATCTTTCCAGTTTGTTAGTTAGGATTTAGTCATGTCTGGTTTTATTGTGGTTTTCAGTTTGAGTCTTCAGTCAGAGGTCGTCTGCATAATGTCAGTTTCCGTGTTTTGAGTCCATAGCCCAATGGACGAAGGCATTGTCTGCTCACCCAAAGATCTGCAGTTCTTGGCACCTCCAAGGAGCTGGAGCTGCCATCCCTATTGGAGCCAATGTTAGTGTCAGTCTTTTCAGCCTTCCTCCAGTGATCAAACATGCTCTTACAAAGTGATTTTAAAGTGTCAAGGTCAAATTTTGTCATTTCAGTGAGTCTTCAAGCAAAATTTGGTCACTAGGCATTAGGTCTAGGGTTTGATTTTACCCTTGTCAAAGTTGTCCAAATGACGTTCCATGTCACCATTCAACTGAGTGTACCATCATTCAAAGGGTTTTCATCATCATGTCAAGTTCCACTGGGCCATTTTACACCTTGTTCATGCTTCAGTTGCGCCTAGGCAAGGTTCATTTCCCTCTCCTAGGGTTTTGAAGCTAATTTCTCTTGGATGGTCAAATCATTGGAAAAACTTGTATCCTGATGTTCATACGCCTTTCCCTATCCATAATGTACCTTATTAAACACTTCCCATCACTAAAATCCCCCAAATTCCTCATTTTCGCACAAACCCTAGTTTCTTGCTACAACCTGGCAATTTTCTAGGTTGGACCTGTGTTTTGCCTTTTTTGACCCCTTCCCCTCACTCAATCTCTGATATTTCACTTTCCCCTACTTCCTAACATCCCTCCCTACTTCCCAAAATTTCCTCAAGAATTTAGAAGCTCCCTATCCCCTTCATTTCGCTTCATTTCGACAAATCCCTTGTTCCACACATCGAGATAGGCTTCACTCAAATGATGTTTCTAAGAAATAAAAGATGAATTTGGGAAAAATGAGAGAGGTTTCTTTCCACAACATGCCAAGGAAGAAACACCTCCTTCCAGTTTTACCCAGGTGTCATGGTTTTGGAGAAATGTCAAAAATATAGTTGCCTCGGGAGAATTGATGCACCTCTGAAGTTACCTTGGGAAACTCACATTTTCTCCTAGCTCGGTTGGCAAAATGACTTGTTTGATGAGTCAAATGATAACTAGACACATAGATATTTCCAATGAGCTATCATGAGCTCAATTTGGAGTTGAGGAAGGCATTCAAAAGTTGACTGTAACAGCACTCGGCCTTTAGGCAGCCTCATTTGACACATTTTGACCAGTCTTGGGAGATTTAATTTTTGACAGGGCAAATGAACTCCAAATTGAAAAATTATAGTTGGGTTGGAACCTAAACTCAAGTACCTTTCCAACGTGCTATCCTATGCCCAATTTGGACACCAGGAAGGCCTCCAAAAGTCTCCTGCAAAAACCACTACGCACAGGCTATATGCGCCGCGCCTCAAGCGCAGTGCGCCGCGCCACTTCCCTGTGCGCTATGCACTGGCGCGGCGCTAAAATTCTAGAGCTCCAAATGAGGAATGGTTTACATTTTTGGATTCAGCATGGAAAATCCCGACTACTGGTGCTCGGAGAAGAAATTTTGGAAAGATATGAGTCTCCAAAAGGTCAAAAAACACTCAAAAATGGCCTCTCTGCCCCTTTTTTGGCACACAGGAAATAGTCTTGGGAGAATGGAGATTTGGAGGGGAAAATGAGCACCAAATTCAAAAATTATAGTGGGGTTAGAAAGTAGATAGGACAGGCTTTCCAACAAGCCCACTTGGACACATTTTGGACACCTACAAGTGCCCCAAAACAGGCCCCAAAGTAGCACGGCGCACAGAGAAAATGGCGCGGTGCACAGAGGAAAAATTGCCAAATTTGCTTCCGTTTCGCGAAATTTCGGTTCGCGACTTCTCCAAGTGGGCCCGCTCATCTACACTTCAGTTTTTTGGCACCAAAGATGGCATTTAAAGTATTTTTTCTCCAGATTGGCTTCTATCCAAGTGGCAAAGGAAGGCAAACGGTCACCCAAGCCAAATGTCATGTTTGTATCGCTGCACCTGTAGCTGATGGTTGGCTCTTCATCTCCATTTTGCAATGATTCGAGTAACTTCCCAACCCTTGGGCATTCTATCTCTTCCTTACACATTCTATATATTGTATGCAAGTTATTTGCAAAGGGTTGGTTGGCTTGTAACTTCTGGGAGACTTGTGGGAAAGAAACTCTGTTTCTTCACTATGTAATTTTGACAAAGAATTAATGAAAGGCAGCGGCTCTGTTTCATGAGATTCTTGTGGTTGTGAGTGTAGAAAATGTGTCTCTTATGTTTTCATATGTATTTCGTTATGTTTCATAATTCAATTCATGTTCATTTCCAGTGAAATTTTATGAATGAGATTAGGTAGAATTCAATTTTATTGCTCTGCCTGTGGGAAAATTTCATGTTCAGTGTTTTTCTTCTGTTGAAAAGCATTCATGTCACTATGCCCTTTTCACTTTCTTCAGCAATCTATTCATGCCGTGGTACCTCAAACTAAATTGTTACATTTTCCGCGTACCTTGCCTCACAGAATAATCTGTGCCTTTGTATTAAATTCTCTGTTCTTTGCTGAGCGTTGGTCCCATACCATCCCAGAAGCTCGGTCATTCATAAAATTTGTTTCTTGCATCCATATTCACTTACTAGCCTAAGATCAATATTTCATTGTAAGTCATCTTAGACCGTTTTTTACTTACCTATTTACTGAGCGTGACTCGGAGAGAGCCCTCACCTATTCTGGTAGGGCTAGCTACCAGACTAAGCGTGGTTTGTGGTTACCCTGAATTTTGCCTTCCTTCAGCCTAAGGCAGATTTAGGTGCTAATAGATAAGATCTTGGATCTTAGGACTATAGGTGTTGGGGGTGCTGCATGGAGGGATTTCTTCATTAAATGGAAGCACGCACCAGAGGAGAGTGATTGGGAAAAAAAGGATTTGTTGTGGAGATGGGAAAAGGAGATTGCATAGTTTAATAATGGACTAGCACGATCGATAGGATTGTTGAGGACGACAATGACTCATGGTGGGGGAGGATGCGATGACCTCGAGTTAGCATCACCACCCTCGAGTGAGTCGGGCGACCCACACACGTGCATATGTGAAAAGATCGACACGGGTGCACCCAAGTGAGACAAATTGTGATGATGGGTGGGCGCAACCTGAGTGTAATAGGAGAACGGTCGATGGGCGGGTGCACTAGGCAACTCAAGTTGGGTGTTTAGGCGGGCCCACGCTCGGTCAAGGTGACATGGTAGAGAGCAAGCGACTTGGAAAAATTCATTGAGGCATAAGCATGTTATGGGGGTGCATAACTAAGAAACACACCCACCCCTGAGAGTGGGTGAACAAAGGACAAGCAAAGGTGAATGGTCAATCGAGGCACTAAGTATGGGAAAGGTAAAGTGCGATGAATAGTTTATATGATGGCAGACTAAACGAGTTGACGCATAAGCTGACACATGATAAGGTGGAGGGGCATGGTGGCAACCCAATGGTGAGTCAGCTGGTGGGCTGACACCCCAACCGACAGGTCTCCACCACTTAACACATTCTCGGGAGCATATCTATTGTGGAGTGGCCAAGTGGAGTTGGATCATGGAACCGCAGAGCCAAACGAGAGTTCGTAATGCGAAGACCGAGAGGTGATACACAGTTGCGGGCATAAGTTCTAATAGCTGAATGACAAGGCACGATGGAGGGAGATGTACCCACACTGTGGGTGGCTCGAAATGTCTGTAACACATTTAGGATGTGAGTAAGACGTGTCACCCGACAGTGAAAGACGATAGTGCGAATGGTTGGAGTGAACACCGTTATGTGGTAGGCAGCAGTTTGACATGGCAGCGAGAAGCAACAATATGACTGCATAGTTCAATGTGTTGGGCAGGTTGGTAGCATGCAGAAACTAAACCACCATGCAGCAAAATTCGGGTAGAGGTCAAGCTCGGGTAGAGTCAGCCTCCCCTTGTACATTGTGTAAAATTTGTACAGTAAATTTATAAATGAAATTATAAATTTGGAAACCTTATGTTGGTCTCGATTTTGCATGGTTGGTACTGTTGTTATGTTTATTCCACACATAACATAATAATGAAAGAGAATAATAATTATAATGGATGTATGTGTAGTTCGGAAGACATGAGTATGAATGTTTAGCCAGTGCCGCACGACACCCCCGAACGGTAAAACCGACTCGAGGCCATGACAATACCTACAACCCAAACACTCAATATATAGGCATACCTTCATTCATTAATCTCTCCTCATGCAAGACACATTGTATGCATTGATTTCTTGCATGAAAACATCAATTTGGTCACACATGTGCCCATATACATGAGTCACATGCATTTCCTAAATGGGTTATATGCATGCCATTCTTTGAGTGTATATAATAATTTTAGATGTGGCCATTGAGTGAATATATTGAGTTTGCATGCATGCATTCAAGGTGTTTGATACACATTTCCTAAATTTCTCTCAGTTATCATATACTTTTCTAGAGCTTAAGGGAGGATGCATCAAACTATGAAATATATGGTAAGGGTTGTGAGGACTATAAACTCACAACACCAGCTAAACTTATTCATGGTCACCAGATTTTTCAATGAATCAACAACATTCTACAAAGTGTCAACATTCATTAGTACCACTTTTCCATCCTCTAGCATGTATTGAAAAATATTATTGGATCTCAATATGCTTTGTCTTCACATGAAAGGTTGGGCCCTTCGCTAAAGAGATCTAGTATTATTACTTTCACATTGAATTGTAATAGTGCTCTAACTTATACCCACATACATGGTTTTATAAGCCAAATGGTTTCCTTGCAAGAAAGAGTAGTTACCATATTATTTGGATTTATAATGAAGTGAGCAACCACAACCTATATGTATCTCATCCAACTCACTAGTTCACCCAAAAATGGAAACATGATTCCATGGGTGCATATCCTCTTATCAACATCCCCTTCTCCATCATAATCCACATAAATTTTTATATCTGCTAAGCATTGGTCCCCTTAAATATCATCATGATAAAAAATGGAATACTCAAAAGCACCTTACAAATACATGAAGACCTTATTCATTAAACCCAATGTTCATGTCTAAGATTAGCCATGAATCAACCCAATGCTCCCACTACTTGGAAAATTATTAATCTAATAGAGACGATAACATCAACTCAATGCTCCCACTACTTGGAAAATGATTTATCTAATAGAGACTATAGCATACATCCACCTACCATCTGCACTATCATAAGGAACATGATTGATGGCCTCCATCTTTATGAGTGTTGTAGGAAATTGCTCAATGTTACACAAAAATATCGTCACCATGATTATTTTCGGTCAGTATGGGTCTATCATCACTCGTACTGTCCTCATAAGCAAGTCTCAGACCTTAGCTCTTCAAGTCAAGCTTTGAAAATGAGAGAAAGACATTGAAAATCAACAAAGCTCTGGTTCCACACTTTCTCTCACTGTTGCCTGCGGTCCCGCACCTCATGTTTACAAAAACTGCGGACCTGCCCGCTCTGTCCCTAAAGGTGTGGGTGCGAACCCCTGTGAAAGTCAAAAAGGCGCAAGTTTATTCTAAAAAACTGACTTTGGGTTAATTCTAGATGATTCTAGAAGGAATTTTGACGTGGATTGGCCGCTCTTAGGTGGTTCATGCATCCCAAAAGAGAAGGAGCTAATCCCTTGATGAGAGGAGCTATCCCTTTGAAGGAGGGCTTTATCCCTTTGAAGGAGGACCTAGTAACTTCCCTCCATTGCATTATAAATTAAGGCATTGGGCTGGTTTGCTAGGGAGGTTAGAAGCTGAACATTTTTGAGGGTAAATGCTAGTGGAATTGAGACTTCCTAGTTAAGCTTGAGAGGAGAGATCACATACCTTTTTGGCTTCATTGGGAAGAGAGTGAAACTTGTCAAAGTAGAGGAGACTTCTTGTTGGACCCTGGGAGGAGCTTGTACAGCGTCAAGGCATAGGTTGTAAAGTTCTTCTTTTGATTTGAATTAATACAATCAGATTCATTTTTCTCAACAAATTGTCTTATGTCATTTGTTTCATGAATTCCTTGACTTTCATGTTAAATATGTTTTATGATATTGGCTTTTCAGGTGCTATTTAATTTGTTTGCTTGTTTGTGTTTGCAGATTCGCAACAAGGGAGCTCATTTGGATCGAAGGAGCAAGGCTTCCACAAACTTGCATTGGACCCAAGGTAGGCCTAAAACACTTGTTTGCCTTTGTTTATAAATGCATATTTAGAGAAAGATAGTTTGTGATTGGCTTGCTTGTCACTAGGTCTTCTTTAGATTCTAGGAAGGTCTATCTTGTCCGCAAGATCGACTCATTCCGTGTGACAAAATGGCGACTCCACTGGGGACTTGATTTTTTCCTTGTTTTTACTTTGACCTGAGAAACTGTGTTTTTGTTTCTGTTTTTGGCTTGTTGTGTGTGGAATTGGGTAGAATTAGTAGATCCAGGGTTATTTTTTGTTTTTCATAACTTTGGGAGAGGACCGCACCCTAGGCTTTTGACACAATGCGTACTTATCCGCACTTTTTCTTTTAGCACAGAGTAGTACCGCACCTGTGTTAACTGTGGGCCTGCAGACCCTGTCAAAATTTTGGAAAACCTAAGATTTCCTCTGTTAGTCAGCTTAGTTTTTGTTTAGAAGTTATTATCTCCTGCCCAGACCTGCATATAACCTGTCAGAAGCTTTCCTTAGGTTGATTTCATTGGTGTTAGGGTTTTAGGTGAAATTCCTAGAAGTTTTGCTTGTTGGGTTTGTTTTTCATTTTGGTCTTGTAGTAGCTCTGAGCTTAGAAGCTGTAGGAACCTCAGATCACCTTGGTTTCTACCAGCCTTCTTATGAGTCTGACCATTTGTGAAATATACCTTTGTTGAGGAATCCGCCTTGTGTTTTCTCTTCACAAAACTTTGAAAAGCTTGTGTTTAAAAGTTTGGATTTTATTTTTAAAAAGAAAACAAAATTGGTTGTTTTTGACTGATTTGTGATTCTGCATAAATTGGTCCTTAGTTTACATCTAGCTAAGTAAAACATCCTTAAAAAGACATCTTGTAAGCTTTGACTTCAAATAGGTTTTTATAGTTTATAGATCTCAAGGTTAGTCGTTTGCATAGTTTTGAGTGTTTTATAAAAAATAAAAAAATCTCTTTTGGAAAAAGTTTGTTTTTGTAGTGGTTGAGTGCTTTGAAAAGAAAAGGGAAATTTTTGTGAAAATAACTAGTTGTCTCGTTTTGAGTGCATTGGAAAGGACAAAAACTCTTCTTTTAATTTGTTTGTTAAGAAAGATTTGTGTTTACAAGTATTTTCATTCTAAAACTCTTTCCTAGCTAGAAGTTCATTGAAGGGAAAAGATTGTTTAATCATCTTAAGTGCATTTTTAGTGATTTTGAGTCGAGTCTTCATACCACGAGTTTCATCTCCGCACCTCTTGAATTAAAAAAAAAACCAATAAAAATAACGCTTAAAGTAAAATTCATCTAGTAATATTTTTATTTCTAGGGCTCTGATACACCAACATAGCTTAGGCTAGTGTCTTGGAGTAGGAGAGTAATTAACTCTCCAAGACAGTAAAAACAAACAAGTAGCTGTATCTTGTGGTAGGGAAGAAATCCAATTGTTGCATTTATGCTCTGGGAAAGCTCCTCTTAAAGGAGAAGCACGAGATCGTGTCCGAACCAGTGTGGGAATCAATCCTTCCTCATTGGGAATGACTCCAGATATTCACGTATTAAAAATGGTAAACCTCGGATTAACCATTGTCGAGGAGCATGGGATAACTTGTTGGTAAACCTTGGATTATGTCAAGGAGCCTTCAAGGGGATTGAGCTTGCTACTCTGCCCTTGCGTGCGTATCGGATCGTAGACTATTTCCCCAGGTATATCTTTAGGATTCTTCCTGGGGTGACAGTGGTGGGAAGATCCCACTGTACCTAGAGCAGATGTTGGCTAGACTCACTTGGATTTTTTGGGGGGTTCTCTTCACTCGAGACGGTTAAGTGGAGGAACTTGTGCCAGTCTATTCATTAAGCAGGTTGCCGGGGTAACTGTTCCAACTGCCATTTCTGTATTGAACTCCGCGACGTTGGATTTCATCACCAACTAGTGTTTTCAGTACAGAAAGTTACTGTTTGTGTGTGTTTGATATCCTAGATTCTTTAGGCGTGTGATTCAAATTTGTTTGGTTCTTTAGAGGCTTTAGGTGGTTTTCATTGAGATTTTACTTTGTTTGCGTGTGAAGTAGTTAAAATTTTTTAATCGTGGCTGAATTACCAAGGAAGTCCCGTAGACTTTGGGGCCAACCTCCTGAGTTTTCACCGAGCCAGCCTGAAGGATTGAGAGTCCTCGTAACTCCTAGAGACAGTAGAGTTGGGTCACCGGAAGAAGGAGAGTCTTCTTTGGTGGTACATCCTGATTTTCAAGCTTTAGTAGCAGATTATAATCCACAATCAGTGTTTGTTTATGAAGTTACTGGTAGCTTTTCATCTACTAGTGATATAGGTGAGGAACCTGAAATATCCGTACCTGAAAGTGAATTTGCTGCTACTCCGACATCAGGGTTCGCTTCTCCAGCTTCTAGTGGTCCTGGTTCACTTAGGGTAGAAAGAATAATTACCCAAAATCTTCCTTCTGGACTTATAGCTATCGAAGAACTTGCTACTCCGGAAGAAGAAGTAGGCATCCCTATCCCTGAAAATCAACCTGCTATTGAACTAAGGGAGCATGAATCAATTTTTTACAGTCCACCTAGGAGCAGTGCTTGGTATCTTTCTTTGACTAATTTCTTAGAAAACCCAGGGTTAAGTTTTTCACCACCTCATGTTCCTTATCACCCAACACCTAGAGGCTACTATCCTCTGTTAAACATGTCAAGACAGTCGTCCATGTTTACTCAATCGCCCGAATCCTTTTTGTACGGCGGTCCTTCTGTTCCCTCTGGGTATCAGTCACTTTCTGGTACTTTTTCAGGAGCATCTCCTCAACCCATTGAACAAGGGTTATTAACTGGAAGCAATGGTACTAAGCCATTGAGTGTAGAAGATATTCTCATGATGTCAGGTACTATTCCTAATCCTCAACCTCAAGGTGGCCAGTTACCGCCTGGGGGGCAACCTCAAAATCCTCAATTATCACCTGGGGGGCAACCTCAAGGTACCTAATTTGCGCCTGGGGGGCAACCTCAAGGACAGTACATACCTATGGGATAGTATGTTCCTCAAGGTCAACCCCAGACTCAATATGTACCCCAAGGTCCACCCCAGTATCAATATGTACCTCAAGGTCAACCCCAGTATCAGTACGTGCCTCAAGGGTATCAACCCCAAGGACAGTACTCGAACCAAGGTTTCCAACCACCCTCCGGTCAATCATATGTTCAAGGAATGGGAAATGTACCTTTGAATTATCAATCCTATCCTCAACCCGGTTATGGTCCTCAATATTCTCAACCTGTTATGGGTCCGTACCGTGGAATGAATTTAGTGTGGGATCCATCGCAAACTCAATAGGTCTTGCAACCAAATGTACAATTGTCATCTCAAACTGGACAACCCTTAGTTTCTGGTACACCCTAGCAACCTGTCCAGTCTTCTATTCAAACTTCTGTACCTTCGGTAGTTTCTCAGCCTGGGCCTAGTACGCCTCGTACTCTGCCTCAAACGACTGCTGCAACTGCTGCAACATCTCTTCAATCTACCCCACCTACTTCTGGAGTATCAACAACTCTGGTTTCTACTATTCCTGTATCTACTCCTCAGACATCTTTACCTCCGTCTAGATCCACGATTCAAACTACGGTTCAAATGCCTGTAGGACAACCTGGTTCAAGTACGGTTGTCACAAGTCAATCACAATTTACTTATCAACCGTACCATGGACAGTACCAATTCGGTCCTGCTGTGAAACAACCAGTCTATCAGTATCAACAGTACCCTGGGTACACATATCAACAACCTCAACAACCCCAGTATGGTCTGGTTAATCCTGGTTTTCCGGGAGGATACAATATCCCAAATGCAATTCCTATTCCTAGTTATCCTGGATATCCTCCTCCTGGGGCTGGTCTCATGACCCAGAGTTTTAGGGACCCTAATGGTCAGTTACCATTTATCGCAACTTTGGACTTCCCTGACTTGTCGCGCCTAACGAACGATCCCATTAATTATCTTCCGTTTTGGCTGCCAATGCCGAATAAGTTGCCTAATGATATTCCTAAGTTCGAAGGCAAATCAGGAGAGGACCCGTCGAACCATGTGATGACTTATCACCTCTGGTGTGCGTCTAACTCCATTTCAGATGATTCAATCCATCTAAGGCTTTTCCAGCGCACTCTAATTGGTCTCGCGGCCAAGTGGTACATTGAGTTACCGCGAGGCACTTTTTATAATTTTAGTCAGTTAGCTACCTCGTTTTTAACTCATTTTCAGTTGCCAGTCAGATATGACAATGGCACAGAATTACTAACTTCGTTAAAGCAATCGACGTCCACTTACATTTCAGATCACATTCATGAATGGAGACGTCGATGACGTTTAGTGAAGGTTTTTATTCCAGATCAGATCTTGGCTGAATGGTTTGTAAAATCTTTGTTGCCAAAGATCACTGAAGATGTAGCTAAGGCCGGAGTTGTTACTGAGGAGCAAGTAATTGCTCAAGAACAATACCTTGACTTGGTCTATACTCAGTCAGGTATGTTACATGTGAAAATCCCCGATCTTCCCAAGCAAAATCAAATCGCTGCAGCTCCTTCAGGGTCTCATGCCGCCGATGGTATGGTTGGTACAGTTAACACTAAAAGTAAGAAGAAGTCTTCCAAGAATTCTTCTCCTATCATAACCTTGCCTGATTCCCTGACAGGAGATTCTTCTGCGGAGATTTCCGCCGATATTCACGTTGTAGAGTCATCTACAGCCAAATCAAAATCCGGTGGTAAGAAGAAAGGGAAGAAGAAGAATAAAACTGACAAAAATTCAAAAGAGAAACCTGAAAAATCGGAATCCAATGACGAAAAATGCAAACCTCGTTATCCTTGTCTCATTTGTGATGAAGAACATTTTACAAGAGACTGCCCTCATCGTGCAGAGGTTGCAAAGATTGTCAAAGGTTCCCAAATGCCTGCTGTTTTGAAGGATCCTTTTCCAAGTCAAGATAGTAAGATGATAGGTTCTTCCTCGAGTGCCAATGAAGAACCCATACTGATGATGTCCCATGTTAGGATTGCGACTCGATCGCATGATTATGGTAGTAAAAGTCCCGTTGATGGTAAAGAAGCAGAATATTCTCATTCTAACCCATCAACCTCAGCTCTCGGTTCTAATCCACTATAGATCGAGAAACCTAATCCAGACTTGGTAATCAAACCGCCCGCCAAGGGTATACTTCGAAATTCAGCTTTCAATCCACATGCGAGAGTGGCTCAGAACTATAACATTGTTGAGGATTTAGCTGTTTCACCCTCCGCAATGTCGGCTTTGGAAGTGCTGCAATCATGTACAGCACAGCGTAAATTACTTTTGTCAGATATAGGAGCTGTTGATGTTCAGGAATCGAACCTAATAATTTTCAATCTAGAAAATAGTACACCGCGCTTACCTCATGAAATGGCCTTCCAGATTCCAGTGATAGTAAAAAACAGGCCTATTCATAGAACTGTGATTGATGAGGGAGCCTCAACATGTATTATGTCGATACAGTGTTGGAGATTGCTTGGTTCTCCTTCACTAAATCAATCCCCGACGATTCTAAAGGCCTTTGATGGCCGTGGGTTTCATCCTTTTGGCATTATACAGGATTTACCTATAGGGGTTGAAGGAAAAACCGTTAATCTAGATGTAGAGGTGGTTGATGCCCCTCTAGATTACAACCTTCTCTTGGGTCGTAGTTGGTCTTACGCTATGACAGCTATCGTTTCATCGGTCTTTTGGGTTATAAAGTTTCCTCATAATGGAAAGATCATAACAATAGACCAGCTGGCTTACTTTTCATGTCACCCAGCCTCTTCTGAAGGTATTCAGCATGTCGGTAAAACGACTATCCCGTATAAGGATGTTGGAGTAGGACTAGTTAAAGATGCCAGTTTACTGGGAAATTTTCCTTTTCCTCTGATCAACACATCGTCTTCATTTGCAACCATTCATATGATTTCATTAGACACCATTGTTTATGATGATCCTTGAATCGTTCCTTCTGAATCTGAGTTAGACTCGTTTGGTGATGTTATGCCTTTGAGTCCATATGAAATTGCATATGAGGCCGTGCAGTCGTTTACCGACCCATCTTCAACCAAAATTGACTTAATGAATGTGGTCCGTGAGGAATCACTTTTCACATCAAGCTCAGATTCAATCACGTTTTCTGAACTTGTTCACTCTGATGAGCAAATTCGTGAAATCCTATGTGTAGATGATTTACCATGGGAAGATCTCCATCATAGATCTTCGTTCTTACCTGAGAATGATCGTTTCGAAAATGATTTTTCATCAATTTTTACGACTGAATATGTCAAGGAACCTCAGAATCCAATGAAACATCCTAATTCAGAGTTAAATTTGGGAAACATCTCTCGAACTATTCCTATTGAAATTTCGGTTAAGCCTAGAATTGTTGAGAACATTCATATAGGTGCCTCGTGTACAGAAGACGAAATTCGAATATATAAGGCCCTATTTCAAGAATTCCACGACGTGTTTGCCTGGTCCTATGAGGAAATGCCAGGAATTGATCCTACGATTTTTGTTCATGAAATCAAGACTTACCCGGATGCTAAACCCGTCCGGCAACGTTTGCGTCAGATTCACCCAAGAAAAGCTGCTGCTATTAAAGCAGAAGTTGAAAAATTACTCAAAGCAGGTTTTCATTTATCTGATCCCGTTAACGGATTGGGTATCGAATATTGTTCCGGTTAACAAAAATCAAGGGACAATAAGAATATGTATCGATTATAGGGACATTAATCGAGCCTGTCCAAAGGACAATTACCCAACTCCCTATATCGATCAAATCATTGATGATTGTGCCGACAACGAGATATTCTCCTTCATGGATGGTTTTTTCGGATACAATCAAATCAATATTCTACCTGCCGATCAACCAAAAACGGCTTTCATTTGTCCATGGGGGACATTTGCTTATTGCAAATTACCTTTTGGGCTCAAGAATGCCGGAGAAACTTTTCAAAGGGCCATGTCTTATGTGTTTCATGACATCAAGCACATTGTGCAACCCTATCTCGATGATTTGCCTGCTCATTCATTACATCGAGCTGATCACCTCATCCATTTACGAGCAATCTTTATGAGGTGTAGGCCTTATAGGATTCAGTTGAATCCACACAAATGTGTTTTCTGTATAGAAACGGGTCGATTGAAATTCAGCATTCGTGTCGATCCCTCGAAGGTCGAAGCTATTGTCAAATTGCCTCCTCCTTCGAGTCTTCGCCAACTCCAAAGTTCGCAAGGGAAAGAAAACTTTTTACGATGATTCATTCCTAACTACACCGAGGTTACCAAGGGTTTTACCCAGTTGTTGAAACAGAATACTCCATTCTATTGGGATCAGATAGCTCAGAAATCCTTTGATGCACTAAAACACGCGTTGACCCATGCATCGTTATTGCATCCTCCCAACTATAACCAGGATTACTTCTTGTATCTCGCCGCTTCTCATTCCACCATTGGAATGGTCTTAGTTCAGGAAGATGAATTCGGTACTGAACATGTGATATATTACCTTAGTCAAAGTTTAAATCCAATTGAGCTAAAATACTCACATGTGGAGAAATTGACATTGGCAGCTGTTCAAGCTGTCCAACGTTTTCGTCACTACATTTTACTACGTAAAACTACAGTAATTTATGATTGCAACCCTATGATCTACATTTTGACCAAGAAATTGCTAGGGGGCAAGTATTCTAAATGGATTGTTATCCTGCAGGAGTTCGACTTGGAATTTGAAAAATCTAAGTCTAAGAAATCTTTAGTTTTTGCGGAGTTAATGTGTGACTTCCCGCGTGCTGACACGGAAACTGTGGCGAAGGAGCCCATTGCGGACGAATCCTTGTTTCTCATCAGCACTTTAGATCCATGGTATGGGGATATCATGATTTATCTCCAGACCCAATCCTTTCGGCCAGAAATTTCAAGGTCAGAACGTCGGAAAATACGATTCCAGTCCCAACAATTCAGGATTATTGGAGATACTCTTTATCGCCGTGGGGCGGACTCTATTTTTTGACGTTGTTTAACTCACGAGGAAGCTGAAAGGGTTCTAAATGAATGTCACTCTAGAGCGTGTGGTGGTCATATGTCTGGGTATGCCACAACCCAAAAGATATTGCGCGTTGGCTACTTCTGGCCGTCTTTGTTTAAAGATTGTATTAACGCGGTCCGAAAATGCCACAACTGCCAAATTTTTGATCGAAAGATGCGCGCTCCACCTGCCCCTCTCCACCCTATAATTTTCGTTGGTCCTTTTGCCAAATGGGGTATCGATTTTATTACATGTAACCCTCACTCGGCCGGGGGGCATGCGTATATCATCCTTGCGGTAGATTATTTTACCAAGTGGGCCGAGGCGATGCCTACATTTGAGGCAGACGGTAAGACAGTTGCAATTTTCATGTTCAATCATATAGTTGCTAGGTTTGGTGTCCCACTGGTGATTATCACTGATCATGGGCGTCATTTTCAAAACGTTATGATGACTGAACTTACAGGCCAGCTTGGTTTGCGTCACGATAGTTCAACTCCTTATTATCCACAAGATAATGGTCTGGTTGAATCCATCAACAAAGTTTTAGTCATCATGATCCGATGAATCATTGGGATTCATCGGTCAAATTGGCATAACATGCTATTTTCAGCGCTTTGGGCGTATCGTGCCTCAGTAAAAACATCAACAGGGTTCACTCCTTTCCAACTAGTTTATGGTCTGGAAGCTGTGTTACCCATTGAATGCGAAATCCCGTCATTGCAAATGGCCATCGAGTTACTTCCAGCCACTTCCGAAGAGGAAAAACGTTTATTATACTTGGCTCAATTAGATGAGAATCGACGTGATGCTGCATTGGCGATCGAAACTCACGCAAAACGTATGAAAGCTCAGTACGATAGTTCAACTCCTTATTATCCACAAGCTAATGGTCTGGTTGAATCCATCAACAAAGTTTTAGTCATCATGATCCGACGAATCATTGGGATTCATTGGTCGAATTGGCATAACATGCTATTTTCAACGCTTTGGGCGTATCGTACCTCAGTAAAAACATCAACAGGGTTCAGTCCTTTCCAACTAGTTTATGGTCTGGAAGCTGTGTTACCCATTGAATGCGAAATCCCGTCATTGCAAATGGCCATCAAGTTACTTCCAGCCACTTCCGAAGAGGAAAAATGTTTATTATACTTGGCTCAATTAGATGAGAATCGACGTGATGCTGCATTGGTGATCGAAATTCACGCAAAACGTATGAAAGCTCAGTATGATCGAAATGTGACCCCTCGAAATTTTTCGGAAGGAGATCTAGTCTTAGTTTACAATCAAGCTAATGATAAATTAGGTGCTGGAAAATTCGTTCCTATGTGGCATGGTCCCTATGTTGTCAAGAGAAAGCTAGCAAAAGGGGCCTATGAATTGGTAGACTTTGACGAGGACTCTTTATGTAAACCCAGAAATGGTCTTTACCTGAAGAGGTATTATGCTTAAAGAATGGGAATGGAGATTTTTAGTTAGGATAGTTTTTCTTTCTAGCTAGTGTGTTTTAGTTTAAAAAGTGTGCTTAGCTTAGAGAGTGTTTTTCGTCATTCTTCCTGCTTATCTTGGTTTTACTCTTGATATTGCAGATGTCGATGCCTCTCCAAACATACATTGGTTTTGCTGATGGTGCTTGTCGTAATACACAGAACATTGCTTCCGCAGCTTGGGTTATCTATTCGCCCTCTGACGAGTTGGTATCTATGCATGGGGTAAGCCTCGGTCAAACAACGAACAAACATTGCCGAGTATAGTGCAGTGATTGAGTTATTATCTGAATCTATTTCATTTGGGATTCGGAGTTTGATAGTGAGGTTATATTTTGAACTCGTTGTATTACAGCTTAATAGAGTGTATGCCATTAGAAATCCAGTGTTATTGAGATTATTTTTGAGAGTGCATCTCTTGGAACGTGAATTTGATTATATTGAATATCAACATATTCCAAGATCTTTAAATACATTAGCAGATGCAATTGCTTCTCGAACGTTAAGTAGACATTTTCAATAATCATACATGTAAATTTAAAACCATTCCATAACATGATTTACAAGATAAGGCAGTAATAGTGATATATATATATATATATATATATATATATATATATATATATATATATATATATATATATATATATATATATATATATATATAGATATATATATATATATATAGGAGTGTGTCAAAAAATACATCGTCTTCGATCATAGGTTGAAAAACACCTTATGATCGGCAAAAATGATAAGTACAAAAAGAAAAAATGTCATATGTGCCCACAATAGGCGATCATCCTATCACTGGTGATGATCTCGATAAGAAACCACTGCATGGGCCACCTTGCAAAGGAACCTCCTAAAAGGTCCTGGGACCCCAATCACATAGCGCTGAAGTCGACGAGGAATGTCATCTATGCTGGTCTCCGGAATATCTCCTATCAAGCGATCTAGATGACTCTCCAACTCAGCCAAAACCTCTGCTGATTCGTCCTGTGGGGTTGGCGCGGCTGCAACTAGTTGTTTCCTCTCGTAAGGCCCGAGAGCGGCTGGTCACTGTGGACTCACATCTGCATTTGAAACTTTTACTATCAGTTTTGAGACGATAGAAAATAAAAAAAAATTAAATAGGAAAATGTTGAAAATGATTCTACGTGAGTCATCCCATTGCTCTCCTGGTGGAAGAGCCATGTCTGGGTCACCACGAAAATCTACCCCAGCGTAAGGGAAGTCATAAATAGAAAAAACCTGGTTTTCCAACCATTGGAAATACTCAGGTTTGAATCGAACAACCTCTGTCCCATCGTCCGGATGACGGTCCATAACTGCAACCCATCGCATCAGTTTGGGCTCTCGAGGAAGCCCATCTCCAACAGTAAGGTGCTGCGGGATCAACATCGGAACCCTCTCTAGACCAAAACTCACAACCAAAGCCCCATAACCAAAGGTCTTCAGTTGTCCATTTTTGGCTCTGGTCAGTTGGCCTTTTACATTGGCCAACACAGCATCACACCAGTTGACGATGGTGCCTCAAAAGCAGTCAACTGCCATCTGCATCTGGGATCCGGTGGCAATATGTATGGAGAGGAACTTTAGTTGCTCTTTAGTTACTTATTTGAGAGGGGCCACCAAGTAAGTAAATTGAACCGGCAACGGGGCTCGACTGATAAGGAGAGGAACTTTAGTTGCTCGACCACCAGGAGAGGTACGTTAGTGACTCGACTGATAAGGACCTTTAGGTGCTCGACCATAAGGGAGAGGAGAGGAAGGCCGCTCAACCGTAAGGGAGAGGAAAAACAACATCTGATCATATTTTTGGAAATCGACTCTTAATCCGGCAAAGTGTGTTTAGCTGTTCCAAGTAGGTGTGGTTCAAGCCCATGTTCAGCAGGCTTAAGTGTGTAAGCCCCAGTTTATCCCGGCTACTTTTTGTTGTTCCCAGCTCCTCTCCTCTCCCTTATGGTCGAGCAACTAAAGTTTCAATTTACTTATTGGGCTCTCAAATAAGTCAAAAAAAGGGCCCTTACTTCTTAGGGGTCACTCACTATTCATATGGTGAGGGCCTGCTTCCGCATCCTCTCCTCTCCTCTCCGTCTCCTCTCCCTTATGGTCGAGCACCTAAAGGTCCTCTCCTTAACAGTCGAGCCTGCTTACGCATCCTCTCCCTCTTGGTCGAGCACCTAAAGGTGATTGCGGCCTTAACAGTCGAGCCTGCTTACGCATCCTCTCCCTCTTGGGTTTACTTATTGGGTGGGGGGCTTATGGTCGAGCACCTAAAGGTGATGGCGGCCTTAACAGTCGAGCACCTAAAGGTCCTTGGAGTCGAGTACCTAAAGGTCCTCTCCTTAACAGTCGAGCCTTCTTACGCGTCCTTATTAGTCGAGCGTGCTTACGCACCCTAAAGGTCCTCTCCTTAACAGTCGAGCCTGCTTACGCATCCTTAACAGTCGAGCCGATGGTGGCCTTATTAGTCGAGCGTGCTATGCACCCTGACGGACCTTATGGTCGAGCGATAAATCGATGGCAGCCAGTCGAGGCCCTGCCGGTCCTCTCCTCTCGATGGCGGCGATGGCGGCGATGGCAGCCTTAACAGTCAAGCGCCTCCAGACCTTATGGTCGAGCGATAAATCCCTCACTATTCATATGGTGAGGGCCTGCTTCCGCATCCTCTCCTCTCCTCTCCCTCTCCTCTCCCTTATGGTCGAGCACCTAAAGGTCCTCTCCTTAACAGTCGAGCCTGCTTACGCATCCTTAACAGTCGAGCACCTAAAGGTGATGGCGGCCTTAAGAGTCGAGCCTACTTACGCATCCTTATCAGTCAAGCCCCCTAAAGGGTCCTTAACAGTCGAGCCTGCTTACGCATCCTTAACAGTCAAGCCTGCCTCCGCATCCTCTCCCTCTCCCTCTCCTCTCCCCCATAGGGGCGGGATGTGCTGCATGGAATGACCCCATATGGGTGGTGAATGCAACACGCATGGGTGTCGTGATTTTAGGCTTGACAGCAATGCTTATTATATACGTCGATATACCTTGAGAGGAGCGAGGGAAATCGATAGAGGAAATGTTGAGTAGCTTATCCCATTTATGTTGAGGAGTTGGAGAGAGTAGGATGAGTCCACATACCAGAGCCAGTATTATTAGAGGGGTGGGTTAGGAAGGAAAGCCAGTCATACCTCGTCTTACCTTCACCTTCACCTTCGCTAGGATAGTAGGCTGGAATATAAATGAAGTGCTTCTAGTGTCCTACGGAGCCCGGGCCCACAAACATTGAACCATATAGAGTATGCTGCGTTCGGGAAGGATGAATCACTCCTGAAAAAGAATCTATTGATTCTCTTCCAATTAGTTGATTGGATAGTATCGCAGGTGCGAGGATTTACTTCACGGGCGAGGTCTCTGGTTCAAGTCCAGGATAGCCCAGCTGCGCCAGGGAAAATCGTAGGAAGAAAAATAAAAAGCATCTTATTATTATTATTATTTTTTTTTTCATGTCATGTATGGACCACTTGGTCCAAGTACGAGGGATATAGCTCAGTTGGTAGAGCTCCGCTCTTGCAATTGGGTTGTTGCGATTACGGGTTGGATGTCTAATCGTCTAGGTGGTAATGATAGTATCTTTTACTCGAACCGGTGGCTTACTTTTTCTCAGTAATGGGGAATAGGACCGAAACATGCCACTGAAAAACTCTACAGAGACAAGGAAAGATGGGCTGTCAAGAACGTAGAGAAGGTAGAGTGGGTAGTTGGTTAGATCTAATATAGATCGTACATGGGCGATAGTTGGAGTCGGCGACTCTCCTAGGGTTACTTCATCTGGGATCCCTGGGGAAGAGGATAAAATTGGCCTTTGAGAACAACTTGATGTACTATCTCCCTTCAACCCTTTGAGAAAAATGTGGTATCTCTAATTAACATTTTCTATAATGATCTGAAAAATGGATTCAATGTTCCGCCTCGATCCAAACACGTGGAGTAAAACTTATTAGATACCATTGAAAACTCGATGGCATCTAATAAGTTTACCTACTATTGGATTTGAACTAATGACTCTCGCCGTATGAAAGCGATACTCTAACCACTGAGTTAAGTGGGTCATTTATTCTCATAGGTAGAGTTTGATTTATAAACGATTCTAAATCGAAATCGAATTAAATGTATAGACAATGTATGTGTCCCTGGCACAGATCGAACTTATTGGAACGTATTGGATCATAGTATTGGATCATGAAATATCTACCTTGACATAAAGTGATCCATCTGGTTAGTATAGTAGTGTATCACCAAGACTGGCAAGGAAGGGCTATAGCTCAGCAAGGTAGAGCACCTCGTTTACACGTGCGCTAATGGTTTTCAGGAGAGTTTATCGATTCGTCCGATCCACGAAATAGATTCTATGTGAAATAGTCTTACTCTATAAATTTGTTTCTCTGGGGAAAAATAGCATGACAAAGATTAAGTTCGATCTGATTCGAATTACGGATCTAATTGATATGGTCAATCCCAGCTCTGTTCAATGCCAGGCATAATGATTATAATACGGGGACCTCAAAATAGATTATTTTTGCTCTATGAACTTTTAGGTGTATGAAGTGATTACTCATGTCGAGGAGAGATGAGGAGAATAACTAAGCAATCTTGGAGAAGATTCCTATTTTCTCTGATCCCATTCTCCTATTTCATTATTCGAAGAACTAATTGGGTTTCCGATCTTGTCCTATTCTTCAATTCCTTCGTAATTTGAAGATTATTTTGTACGTTATACTGAAAATTCCTAAAGAAGGAAGAGCAGACAAGTAAGGGGCAATATCACTCATAAAAAAAAACCTATAAAACTTTTGATAGGGTTTGTTCCTAATGAGAGAAAATGAATAAAAGGTGTTTTTCCTCCTCTTTTATTTTGTAAGCCAAAAAAATAGAAGAAAATATTCTATATGCACATTTAGATTCTCATAGTTCGGGTTTTTACAAAAACTTCGCATAATCTTCACCCACTTGTATCTTACGTTTTTGTGATATATATACGTGTACTGTTTCCGCATTATCACCAGAATCATCTACTCTATTGATCCATCTCACGTCGATAACTCGACCCCTTCCACCTATAGGTGCTCTGAGACAATTTTCTCTCGCAGTGGATACCTCAATACCAAATATGGTTTGTAATAATATTCCTTCTGGGGTACATAATGATTCTTCTATTGTTTGAGGCGTTAATTTACCTACCAAAACATCACCTGTTTCTATCCAAGATCCTAGCATTACAAGACCATTTTCGTCCAAATGATGAAGTGAATGAGCATCTAAATGAGGTATTTCTCTAGTGATTCTTTCAGGACCCTGGCTCGTCATACTGATTTCAATCCTGTATCTTACGATATGGAAAGAGGTATAAATATCTTCATATACCAGACGTTCACTAATGAGTATTGCGTCTTCGAAATTGTATCCTTCCCATGGCATATAAGCTACTAAAACGTTTTTTCCCAAAGATAGTTCTCCGCCTACCGTAGTCGCACCATCCGCCAGAATTTGTCCCTTATTTACACATTCCCCTTGATGAATTTGAGGTTTTTGATGCGTACAAGTATTGGTATTAGAACGTTGATATATAACCGATTCTCTTCGTACAGTGTCTCCATTAACCGATGAAGTTATATTTACAGCATCGATATACTCGATCCTTCCCTCTTGTGTAGCTATAGCTACACTTCCTCAATCTAGAGCTGCTTGAGTAATATATGAGGATTTTGAGTAATTGGCCAAGCAACTGAAATGGCCAAAGTGGTAACAAATCCTGTCAAATAGGTCCGATGGAAAATCCGTCAATTCCCATTCTCCAATGAAAATCAGTAAGTCCAGTTATACTCTTTATTCTTTCAATTGGATCAATAATTTATCAAATTGGAAATGGTAATGGACGGAATGTATATATAATGAAAAGGAGTTAGAGTGAACAAATACCTAGAGTATACCATCGAATCAGATCATTCCCTCCTTCTATGGGTGGGAAATAATGGGACTAAGGAACCCCAGACAGCGGCTTTCTGTTCGATCTCCCTTAGGTTCACATTATCACCAGTACCAGTTAAAGGAATGTCTTGTCGGCCCTTTATTTCCATATAAAGAACACGACGAGGGGAAATACCTTCTTGAATTTCCATTTTGATCATCTGAATATCCTTCATAAGAAATCGTGGGAAAATACGACGATTTATTCCGGGAAATCCCCAACGAAAAAGACATACAATTCCTTTTTTTTATCGAACTTATTATAGCCACTACCCACATTGAACAAAATTGTGCACCACAGATAAGAGCTAATGAACAGACCTATAATACCATAAAAACACATTACAATTCCTTGTGGAACAAAGAGTATTTGCTGAGATGACAATAGGGGTATCAGGTTCTCACCAAAATAACTCGAGATCCCGATTAGGAAAAATCCTAGTGAACCCAGAAAGAGGATACAAGCCCAAAAGAAATTACTTCTTTTTCGAGACCCTGTTATAGGTTCTATCTAGAGCCATTTGGATCGACGATTCATAAAAAATTGTATTCAATTCCATCCTATTGAAGTTGAGGGAATAGCCAACTTTTTTATCCTTTGGTTCCCAAACTCTTATGAACTATCTATATAGATAGATAAATTTTTAGTTAAGTCAGCCAAGTTTGTCTTCTTGTCCATTCTTACCATCCATTTCAAATGGGTCCTTCCCTAATTTCTCAATTTTAGAAACAACATTGGATCACTGGAGTATAAATATCTCCTGGAATAGATATCTATACCGTATGAAAAAAGAAAACCGACCACATTAACATATTGACCCATACCTATTTATTGACATATGTGTAGATCCTATCTGTATATGTATATGAATATGAATATGAATAAATATCCATATTCATATATATATAATTTGGATATTTATAATGGCCACTTATCATAACTTCTACTCGTTCCATACCCCGATCCATTAATGCACGAATAACATTTTCTGCTGCAGTCTGGGCAGCAAATGGTGTACCTCTCCTTGTACCTTTGAATCCACAGGCACCAGCAGAAGACCAAGAAATAACTTGTCCCTGTACATCTGTAGCAGTCCCTATGGTATTGTTAAAACTTGCTTGAATGTAAATAACTCCTTTGAGTACTCGATGTTCATTCCTACGTGAACCACTTCTTTTTATAGTTTTTGACATATTAATCATTATGAGTTCAGTTCGAAAAATGCATATCGAAATCTATTTTACCACTAGATCCGTTAATTGATATAGAAGAGGATTACCCCTGTTTTTGCTTATGTCTCGGATTAGAACAAATTATCATAACTCGTTTCCGTCTACGAATTGGTCGACATTTTCCACAAATTCTACGAATAGAAGCATGAATTTTCATATTTGTGACCCTCCAATTTTCTCATATTACATTTTGTTTCCTGAGACAGAGAGTCTGTTTCATCTGTGATTCTTGATCCCTATCGGATGTTCAAAAGGTGATTCAATCGTTTGAAGATTTGTTGCTAAGTCTATATATTATACGTCCTTTGGTTAAATCATAAGCACTTAATTTGAACTTGACCCTATCTCCTGGTAGTATTCGTACGGAATTATGTCGAATCCTACCCGGCACTCCCGCAAAGTCTGGTGACAGTAAACGCAATCACCATGAGTTCAGGAAGGGATATGGTTTTAATGTCTATCCCTTTGTCTCTAGCCTGGCTGTTGCAGAACTCTAGCCGGAGGCTATTGACAGACTGGCCACCTAGCCTAGTCCCGAATAGAGTCAAGTCTTCACCTCTCTTAGGTAAACCGGTCAAGAAATATATGTCTTCCGGCTCGATTTCGAGCTGGTGGCCACCAATGAAGAAGCACTGGTCCTGTATGCTCCATCTGTCAACCAGCCATTGTAAGAAATCCACCTGGGCCCTCTTGCCAGGTATGACCCAAAATTTGTACAAGCCGCATGCCTTCTGTTAACACCCAGGTTGTTCCCTTTGACTCCCAAGGGAATACGGCCGGGGTAACCACTAACCAAGCTTTGGATCACAGGTTTCTAGCCAACCTATAATCAAAGAGGGCTCTCTCTTTGACTGTTTAACTTAGTTCTTGAGAATCTTAGGCTAGATATGAGGTGAGGGTTTGTTTTAAGAGTTTGGTTGGATGATGCCTTTCAGTAGCTAAGGTGATATGTTCAGGCAGTTTTAGACCATTGGGCAATGGAGTCTGCAGTTGCAGGTTGTTTGAATTTGTTGAGTGTGATTATTGAAACAACAGGGCCATTTAAATATTTCATGAGACAAACTTGAAACTATAATGATGAAGTGTGTGTAACCAGTGGAAGGCAATTAAGAAATTTCCACTAAGTTGATGGTGTAAGAGAGAGATATATTGACCAGGAGCAGGTTTGAATTCCTGAAACAATAATCATTGTGAAAGGTATAGTTTGGAAGTGCAACAATTAAGAATTACACTCTTATAACTATAACTGAGGAAAACATACATAACAACTTAGATTGAGCTCAGGGTATTCTATGAATAAATCCTGATACTATCCTTTTTCTTTGCCATTAAACTTGTGAAACACAGAGACATGAATGGATTAAGAAGAGAATAACAAGTATAACAAACAGGTTAAAGAAAAACTTATTGTTTCATGAGGATATGCAGGAATCCTGTAGTATTCAGCAAATCACACCAAAAACGCATCAGACAACACAGAACCTTGGAAATTCCATCATGCTTTTGTATTAATACTCTGAAAATTTACAGCGTAAGAGCTCTGGAAGAGAAAATCAACAACCCCTGCAAGCTTATGTGAGGGGGAATATATACAATTGGTTTCATAAAATATCTGAACCGCTGAGTCACTTGACGAATTGAATACGCTCACCAACTTTACAGAATAGTAGATAAGGAAGTTATTGCTGCTCTAAATACAAAATTAATACTCTTCAATGTTGTCAGAAGTCTTTTTGACCTTTGGAGGCCACTGAGTCGGTTGAGCATTCTGCATAAATGCTGAATGATGTGTCTTTATGGCTTTATCATGCTGTAGCTTTCTCGGCCCTGTCATTTGCAGCTGTCAGTATTGCTTTAGTGGCCGAATCTTTCTGCTGAGTTGGCTCAGTCCACTCTTCTCCATACATACTGAATGCATCAAATTTTCCTGTACATGATAACTTATGTTTTTTAATGAAAAAACTTGATGAGAGGCTCTTGTTCACAGTATCAACTGTATCATTTTGGTCCACCATTCCTGTGTGGGAAATTGATGTCTCAAAATTGCATCTAAGGTTTCATCTGCCTCTGTATATTTGTAGAAGTTTGGAGGCACTTCAAACAAATGTTTGATCTCATTCATAATGAAAAATAAGTTCTCTACTATGTTATAGAGACTTTGCCCAGATGTTGGCCCTGTTTCTTCTGAGGTACTTTGTCTTACAGTGATCTGATTGGTAGAAAATGCATTGACCCTTTTAGCATAGTTCTCATGTGAAAGTAGTCTCCCTGCGCTGTTCAGTAAGCCAGGAAGACCTCTGCTTTGTGATGCTGCAAACTTGTCCATGAATTTGTTTACTTCTGTCTGCATGTCCTGGCTTATTCTTTCCAGTGTTTGTACCAGGCTTCTCAATGTAAGGACCCTCTTTATCAGCAGGATGGTTTCAGTTCTACTGGGGATCCCCATTGCTGCCAGCTGAGGACCTGTGCGGTTATTTAGCACGTTGATCATTCTATTGGCTATCTCAGGCATATTGCCTAGAGATGCCCTTGCCCTTTGGACTTCCCTGTGTGCCTTGGCTATGAGCTCCATTTGCTCATGAATGGTCTCTATATACTGCCACTGATCTGTGATTGATTGGCCAATGTTGGCCCATAAAACTGTCTTGAGCTCAGCCACCACTTTGTCAAGGGTGAGCTCTTTCTCCAGCTCCTTTATCTTCTCTTTGAGAGCCTTCACTTCTCTTCCCTTTTCAGCTATGCTTTGCTTTGACTTGTCATATTTTTCATTCAGCTTAGCTAAATTCTCCCTGGCTTCATTTAACTCTGCCATTTGGGCTTCTAAGGCCTGAATTTCATTCTTCAGCTTCTGCATATCAAGGCTTGGAGCCTGCTTTGTTGTTGGTGTTGGTGCTGATGTAGATGGCGCTGTTTGAGCTGTCTGCTCTGTAGGAGGAGCAGTAGTTTGAGGAGATTCCTCAAGGTTGATTATTTGTGGAGGGGGCTGTGATGTTTGGCCTCCTTCCTTCTGTTGCAGGGCTGCCTGCAGCGCAGCCTCTGACTCTCCCAATTTCTCCTGTGTCTGGATCAGCTGTTTGTATAATGATACTAGCATAGCTGCTGCATCTTGGTCATGCCTTAGCTGGGCAACCTCTTCTGTCTGAGGATGAAGAGTTGCTGGGATCTTGATCATTTTTCTTAATGCTGCCATGTCTGCATCTCTTAATTTCAACAGCGCTTGTATAGCCTTGGTGTCCTTGGGATCATGCCCAAGCTCTATGATGATATCCTCCAACACTTTGATTCGGTTGTCTTTTGCCTGGGAGGATGCTTTCTCCAACTCAAGTTGGGCAGCTGTGTTGTTCAGGCTATTTTCCAGCCTATAATTTACCAATGTTTTGTCTGCAAGGGTAGCATATACCATCTCACCCGTTTGCTTGTGCAATTCAATCTGATCCATAGGGTGGATGTCTTTTGCAAGGACCTCAAGGTTGGTCCTTATGTAGTCTGCAGCTGACTGTGGCTACAGCATGGTTGGCATGAAGTGGCTCATTATTATTTTGCCCTATTGCACATCGTATGCAGACATCAACCTCTGCTGGTTTGTAGGAGCCATTTTTAATAAGTGGTTGTACAGCTGGATCCTTATTGGCTCATTCCTCTTTTTGATATCAATAAACTGTTGTTTGATGCCTGTTTGAGCTCCCCTTTGGTGGCTTGAGGAGTTGACTTCTCCTCCAACTGTCCTTTCCTGTTCCTGCTGAAAGGAACTTGCAGATGCTTCCATGCTTGGTGGGCCCATGCCCAAAGATTGCCCCATAGGCATTTCTTCTTCTGAAAGGGGATTTAGCCTCTGTCTTTTCTCCCCTTGAGTTGTGGATGTGGTGAGGGGAGTCTCCTGCTTTCTATCCCTCTTCCGATTTCTATCTTCATTTTGTGGGTTTTGGAGGACCGAGGCCTCCACTATCGTTTCCTGCCTAGGAGGCACAGTTTCTTGTGCATGCTACCCAGTGGATATTGGGGCTTCAGTTGTTTGTTCTTGCTGCACTGGCTGCTCCTGTTTTTGTTGTTCTTCTTGTTGTTGTGCTTCTTCATGAGGTGGCTGTTCTGGCTCCATCTGTTTCTCTTTGCCTTTGCTGGAAGCCTGATAAGTAGCTTTGGCTGCTTGCTGATGTGCTGTAGAAGATGAGGCAGCTGCTCCAAGTTGCCTTTGATATGAAGAGGAAACCTGTCCACAAGTTTCCAAGTCAGCCGCTTTTTCAATATTCTTTGCCTCTCTTTGAATCATTTTCTCTCTAGTAATTGCCTCTTCTACGGTGCCCTCTTTCCAACTTAGTAGATTGGCATATTTCTCAATATGAGGCAATCTAATGTGAGCATAGCCACCCAATTTATGTTTTACCTTCCTAAGAGAAATGAAATGATTAGGGTCATAAGGTACCCAGCGAAAACTAGTTTCCAATCGGAGGGCCTCTAGCATGCCATCTGCTTCCTTCCATCCCTCCTCCCTTATGTTGTAAAGAAATGGGCCTAGCTGGTTCCTGACCTTCAATTGCACCTTCTTGTTTTTACTATGGAAATGGATTTGGTCTGCATTTCCAAATTGCCTGAAATACTCCAAGGCAAAGAGTCTCATAGGGACATACCTTGGCAGTCTATAAGGGTCCAACTCATAGCCATATATTCTGATTATTGTGTGGTGTTGGTAAAAGTACCAGTCACCAATGCTGTAGGCCTTTGAGAGATGGAGAATTCTTTGCATTTCATCGGTCAATCTTGGAGGAGGAACACCATATAACAAGGTCAAAGCTGGATGAATGAAAAGGTCTATGAATTCACAGTATGTGTATGGTGAGCAAGAGGTGTGATGAAAAACTGAAGTCGAAAACACAACTGACCTTGGATTTCCCTGGGCATCAAGTTTCTTGAGAGGAATAGGGAAACTGTTAGGTTGATAAAATAAGAACAGATGATATATGTATGAGGTGTATCTAAACACCTTCTCCCTTTCTAGATTCATCAGTTGCTCATGAATCTTGTTTGCAATGTATTCAGCATAGTCATAGTGCACAGCAGGAGGCTTCCCAGGAGAAAATATGGACAGCATGGCCATAATGGTGTCATCAACATCCTCAACTCCCTTGTAGCCCAGGACATAGCTGATCAAATCTACAAGCATTTTGCCCAAGTCATTGAGATATGGATTTCTAATAGGAGGCGTTCTCACAGTTTCAGAGCTTGGCTGTATGAATAACTAATTAATTTTGATGATCTGGGCACTGGACAGGTTGCCCCCCTTCTTTAATAAGTCCAACATGGAGAGAGGAGTCAATGGTCTTGCAGTGTGAAAGTGCAGCATCTCATTTATGGCCTCAGGGGTGATATGGAACAAGACTGAGCCTGTGGGACTGAGAACAACTCTCTGACATGGATCATAGCATTCACAGCATCTATGGATCAAGTCTGGAAGGGAATTGACTTGAGGAAGGTTAAAAATGGGCAAATTGGAGTCCCAAATCCCTAATATATCAGCTCCACTAAGGTGTTGAGCCTTTAACTCATTCAGCATATGGATGTTAAATTTGGAATTTATTGGAAATGAATCTATCATCTGATAATCTTTATCACCTAGAGCCTTCCATTCTAACTCTCTCTGTGGGGCATTCAGAGGTGCTATATTTAATGCTATTGGTGTTTCCATGGCTAATTAGGACTCTGATTTGTACGTGAACTGGTGTCACTGAACAGAGCAACACAGAGGGGTATCTCTGGAACAGAGAGGCGAATTGCAAAGGAATAGAGGGTAACTGGTAGTGACAGCAATTGAAATACTGCACAGAGGACTGATAGAACAAATTCCAGGCCTAGTAAACTCTCTCCACGGCGAATAAGTGAAGCTCGGGTCTTTAAGTTCACGGATGCGCGAACTAACTGTGAATTTAGTTAAATTTGGCTAAACGCAGGTTTTGCAGAGGAATTTCGACACAACAATTGAAAATAGGCATTGGTTACTGGGATTTGCTAGTAGGTACAGTGTTCTTCACTCGTTTTAAGCTATCTTTGGAGAATTATGGACAAAACAAGGCGCAGAGGGAATGATTTGGATAAATACCTTGTGTATTGCCGGCAATGGTTACATATGCAGGTAGATTGGATGTGCCCACGGTCTTTGTAGCGATTTCTGCAGGTTGGCGACAGAATGGTCGTAAAATGCATGCAAAGCAAAGTAATAGCTGTTTTGGCAAAAGTGACAAAAACACGGTTTTTTGGCGAAAATATGGACTTTTTTGGAATATTGGCGCTTTTTTTGGATGACATCAGCATGATGTCATCAGGTGGGGCCAGGGTCGGGTGATGTCATCGAGTGATGTGGCGGCCTGTGAGTGGTCCACGGGGACTGGTGAGGTGGCGGACAGGTCGGAGCATTGTCGGACGGGGGCACTGATGCGGCGGCGATGTGGCATGATGTGTGCATGACATGGCGGTGATGAGGACGTGACGTGTTCACGACTGGTCAGTGGTAAATGGTAGGTGGTAAATGGTTTTCTCGAACCGCTTCGGATATGGAAGTAGTATTGTCAGAGGGCGACTCGAGAAAATATGGGGGTGACGTGTGGCAGAGGCCTGACGTCACCCTCTGACAGTTTCTCGGGAGGTAAGTTACGGTCGTCGGGGCCGACCCGATATGGATATGGGCCATCGGATGGGAAGGCCCAGATCCGACGGTCGACGGGTCATCAAGTTGTCAGGGCGATACGGCAGCGGGCGGGAGAATAAAATAATGTTTTTTGTGAAATGCGCGCCCGGCGGAAACTTTAGAAAAGTGGGTTTTCAAGCTGTGTTATGGGCAAAATGTATTATGCGCGGGTTTATTAACAAAGTCGGATTAAGGTTATTAATCCAAGCGGATCTTGGATTAATCCCAGGATTAATGTATGAGCGCTCTTTGGGTCGCGCTCTAATGTTTTAGCTCTTAAACCATTTAAAACCAAACTTAGAGCTATAATGCTCGGGGAAGGGGATACATAGGTATTTCGGGGTTTTTTGCATAATTTACATAGTAATAGGGGGAATAGGGGGTATAGGGAGTTAAATAGTAGAAGTTAGGGGTTAATATGAGTGGAAGAGGTGGATGAGGAGGGGAAACACTAAGTTTTATATGGAATCAACTTAGTTTAGGAAGTAGATCAAAATGAAAAGAATTTTACACAAGAAATGTGGCTTTCAAAGAAACAAGAACCGCCATAAGACGTTGACTTTCTTTCATGAACATGGCTGGTAATGGGATGTTAACAATGAATGTGAGGGGGGGAAATCAGGAAGTTAGACATGCTCCTTTGTATTGCTGCAAGATGATGGAGAAGAGGACCTTCTCTATCCACTGATGTTTCCTTTATGTTGGACCAGCAAAAATGAAAGGAATGAGGTTTCTGCAACCCCATCTACCTACCCACCTACTGCCTAGCATTTTTTGTTACTCCAAGGAGGGTGCAGTTAGACTTGCAGACCCTCATGTGCCTTTTCTTTTCCTTTGGCTTTTCTTTTGATTATTCTATCTAGGACTAGCCTTATTACTTCCAAGGCCCCAGATTAAGCAGTTGGGAACCTTAATTCTCTACCTAACTACTGGTCTTCCAAGATTAAACAGTTTGGATAGACTTCTTTCTCTATTCTACAACGGAAAATTGAAACATGGCATGATCCAGATTAGGCTGTTGGACCATCCATCCAAAATTGAGTCAACATCAAGCTATGTACACATATCACCTTCTCTTGAAAATATGGGATCTTTGCATCACCAAAGCAGAGCATATTTGGAACTTTCTTTGCCAATCATGAAATATGAAACCTATTGGTATAGGTATGTAACAGTGACTCCACATGGGGATGGTTTTTCCATTTGAAAGACCAAGAACAACAGGTCAGAATGCCTTGGCCCTTGACTTCTTTTACCAAAACTTGGAGTTTTCCTTCTTGAAATCTCAAAATTGTGCTCTTCCCATCTTGGTAGATCTCTGAACTTATTCACCTTTTGCTGATAACTTACAAGACTTGGGAAGCTGCATTTCCTACATGCTAACAGAAAATAGTATATACACCTGAGTATGTACAAGGGAGGATTCAGTTACAGACATGGATAGTAGTCAAAATAGTGCTTCAACATCCTGCCATTCACAGGACCTTCATCCAAATCAGCTTCATCAAGACTTTTAAGGAAGTAAGTATTGTTTCCTTGTACTGCTTGAATAGCAAATGGTCCTCTCCAAAGGGAATCAAATTTTCCATGTTTTCCTTTATCTTCCCTTCTTGAATCCCACTTGAGGACTTTGTCACCAATGTTGAAATCTTCAGCCTTAGTCCTTCTATCAAAAGCTTTCTTTAACTTTTCTTGTAAAACTTGAACTCTGCTATAAACTTGGTCTCTAGTTTGTTGCAAACATATTATTTGATTGATCCTTCTTTGCATGTCATTGGGCTCAGCTTGACTTTCTTGAAGTAGTTTCATAATAGGAACCCCTAGTGATGAAGGAAATTTGGCTTCTAATCCATAGACTAACTCATATGGGCTGACCCCAATTGATCTCTTGGTTGTTAGTCTATCTGCCCATAAGGCATTGACCAGCTTCTTATGCCAATTCTTCTTATTTTCTTCCAACACCTTCTTTATGATGTTTACAAGGCTTTTGTTTGATGATTCAGCTAGGCCATTTCCTTGGGGATAGTATGCAGTAGAATGGCCCAAGGTAATATGAAATTTTTGGCAGAAGTTCACCATCTTCTTGGTTCTAAAAGCAGTAGCATTGTCTGTTATGATCTTATCAGGACAACCAAATCTAGACAATATGTTATTCTCCAAAAACTGAATGATTGTTGAATCATTTGCCTGTCTACATGGGCTGGCCTCAATCCATTTGGTGAAGTAGTCTGTGGCTGTGAGGATCCATCTATGTTGGCCTGAAGATGAGGGATGAATTTCCCCGATGAAATCCAAGCCCCATTGCTGAAAAGGTCTCTCTGTTGCAATAGGCCTCAAAGGAAGTGGCAGTAACTTTCTCTTTCCCTCAAATATTTGACACTTATGGCATGAGGTAGTGAAATTTTTAACATCAGAGAACAAAGTGGGCCAATAGTAACTAGCCCTCAGTATTTTATCCATAGTGGACTTCCAATACAGGTGTCCACCACAGTCACCTGCATGGAGTTCTTTCATGACATTGTTAGTCTCATTCTCAATTAAGCAGTTTAACAATATACCCTCATGGTTTTTCCAAATAAAATTGCCATCCATGACATAAAATCTTGAAGCTTTCATTTTTAGGAACCTACATTTTGTTCTGGACAATCCTGGGGGAGCACATAGGTTTTGCAATACATAACAGATATCATAATACCACAGAGATTGTTCAAAGGCCACATTGATCTTTGGAGTCGCCAGCTCCGGTTCACTGTCCAGTTGGTTGATGTCCAAGGCTTGGAAATTTGTTTCAGACATTAATTTGGCCAAACCTTTCCCTTTTATCAGTTTTGTAGGTTTTATTTCAATGTCAAATTCTAAAATGTTGGCAATCCATTTTCCTCTTCTGCCCTCTAAGTTCTCTTGAGTAAGTATGTCTTTCACAATGGGACTTGGTACATAAGCTATAACATGGGAGTATAGGATGTAAATCCTAAAGTCTTTAATGGCTTTGACCAAAGCATAAGATGCTTTTCCATGATCTGATATTTCAGAGGTGCATCTCTGAGGGCTCTACTAAAGAAAGCAATAGGTCTCTCATTTCCTTGATCATCTTTCTGTAATAAGACAGCAGCAATAGTATGCTGGGAGGCAAAAGAGAAAATGATAAACTCTTTGTCAAATTTAGGATCTGTTAAGACTGGAGTTTGGGTAAGGGCCAATTTTATTCCTTCAAAAGCTTGATTTGCTTCTACTGTCCATTTTACTTTTGAATCCTTTTTTAGCATGTTATTTAGTAATCTGCTCAATTCTGCCAAATTTGGGATAAATCTCCTTAGGAAGTTGATCTTCCCCAAGAATGCTTGCAATTCTTTGATGTTTCTTGGGTGGGGCATTAGCAAGATGGCTTGTATTCTGTCTGGGTCAATCCTAATGCCATCCTTTGAAATAATATGACCCAATAACTTGCCTTCTTCCAAACCAAACAGGGATTTCTTGGGATTTAAGGAAATTCCATATTTCCTACAAGTTATGAATATTTGCCTTAGATGTTTCAAATGTTCTTAGTCAGATTTTGAGAAAGGTGTGAGGTCATCTAAGTAGATGACAAGGAAATCATGAATTTCTTTGGCAAACACAATATCCATTGCTCTTTGAAAGGTAGCTCCTGCATTTTTCAACCCAAAAGGCATTTTGACATATTTGAAGGTTCCCCATGGGGTTGTGAATGATGTTTTGTCCTGATCATCAGGGTGAACTAGGATCTGGTTGAAACCTGAGAATCCATCAAGTAAAGAAATTCTTGAAGCCCCTACCACTCTTTGGAGAATGTGATCCATCTTAGGTAAGGGATAATTATCCTTGAGGGATACTTGGTTTAAATTCCTTAGATCAACACAAAGCCTTATCTCACCAGTTTTCTTTCTTGTGGGCACCAAATTTGAAATCCAGTTTGAAAACCTGATTGGTGCTATAATACCAACTTTAAACATTTTTTGTACCTCTTTTTCAATTGAAGGGAGAAGCATAGGATTTATCCTTCTTAGTTTCTTCTTGAATGGCTTTTGATTAGGCTTGAGAGGGATTGTGTGTTGGATAACAGAGGTGCCATAGGATTTTAAATCCTCATAACTCCATGCAAAGACATCTTGAAACTCTTTGAAGAGGTCAAATGTATTTAGGTTTTTGATCAGGAGGTAAGGATGCAGACAATTTAATTATCTTGGGTTTTTCAATAGTTCCAATGTTGCACTCTTCAATGGCAGCATTAAGAGGCTACAATTTTGGTTTTCTAGGTATATCATTTGAGTCAAAAATGTCTTCCAATGGAGTTAGACCTGTTGGTAGAAAGTTATCCTTCAGCTCTATGATTTCAGCCTCTGTACCAGCTGCTTCTTCACAACTGATTCGTTGAATTTCTTGTATATTATCTTTGTTAAAAATTGTTGGATGTAGCATTTGGTTAGCTGTTTTGAGTGAGATATTTGTTTGGTGTTGTTCACCTAGTATTTGTGAATCACTTACAGCCTCAGTATCAGTGTTTAGTCCTGAAAATTCTTGCTGCAAAGTCAAGAAATTGTTTATTTGTGTATCATCCTCAAACACTTGCCAATCCTTGACATTGTTTGGGACAGAAGGTCTGTGTTTTATCTCGGCTGTAAAACAATGCTTGGGTTCAAAAGGTAGTTTACAGGTACTTGCAAATGTGGCCAAACTATGAGCATGAATATTATGGGTTCTAGAAATTTTGGTAATTTGAAATTCAGTGAAGGAATTTAGTAGTTTCGCAGCAGCAAACCTATAAGATCTCAACCTTTTGTCATTAGTGACAAAATTCCCCTTTACTTGTTGGATAATTAGGTCTGAATCTCCCATGATTGAAACTTTTGTGGCTTGTAAGGATTTTACTAGTTTGAGGCCTAGTAAAAGAGCTTCATACTCTGCCATATTGTTAGTGCACCTGAAGTTTAGCCTATAAGCTCGGCCCTCTGCATTATTGCTTGGTTCATTATGTATCCACACTCCAGCTCCTGCCCCTAATTTGTTGAATGACCCATCAAACTCAAGGAACCATAAGATCTCTTGTTTTAAGGGATTTTCCACATTCTTCCTATAATTTGGGATTATAAGTTGGAGTTCTTGTTTGTCATCTGGTTTATCTTTTAGGAGTGACTCATCATTTGGTCTCTCAATTTGGATCTCTTGGGGAGTCGGTTGCTTACTCTCATGCATGTTTTGTTCAAGTGTGACTGATTTATTATCACTTTCAGGACTTGTATCATCATTGAACAGAATAAAGGAATCCATATCTGAATGGACTGCATAAATAGGGAAATTTTGAGGCTTTTCTTCACTGTTCACCATGTATTTCATAAGTGACTCTCTATATAGCCTCTTGGGTTGACCAAAGACTGAGATGGTGGCATATGACATGTCTAATTGCAGGGAACCTTGAATTTTAGCCCCCCATGATCTTGATAACAACATTCCATATTTGGGTGGGATATCAGCAACTACAACATCCATTAAGATTGTTTTGTTTGGATACTTGACAAGGGATACACATAGATCTTTTATCAAACCTAAACACTTAACTTGGCTGGAGTCAAATGAAAATAGGTCCTTATAGGGTCTTGTAATGTCTAAGTTGAGTCTCTCCATCACTGATTTAGGAATAAGGTTATGAGAAGCACCTGAATCAAACATTGCATAATGTAGTATTTTATCATGCACATGCAAGCTGACATAGAAAGGTAAGATCCCTGTAACTGCTGTCTTTCCATCGACCTCTGGACCGAAAAGTAGTTCTGGGGTGTCATCCAACACATTGACATCATCTTTATTGTGGGTAAGTTGAAGGGACTTTTTGATTTGTTGTTTGTAAATGTCATGCTTGGCTAGCTCTGAAAGAGGAATGGCTATCTTCAATTTTCCAATTTCAGCTTCTAAGTCAAAGGGTTTTTCAGATTGGACCTTGGTATTGTGGTTGACAACCCTTTCTTTGTTGTTCAAATTTTCTTCTTGGTTTTCACTCTGATCTTGAGGCTTGTCCTTTCTACTCATCTTCTGGGAAGTAATGCTTGGATTAGGCTGTAAGGGTGATGTAGCCATTGCTTGTTGATTTGGGGAAGATGTTTCAGTTATTTCTTCAACTGTTACTTCCTTTGTAATTGAATCAGTTTTGTCAATTGGCTCTGTGACAATGGTTTTCTTAGGCAATAGATTGTCCTTTGTTTTCTCAGGCTGTGTCACATTTATAGTTCTGCTCCTTAGCTTGTATTGTTTATGAACTTCATAAACAGCTGTGTCATAGCCTTGTTTAAAGTCGAATGACTCACCTGACTTGGTTTGAAACTGTTTAATATCATCATCCTTATGATCTTCTTGACTTAGGAAAACTTGTTGATCATCATTCAGGCCCATTAGGTTAATGTGGGTGTCATCTATTTGTTCATTAGAAGTGGATGCTTCTGTATAATTTTCTTGGAACGGAGGTCTAATCTCTGGTTCAGAATTAGCTTTACCAACATTAGGATTTTGGTTTCTTCTGAAATTGGGATTCCTAATAGGATTATTCTGTGGTGCTTCCCATGATGACTTCCTCTCAACTGATTCTACTCTGTCACCTAATCTCTGCAAACCAGTGATTATTGCGTCCAATTTTTGATCCCAGCCTGAAGGCTCTTCTTTAAAGGTAGTCTTTCTCTCAGTTCTTGTCCTATTTCTCTTGGCTATCAGGTTAGCTTCTACAATTATTGCTATATCTTGCATTTCAGCTAAAGTTCTGGGAGCCCTTTCCCTTAATTGATATGCCATATCTGAATCAAACCCATCAGGAAAGGTATATAAGGCTAGATCCGGTGGGGGTCTAAGATTTTGGGGAATAGCATTATAGACATTGTTAAACCAGGCACAGTAGTCTAGGACAGTTTCTTGGGGACCTCTTTTGATAGTATTGTATTCAAATAATATATGGAGTGGGTCTTTCTTCTTCTCCCATCTGTTTATAAATGTTTGATAGAGGGCTTCAGGGTCAACTATTGAATTTGGTGCAAGTGACCTAAACCATGTTCTTACATCCCCCGTTAAGCTTTGCACAAAAATTTTCATCCTAACCCCATCATCATCTATTTCGTAGTTTTCAAAGTAGTCCTGCATTTTCTTAGTATGTTGAAGGGCTAGATATGAGCCAGTACCATCAAAGTATGAGATCTTGCTTTGGTACTCTTGAGGCATAGGAGCTGGATTGGCTGGTAACTGCAGTGGGGCATATCTGTTGGCCATGTTTGGTGGGACAATAGGGAAAGCAGGGATGAATGGGACAAGTGGAGGAAATGGGATGAAAGGGGTGTGTGCAGTTGATGGAGTGGTTGAAAGGATACCTTGTGAAGTGGATGAGGAACTAGGAGATTGTGGGCCAGTTGTATGAGGATGTAGAGAAGCCTTAGCAGGGGTTGGAATGTCAGTTTGGAGACCTGCTTCCGAACTTGAATCTGATAAAGTGCCTTCTGATTTGTGTCTCTTGAGGACTCTTGCAATCAAGTTTGGATTTTGAAACTCGAGTGCTGGATCAGGATCTGGGTTTGATCTTGTATAACGAGTTTTCTTCTTGGGAGCCAGCTTCTATAACTTTCTTTGTGAGAATTTCTAAGGAGGTAGTGATTTTTGACAAGGACTGGTCAGTTATAGCACAGCTATATGAGAATTAATACTGAATAAAGATTGACTGAGGCAGCTTTTATATACTCCTGCAAATGCAAAGCAGAGGCAGTTTCTAAGGCTATTTGGCTGTCACTCAGGCTTTATCTACAGCATTAAGAATCAGATAGGAGGTTGCAAAGTTTATCCAGGTCCCCAGTGGAGTCGCCATTTATGTTAACACCCAGGTTGTTCCCTTTGACTCCCAAGGGAATACAGCTGGGGTAACCACTAACCAAGCTTTGGATCACAGGTTTCTAGCCAACCTGTAATCAGAGAGGGCTCTCTCTTTGACTGTTTAACTTTGTTCTTGAGAATCTTAGGCTAGATATGAGGTGAGGGTTTGTTTTAAGAGTTTGGTTGAATGATGTCTTTCAGTAGCTAAGGTGATATGTTCAGGCAGTTTTAGACCATTGGGCAATGGAGTCTGCAGTTGCAGGTTGTTTGAATTTGTTGAGTGTGATTATTGAAACAACAGGGCCATTTAAATATTTCATGAGACAAACTTGAAACTATAATGATGAAGTGTGTGTAACCAGTGGAAGGCAATTAAGAAATTTCCACTAAGTTGATGGTGTGAGAGAGAGATATATTGACCAGGAGCAGGTTTGAATTCCTGAACAATAATCACTGTGAAAGGTATAGTTTGGAAGTGCAGCAATTAAGAATTACACTCTTATAACTATAACTGAGGAAAACATACATAACAACTTAGATTGAGCTTAGGGTATTCTATGAATAAATCTTGATACTATCCTTTTTCTTTGCCATTAAACTTGTGAAACACAGAGACATGAATGGATTAAGAAGAGAATAACAAGCATAGCAAACAGGTTAAAGAAAAACTTATTGTTTCATGAGGATACGCAGGAATCCTGTAGTATTCAGCAAATCACACCAAAAACGCATCAGACAACACAGAACTTTGGAAATTCCATCATGCTTTTGTATTAATACTCTGAAAATTTACAGCGTAAGAGCTATGGAAGAGAAAATCAACAACCCCTGCAAGCTTATGCGAGGGGGAATATATACAATCGGTTTCATAAAATATCTGAACCACTGAGTCACTTGATGAATTGAATACGCTCACCAACTTTACAGAATAGCAGATAAGGAAGTTATTGCTGCTCTAAATACAAAATTAATACTCTTCAATGTTGTCAGAAGTCTTTTTGACCTTTGGAGGCCACTGAGTCGGTTGAGCGTTCTGCATAAATGCTGAATGATGTGTCTTTATGGCTTTGTCATGCTGTAGCTTTCTCGGCCCTGTCATTTGCAGCTGTCAGTATTGCTTTAGTGGCCGAATCTTTCTGCTGAGTTGGCTCAGTCCACTCTTCTCCATACATACTGAATGCATCAAATTTTCCTGTACATGATAACTTATGTTTTTTGATGAAAAAACTTGATGAGAGGCTCTTGTTCACAGTATCAACTGTATCATTTTGGTCCACCATTCCTGTGTGGGCAATTGATGTCTCAAAATTGCATCTAGGGTTTCATCTGCCTCTGTATATTTGTAGAAGTTTGGAGGCACTTCAAACAAATGTTTGATCTCATTCATAATGAAAAATAAGTTCTCTACTCTGTTATAGAGACTTTGCCCAGATGCTGGCCCTGTTTCTTCTGAGGTACTTGGTCTTACAGTGATCTGATTGGTAGAAAATGTATTGACCCTTTTAGCATAGTTCTCATGTGAAAGTAGTCTCCCTGCGCTGTTCAGTAAGCCAGGAAGACCTCTGCTTTGTAATGCTGCAAACTTGTCCATGAATTTGTTTACTTCTGTCTGCATGTCCTGGCTTCTTCTTTCCAGTGTTTGTACCAAGCTTCTCAATGTAAGGACCCTCTTTATCAGCAGGATGGTTTCAGTTCTACTGGGGATACCCATTGCTACCAACTGAGGACCTGTGCGTTATTTAGCACGTTGATCATTCTATTGGCTATCTCAGGCATATTGCCTAGAGATGCCCTTGCCCTTTGGACTTCCCTGTGTGCCTTGGCTATGAGCTCCATTTGCTCATGAATGGTCTCTATATACTGCCACTGATCTGTGATTGATTGGCCAATGTTGGCCCATAAAACTGTCTTGAGCTCAGCCACCACTTTGTCAAGGGTGAGCTCTTTCTCCAGCTCCTTTATCTTCTCTTTGAGAGCCTTCACTTCTCTTCCCTTTTCAGCTATGCTTTGCTTTGACTTGTCATATTTTTCTTTCAGCTTAGCTAAATTCTCATTGGCTTCATTTAACTCTGCCATTTGGGCTTCTAAGGCCTGAATTTCATTCTTCAGCTTTTGCATATCAAGGCTTGGAGCCTGCTCTGTTGTTGGTGCTGGTGCTGATGTAGATGGCGCTGTTTGAGCTGTCTGCTCTGTAGGAGGAGCAGTAGTTTGAGGAGATTCCTCAAGGTTGATTATTTGTGGAGGGGGCTGTGATGTTTGGCCTCCTTCCTTCTGTTGCAGGGCTGCCTGCAGCGCAGCCTCTGACTCTCCCAATTTCTCCTGTGTCTGGATCAGTTGTTTGTATAATGATACCAGCATAGCTGCTGCATCTTGGTCATGCCTTAGCTGGGCAACCTCTTCTGTCTGAGGATGAAGAGTTGCTGGGATCTTGATCATTTTTCTTAATGCTGCCATGTCTGCATCTCTTAATTTCAACAGTGCTTGTATAGCCTTGGTGTCCTTGGGATCATGCCCAAGCTCTATGATGATATCCTCCAACGCTTTGATTCGGTTGTCTTTTGCCTGGGAGGATGCTTTCTCCAACTCAAGTTGGGCAGCTGTGTTGTTCAGGCTATTTTCCAGCCTATAATTTACCAATGTTTTGTCTGCAAGGGTAGCATATACCATCTCACCCGTTTGCTTGTGCAATTCAATCTGATCCATAGGGTGGATGTCTTTTGCAAGGACCTCAAGGTTGGTCCTTATGTAGTCTGCAGCTGACTGTGGCTGCAGCATGGTTGGCATGAAGTGGCTCATTATTATTTTGCCCTGTTGCACATCGTATGCAGACATCAACCTCTGCTGGTTTGTAGGAGCCATTTTTAATAAGTGGTTGTACAACTGTATCCTTATTGGCTCATTCCTCTTTTTGATATCAATAAACTGTTGTTTGATGCCTGTTTCAGCTCCCCTTTGGTGGCTTGAGGAGCTGACTTCTCCTCCAACTGTCCTTTCTTGTTCCTGCTGAAAGGAACTTGCAGATGCTTCCATGCTTGGTGGGCCCATGCCCAAAGATTGCCCCATAGGCATTTCTTCTTCTGAAAGGGGATTTAGCCTCTGTCTTTTCTCCCCTTGAGTTGTGGATGTGGTGAGGGGAGTCTCCTGCTCTCTATCCCTCTTCCGATTTCTGTCTTCATTTTGTGGGGTTTGGAGGACCGAGGCCTCCACTGTCGTTTCCTGCCTAGGAGGCACAGTTTCTTGTGCATGCTGCCCAGTGGATATTGGGGCTTCAGTTGTTTGTTCTTGCTGCATCGGCTGCTCCTGTTTTTGTTGTTCTTCTTGTTGCTGTGCTTCTTCATGAGGTGGCTGTTCTGGCTCCATCTGTTTCTCTTTGCCTTTGCTGGAAGCCTGATAAGTAGCTTTGGCTGCTTGCTGATGTGCTGTAGAAGATGAGGCAGCTGCTCCAAGTTGCCTTTGATATGAAGAGGAAACTTGTCCACAAGTTTCCAAGTCAGCCTCTTTTTCAATATTCTTTGCCTCTCTTTGAATCATTTTCTCTCTAGTAATTGCCTCTTCTACGGTGCCCTCTTTCCAACTTAGTAGATTGGCATATTTCTCAATATGAGGCAATCTAATGTGAGCATAGGCACCCAATTTATTATTTACCCTCCTGAGAGAAATGAAATGATTAGGGTCATAAGGTACCCAGTGAAAACTGGTTTCCAATCGGAGGGCCTCTAGCATGCCATCTGCTTCCTTCCATCCCTCCTCCCTTATGTTGTAAAGAAATGGGCCTAGCTGGTTCCTGACCTTCAATTGCACCTTCTTGTTTTTACTATGGAAATGGATTTGGTCTGCATTTCCAAATTGCCTGAAATACTCCAAGGCAAAGAGTCTCATAGGGACATACCTTGGCAGTCTATAAGGGTCCAACTCACAGCCATATATTCTGATTACTGTGTGGTGTTGGTAAAAGTACCAGTCACCAATGCTGTAGGCCTTTGAGAGATGGAGAATTCTTTGCATTTCATCGGTCAATCTTGGAGGAGGAACACCATATAACAAGGTCAAAGCTGGATGAATGAAAAGGTCTATGAATTCACAGTATGTGTATGGTGAGCAAGAGGTGTGATGAAAAACTGAAGTCCAAAACACAACTGACCTTGGATTTCCCTGGGCATCAAGTTTCTTGAGAGGAATAGGGAAACTGTCAGGTTGATAAAATAAGAACAGATGATATATGTATGAGGTGTATCTAAACACCTTCTCCCTTTCTAGATTCATCAGTTGCTCATGAATCTTGTTTGCAATGTATTCAGCATAGTCATAGTGCACAGCAGGAGGCTTCCCAGGAGAAAATATGGACAGCATGGCCATAATGGTGTCATCAACATCCTCAACTCCCTTGTAGCCCAGGACATAGCTGATCAAATCTACAAGCATTTTGCCCAAGTCATTGAGATATGGATTTCTAATAGGAGGCGTTCTCACAGTTTCAGAGCTTGGCTGTATGAATAACTGATTAATTTTGATGATCTGGGCACTGGACAGGTTGCCCCCGTTCTTTAATAAGTCCAACATGGAGAGAGGAGTCAATGGTCTTGCAGTGTGAAAGTACAGCATCTCATTTATGGCCTCAGGGGTGATATGGAACCAGACTGAGCCTGTGGGACTGAGAACAACTCTCTGACATGGATCATAGCATTCACAGCATCTATGGATCAAGTCTGGAAGGGAATTGACTTGAGGAAGGTTAAAAATGGGCAAATTGGAGTCCCAAATCCCTAATATATCAGCTCCACTAAGGTGTTGAGCCTTTAACTCATTCAGCATATGGATGTTAAATTTGGAATTTATTGGAAATGAATCTATCATCTGATAATCTTTATCACCTAGAGCCTTCCATTCTAACTCTCTCTGTGGGGCATTCAGAGGTGCTATATTTAATGCTATTGGTGTTTCCATGGCTAATTAGGACTCTGATTTGTACGTGAACTGGTGTCACTGAACAGAGCAACACAGAGGGGTATCTCTGGAACAGAGAGGCGAATTGCAAAGGAACAGAGGGTAACTGGTAGTGACAGCAATTGAAATACTGCACAGAGGACTGATAGAACAAATTCCAGGCCTAGTAAACTCTCTCCACGGTGAATAAGTGAAGCTCGGGTCTTTAAGTTCACGGATGCGCGAACTAACTGTGAATTTAGGTAAATTTGGCTAAATGCAGGTTTTGCAGAGGAATTTCGACACAACAATTGAAAATAGGCACTAGTTACTGGGATTTGCTGGTAGGTACAGTGTTCTTCACTCGTTTTAAGCTATCTTTGGAGAATTATGGACAAAACCAGGCGCAGAGGGAATGATTTGGATAAATACCTTGTGTATTGCCGGCAATGGTTACATATGCAGGTAGATTGGACGCGCCCACGGTCTTTGTAGCGATTTCTGCAGGTTGGCGACAGAATGGTCGTAAAATGCATGCAAAGCAGAGTAATAGCTGTTTTGGCAAAAGTGATAAAAACACGGTTTTTTGGCGAAAATATGGACTTTTTGGAATATTGGCGCTTTTTTTGGATGACGTCAGCATGACGTCATCAGGTGGGGCTAGGGTCAGGTGACATCAGCATGATGTCATCGAGTGACGTGGCAGCCTGTGAGTGGTCCACGGGGACTGGTTTGGTGGCGGACAGGTCGGAGCATTGTCGGACGGGGGCGCTGATGCGGCGGCGATGTGGCATAATGTGTGCATGACGTGGCGGTGACGAGGACGTGACATGTGCACGATTGGTCAGCGGTAAATGGTAGGTGGTAAATGGTTTTCTCGGACTGCTCCGGATATGGAAGTAGTATTGTCAGAGGGCAACCCGAGAAAATATGGGGGTGACGCGTGGCAGAGGCCTGTCGTCACCCTCTGACAGTTTCTCGGGAGGCAAGTTACAGTCGTCGGGGCCGACCCGATATGGATATGGGCCGTCGGATGGGAAGGCCCAGATCCGACGGTCGACGGGTCATCAAGTTGTTAGGGCGATACGGCAGCGGGCGGGAGAATAAAATAATGTTTTTTGTGAAATGCGCGCCCGGCGGAAACTTTAGAAAAGTGGGTTTTCAAGCTGTGTTATGGGCAAAATGTATTATGCACGGGTTTATTAACAAAGCCGGATTAAGGTTATTAATCCAAGCGGATCTTGGATTAATCCCAGGATTAATGTATGAGCGCTCTTTGGGTCGCGCTCTAATGTTTTAGCGCTTAAACCATTTAAAACCAAACTTAGAGCTATAATGCTCGGGGAAGGGGATACATAGGTATTTCGGGGTTTTTTGCATAATTTACATAGTAATAGGGGGAATAGGGGGTATAGGGAGTTAAATAGTAGAAGTTAGGGGTTAATATGAGTGGAAGAGGTGGATGAGGAGGGGAAACACTAAGTTTTATATGGAATCAACTTAGTTTAGGAAGTAGATCAAAATGAAAAGAATTTTACACAAGAAATGTGGCTTTCAAAGAAACAAGAACCACCATAAGACCTTGACATTCTTTCATGAACATGGCTGGTAATGGGATGTTAATAATGAATGTGAGGGGGGGGAATCAGGAAGTTAGACATGCTCCTTTGTATTGCTGCAAGATGATGGAGAAGAGGACCTTCTCTATCCACTGATGTTTCCTTTATGTTGGACCAGCAAAAATGAAAGGAATGACATTTCTGCAACCCCATCTACCTACCCACCTACTGCCTAGCATTTTTTGTTACTCCAAGGAGGGTGCACTTAGACTTGCAGACCCTCATGTGCCTTTTCTTTTCCTTTGGCTTTTCTTTTGATTTTTCTATCTAGGACTAGCCTTATTACTTCCAAGGCCCCAGATTAAGCAGTTGGGAACCTTAATTCTCTACCTAACTACTGGTCTGCCAAGATTAAACAGTTTGGACAGACTTCTTTCTCTATTCTAAAACGGAAAATTGAAACATGGCATGATCCAGATTAGGCTATTGGACCATCCATCCAAAATTGAGTCAACATCAAGCTATGTACACATATCACCTTCTCTTGAAAATATGGGATCTTTGCATCACCAAAGCAGAGCATATTTGGAACTTTCTTTGCCAATCATGAAATATGAAACCTATTGGTATAGGTATCTAACAGTGACTCCACATGGGAATGGTTTTTCCATTTGAAAGACCAAGAATAGCAGGTCAGAATGCCTTGGCCCTTGACTTCTTTTACCAAAACTTGGAGTTTTCCTTCTTGAAATCTCAAAATTGTGCTCTTCCCATCTTGGTAGATCTCTGAACTTATTCGCCTTTTGCTGATAACTTACAAGACTTGGGAAGCTGCATTTCCTACATGCTAACAGAAAATAGTATATACATCTGAGTATGTACAAGGGAGGATTCAGTTACAGACATGGATAGTAGTCAAAATAGTGCTTCAACATCCTGCCATTCACAGGACCTTCATCCAAATCAGCTTCATCAAGACTTTTAAGGAAGTAAGTATTGTTTCCTTGTACTGCTTGAATAGCAAATGGTCCTCTCCAAAGGGAATCAAATTTTCCATGTTTTCCTTTATCTTCCCTTCTTGAATCCCACTTGAGGACTTTGTCACCAATGTTGAAATCTTCAGCCTTAGTCCTTCTATCAAAAGCTTTCTTTAACTTTTCTTGTAAAACTTGAACTCTGCTATAAACTTGGTCTCTAGTTTGCTGCAAACATATTATTTGATTGATCCTTCTTTGCATGTCATTGGGCTCAGCTTGACTTTCTTGAAGTAGTTTCATAACAGGAACCCCTAGTGATGAAGGAAATTTGGCTTCTAATCCATAGACTAACTCATATGGGCTGACCCCAATTGATCTCTTGGTTGTTAGTCTATCTGCCCATAAGGCATTGACCAGCTTCTTATGCCAATTCTTCTTATTTTCTTCCAACACCTTCTTTATGATGTTTACAAGGCTTTTGTTTGATGATTCAGCTAGGCCATTTCCTTGGGGATAGTATGCAGTAGAATGGCCCAAGGTAATATGAAATTTGTGGCAGAAGTTCACCATCTTCTTGGATCTAAAAGCAGCAACATTGTCTGTTATGATCTTATCAGGACAACCAAATCTAGACAATATGTTATTCTCCAAAAACTGAATGATTGTTGAATCATTTGCCTGTCTACATGGGATGGCCTCAATCCGTTTGGTGAAGTAGTCTGTGGCTGTGAGGATCCATCTATGTTGGCCTGAAGATGAGGGATGAATTTCCCCGATGAAATCCAAGCCCCATTGCTGAAAAGGTCTCTCTGTTGCAATAGGCCTCAAAGGAAGTGGCAGTAACTTTCTCTTTCCCTCAAATATTTGACACTTATGGCATGAGGTAGTGAAATTTTTAACATCAGAGAACAAAGTGGGCCAATAGTAACCAGCCCTCAGTATTTTATCCACAGTGGACTTCCAATACAGGTGTCCACCACAGTCACCTGCATGGAGTTCTTTCATGACATTGTTAGTCTCATTCTCAATTAAGCAGTTTAACAATATACCCTCATGGTTTTTCCAAAGCAAATTGCCATCCATGACATAAAATCTTGAAGCTTTCATTTTTAGGAACCTACATTTAGTTCTGGAAAATCCTGGGGGAGCACATAGGTTTTGCAATATATAACAGATATCAGAATACCACAGAGATTGTTCAAAGGCCACATTGATCTTTGGAGTCGCCAGCTCCGGTTCACTGTCCAGTTGGTTGATGTCCAAGGCTTGGAAATTTGTTTCAGACATTAATTTGGCCAAACCTTGCCCTTTTATCAGTTTTGTAGGTTTTATTTCAATGTCAAATTCTAAAGTGTTGGCAATCCATTTTCCTCTTCTGCCCTCTAAGTTCTCTTGAGTAAGTATGTCTTTCACAATGGGACTTGGTACATAAGCTATAACATGGGAGTATAGGATGTAAATCCTAAAGTCTTTAATCGCTTTGACCAAAGCATAAGCTTGCTTTTCCATGATCTGATATTTCAGAGGTGCATCTCTGAGGGCTCTACTAAAGAAAGCAATAGGTCTCTCATTTCCTTGATCATCTTTCTGTAATAAGACAACAGCAATAGTATGCTGGGAGACAAAAGAGAAAATGATAAACTCTTTGTCAAATTTAGGATTTGTTAAGACTGGAGTTTGGGTAAGGGCCAATTTTATTCCTTCAAAAGCTTGATTTGCTTCTACTGTCCATTTTACTTTTGAATCCTTTTTTAGCATGTTATTTAGTAATCTGCTCAATTCTGCCAAATTTGGGATAAATCTCCTTAGGAAGTTGATCTTCCCCAAGAATGCTTGTAATTCTTTGATGTTTCTTGGGTGGGGCATTAGCAAGATGGCTTGTATTCTGTCTGGGTCAATCCTAATGCCATCCTTTGAAATAATATGACCCAATAACTTGCCTTCTTCCAAACCAAACAGGGATTTCTTGGGATTTAAGGAAATTCCATATTTCCTACAAGTTATGAATATTTTCCTTAGATGTTTCAAATGTTCTTGGTCAGATTTTGAGAAAGGTGTGAGGTCATCTAAGTAGATGACAAGGAAATCATGAATTTCTTTGGCAAACACAATATCCATTGCTCTTTGAAAGGTAGCTCATGCATTTTTCAACCCAAAAGGCATTTTGACATATTTGAAGGTTCCCCATGGGGTTGTGAATGATGTTTTGTCCTGATCATCAGGGTGAACTAGGATCTGGTTGAAACCTGAGAATCCATCAAGTAAAGAAATTCTTGAAGCCCCTACCACTCTTTGGAGAATGTGATCCATCTTAGGTAAGGGATAATTATCCTTGAGGGATACTTGGTTTAAATTCCTTAGATCAACACAAAGTCTTATCTCACCAGTTTTCTTTCTTGTGGGCACCAAATTTGAAATCCAGTCTGAAAACCTGATTGGTGCTATAATACCAGCTTTAAACATTTTTTGTACCTCTTTTTCAATTGAAGGGTGAAGCATATGATTTATCCTTCTTAGTTTCTGCTTGAATGGCTTTTGATTAGGCTTGAGAGGGATTGTGTGTTGGATAACAGAGGTGTCATAGGATTTTAAATCCTCATAACTCCATGCAAAGACATCTTGAAACTCTTTGAAGAGGTCAATGTATTTAGGTTTTTGATCAGGAGGTAAGGATGCAGACAATTTAATTATCTTGGGTTTTTCAATAGTTCCAATGTTGCACTCTTCAATGGCAGCATTAAGAGGCTGCAATTTTGGTTTTCTAGGTATATCATTTGAGTCAAAAATGTCTTGCAATGGAGTTAGGCCTGTTGGTAGAAAGTTATCCTTTAGCTCTATGATTTCAGCCTCTGTACCAGCTGCTTCTTCACAACTGATTCGTTGAATTTCTTGTATATTATCTTTGTTAAAAATTGTTGGATGTAGCATTTGGTTAGCTGTTTTGAGTGAGATATTTGTTTGGTGCTGTTCACCTAGTATTTGTGAATCACTTGCAGCCTCAGTATCAGTGTTTAGTCCTGAAAATTCTTGCTACAATGTCAAGAAATTGTTTATTTGTGTATCATCCTCAAACACTTGCCAATCCTTGACATTGTTTGGGACAGAAGGTTTGTGTTTTATCTCGGCTGTAAAACAATGCTTGGGTTCAAAAGGTAGTTTACAGGTACTTGCAAATGTGGCCAAACTATGAGCATGAATATTATGGGTTCTAGAAACTTTGGTAATTTGAAATTCAGTGAAGGAATTTAGTAGTTTAGCAGCAGCAGACCTATAAGATCTCAATCTTTTGTCATTAGTGACAAAATTCCCCTTTACTTGTTGGATAATTAGGTCTGAATCTCCCATGATTGAAACTTTTGTGGCTTGTAAGGATTTTACTAGTTTGAGGCCTAGTAAAAGAGCTTCATACTCTGCCATATTGTTAGTGCACCTGAAGTTTAGCCTATAAGCTCGGCCCTCTGCATGATTGCTTGGTTCATTATGTATCCACACTCCAGCTCCTGCCCCTAATTTGTTGACTGACCCATCAAACTCAAGGAACCATAAGATCTCTTGTTTTAAGGGATTTTCCACATTCTTCCTATAATTTGGGATTATAAGTTGGAGTTCTTATTTGTCATCTAGTTTATCTTTTAGGAGTGACTCATCATTTGGTCTCTCAATTTGGATCTCTTGGGGATTCGGTTGCTTACTCTCATGCATGTTTTGTTCAAGTGTGACTGATTTATTATCACTGTCAGGACTTGTATCATCATTGAACAGAATAAAGGAATCCATATCTGAATGGACTGCATAAATAGGGAAATTTTGAGGCTTTTCTTCACTTCTCACCATATATTTCATAAGTGACTCTCTATATAGCCTCTTGGGTTGACCAAAGACTGAGATGGTGGCATATGACATGTCTAATTGCAGGGAACCTTGAAGTTTAGCCCCCCATGATCTTGATAACAACATTCCATATTTGGGTGGGATATCAGCAACTACAACATCCATTAAGATTGTTTTGTTTGGATACTGGACAAGGGATACACATAGATCTTTTATCAAACCTAAACACTTAACTTGGCTGGAGTCAAATGAAAATAGGTCCTTATAGGGTCTTGTAATGTCTAAGTTGAGTCTCTCCATCACTGATTTAGGAATAAGGTTATGAGAAGCACCTGAATCAAACATTGCATTATGTAGTATTTTATCATGCACATGCAAGCTGACATAGAAAGGTAAGATCCCTGTAACTGCTCTCTTTCCATCGACCTCTGGACCGAAAAGTAGTTCTGGGGTGTCATCCAACACATTGACATCATCTTTATTGTGGGTAAGTTGAAGGGACCTTTTGATTTGTTGTTTGTAAATGTCATTCTTGGCTAGCTCTGAAAGAGGAATGGCTATCTTCAATTTTCCAATTTCAGCTTCTAAGTCAAAGGGTTTTTCGGATTGGACCTTGGTATTGTGGTTGACAACCTTTTCTTTGTTGTTCAAATTTTCTTCTTGGTTTTCACTCTAATCTTGAGGCTTGTCCTTTCTACTCATCTTCTGGGAAGTAATGCTTGGATTAGGCTGTAAGGGTGATGTAGCCATTGCTTGTTGATTTGGGGAAGATGTTTCAGTTATTTCTTCAACTGTTACTTCCTTTTTAATTGAATCAGTTTTGTCAATTGGCTATGTGACAATGGTTTTCTTAGGCAATAGAGTGTCCTTTGTTTTCTCAGGCTGTGTCACATTTATAGTTCTGCCCCTTAGCTTGTATTGTTTATGAACTTCATAAACAGCTGTGTCATAGCCTTGTTTAAAGTCGAATGACTCACCTGACTTGGTTTGAAACTGTTTAATATCATCATCCTTATGATCTTCTTGACTTAGGAAAACTTGTTGATCATCATTCAGGCCCATTAGGTTAATGTGGGTTTCATCTATTTGTTCATTAGAAGTGGATGCTTCTGTATAATTTTCTTGGAACGGAGGTCTAATCTCTGGTTCAGAATTGGCTTTACCAACATTAGGATTTTGGTTTCTTCTGAAATTGGGATTCCTAATAGGATTATTCTGTGGTGCTTCCCATGATGACTTCCTCTCAACTGATTCTACTCTGTCACCTAATCTCTGCATACCAGTGATTATTGCGTCCAATTTTTGATCCCAGCCTGAAGGCTCTTCTTTAAAGGTAGTCTTTCTCTCAGTTCTTGTCCTATTTCTCTTGGCTATCATGTTAGCTTCTACACTTACTGCTATATCTTGCATTTCAGCTAAAGTTCTGGGAGCCCTTTCCCTTAATTGATATGCCATATCTGAATCAAACCCATCAGGAAAGGTATATAAGGCTAGATCCGGTGGGGGTCTAAGATTTTGGGGAAGAGCATTATAGACATTGTTAAACTGGGCACAGTAGTCTAGGACAGTTTCTTGGGGACCTCTTTTGATAGTATTGTATTCAGATAATATATGGAGTGGGTCTTTCTTCTTCTCCCATCTGTTGATAAATGTTTGATAGAGGGCTTCAGGGTCAGCTATTGAATTCGGTGCAAGTGACCTAAACCATGTTCTTACATCCCCCGTTAAGCTTTGCACAAAAATTTTCATCCTAACCCCATCATCATCTATTTCGTAGTTTTCAAAGTAGTCCTACATTTTCTTAGTATGTTGAAGGGCTGGATATGAGCCAGTACCATCAAAGTATGAGATCTTGCTTTGGTACTCTTGAGGCATAGGAGCTGGATTGGCCGGTAACTGCAGTGGGGCATATCTATTGGCCATGTTTGGTGGGACAATAGGGAAAGCAGGGATGAATGGGACAAGTGGAGGAAATGGGATGAAAGGGGTGTGTGTAGTTGATGGAGTGGTTGAAAGGATACCTTGTGAAGTGGATGAAGAACTAGGAGATTGTGGGCCAGTTGTATGAGGATGTAGAGAAGCCTTAGCAGGGGTTGGAATGTCAGTTTGGAGACCTGCTTCCGAACTTGAATCTGATAAAGTGCCTTCTGATTTGTGTCTCTTGAGGACTCTTGCAATCAAGTTTGGATTTTGAAACTCGGGTGCTGGATCAGGATCTGGGTTTGATCTTGTATAACGAGTTTTCTTCTTGGGAGCCAGCTTCTATAACTTTCTTTGTGAGAATTTCTAAGGAGGTAGTGATTTTTGACAAGGACTGGTCAGTTATAGCACAGCTATATGAGAATTAATACTGAATAAAGATTGACTGAGGCAACTTTTATATACTCCTGCAAATGCAAAGCAGAGGCAGTTTCTAAGGCTATTTGGCTGTCACTCAGGCTTTATCTACAGCATTAAGAATCAGATAGGAGGTTGCAAAGTTTATCCAGGTCCCCAGTGGAGTCGCCATTTATGTTAACACCCAGGTTGTTCCCTTTGACTCCCAAGGGAATACGGCCGGGGTAACCACTAACCAAGCTTTGGATCACAGGTTTCTAGCCAACCTGTAATCAAAGAGGGCTCTCTCTTTGACTGTTTAACTTTTTTCTTGAGAATCTTAGGCTAGATATGAGGTGAGGGTTTGTTTTAAGAGTTTGGTTGGATGATGTCTTTCAGTAGCTAAGGTGATATGTTCAGGCAGTTTTAGACCATTGGGCAATGGAGTCTGCAGTTGCAGGTTGTTTGAATTTGTTGAGTGTGATTATTGAAACAACAGGGCCATTTAAATATTTCATGATACAAACTTGAAACTATAATGATGAAGTGTGTGTAACCAGTGGAAGGCAATTAAGAAATTTCCACTAAGTTGATGGTGTAAGAGAGAGATATATTGACTAGGAGCAGGTTTGAATTCCTGAAACAATAATCACTGTGAAAGGTATAGTTTGGAAGTGCAGCAATTAAGAATTACACTCTTATAACTATAACTGAGGAAAACATACATAACAGCTTAGATTGAGCTTAGGGTATTCTATGAATAAATCCTGATACTATCCTTTTTCTTTGCCATTAAACTTGTGAAACACAGAGACATGAATGGATTAAGAAGAGAATAACAAGCATAACAAACAGGTTAAAGAAAAACTTATTGTTTCATGAGGATACGCAGGAATCCTGTAGTATTCAGCAAATCACACCAAAAACGCATCAGACAACACAGAACTTTGGAAATTCCATCATGCTTTTGTATTAATACTCTGAAAATTTACAGCGTAAGAGCTCTGGAAGAGAAAATCAAAAACTCCTGCAAGCTTATGCGAGGGGGAATATATACAATCGGTTTCATAAAATATCTGAACCGCTGAGTCACTTGATGAATTGAATACGCTCACCAACTTTACAGAATAGCAGATAAGGAAGTTATTGCTGCTCTAAATACAAAATTAATACTCTTCAATGTTGTCAGAAGTCTTTTTGACCTTTGGAGGCCACTGAGTCGGTTGAGCGTTCTGCATAAATGCTGAATAATGTGTCTTTATGGCTTTATCATGCTGTAGCTTTCTCGGCCCTGTCATTTGCAGCTGTCAGTATTGCTTTAGTGGCCGAATCTTTCTGCTTAGTTGGCTCAGTCCACTCTTCTCCATACATACTGAATGCATCAAATTTTCCTGTACATGATAACTTATGTTTTTTTTGATAAAAAAACTTGATGAGAGGCTCTTGTTCACAGTATCAACTGTATCATTTTGGTACACCATTCCTGTGTGGGTAATTGATGTCTCAAAATTGCATCTAGGGTTTCATCTGCCTATGTATATTTGTAGAAGTTTGGAGGCACTTCAAACAAATGTTTGATCTCATTCATAATGAAAAATAAGTTCTCTACTCTGTTATAGAGACTTTGCCCAGATGCTGGCCCTGTTTCTTCTGAGGTACTTGGTCTTACAGTGATCTGATTGGTAGCAAATGTATTGACCCTTTTAGCATAGTTCTCATGTGAAAGTAGTCTCCCTGCGCTGTTCAGTAAGCCAGGAAGACCTCTGCTTTTTAATGCTGCAAACTTGTCCATGAATTTGTTTACTTCTGTCTGCATGTCCTGGCTTCTTCTTTCCAATGTTTGTACCAGGCTTCTCAATGTAAGGACCCTCTTTATCAGCAAGATGGTTTCAGTTCTACTGGGGATCCCCATTGTTGCCAGCTGAGGACCTGTGCGGTTATTTAGCACATTGATCATTCTATTGGCTATCTTAGGCATATTGCCTAGAGATGCCCTTGCCCTTTGGACTTCCCTGTGTGCCTTGGCTATGAGCTCCATTTTCTCATGAATGGTCTCTATATACTGCCACTGATTTGTGATTGATTGGCCAATTTTGGCCCATAAAACTGTCTTGAGCTCAGCCACCACTTTGTCAAGGGTGAGCTCTTTCTCCAGCTCCTTTATCTTCTCTTTGAGAGCCTTCACTTCTCTTCCCTTTTCAACTATGCTTTGCTTTGACTTGTCATATTTTTCTTTCAGCTTAGCTAAATTCTCCCTGGCTTCATTTAACTCTGCCATTTGGGCTTCTAAGGCCTGAATTTAATTCTTCAGCTTCTGCATATCAAGGCTTGGAGCCTGCTCTGTTGTTGGTGTTGGTGCTGATGTAGATGGCGTTGTTTGAGCTGTCTGCTCTGTAGGAGGAGCAGTAGTTTGAGGAGATTCCTCAAGGTTGATTATTTGTGGAGGGGGCTGTGATGTTTTGCCTCCTTCCTTATGTTGCAGGGCTGCCTGCAGCGCAGCCTCTGACTCTCCCAATTTCTCCTGTGTCTGGATCAGCTGTTTGTATAATGATACCAGCATAGCTGCTGCATCTTGGTCATGCCTTAGCTGGGCAACCTCTTCTATCTGAGGATGAAGAGTTGCTGGGATCTTGATCATTTTTCTTAATGCTGCCATGTCTGCATCTCTTAATTTCAACAGCGCTTGTATAGCCTTGGTGTCCTTGGGATCATGCCCAAGCTCTATGATGATATCCTCCAACGCTTTGATTCGGTTGTCTTTTGCCTGGGAGGATGCTTTCTCCAACTCAAGTTGGGCAGCTGTGTTGTTTAGGCTATTTTCCAGCCTATAATTTACCAATGTTTTGTCTGCAAGGGTAGCATATACCATCTCACCCGTTTGCTTATGCAATTCAATCTGATCCATAGGGTGGATGTCTTTTGCAAGGACCTCAAGGTTGGTCCTTATGTAGTCTGCAGCTGACTGTGGCTGCAGCATGGTTGGCATGAAGTGGCTCATTATCATTTTGCCCTGTTGCACATCGTATGCAGACATCAACCTCTGCTGGTTTGTAGGAGCCATTTTCAATAAGTGGTTGTACAGTTGTATCCTTATTGGCTCATTCCTCTTTTTGATATCAATAAACTGTTGTTTGGTGCCTGTTTCAGCTCCCCTTTGGTGGCTTAAGGAGCTGACTTCTCCTCCAACTGTCCTTTCCTGTTCCTGCTGAAAGGAACTTGCAGATGCTTCCATGCTTGGTGGGCCCATGCCCAAAGATTTCCCCATAGGCATTTCTTCTTCTGAAAGGGGATTTAGCCTCTGTCTTTTCTCCCCTTGAGTTGTGGATGTGGTGAGGGGAGTCTCCTGCTCTCTATCCCTCTTTCGATTTCTGTCTTCATTTTGTGGGGTTTGGAGGACCGAGGCCTCCACTGTCGTTTCCTGCCTAGGAGGCACAGTTTCTTGTGCATGCTGCCCAGTGGATATTGGGGCTTCAGTTGTTTGTTCTTGTTGCACTGACTGCTCCTATTTTTTTTGTTCTTCTTGTTGCTGTGCTTCTTCATGAGGTGGCTGTTCTGGCTCCATCTGTTTCTCTTTGCCTTTGCTGGAAGCCTGATAAGTAGCTTTGGCTACTTGCTGATGTGCTGTAGAAGATGAGGCAGCTGCTCCAAGTTTCCTTTGATATGAAGAGGAAACCTGTCCACAAGTTTCCAAGTCAGCCTCTTTTTCAATATTCTTTGCCTCTCTTTGAATCATTTTCTCTCTAGTAATTGCCTCTTCTACGGTGCCCTCTTTCCAACTTAGTAGATTGGCATATTTCTCAATATGAGGCAATCTAATGTGAGCATAGGCACCCAATTTATGTTTTACCCTCCTGAGAGAAATGAAATGATTAGGGTCATAAGGTACCCAGCGAAAACTGGTTTCCAATCGGAGGGCCTCTAGCATGCCATCTGCTTCCTTCCATCCCTCCTCCCTTATGTTGTAAAGAAATGGGCCTAGCTGGTTCCTGACCTTCAATTGCACCTTCTTGTTTTTACTATGGAAATGGATTTGGTCTGCATTTCCAAATTGCCTGAAATACTCCAAGGCAAAGAGTCTCATAGGGACATACCTTGGCAGTCTATAAGGGTCCAACTCACAGCCATATATTCTGATTACTGTGTGGTGTTGGTAAAAGTACCAGTCACCAATGCTGTAGGCCTTTGAGAGATGGAGAATTCTTTGCATTTCATCGGTCAATCTTGGAGGAGGAACACCATATAACAAGGTCAAAGCTGGATGAATGAAAAAGGTCTATGAATTCACAGTATGTGTATGGTGAGCAAGAGGTGTGATGAAAAACTGAAGTCCAAAACACAACTGACCTTGGATTTCCCTGGGCATCAAGTTTCTTGAGAGGAATAGGGAAACTGTGAGGTTGATAAAATAAGAACAGATGATATATGTATGAGGTGTATCTAAACACCTTCTCCCTTTCTAGATTCATCAGTTGCTCATGAATCTTGTTTGCAATGTATTCAGCATAGTCATAGTGCACAGCAGGAGGCTTCCCAGGAGAAAATATGGACAGCATGGCCATAATGGTGTCATCAACATCCTCAACTCCCTTGTAGCCCAGGACATAGCTGATCAAATCTACAAGCATTTTGCCCAAGTCATTGAGATATGGATTTCCAATAGGAGGCGTTCTCACAGTTTCAGAGCTTGGCTGTATGAATAACTGATTAATTTTGATGATCTGGGCACTGGACAGGTTGTCCCCCTTCTTTAATAAGTCCAACATGAAGAGAGGAGTCAATGGTCTTGCAGTGTGAAAGTGCAGCATCTCATTTATGGCCTCAGGGGTGATATGGAACAAGACTGAGCCTGTGGGACTGAGAACAGCTCTCTGACATGAATCATAGCATTCACAGCATCTATGGATCAAGTCTGGAAGGGAATTGACTTGAGGAAGGTTAAAAATGGGCAAATTGGAGTCCCAAATCCCTAATATATCAGCTCCACTAAGGTGTTGAGCCTTTAACTCATTCAGCATATGGATGTTAAATTTGGAATTTATTGGAAATGAATCTATCATCTGATAATCTTTATCACCTAGAGCCTTCCATTCTAACTCTCTCTGTGGGGCATTCAGAGGTGCTATATTTAATGCTATTGGTGTTTCCATGGCTAATTAGGACTCTGATTTGTACGTGAGCTGGTGTCACTGAACAGAGCAACACAGAGGGGTATCTCTGGAACAGAGAGGCGAATTGCAAAGGAACAGAGGGTAACTGGTAGTGACAGCAATTGAAATACTGCATAGAGGACTGATAGAACAAATTCCAGGCCTAGTAAACTCTCTCCACGTTGAATAAGTGAAGCTCGGGTCTTTAAGTTCACGGATGCGCGAACTAACTGTGAATTTAGGTAAATTTGGCTAAATGCAGGTTCTGCAGAGGAATTTCGACCCAACAATTGAAAATAGGCACTGGTTACTGGGATTTGCTGGTAGGTACAGTGTTCTTCACTCATTTTAAGCTATCTTTGGAGAATTATGGACAAAACAAGGCGCAGAGGGAATGATTTGGATAAATACCTTGTGTATTGCCGACAATGGTTACATATGCAGGTAGATTGGACGCACCCACGGTCTTTGTAGCGATTTCTGCAGGTTGGCGACATAATGGTCGTAAAATGCATGCAAAGCAGAGTAATAGCTGTTTTGGCAAAAGTGACAAAAACACGGTTTTTTGGCGAAAATATGGACTTTTTGGAATATTGGCGCTTTTTTTGGATGATGTCAGCATGACGTCATCAGGTGGGGCCAGGGTCGGGTGACGTCAGCGTGTGACGTGGCGGCCTGTGAGTGGTCCACGGGGACTGGTGAGGTGGCAGACAGGTCGGAGCATTGTCGGACGGGGGCGCTGATGCGGCGGTGATGTGGCATGATGTGTGCACGACGTGGCGGTGACGAGGACGTGACGTGTGCACGACTGGTCAACGATAAACGGTAGGCGGTAAATGGTTTTCTCGGACCGCTCCTGATATGGAAGTAGTATTGTCAGAGGGTGACCCGAGAAAATATGGGGGTGACGCGTGGCAGAGGCCTGATGTCACCCTCTGACAGTTTCTCGGGAGGTAAGTTACGGTCGTCGGGGCCGACCCGATATGGATATGGGCCGTCGGATGGGAAGGCCCAGATCCGACGGTCGACGGGTCATCAAGTTGTCAGGGCGATACGGCAGTGGGCGGGAGAATAAAATAATGTTTTTTGTGAAATGCGCGCCCGGCGGAAACTTTAGAAAAGTGGGTTTTCAAGCTGTGTTACGGGCAAAATGTATTATGCACGGGTTTATTAACAAAGCCGGATTAAGGTTATTAATCCAAGCGGATCTTGGATTAATCCCAGGATTAATGTATGAGCGCTCTTTGGGTCGCGCTCTAATGTTTTAGTGCTTAAACCATTTAAAACCAAACTTAGAGCTATAATGCTCGGGGAAGGGGATACATAGGTATTTCTGGGTTTTTTGCATAATTTACATAGTAATAGGGGGAATAGGGGGTATAGGGAGTTAAATAGTAGAAGTTAGGGGTTAATATGAGTGGAAGAGGTGGATGAGGAGGGGAAACACTAAGTTTTATATGGAATCAACTTAGTTTAGGAAGTAGATCAAAATGAAAAGAATTTTACACAAGAAATGTGGCTTTCAAAGAAACAAGAACCACCATAAGACCTTGACTTTCTTTCATGAACATGGCTGGTAATGGGATGTTAACAATGAATGTGAGGGGGGGGAATCAGGAAGTTAGACATGCTCCTTGGTATTGCTGCAAGATGATGGAGAAGAGGACCTTCTCTATCCACTGATGTTTCCTTTATGTTGGACCAGCAAAAATGAAAGGAATGACGTTTCTGCAACCCCATCTACCTACCCACCTACTGCTTAGCATTTTTTGTTACTCCAAGGAGGGTGCACTTAGACTTGCAGACCCTCATGTGCCTTTTCTTTTCCTTTGGCTTTTCTTTTGATTTTTCTATCTAGGACTAGCCTTATTACTTCCAAGGCCCCAGATTAAGCAGTTGGGAACCTTAATTCTCTACCTAACTACTGGTCTGTCAAGATTAAACAGTTTGGACAGACTTCTTTCTCTATTCTACAACAGAAAATTGAAACATGGCATGATCCAGATTAGGCTATTGGACCATCCATCCAAAATTGAGTCAACATCAAGCTATGTACACATATCACCTTCTCTTGAAAATATGGGATCTTTGCATCACCAAAGCAGAGCATATTTGGAACTTTCTTTGCCAATCATGAAATATGAAACCTATTGGTATAGGTATCTAACACCTTCAATGCATCGATCGAAGGTTGGTTATTCAACGCGGCAAGATCCACGTCCTCATGCTCTCGTTCATGCCAATCTAGCATGATGTACTCTCTGCATCCAATAAAAAGACAAATTAGAATGCTAGAAATTAATTTTTTTGGGTCAAATTTGAGAATTTTTGGGTTAAAAACCCTTGCTGCGGGGACCGCACCCTCTGTGTTAGAGACAGTGCATGGGTCCGCACCTTGCCTAAATGGAAGGTGTAGACCCCTGACTTTTTCCCCATTGAGAAAAAGTCGGGGTCCGCGGGCTGCCAGTGTTACGCTTGCGGGCCCCCGCGCGTGGGTTTTTAGCCTAAAAAACCTCCCAAAAAAATGAAATAAAAGCCTAAAAAAAAAATGAAACAGTTAAAAATGAAGAGTAGGATGATGTGGATTACCTGGAGAAGACGGCGTTAGATTCCGACGGTTGGATTTTCCGCAATCTTCACGTGAAGTTTCCTGAACAAAAGCACTATTTTCTCACCCAAATCTCAAACGGTAAAAATGAATTGACGAAAGCCCTTTTTATAAGTTTTTTGAGTAAATAAATTGCAAATTTGTTTATGTTTCACTTTGGAAAGGTAATTTTTGTAGCATTTTTATCCATTTCAAACAGGTATGAGTAATGTTTGCATTTTTGTTCAAGATAACGGATTATTCAAGCGAAATCTATCATTTTTCGACGAAAAACATTTAGAGTCACCTTTAAGCTCTTTTCTAACTCCTAAAACATGAAAAGATCGTCGAGTTTTTCTTTTTAAACTCGTTAAAACGGAACTAAAAAGATGGTCCTCTTACAGCTCTTTTCTGACCGTAAAAACATGAAAATATTGTCGGATTTTTGTTGTTTCAAATTCGATATTGGTTATAAAACGACATGTCGTTGATCACTTTTTTACTTTTTCGGATCAGGGGCACTAATTACGAAAAGTACTCCTTGATTGTAAAGATCCCAAATTCAACAAAAAAACAACCAAACTTTTGGTACCACATTCTGGGTGGTTGTGTAAGACCATACATGGATTTTCTTAATTTTCAAACCAATGACTCTTTATTTTTTCCAGTGTAGTGCTCTGACCATTTTATATGGATCTCCTCTTACAAGTCATCATGCATAAATGTTGTTTTCACATACACATATTATATCTCTAAATCAAATGTTGTTACTATAGATAATGTTATCTCTTAGGGGAAACCCGAGTGCAGGAAAACCTCCAAGATAACCTCAAACCTATTTTAGGTTGAAATCTTTCCCTTAAATGTCGAGAGGGATCTCTCCCTAAAATAAAACTACCCGAAGGTCACTATAGTATGGGGTTTTGCCTTTAAAATTCCGGATTTAGTTCATAGGGTAAAATTTGGTTGGCTTGTTTACAAAACACACCATTGGGCATGGAGTCTAGTTCTAACAAGTAATGCTATGGATCTAATGAAAAGCATACAAAAAGCATGATAGTAGCAAATCCTTTAACAAATTGAGAGTTTGGAAGAAAACAACTGAAGTGAGACAAAATTATCAATGATTGAGGTAACAAATACTAATGGTTGAGAATTATGAGAAAGAGCATAAATGAATCCAAATCTCATACAATGAAATTTCCAGACATGAAGAAATTTTTTTATAAACAAAGAGAAAACTGACAAGGAACTACAACACATGAATTTCCTATAAAATGCTCATCAAAAGCTGTAATATATTTAAGGCTGCTCAAATATATCAAAATGCAAATGTTTTCAGTAAAATCCAACCCTTTTTCATTCTTCTAAAAGTGTTTTTATAGACCTTACATCAACTGATTACAAAATAATAGTCTTCAGATTAATTACAATAATTTAAAAATATCTAAATATCTCCAAGTTCATGCATGTGAAGAAAACCTTAACTACATTCAGTTTTTTCCTAAAAATATCTGCTAGAAAAGATGCTGATATATAGGTTAGGTGAAATATATTTCAAACTATCTTCCTTGAAAAAATAAATAGGTCCCTAACTGATAGCACAACATCCTAGTTGGAAAGACAAGTCCCTCTGCCAAATAGGATCAATTTTCCACAAAAACTGTGTTATGACAAATTTGGTATCTGTTCGCCTTGTCGGCATGTGGCACAAAATGGATCCAAATATGCTCTCTAAGTCTTCAAACGTTAGTAAAATCATGCCAAAGATCAAAACAATTGTAGGAGGAGAGCCATTAGAATGGCGGAAAAGCACTATTGAGAGTCCAAAAACACATAAAAACAGTGAAAAAACAAAGTATCGAAGGCATAAACAGTGAAATGCACAGCAACCATAAGATCTAGCCGATCAATGGTCCAGATCTGATCGGCGGGTCACAATCTATGGAGGCAAGCGGTGGATTGAGGGCGGACCGTATGAAACTTGTGATGGCGATTGGCAATGCAACGTGGACCGTCGATCAAGAGCACAGATTAACGGCCCACGTTGAATCGCAGGATCGCTATCGGAAAGTACAAGGAGTGCTCACCATGGGCTTGAGGCATGAGCGATATGCGATTGCGATCAATCGCATCGGTGGATCACAATCAGGGAGACATTATGGAGTAGGCTCTTTATACATGTATACATGCGATGCGATTAGCCAGACCTGAGGGATATATAAGCATTATTGCATAGATTTTGAGATCCACAGGAAAGTCATTTTTAATGCATTTTCGCAGTTTGAACGTATTTCTAAAATAAAAAGGGGAACCTTGGAGCAGGACCAAAGCGACTTGCGATATGCGATAAGACCCGGACCCAAAAGGTTTTGTGAAGGGAAATCTATAAAATTTGAAGTCCGTCATAAGCCATTTTTAATGTATTTCCAATGTTTTGATGTATTTCCAAAAAAGAAAGGGACAGGCCATTTGTGACAGGTGACAGCGAATGGGAATGGACCTGATAGAGGAATAGACAGTGTTTAAGGACTTTTGAAGTCCGAAATAAATAGAGCTTGGTGGGATTTCACAGTGTTGCAGCTTTTTTTTGTGTAAAACAGAGAACATTCATTGCTAGTATTTGAAAGGATTTCAAAGGCGTGAAGACCCCTTCCATAACAGAACAGAGGCCGGAAGACAGACACCAGGAGACACAAGGCTGGAAAGGGAAAGGGAACAACACAACACAACCAAACCAACAGAATTACTCATGGAGCATCATTGGCACGAGCGAGCTCCTTGACAACACAGCAAATTACCGGAATCTGGTTACTCTGCTGTTAGGAAAGAAACCTTTGAGCTCATGCGTGTCTAGTCACGACATCAAGTTGTTGAAAAGACAGAGAGGATAGGATAAGTCACTTCGAGCCTTTGAGAGCTCAGGAGCATTGTAAAAAGCCTATAAAGGGCTGAAAGTTAGAAGTGTGAAGGGTTCAACTTTTGGGGACTGTCGATACTCTGCTACTCTAGCTTCTCATGTTCATTCTAGCAATATAAGCTTCTTTTGTTGTTAAATGTTCAAATCCAATTTTCTCTTCTCTTCTAAGTTTTCACTTGAATAGGTTATTCATGTTTTCTTCTGTGTCTAATGCCAGATAACTATCATATTATCTTTGTGTTGATAAATTATATTTTCAAGCTTCATTTACTTCCTGTAGCTAGCCATTCATATGTGTTTATGTATGCATCTGCTGGTACAGTTAGTATTCTCCACCGATCCATTGAATCTATAAACTATTGAGCATTAGTGGTCTAAAGCCTTGTAAATCTGAGGGTGTTCATGCATGTCTTGAGTGAAAACAGAGTTGAAACATGCATCTGACTTGATCCAAACCATCATCCATTCCAGTAGTTCAGAGAACAATATTGAAGATTTATATGTTACTAGGCATATCTGAGCTACAACCTAGGAGAGCTTCCTGGAGTGATAACATAATTGGCATTGTTGCCGAGGACAAGAGACTGAAGCTCAGCTTCCTTGGGAGATGACACAGATCTAGATTTGATGATAGACAAAGTCTGGGCACCTTTTCAGTTTTAATCATCTACCTGGCGACTCTGCTGGAGGACGAACCTCTTGGCGACTCCATTTCATAGTTCTGGCTCAGTTTGTGAGGCATACTCGGAGAAATCCTCAGAAGCCACAATCTAACCCAGTATCTGATCCTGAAAAAATCCTCAAAGAAAGAAAGGCATTGCAGAAAGGAGCATCAGGTTCAGGTAGCTCTAAACAATATTCTATACCTCTTCAAGAAAATCCTGTAATAGAACAAATACATGTTGAGAGTATAGCATCTAATACTACCAGTGAAGAAAAAATCTCTGAGATTCATAAAGCTCCTTATTCTTTAGGTTCTCCTTTTGTTGCAAGCCTAAAGGAAGCCTCTCCTCCTATCCATGATACTCCTTAAGTCCTATCAGTCACTCCTCAACCCTCTATCATTTAGACTTCCAGTACCTTTATAGCCACCACAGCTATGGTAGGTCCACCACCTACCAAAATGGAAAGAATCATAGCTGCTAGGTATGGACCTCTAGCACTGCCCACTCCTTTGAATGCCATGCCTACTGGAGAATATCAGAAGTATAGGCCTAAGTTCATTGGGACCGAAGGTGTTACAGTTGAAGAACATCTTGAATCATTCTATAGCTATGACGATAACCTCGACATTAGTGAAGATGATGTATGGATGAGAGTCTTTGTCCAAAGTCTAGATAGAGAGGTTAGGAAATGGTTTAGGGAACTAGCCCGAAGGTCTATGGTAGATATTGAGGCTTTAGATGATGCATTCCTAAAGCATTGGGGGGATAAGAAGGATCTACTCTACTACCACACCGAGTTTGGGAACTTAAAGAGGGAAAGTGGTGAGTTGTTTTCTGATTTTAATAAGAGGTTTAACTGCATGTACAACAAGATACCACCTGAAGTAAAACCCACCACTACCTTTGCTAAACTCACCTATGCCAGTGCCTTTGATTCTGACTTCTGTCTACTGTTGAGGGAGAGGCGATGTGCTACTTTGGATGATATGCAGGATGTAGCCTTGGAAGTAGAATCAAACATCATGGCTGCAGAGAAGCTCAAGGGAAATGTTGATAGAAGGAGATAGAGGGGCGAATCTTCATCATCTTCAAATCCCAAGATAGATAAAATGACCAAGATGATAGAGTCATTAGCCTCTAAAATCTCCAAATTAAAGGTTGAGCAGCACTCTAGGAAAGGAAGAGCTCCTAATACCTTTGCTCTTAGAAATCCAAATCCATATAGAAGAGCTAATGAGCAGTTGCAGATTTTGCAAAGAAGCAAAGATGCCAATGAAGACCAAAGGGTGAAGACCCCTTTCCAGAATGTAGTCATGGAAGAAGTGTTATAGACATATTTGGGCACTTCAACCCCAATCTTATATGTTGATAAACTAGGGCTCATAAACCCCTAAAAGAGTTCTTTCATACCTTAAAAGAACATAGTCATCTGATTACATCATTCCCCAAAAGTTCCACCTGAAAAACCATCCAGAAATGGCCTAAACTGAACCATATTGACTGCTACATTGGCCAAGTGTGATGCATACTGTTTGGGCCTTCTATAGGGTGCGATGGGTGAGGATGGACAAATGTCTGAGACAGTTTGCTAGGTGGTTGCTCATGGAATCTTCTAGAAACCTCTCCTATGACACTTGCCTCTCTAAATTCGCCCAAGGATGAGTAAGAGATCTAAACTTCAGTTATCTCTTCTCTTATGGAACCAAATGTAACAAGTGGAATGACACTAATCAAAACCCAGAGATGACTCACACCCTTGCACACATCTATAAATGGATCCCTCATTTAAGAGATCTAAGAGGCTGGAATTTTGTGAATTGCAAGGAAGTGCTGATAGTTTGTATTTGAGAAAGAGCATTGTATTGTTGGTGTGATCTTGCTATTTCATGAGGTGAAGAGGGCTTCATGCTGGGAGGATGATGCTGGATCAGACAACTGGGTTGTAATTCTCCCTTCTATATAATAAAGTTCTTCGAGTTTTCTTCCATATAATTGTGCAATTGTGAATGTTATTATTTGTGAATGCCATTATATGTTCATTATATTTCTGATTCCATAATGATTATGATATAATAGATCAAGATTCTTTGACGGTTCTTTGTTACTGTGTTCCTACAGGTACTCTCCAAGCGGGATAAGTATAGAGAGGAGTTGCAAGCTCTATCAAGGGGGAGAGAGATCAAGCAAGGAGTTAAGTGGAAGATCCAGGTTGGTTCCTTTGTCTCTTTCTTATCTATTATACATAGAAGAAATCACGAATTGCTTTAAACTATTGTTTCTAGGGTAGTTGCCAAACCTAGAGGGCTAGTCGATCGAAAAGACACTAGTTTTCCCAGAAACAAGAAGAGCAGTTTGAAGAAGATGATGAGATCCATTGTCTAGAAGACAAAGGTAGTGCCTCCTTTTGGACCTCAGCTACCTATTAAAAGTCATTATTCAATGACCAGATCAACCAAGAATGGGATGGTTAAGCTGTTCTACAAACCGCTGATCAACACAGATATAATCTGAGGTCAAAGATGAATAATGCCAAGGAAATGAGGTTCAAAGAGCCGTTGTCCCTACAGTACAACAAGCTAATAAACAGAAGCAACTGGTAGTTGATCCCATCATCTTCAAAGATCTAGCTCACGAGGTAAGAGGCCCTGACATGTCTCCTTCTCCTTTCAATTTTCAATCAGAAATTCAGAAGCTAAGAATACCTATACCTCTGATTGAACTAGTGAAGAATGAGTCCTTCAAGAGATATATCCTTGAGGCCCTTGAGCCTAATGCCATCCAAGCCTCCATTGACTATGTAAATCTACAAGATGACAATCCAGATGTTGTTCTTAGCCCAATGATTGAAAATTATGATGACAACTCCCAATCATTCTATTTTTCTCTGGCTATTCATGATAAAATCCTTCACAACTGCTTTCTGGACACTGGGGCCAGCCATAATCTAATGCCCAAGGTTGTCATGGATGCGTTGGGTCTTGACATTACCAAGCCTTATCATGACCTGTTTTCTTTTGACTCTAGAAAAGTGAAATGTCTTGGATTAATCAAGGACCTAGCCATCACTTTGTCTCAACTGCCCATGAAGAGCATGATGATGGATATTGTGGTAGCAGATGTACCCCCAAAGTTTGGCATGTTGCTTTCCAGAGGTTGGATCAAGAGATTAGGTGGAACATTACAAAATTATCTATCCTACACTATTGTCCCAGTTTTTGGAGGTGAGAGTAGGAGATTATACAGAGAAGCTCATTTGACTTATATTATCAGTGATGAAAGGAATCCCACTAATCATCCCATCTATGCTGTCGACACTCATTTTGGAGCTTGTATTCTTCAGATTGAAGAATCCCAGTTGGCCTCCATGCAGCTTAAGAAACCAGTTGGCCAGATCACAGAGGAAGAAGGCCCACGAATTTGGGACATGTTCTTTGATGGAGATTTCTCTAAGGAAGCTACAGGGTAGGTGTAGTCCTTGTGTCTCCCACACAGGAATGCATTCATTTATGTTTCAAATTAACTTTTCAGGTCACAAATAACATAGTAGAGTACGAAGCCTTGATATTGGGCTTAAACACTGCTAAAGAAAGGGGCATCAAAGGTCTGAAAGTATTTGGAGATGTAGACCTCATCATTCAGCAGGTCAACAAAACTTTCCAAGCAAAGCATCCAAGACTAAAATCATACATAGATGAGGTATGGAAGCTCAAGGACTCTTTTAATATTTTCAGCATTTCTTACATCCCGAGAATGAAGAACCAACTTGCTGATTCCCTAGCAGTGTCTACTAGCATGTTTATTCCTCCTTTGCCTCCTAAGTTGACTTATGAAGTTCAGGTGAAATATAGACCATATTTGCCTGACAATGTCAAGTACTGGAAAGTTTTTGAAGATGATGATGAAATTAATAGGTTTTTACAAGTCGTTGATGAATTTTATAAAATGCACATCGACCAAGAAAATGAAATCATGGAAGAATGCAACTAGTCCAAGCTAAATGACGAGATTGGTTAGGACAACATTATTCAGCTACCTAGTAACCATATACCCAAAGGATTGGTGCCCCTAGAGAAGTTGTTTGATCATAATGATATACTTTATAAGCCTACCAAAAAAGAAAATGAGTCTGTTGTTCATAAACATAATGTGGGGAGTCCAGCTCACCCAAAGCATATAAATCTGTCCACTCGCTTGTCTTCTGCCCAGAGTTCGAGTATTGCACCCTGATGAAGAAATTCGCTGATATTTTTTCTTGGGAATACAGTGATATTAAAACCTATGACACAAACGTCATTCAGCATAAGATTCCACTGGAAAAGAACACCATCCCTTTTAAGCAAAAATTAAGACCTATCAACCCTCTCTTATTGCTTTTGATTGGGAAAGAAATCAAGAAGCTGTTGGATGCCAAGATCATAGTTCCCCTAAGGTATTCAAAGTGGATAGCTAACCTGGTGGTAGTAACAAAGAAGAATGGAGGAATCAGGCTTTGTGTTGACTTTAGGAATCTGAACGAATGCTCTAAAAAAGATAACTACCCCCATGCCTAAGATGGAACACTTGCTGCAAAAAGTTTCAGGGGCTAGAGTCATGTATTTCCTAGATGGATTTTTAGGTTACAATCAGATTGTTGTACATCCAGAAGATCAAGAAAAGCCTGCCTTCACTACTCCTTGGGGCAATTTCATTTACTCCAAGATGCCTTTTAGACTGATGAATGCTGGGGCTACCTTTCAGAGGGCCATGGACATAGCCTTTGTGGGAGGGAAGGACAAGTTTGTCCTTATTTACCTTGATGACATAACTGTCTTTTTGATCACTCATAAGGACAACTTACAACATTTGAAGAAGGTGTTTCTAAAGTGCAGACAATTTGGAATTTCTGTAAACCCAAAGAAGTCATAGTTTGCTCTAGAAGAAGGCAAACTTTTGGGAAATATTGTTTCTACTGAAGGTGTGAAGATTGATCCAACAAGATTTCAAGCAATTCAGACATTGTCCATCCCAAGGTCAAAAAGGGACATTCAATCCTTCCTGGGTAAGATTAACTTTGTAAGGAGGTTCATTCCAAACCTTGCAGAGCTAGTGAAGCACATCACTTCCTTTGAAGAAAGGATCAGAAATAAAATGGACAGATGCTGCAAGAAGCTCTTTTGAAGCCATCAAACAAGCTATCATGGAAGCTCCCACTCTAATCAACCCATATTACACCAAGACTTTAATATATTCTCTTTTGCCTCTTATGATACACTTGCAACAGTTCTATTGAAGAAACAATGAAGCCATAGAGCACCCTGTGGCCTTTTTTAGCAAAACTTTGAGGGATGCTGAACTAAGGTACGACCTTATTGAAAAACAAGCTTATGCTCTCATAAAATCTTTAAAGGCATTCAGAATTTATATTCTACATTCCAAAGTGATTGCATATATACCTTCAGCTTGAGTAAAATATGTCTTAATTTAGCCAGGTATTGATGGAAAGAGAGCTAAATGGATTGCAAAATTCATAGAGTTTAACATGTAGGTGAATCCCACTAAGCTTGTCAAAGGCCATGGCTTGGCTAAACTTATGGCCGATGAAAATTGCAGTTTGTTAGACATCAATTGCATGGGTTCAAATTCAGGTGATGAGAAGACAGAGGAAGCAGTAGAAGAGCAAGAGCAGAATCAGCCTTTGGCTGAAAACCTAGCCACCTGTAAATGGTATTCCAGTATATTTCATTTTTTGCAGAAGCTAGAAGTCCCTCCAAGGCTCAGCTCAATTCAAGCCTAGGCCATTAAGCTCAGATCAGGAAAATTCTGCATTAATAAAAACCTACTTTATTGGAAATACACATCAGGAATCCTCAAGAGATGTTTAGATAAACGAAAATCTGTGGAAGTCATGCACCAGTTCCATTCTAGCATCTGTGGAGGGCATCATTATTGGAAAACCATAGCCCACAAAATCCTAAGAGCTGGGTATTATTGGCCTACTCTATTCTTTGATGTGTTTTCTTTTGTGAAATATTGTGACAAATGTCAGAGGTTTGCAGGAAGACAACAACTAAAATCTCTACCCTTGAAGCCAGTTCACGTCAATGGTCCCTTCCAGTAGTGGGGCTTGGATTTCATATGTGAGATTAATCCACATTCCAGTGGCCAGCGCAAATGGATCTTGGTATCCAATGATTATTTCACCAAATGGATTGAGGCTGTACCCACTAAAAGTGCTAATCATCATGTTATCATAAAGTTCTTGAATGAGAATATTTTCACTAGATTTGGTTGCCCAACCAAACTAGTCATTGACAATGCGGCAGCTTTTAGGGCAGAAGAATTAATGGACATGTGTGAATCCATGGGCATTCAATTGGTGCATTTTACCTCATATTATCCTCAAGGCAATGACCTAGCAGATTCATCTAACAAGAGTCTTGTAAGGATAATAAAAAAACTGTTGGAGGACAACAAAAAGAGCTAGGATTCCAAGTTGAAGTTTGCACTGTGGGCTGATAGAGTTACCAATAAGAAGTCCATAGGAAACTCTCCATTTAAGCTGGTTTATGGCGCTGATGTTTTTTTTCCTATCTAGCTGATTCTCCCTGTGGCCAAATTCCTTCAAGAAGAATGGGATGAAACAAATGACATGCTAAGGAGAATGGATAACCTGGTTGAATTACAGCATATCAGAGAGAAGATGGTTGAGAAGTCAAAAGTTCATCAAAAGAAAATCAAAGAAACCTTTGACAGGAAGGCAAAAGTGGACAATTTCCAAGTTGGTGATTGGGTTCCCAAATGGGATGCACTTAAGGAAAAGAAAGGTAATCATGGCAAGTTTGACTTCTTATGGATAGGTCCATTCATCATCACTCAAATTCAGTAGAACAATACCTTTATTCTGCAGAGTCTGGAAGGAGAAGATGTTTTTGATGGCCTAGTAAATGGGCAGTTCTTGAAACTTTATTTCATTTAAGGCTTTAAAGCCTTGATATTGTAAATATGTTTTTCAAATTTTTTTTTTTCTATAAAAAATAAACTCCACGCCCAATGGAACACCAGGAGATAGATTTGATCTTGGTTTTACAGGAAAGGCATTGGTCTGTGGTTCTTGAAACCTCGCAGGGAGGCTTTCATCCCCAGAAGGAGCCAATGTTAGCCTTGTCAGCATGTGGCCCAAAATGGATCCAAATATGTTCTCTAAGTCTTCAAAATTTAGTAAAATCATGCCAAATATAAAAAAAAATCGCAGGAGGAGAGCCATTAGAATGGCGAAAAGCACTATCAAGAGGCCAGAAACACATAAAAACAGTGAAAAAACAATGTATCGGAAGCATAAACAGTGAAATGTGCAACAACCATCAGATCTGGCTGATCAACAATCCAGATCTGATTGGAGGGTTGCAATCGGTGGAGGCAAGTGGCGGATTGAGGGTAGACCGTATGAAACTTGCGATGTCGATCGATGATGCAACGTGGACCATCAATCAAGCGCGGAGATCTACGACCCATGTTGAATCGCAGGATCACTATCAGAAAATACAAGGAGCACTCACCATGGGCCTGGGGCATGAGCGATATGTGATTGTGATCGATCGCATCGACGGACCGCAATTAGGGAGACATTATGGAGCGGGGCCTTTATACATGTATATGTGCGATGCGATTAGCTGGACTCGAGGGCTATATAGGCATTATTGCATAGATTTTGAGATCCGCAGGAAAGTCATTTTTAATCCATTTTCGCAGTTTGAACGTATTTATAAAATACAAAGGGGAACCTTGGAGCAGGACCAAAGTGACTTGCGATATGCGATAAGACCTGGACCTGAAAGGTTTCGTGAAGGGAAATCTATAAAATTTGAAGTCTGTCATAAGCCATTTTTAATGTATTTCCAATGTTTTGATGTATTTCCAATGTTTTGATGTATTTCTAAAAACAAGGGGACAAGCCATTTGTAACAGGTGAAAGTGATTAGGAACAGACCTGGTAGAGGAGTAAACAGTGTTTAAGGACTTTTGAAGTCCGAAATAAACAGAGCTCGGCAGGATTTCACAGTGTTGCATCTTTTTTCTGTGTAAAACAGAAAACATTCATTGTTAGTATTTGAAAGGATTTCAAAGGCCCAAAGACCCATTCCATAACAGAATAGAGGTTGGGAGACAGACACCAGGAGACAGAAAGCTGGAAAGCGAAAAGCAATAGTGCAACACAACCAAACAACCAGAATTAGTCATGGAGCATCGCTGGCACAAGTGAGCTCCCTGACAACGCAGCAAATTACTAGAATGCGGTTACTCTGCTGTTAGGAAAAAAACCTCTTAGCTCATGCATGTCTAGTCATGGCATCAAGTTGTTGAAAAGACAGAGAGGATAGACTAAGACACTTTGAGCCTTTAAGAGCTCAGGAGCATTGTAAAAAGCCTATAAAGGGCTGAAAGTTAGAAGTATGAAGGGTTCAACTTTTGGGGACTGTCGATACTCTGCTACTCTAGCTTCTCATCTTCATTATAGCAATATAAGCTTCTTTTGTTGTTAAATGTTCAAATCCAATTTTCTCTTCTGTTCTAAGTTTGCACTTGAATAGGTTATTCATGTTTTCTTCTGTGTCTAATGCCAGATAACTATCATCTTATCTCTGCATTGATAAATTAGATTTGCAAGCTTCATTTACTTCTTGTAGCTAGCCATTCATATGTGTTTATGTATGCATCTACTGGTACAGTCAGTATTCTCCACCTATCCATTGAATCTATAAACTATTGAGCATTAGTGGTCTAAAGCCTTATAAAGCTGAGTATGTTCATGCATGTCTTGAGTGAAAACAGAGTTGAAATGATCATCTAACTTGATCCAAACCATCATCCATTCCAATAGTTCAGAGAACAATATTGAAGATTTATATGTTACCAGGCATCTCCGAGCTACAACCTAAGAGAGCTTCCTTGAGTGATAACAGTATCTACGGATAAATACTAATTCCCTAGGTAGGTAGCTCTAACTAGAACAACATATTTAAAGCGCTTATCCTTTTTCTATAAATGATAAATAAGACAAAGGGAACCAAAGGACCTACTTGTTCTTTTGCTTTCCTTTTGTCTCCTTTGTTTGACTCCTGTTGCTCCTTCTCAAACTTAACTCGCTCCAAAAGTACCAACAAGCATAAACAAAAGACAGAGAACCAATCAAAGCAAGATATCTATCGAATACAGATAAATGGAATCAGATACATTCACACATGTAAACATCATATATCAAGATAAGCATATGGAAAAAGGTGTAAACAACTTTATTAAGTAGAAGGAAGAATTACAACCATGAAGTCCGATCCATTGTCACTCTTCCAACTTGTGTTCAAACCAACATCACATAAATAGCACAACACTCTGATAGCATAACAATACTTGCTTATAATATCAATCCTCACACCAACAATATATCCTTACAAATTCTCAAAATCCAACCCCTGATCACTTAGATGAGTGCTCAATCTATAGGAAAATGGAGGAGGTTTGGTCATAAATGAGGGCATTGAATGGCCTTCCAAACTTAGAGTTAGTTTCCATGGAGGAAGGGATGAGAGGATAGAATGTTACTTAACTCATTCCCTATCCAATTTCGAGCTCATAGGAGATGATAAGTTTGGGAATATTCTAGATGGCTCCAAAAGATAAGAATATTCCCAGAACCCTATGATGATTTTGCTCATCTCACCCAGCGTAGGTCAAAGTGGGCCTATGTGCTCTGTAGAGAACCCTTGCATGGGCCTACCTGCGCTGGTCCTTCAAGGAGTCATTTCAAGATGTCTTCAATCCATGAAACTGTCAAGGAAGGAGGCATTTAAAGTGTTAATTTGTCTAGGGCATGTAGCAACTGAATTAGGGTTTGATGAGCCCTAATAGTACTGATCTAGATGATGGGAGTGATGTGCCCAAATGGATATGTAATAGCTGCCCCCTAAAGCATGAAGTCGAAAATGTTAATGTCGAGTGATATGCTTTACGATGTGATGAGGTGGTTCTGAGGTGGATGGTGACCTGCATCGATTACAATACATAATATCATGATATTTTGATTTTTTCTCATGAATCGTGAGGGAAGGCATACCCATGCTCAGCATATAAAATTTCATTACAAGTACATAGGCAGTCGTCTATAGATATAGACCCATGATTGGATGACCATCAATGTAAATCCATTAGTATGGATGATTTGGTACGTTCCTGAAATCATGCCTGGATGGATGAAACTAGATCTGGGGTCTTCTATCTCATTCAATCATTCGCTCAATTAGAAGTCTAACCATGTGAACATGTGATTTGAAGTCGAACATAGGAAGACATCATCCGATTACCAGCCAATGATGTAAGTTGTTAAAAGACGCGAGATAAATGGTGAGCTCCAGTATTGTAGCAATAATGCTACAACTCCTGGGGCTTCCTGTCTCTTAATTTTATCAACCCGGTAGTTCGTACAAACTTGGAAGCGGCGGTGCTATATGCACAAGTATTAGCTCTTGTCGCAGCTGTCACTTGGTCAGCTGGCACAAGTCTGCTAGGGCTCAAGCCAACTTCTATAGGCTCTCAGAAGAAGCTTGCTAATTGATGGACGAAAGCTAATCTCAGAGGAAAGCTACTCTAATTGACAAAAATGACTGAAAGCAAATCAAAGCATGTAAATCTAGGAAACCCTAATTTAACTAGTCTAACCTCTATAATGCAAAGAATGTGAATGCAACTTCTACTAATGCTGTCATTACCTCTAATAAGTGCAAATGCATGGATCTAAGCTACTTGCATCATGAAAGACATGTTTTTGTATTTTTTCTTTAAGTGTGTGGAATGATTGTGATTTTGTGCTAACTAGGGTTTGGTTGTGCAGATGGGATGAAGAAGGAAGGAAAGCGTGGGAAAGGTTGGGGAGGCTAGGAGAGGTCCCTAGTGATCCTTAGCATCCATCCACAGAGGTTCCTCACGTTCAGAAGCTCAGCAACCGAGTGAGTGGACTCCTACAGGATGTCTGCAGGGGATCCTACAGGATACTCTGGTTTCTACAGGATGTCTACAAACGGCTACAGGATGACCTACCGTGAGTGTTTGAAGTGATGGAATGGTAGGGGGAGATGTGTAAGGTAGGAATAAGGCTGGTGATGGCTCAGAAGTGGAAGAATGGGATAGGGAGTGAGTGTAGGGAGTGGGTTGGTGAATGGAAGGATGGTATCTATGAAAGGTTAAGTAGATGGGGCTATGTGAGTAATAGAAGAGCTGGAGGTTGAATGAGCTGAACAGAGAGTGGCTGAGTGGCTTTAGGTGTGGTTGACAAGAGGAGGAAGGTAATGGAGTGGTATGGAGCAGTGCAGATGAAACAAATTGTTTATGAGTGTCACCAAAATGAGAATGCTTCAACCTGAGCTACCTGTGACATAAAATCAATGAACATCAATATAAATTGTGAAGGAAACTCATGCATGGCAGTGGAATGAAGAAGTAATGCTAAATATAAAAGTGCATGAATGGATCTAAGTAATGCCTCAGCCTACTTCCAAACAACTACATCAATTCTAACTGATAAAACCAATCTGTTTGACTTCTACAGGAAATCCAAATCAGCAACTATACTCGAATGCATGTAAAGGAAAATGGAAACAAAATGCGAAAGGAACAATATTGATACAAAGGAAGGAGGCCTGAGCTCTCAGGTTGGGCCCAACCCCAAGAGCTTTAGGCTCCTTTAAAAACTCAAAATCTGATCCAAAACTGCTTGCTTTTATTCATAATCAAAAGTCTAATGTCATGCCAAAACTGGCTTACAAAGAGCGAAAACCAAATTGACTAACTAGCTGCTACAAAATGACTAACTACTAGCTACCAAAAATGACTACCAACTAGCTAACCAAAATGAGGCCCCAAGCCTTCTTATTTATACAATTTGAGGACCCAACAGTCCTCCTAAAATTTAGGGACTTGGCTGCCCAAGACTTGTAGTTAACAGCAGTCCAACTTGACTTGCTTGGCTGCCCTTGAGCTCATTGATTTGGTGGCCTTTGAACTCCGAGCTGATGGTGGAGAATTCGAGGTAAGGGTCCATAAATGAGGGGGACACCTTCCTACAAATCCTCTAGCTTGTTCTCCCACGAATTTGGCTGCCAAGTGCTCATTAAGACCTTCAATTTTGTCTCCAAGTTGACCAACAAGGCTACACAAAGCACCCATTAGACTTGTTGGCATAATGACTAACCAAATTCACTCTATTAACATAAAAATAATCAAAAACATGCAATAAACAAATGAGAATGGTGGATTAAGTCAAATTAGGAAGTTGAATGAGCCCAAATAATTGTACATTGTTGGGGCTCATCATCACCCCCCTACTGAAAGTGTTGCTCATCCTCTGAGCAACCAAATCTCTCCCCTTGTCTTTGATGGCCTTGGTGACTTCCTTGGCTAGCATTTCGGCCGATTTCTCCTTTGGCTTCCCGCTTTTCAGACTTTCCTGTAGAAACTGTTCGCTGGCTTCCTGTAGAAACAGTCTCTGTCTTCCTGTAGAAACAGTCTGCTAGCTTTTCTTTGTGAATCCTCAGCCTTGTTATGAGTGCACAAGTTTATGCAATCGTATGGAAGAAATGGTGCCCTCTTCTCTATCAAAGACAATTTACCAGCATTTTGTGTGAAAGCAAATATACCATCAAACTATCACCTCTCAGCTCCAAAGTAAGACCTTCACAGAAATCACCAAAGATGAACACCTTGCCAACAATTCCTCAAATGCTAAGTTGGACCAGTTAGCAGAATGAAGCCATCACCAAATCACCCCACTTTCAAAGGCTTTGGTAAGCAGGTTATTGTGCTTAAGTAAATTGAATAAGTAGCAATATACGAACACACCCAAGTCCCAAGTTGAAAACACCTTCCTCTTTTATAAATTTCACAAACATCAGTGAAATAAGGAGACACAAGACAATCAATTAGAACCAAGCCAAAATAGTGTTTTCAGGACTTCCTGTAGAACTGTCTCAGCATCCTGTAGAGAGGCCTTTGTGTCCAACATTTTCATTCTTTCTCTCTAAGTGGATGTCTTCGGCCTTCCCTGTTCATAGCTGATGGATATTTTTGAAGGAGGCTCCTCCTTTTGTTCCGCTTTCATGTCCTTAATGACAATTTGCTCCTTTGACAGTGGTTTGGGTTTGCCCCCTTTTATTTGTGTGGTCCTTTTTTTTTTTTTGCTTCAAAGTACATGAAGGTTTGCCTCTTTCCCTTCCTTTTTGGTCTTGGAGGTGTGCTAATGGTGGCAAGTATGGCTGCTGCCTCCTTTGATAGGATGTCCACCTTCGTCTCTTTGGGTTTTACCTTTTTGGGGCTTCCTGTAGAAGCCTGTTTCTGCAATTTCGGGCTTCCTGTAGAAGCCTGTTTCTGCAATTTTGGGCTTCCTGTAGGGAAAAAACAGCACCACTATGTCCTGCTCGGCTGTGGGTGATTTTCCTTTCAGCTTGGCTGTGGCTATCCTTCATCTTCTCCCCCTTTCTTCTCTTCTTCCTCACGGTTAGAAGGACTGATATCATAGGTGAGGGCTGTTATGTCACTTTCTGCTATCATGTCCTTGAAGGCTTCCCAATTTTCTTTCTAACTGTATGGTGTTCCTGTAACCAGCTTACAGAGGAGCACTTCCATGAGACTTTTTGACCCTTTTTTTCTTTTTCCCTTTTTTTTTTGTTGTTTCTGAATCAAAGTCAGAGTCTAACCCAACGCGTATATTTCAATATGTATGGTGCAAGCCCTGCAAACAAATCAACAGTCATGTAGAAAACACAAATATGAGCATTTTCTTTGATTGGTGTTGTCCTTGTACGATTGGGCAGATTTGAAGAGACACTGTTTTGAGAGAAGGGTTAAGAAGGGAGCATTCTTAACCCTTGTTTCTGATGCCTGCTGACTGGGTAGAGGGAGCGCACTACTTCAGATCTGCTTTACCCATTTGCTGTGATGCCTCTTATTTCAAGCATTAAAACATATTCTATTAGCAAGTGTTTTTCAAGAAAATTCATGCATGGTCACCCTCCAATTCACAACAGCTCAATTCACCACTCTTTTGGAGTATATCACACATGGAAGAGTGTTTTCGATCCTACCACTTTCGGGATTCCCAATTTGCCGAAGAAAAATCCAAGCTTTTCTGCTCTAGAAGGCTCTGCTGTTCTTTCCTGTAGAACGTATTCCTGTAGAAACACCTGTAGAGTGCCCCTACGCCTCTGAGCGAGCTTGATACGTGGGATAATTTTGAAAACAGGTAGAAACCAGTGGAGGATGACTAGTTCATCACTTTTGGAATCGGAGGATGCATACTTCAGTCAAGTGCAAATGGACAGCAGGTGGTGTGAGGTTCAGCCGAGCATTTTACACTGCTGCGTGATTCTTGGTGAGGGAGTGAAGTGGCCAGGTGTACGTGGCCACATGCAGACTGCAGTTCTATTTATTAACTGTATGTCTCCTTCTATTTGTTAATCAATTGAAGCCCTGTGCACTGAAGTTCAACAAATCTTCCATTAACTGTGTTTTTCAAATTTTTCATGAATGACCATACACGTACGCTGCGTGATTTTTCCTTGAGCGCTAGAGAACTGGGTGTCTTGCTACCTTTCTAACTGAATCTCACCATCTCATCCATTCATGCAATGCTTTAGATTAGATTTATGCAAACAGAGGAACAAGTTTAGTCACGTACCTGCAAGTCGTGCGTGGTTGCTTTGCTGCATGCCTGTGTTGATCTTCATTTGCTGCATGCATGTGTTGATGTAGTTGCATGGTGGCTTGATTGATGATTCATGGTTGTTTTTTTCTTGTGCAGGCGTCCTCTGGCCGGATCCAAGCTCCAGACAATTGTTTCCACGTTCAAATCTGCACGTCCAAGCTGTTGTTGCTGCATCTTCACCAAACCAGAACTTGTTTTCGACATTTCTCCCAAACGCCAAAGCGGATCGAGCTGAAACTTGCTGAGCATGTTTCTATCATCATTATGCATCTCCCATAGCAAATTCGTGATCAATGGATGCACGGATTTCGAGAAAAATGGAAAATGGCTGAAGATTTCAGAGGTCGATTTCTCGGAAACCGTGCATCGAAATCGGCTGAAACTGCTTGGGTAGGCTACTATCATCCATGTGCATCTCCCCATGAAACATGTTTTGAAACGGATGCACGGTTATGGAGAAAATGCAAAAATGGCTGATGGTGATGGAGGCTGATTTCTTGGAAACCGTGCATCGGAATTGCATGAAACTGCTCAGGCATGTTGTCATCAACCTTGTACAATTCCCCATAAAGCGGTTTGTCAAATGGATGCATGGTTTTCAAGTTATGGCAAAAACAAATTTGGTTTTATGGATTTTTGCCTCAAGGCTTTTTGCATGTGCTTGCATGGGATGACAAAATGAATTTTGTTTGTGATGCAGGTATGGAGATGATGGAGGAGGAGTTGGAAGATGGCATGAAGGCTTCTGAACACTTGATGAAGCTACCATGCTCGCCAAACCACTTTTTGAAATGCATGCCTAGTTTCCCACAATTTCTACAGGAAGATCCCGTAGAAGCACAATGAGAAGCACAAGGTGGTGAAAAAATGATGGATGAAGGCAAGGGATGGACACACAAGTGCTTGCAGGCCTAACCAATAGACTCCCACCATCAGATTAACTTTTGAAATTGGATTTGGCTCGTCCAAAGGTTCTACAGGATGTTTCCTGTAGAAATTCAGAGCTTTCCTATAGAAGACACAGTTTTGAGGAAAGAAGCTTAATGATATGAAAAAATGATGGAAAAGGGGTGAGGAATGGAAACATGGATGTGGGTAGGCCTCATGGACATTTTCCAAGCCTTCAAGTCCTCCTCGGAGATCAATTTGGCTTTTTTGTAAGCTTCTTGTAGAAGATACGAAACTTCCTGTAGAAGGCACAAAAACTCCTTTGTCTTTGATTTGAGTGCTCCTCCTGTGATGAAACGTCCCTCTTGCAACCTGCAATGTCACTGCTGCAACATGAAATTGAGATTAGCTTTATTTTCCTTTTTTTTCTTCTTTTTTTTGAAAAACAACTAGGGCGCCTCATGGAGGTTTTCACCCTAATTGCCTGCCTTGGGCGCCTCCAAGGGAGGTTTTCACCCAAAGATCTTTTTCTCTTTTCTCTTTTTTTTCAACCCATTGACCGCCTCATGGAGGTTTTCAATCAATGAGCCAACCTAAGGCGCCTCCGAGGAGGTTTTCACCTTAGATTTCTATTTTCCTTTTTTTCCTTTTTTTCTTTTTCTTTTTTCTTTTTTTTTTCTTTTTTCTTTTTTCTACCCTACCCTACTTGAAAAACAAAATCATTCTCAAGTATAAGAATACTTCCAATGGAGCCATGTGCACATCGAGATTAGAGAAAAAACGATGTGAAGGCTCGAAATGCATGCTTTGACAACGATCCAGATTTCGGAGACAAGATGATCTGACTTTGAATGGATCAAACATAGATGAGGAAGAGAGTACTGCTGCAACTTAGTGACTGTTTGGAACCATGTCTCAATATAGCTTTGATATCCTTGGTCCTTTTTCTGATCTGGATCATTCTTCATGTCACCTTCTATCATGACTTTCTCATCTTCCTCCTTTTGCTGATCTTTCTCTTGAATACATGGAAGATTTGATGGTAACCATGAAGGATCTTTCTTTATCTCTGATTCTGATCTCTTCTCTTCATTAAGTGCAGCCCATGGTTCTTTGATCTCCTCTTTGGAATCTTCTTTTGCTTTTGGTCCTTCAATGCTTTCAAGATGATCTCTTTTTTGCATTACTTTTCCTGAGCTTTGGTGAACATCATTGAGTTCACGAGGAATCATTTGCACATGTTGAGCCTCAGATTTGCAATTGGGTTGAGCTACTTCATTGCATGGTTTTGGAAATGGAGGTACGGGTAGCTGAGTGGAGGTGTGAAATTGAGATGGAGATGGATGGCATTGTGGTTGGGTAGGCATTTGGGGTTGCCTTGGTGGAGGAGGAGGCGATGGTTGTGGATGAGCAGGTGGTGGAGGAAAATGAGCGGGATGAGAGTTGTACTAGGGCCTCCACTCCTGATAAGGTGCATTCCACTGAGGCTGTGGCTGAGCATAAGAGTGAAATGAATGAGCAACTGGTTGGGCATAATATGGATCTGTGAAGGAACAAGGAGAATATGACCAAGGAGGAGGTGTAGACCAGGAAGGATGAGCAGGGGGATCCCAAGAAGGCATGAAAGTGGCTTGATAAGGGTCATAATAGGTCTCGGGTATCCCTTGCAGTTCCTGCTGGTAAGATCTAGGTCCATGTGGCCTCCTTTGGTTCATATAATAGAGTGATTCAGTGGCTCCCTTGGCTCTTTGATATGCAGCTTTGATTATGGGCAAGGAAGGGTACTGATCTGTAGGATGGTATTCTTCACATACAAAACACACTTCTAGGGAGTGCATTGGACATTCGTTCCTGGGATGCTTTTTAAGGCACCTAGGACAAAAAATGACCAAAGCCCTCTTGGCTTCTTCTTGCTTCTTTTGGATCCGCAAGGTATCCAGTTGCATGGCAAGAAACTGCCTCATATCTCTCTTGAAATCTTTGATCTGATTTTCAAATTCATCCTTGGACAAGATGTTGCTCTCAACATTTCTGCTTGTAGCCATTTGCTTCAGAGGAATGTTTCTTCTTCTTCTCCCCTAGAGGTTCTTCAGATATGTCTTGATGTCCACCCAGGGGTCCTTTCATCACAGCCATCGAAGGAGAACGTTGGCTGTGTGAAGCAGTGAGGGTGTTGTGCAATCATTTTTCTAACTTATCTCTACTCCTACAAGGCATGAAATAGATTGAACTGCAACTAACTATCTTGCGAAATTGAAATGAAAGCAGGAAAGGACTAATCTATTTTGCTCAAATGAAATTGCAAGAATGAAATGCTAGGCTACGCTTGCGAAATTGAAACACTAATCTACGCTTGCAGAATTGAAATGCGGAATTGAAAGGCTATTCTAGGAAAGAAGGAAATGCTAATCTATGAAAGCAGGAAATGCTAATCTATGAAAGCGGGAAATACTAATCTAGGAAAGCAAGAAAGGCTAATCTACTTTTGCATAAATGAAATTGCATAATGGAAATGAAATAAACTACTTAGAAGAAGGTTGTAGTAGAAAATAGAAGAATAGAAAAAATCACCAATACTCTGCCGCTTCCCCGGCAACGGCGCCAAAAAGATGGTGAGCTCCAGTATTGTAGCAATAATGCTACAACTCCTGGGGCTTCCTGTCTCTTAATTTTATCAACCCGGTAGTTCGTACAAACTTGGAAGCGGCGGTGCTATATGCACAAGTACTAGCTCTTGTCGCAGCTGTCACTTGGTCAGCTGGCACAAGTCCGCTAGGGCTCAAGCCAACTTCTATAGGCTCTCAGAAGAAGCTTGCTAATTGATGGACGAAAGCTAATCTCAGAGGAAAGCTACTCTACTTGACAAAAATGACTGAAAGCAAATCAAAGCATGTAAACCTAGGAAACCCTAATTTAACTAGTCTAACCTCTATAATGCAAAGAATGTGAATGCAACTTCTACTAATGCTGTCATTACCTCTAATAAGTGCAAATGCATGGATCTAAGCTACTTGCATCATGAAATACATGTTTTTGTATTTTTTCTTTAAGTGTGTGGAATGATTGTGATTTTGTGCTAACTAGGGTTTGGTTGTGCAGATGGGATGAAGAAGGAAGGAAAGCATGGGAAAGGTTGGGGAGGCTAGGAGAGGTCCCTAGTGATCCTTAGCATCCATCCACAGAGGTTCCTCACGTTCAGAAGCTCAGCAACCGAGTGAGTGGCCTCCTACAGGATGTCTGCAGGGGATCCTACAGGATACTCTGGTTTCTACAGGATGTCTACAAACGGCTACAGGATGACCTACCGTGAGTGTTTGAAGTGATGGAATGGTAGGGGGAGATGTGTAAGGTAGGAATAAGGCTGGTGATGGCTCAGAAGTGGAAGAATGGGATAGGGAGTGAGTGTAGGGAGTGGGTTGGTGAATGGAAGGATGGTATCTATGAAAGGTTAAGTAGATGGGGCTATGTGAGTAATAGAAGAGCTGGAGGTTGAATGAGCTGAACAGAGAGTGGCTGAGTGGCTTTAGGTGTGGTTGACAAGAGGAGGAAGGTAATGGAGTGGTATGGAGCAGTGCAGATGAAACAAATTGTTTATGAGTGTCACCAAAACGAGAATGCTTCAACCTGAGCTACCTGTGACATAAAATCAATGAACAGCAATATAAATTGTGAAGGAAACTCATGCATGGCAGTGGAATGAAGAAGTAATGCTAAATATAAAAGTGCATGAATGGATCTAAGTAATGCCTCAGCCTACTTCCAAACAACTACAGCAATTCTAACTGATAAAACCAATTTGTTTGACTTCTACAGGAAATCCAAATCAGCAACTATACTCGAATGCATGTAAAGGAAAATGGAAACGAAATGCGAAAGGAACAATATTGATACAGAGGAAGGAGGCCTGAGCTCTCAGGTTGGGCCCAACCCCAAGAGCTTTAGGCTCCTTTAAAAACTCAAAATCTGATCCAAAACTGCTTGCTTTTATTCATAATCAAAAGTCTAATGCCATGCCAAAACTGGCTTACAAAGAGCGAAAACCAAATTGACTAACTAGCTGCTACGAAATGACTAACTACTAGCTACCAAAAATGACTACCAACTAGCTAACCAAAATGAGGCCCCAAGCCTTCTTATTTATACAATTTGAGGACCCAACAGTCCTCCTAAAAGTCAGGGACTTGGCTGCCCAAGACTTGTAGTTAACAGCAGTCCAACTTGACTTGCTTGGCTGCCCTTGAGCTCATTGATTTGGTGGCCTTTGAACTCCGAGCTGATGGTGGAGAATTCGAGGTAAGGGTCCATAAATGAGGGGGACACCTTCCTACAAATCCTCTAGCTTGTTCTCCCACGAATTTGGCTGCCAAGTGCTCATTAAGACCTTCAATTTTGTCTCCAAGTTGACCAACAAGGCTACACAAAGCACCCATTAGACTTGTTGGCATAATGACTAACCAAATTCACTCTATTAACATAAAAATAATAAAAAACATGCAATAAACAAATGAGAATGGTGGATTAAGTCAAATTAGGAAGTTGAATGAGCCCAAATAATTGTACATTGTTGGGGCTCATCAATAAATCAACGAAAATGATAATGATCCTCCAAGTATTGTAGTGAATTCTGCATGGTGTGAATGAATGTTTTGATTTCGAACACCATACAAAGTATTTCGGTCAAAGGCCAATGATGTCAACCTGTCGTCAGAAGCAAGAAACCTGCCATTGGTGTATGCAAGCTTCAAGGTACTAGAAGGGTGTTTCTAAGTCAACTTCTTGGATAATGTGCTAATGTTGACAAGAAGTGACTCATCACAGGAGAGTCTTGATGTATCCCACATGAATGACACGAAGCGAGTGTAATGATTTTGGAGACGAAATTTGATTGATGAAACAAGGTTCAGGAATGGTGGTCATGAAAATGAAGGTTTATGATTATTGCAAAGGATGAATTTTAACTGAGTGACTTCTCTTGAACATGTTAGCGACACTAAATGAATTAGCAACATTGACCCAAAACAAAAGTAATGAATGGTATGATAGACCAAGGTATGATGACCATCAAGCAGATAACCCAACCCATATAGTCACAATGATGAAGTGAAAGTGTCATGTTCAAGAGCGACCTATTGCCATAAAGTGGTTTACCCCATTTCCCATTTTCGTCAGTCATTTCTGACTAGTACCTCTTTAGTTTTATCAAGCTTGAGGAGGATAGCATATCCTTGTTGTATAATTCCACCCTTCATGTGAATCCATCGCTATGTCATGTTTTAACGAGTCTAGAGAAGGTGAAACTTGGTCTTGTCTTGATGGACAAGTTTGTCACTATTTGATGTTTTAATGGGTCTAACGACAATGATAACTCAGTCCTTTTCATGTTTATAGAGTTTTCAAAGGGACAAAAATAAAACTCCACAAGTTCTTTTTCGTACATTTGTCTTTCAAGTCTGAAAAAGTGTATAACAATATAAGAGAGAACCTATTGACCATTTTCAGTCAATGTATTCCATTTTCATAAATAATCTATCTCAGTTCAGAAAAGGGTTAAACTTATACTGAGTAGATGTCATTTCCAATCTGTTAACGAGCTGAAAAGGACAAGAACTTGGAAATCTTTTCATATTTCGAGAGTCTGAAGAGAGCTTAAAGAGGATTCCCCTAAGAGGAATGAGTGGTGTCTAGGATAGCAACTGGTACCAATGATATTGGAACTTTTCAAAACATGTTGATTTATGTGAAGAGGTTGGCTAATAAGACCACTCATTACAGTTGTTCCTCAAAAAGGGTAAAACAACCAAGTGAAAGTGTATGCAAATAGATGGAAGGAGAACAAGCAAGGCCTATATGAAGGAAGAGGCTGATAGAATGGTAATCATGACGGTTAAAATGGAGATGGGTTCATTTTTTACACAATCTTGAACCATAGGGAACTATTCTTCAGATTCAGTTTCATATTTACACAAACTTGAAACGAAAAACCATGCTTGGATTCAGTTTCATTTTTACACAATATTGAAACAAAAACTATGCTTGAGATTGGTTTACATGCCCCTGGCATGATGACTCGATTCTAGGTGCATGACCCCCAAGCTTCATTGCATTCACCTAAGTAGACTACTCGTGGCTATGAGGTGTATGGAATGAAGGTTCCTTTTTGAGATCAAGTGAAAGAATCGATTGGGATTTTACGAGATCTAGTCAAAGTCTCGCATTGGAACTTTGTTCCAGGGTCCTTGTTTCATTTTTTAATGAGCTTGACATAAGACAAGGAACTCTACTCAGATTCCTTGTTTCATTTTTTAACGAGCTTGACACTAGACAAGGAACTATGCTCTGATTCCTTGTTTCATTTTTTAATGAGCTTGACACAAGACAAGGAACTCTGCTCAGATTCCTTGTTTCATTTTTTAATGAGCTTGACACAAGACAAGGAGCTATGCTTAGATCCTTTGTTTCATTTTTTAACGAGGTTTACACAAGACAAGGAACTATCCTGATATTCCTTGTTTCATTTTTTAACAAGGTTGACACAAGAAAATCAACTATCCTAGTTTTCCTTGTTTCATTTGTTTAACGAGCTTGACACAAGACAAGGAACTATGCTCATACCCTTTGTTTCATTTTCTAATGAGGTTGACACAAGACCAAGAACTATCCTCATATCCTTGGTTTCATTTTTTAATGAGGTTGACACAAGACAAGGAATTATCATCATATTCCTTGTTTCATTTTTTAATGAGCTTGACACAAGACAAGGAACTATTCTCATGCCCTTTGTTTCATTTTTTAACGAGGTTGACATAAGACCAGGAACTATCCTCATGTTCCTTGTTTCATTTTTTAAAGAGGTTGACACAAGACAAGGAACTATCCTCATATTCCTTGTTCACAACCCATAAGCGGTCATGACTTCCAAGAGGTTCTCATCAGATGGGAGAACAATGCTCTAGAAGGGATCTATAACGAGGAATCCATTAGAGAGAAATAGTTCCAATGTCCCTAGTACATAATGTACAACATCACAGAATTGAACGTCATTTGATATATGCATGGAACAGGTTGCCACATAATTGACTCGTGGCGGGGAAGATACCATTGGGACAAAAGGACAATTTAGAGAAGATGGTTGACTGGAAGCCATATTTGGACTAGGAAATGAAAGCTGGTCAACGGTGACAATTCTGCCTTCATGCGGGAAACACATCACTCGAAATAGTGTTGAAACAATAGCTCCCATGTCATAGACATAGTCGCGCCCAAGAAGTAAATTGTAATGTAAAGGGCATGGGACTACCATCACATTGAGTTAAACAATTTTTCATCCCAAAGTAATAGGCAACTAAGGAAGGATCCCTAATGGTTGACTAGTTCCTCTATTAAAATCCAATAGATTCTAGGTAACAAGCACAATTGACAGTGAAGCGAGTGCTTTCCAAGTAGTATAGGAAAGGATACTCACTGATGCACCTTCATTTATAATAGTTCCAAGTACAATCATATTAAAAACCTGTACTATGATTTGGAAGGGCACATAATAAGGAGGATGACATCTTGCTAGTCGATTCCAATCAAAGGAAGTGACCAGAATACTTGGAGGGAGTACCATAGAAACAGGAGACATAACCCCTTGAGTTACGAGAGTGGGAGGATTTTCCTCCTGTCATGATGGAATAGGAGGATTTCCCCTAAGCTCATTGGAATCTGAAGAAATGAAAAGAACCTGAGTGGTATCATATTCACTCTCTTCGGGAAAGGTACAATTAACTAAAGGTGAAATCGGGTCAACTATTTCCTCGACCTGAGATTGGTTAGGTATAGACTCATGGGATTCACATTCAAAGAGAGTGAGTTTGACCGATGGTTGATTTGGGTCAGTCAATTTATCAACTATTGAAGGATTAAGGGAGAGTATCCTATAACTAGATGGAAGTCGCTGTGTTGAAGAGGGATGGTCATCCAACATGGACAAAGGTGAATGGGGTGATTCCCTTCACATAACCTATAGGGAAACTTAACTTTACCCTTTTTTCCATGAACTTTACTACCACTAGTTGATGGTGTGTCACTAGCATGATCTCCATAAGTTGATGACACATGACGATGTGAACGAGAAGAACGTTCTTCTAAGATCTAAGGAATATCAGGACAATTTCGAAGAAGATGGTCTACCGTACAAAGTTTGCATAGAGATCGAATTTTCTTCTTCTTCTTCTTATTCCCTTTATTCTTCTTCTTAGCCACCTAGTTACTAGTGTCAATACTTTCACCAGGCAAAGAGGAAGAAGGGGAGGAAGAAAAAACTAAGGAAGAAGGCAAAGGGTCAACTTTGGTATCAACTGGAGGTTGATTTTGTCCAGTTGGAGGAGTACTCGATTGTAGAGAAATCACGACATTTTGAACTAAGGAGGTTGAAAACAACCATACTGGGAAGCCAATGGTAAATCCTGGAAGGGACAATATCACCATATAAGGAGCACCAATATTTCCGAAAGGAGGAAAAGGACTAGGATTCCCATCAAAAGGAATTCCTTGATCGGTGGACTCTGGAGTTGTTGCCATATGTATCAACCTAAGATCAACTAAGGAGTGAGCGTGGAGGATGTTATCCATGGTCAATTAATTTTATTTTAATCAAAATAACATAACAAAACAAAAGAGGGATGATCTAGGAAAAAGGATTACCAAGCAATTGTGAACTGCAGAATACCTCCCAGCAAACCGAGAAGTACGGGCAGGAAATCTCCCCGAATGCTGTGTTCGGTGTATCACAGTTTACAAGGCATTCGAATCAGTTACCTAAGGATGGATAGAAACCTAGTGTTGTCCTCCCATATATACCTGAAAGTATGTGGAGGCCCAATTCGTATTAGCACTGTCTAATGCAAAACCGCATAGTGAGAGCATTCCCATATACTTTACGTACTGTAACACCGCCCTATATACTCGAAGGTATGTGGACGAGCTACAATATACTCATGTATGTGGAATAAGGTATCACACTTGGGATGTATCACAGACAAGTTAGCGATAGCTGCTATGTTTTACGACGCCGGAACACGTCTCTAGCCTAGAACCTCTAAATGTTTTGTGTTAGGTGACATTGCTCCATTAGGTTAATTCAGATGAATTTTAAGTTGATCTTCTTAACAATTTTCTTTTCAAGGTTCAACATGTGATGTATGTTTGAAATTCCTAGAATGCAACTAATATGATAAGCATTCTTTCCATTCAATTTGACAATGAAAACCTTAGCTAATAGGGATAGAGCAATCATATTTCTTTTAATCAAAGAGAAAAAAGCACAATATAATGCAATTTCTCTAAACTATTCCTATGAGCACCCACAAACTCTTCAATACACAATGCATCTTTTTCTTTTCAATTCCCTGAATGTTAAAATGAACAAAAGGAAACTAATGCACATACAATCAATCAATATTTCTGCAAGAACGAAGACTTTACGATAGTTCCTTTTCGAAAGAAATGAAGACTTTTACGACACTTTCTTTTGAACAAAAATTAATCAAATATAATCTAACTTTGACAATGAATCGATAATGATAAAGAAATAATTTAAGAAACATTAATGAATCAAGTCAAAGTAAGGCTAGGAAAGGAAATACAATGTTGATTTCAGAGACATAACATTGATTGATCATTTAGGAAGCAGAAACATAAGGAAATTTGGTGAAAAAACCCAAGCCAAAGGTGGAAATTGGACCTAAGGTGGATCAGCACAGGTCTGAATGGGAGACAGTGCACTAAAATGCATTTTCTCTAAGCCAAGGGTGCACTGATTAGCGCACTATACCCTGACCAAGGGTGCACAAATCAACGCACTGTACCCTGACCAAGGGTGCACTGATTCCAGCACATTCCTAAAGTAGGCATTCTAGTGCAAATTTTGACCAAAAAACTTCAAAAAGGCTGAAATAAGATCAATGAAGGCAATTAAAGTCTACTAGGGTGTCCTAGGATGTGGATCAACTACCTAGAATGATGATCGTTCCCTAGCGGAGTCTCTAATTTGTTATGAGGAATTTGTTATCTATGGATAAATACTAATTCCCTAGGTAGGTAGCTATACCTAGAACAACAGATTTAAAGTGCTTATCCTTTTTCTATAAACGATAAATAAGAGAAAGGGAACCAAAGGACCTACCAGTTCTTTCGCTTTCCTTTTGTCTCCTTTGTTTGACTCTTGCCACTCCTTATCGAACTTAACTCACTCCAAAAGTTCCTGCAAGCATAAATAGAAGACAGAGAACCAATGAAAGCAAGAGATCTATCGAATACGAGTAAATGGAATTGGATACATTCACACATATAAAAATCATATATCAAGATAAGCATATGGAAAAAGGTGTAAACAAATTTATTAAGTAGAAGGAAGAATTACAACCATGAAGTCTGATCCATTGTCACTCTTCCATCTTGGGTTCCAACCAACATCACATCAATAGAACAGCACTCTGGCAGCATAAAAACACTTTCTTATAATCTCAATCTTCACACCAATAGTATCTCCTTACAAATTCTTAATGTTTAACCCCTAATTACTTAGATGAGTGCTCAATTTATAGGAAAACTAAGGAGGTTTGGTCATAAATGAGGGTATTGAATGACCTTCCAAACTTAGAGTTAGTTTCCATGGAGGAAGGGATGAGAGAATAGAAGGTTACTTAACTCATGCCCTATCCAATTTCGAGCTCATTAGAGATGATAAGTGCGGGAATCTTGTAGATGGCTCTAAAAGATAAGAATATTCCCAGAACCCTATGATGAAATCACTCAATCTCGCCAAGCACAGGTAAAAGTGGGCCTAAGTGCTCTGCAAATCACCCTTGCATGGGACTACCTGTGTTGTTCCTTCAAGGAGTCATCTCAGGATGTCTTCAAGCCATGAAACTTTCATAGAAGGAGGAATTCAAAGTGTTGACTTGTCTAGGACATGTAGCAAATGAATTAGGGTTTGATGAGCCCTAATAGTACTGATCTGGGTAATGGGAGTGATGTGCCCAAATGGATCTGTAATAAACCACCTTTCTATTTTATATTTTCTTTCATTCGGACCTCCTAGTGAAAACTATTGATACTGTCATTGTCAACTCCCTTGGTTTTCTGAATTGTGCATTTCGCTGACAGTGAGAATGTTAGGTTTCTCCAAAATTACGAACAATGTAGATGTCAACACTTCTCTTTCAAAAACATTGACAGTAAGGTTGTTGGCTCTCATCCCTAAATCATTTTCTATCAGCGAAGATACAGTTTTGTTCAAAATAGCTGAAAATGGAACTGTCAGCTTCACCAAAATCGTTGATGACGGGAATGCCATCTTCCCGACTGTTCTGATGTATGTAAAAAACTATTAGGCCGACTGTCAGCGATAAAACAAAAACCCTTTGTTTGTGAAATAGATAGTCAAAATTTTAATCTTTCTCCCCTTAGCCTCCTAGCTGAGGGTACTAGCTGTCCTGAGAAGTACATCCACCTTCTCCAATGTTTGTTTCTTGCTCTTCCTTGTCTCCACAAGATCCTTCCTTTTAGCTTCTCTACTCTTTTTAGAGCCTGCAACTTTCTTCTTGTTAATGATCAAGTCCTTCACAGGTATATCATCTACATTTATCACTTGTTTAGCCAATTTTGGGTTATTCTTTAGTTTGATTTTAAGCCTTAGCTTATTTGTTGGCCTAGTGTGGGGTTTTTTGCCTCCTTCAAAAACTAGAAACAATGGTTCTTCTTCAACTTTAATTTCCACTTAAGTTTCTTTGTCTTTGATATTTCTTTGCATTTTATTGTCTAGAGGGGAAGATGTAACAAGTGAACTTGTGGCCTAAGGAGAAATAATAGCAGGGGATAAGCTTACAGGGGATGTAGGGTCTACCTTACCAAGCCTGACACTCCTCCTTTGATATATTTTAGGGGTTTTAGGGCTAGAGGATTTAGAATTGATATTTGTGTCCTTTTGGCTAGGAGTTGGCCCAATAGGGGCTTTTACTTTTGTCTTTTCCCCTTTTTAGTAGTCTTTGGCCTTCCTTCTCACCTTTTATGGGGTTAAGGTTGAAAACCTCCCCAAAAGATGAAGTGGATCCAAGTCCTCCCTTCCCTGGCTAGCTAGTTTTCAATTAGAAGTTTGCTCAAGACCTTGTGATATATGAAATGCAAGGAGGGGTCTGTTCAATCCATGAATCTAGTTGGTGTTAGTGTCGGTATCTTCATCCCTCCATCAGTGATTAAAATTTATCTTGTTGCATGCATTTTTAGGTGTCTCATCCGATCAGCTGCATTCCATTAGGTCATGGATTATCTGATGGTAGTGGCTCATTATCAATTTTCCCTCATGATCTTTACCTGCTAGCCTATTTTCACAAATTCAGGTCATTTACAGTCATTTTCTATCTTTACATTTGCAAAATCCATTTTTAGGGTTTTAGGTCTCATTAGGTCCAGGGTTTGTCCTCATAATCTTGTAAAAGTTCAATAATGGTCAGCAGGCACATGAGGAGGTCAAATAAGGTCTCAGCATCAAAAATTTCAATAATGACATGCTCAGTGATTAGGAAAAACAAAGTTTTTTCTTCTATGTATAAAATTTCATGTAATTTTAATTTTCCTATATGTAATAAGTCTGGAAATGTAGCCCTGGGTCACCTTGCCAAACTCCTGCACTCTAGCTCCTACAAAAGAGATAATAAATTCGAAGCATTAGTCCATCAAATGTCAAAAAGAGAGCCAAACTACAAAACATAGTTTTTAAAAGATAAAGTGAAAAGAAAACATTAGAAAGTGGGTTTTTGTTAAATGAAAAATTAGATTCACTTGTATATAAAGTGCCCATTGTGTGCAAGACTTCATTTTTGTGCCAAAAGAGAGAGTGAAAAAGTGAAATTACGTTTTTGAGGTAAAGGGAGAAAAATCGCAGCAAAAGTTTGAAATCTTCCTGGCGCAGCGCACCTGGGTAGTGGCACGGAGCACCTGATGGGCGCGGCACACAGAGCGCAGAAAATACACTGAAGGTTGAATTGGCATGACACACTAGTTTGGCGCGACGCACTGGTCCTCCAAGCTTAAAATTCACCCAAACGATCTTGCCAAGCTCCAAATCTTTGCCAATACCATTCTACAAGTAAGTAAAATATCCCTAAGTGCCATTACAAGAGATTTGATCAGCTTTGATGGTATTTTAATAGGTGAAAAAACAAACCCTAGTTTGTTGCACAGTTGCACTACAAAAACTGTCTAGGGTTTGCAATTTTGTCATTATTGTTGTTTTACCCCGTGTATCATTTTCACTTTCCCCTCCACTACATTTCCAAAATATCATTTCCCTTTCCCTCTTTCCCTCACACTCATCCTACCTCCCTATCCCCAAAACCCTAATACCTAATTCCCATTATTCCCAAACCCTAATTTGCATCCCTAAACCATATCACTCCCTAAAATCCCTACAGCTAGAATCGAAATCCTTCATTCATCAGTCCCACTCATCAATCCCATCCATCAAACAAAAATCACCTATTCTTGATATAAAATCTCTTCATACTCATCATTGAAAACCATACAGTGGCAAATATGGAAACAGATTTAGCTTATGAAAGGGATGAAGAAAGTATGAGTGATTCCTCCCAAGAAATTCATGCACCAAGAAAACCACATAAGGGAGGAAAACAGATCTAGGAGGAGCCCACTACACTCACAGAATTATTGGCTTGTCCTCTTGCAGTAGCATGTTTCAAACATTAGTCTTGCTACCAGTTTTGTGAGATGGTGGAAAGGGTGAAATACCACCATGAGCTTGCTAGACTATTTGTTCTCCATCTTCACAATGTCCAAGTCAATTTAGCAGGTGTTACCTTCACTTTGACACCTGAAACTATAGCTAAAGCAACATGTATTCCTAATGTGGGTGAACAGTGGAACAAAGGACAGCTTGTGGACAAAGAGCATTATGAGCCTTATATCAAGGATAGTTATCAAAATCAAATTAGTAGGGTCTTTCCTTTCAGACACCTACATGACACATATGCTCCACTCATGAAGCTCATTATCAAATACTTCAGCTGTGAAGGGAAATTTTCTCTCTTGTACACCTATCATGTTAGGATGATGAACCTCCCCTGTTTTATATGCAGAAATACTGAGAAAATGACCACATTGGTGCAAATAAAACCTCATCATCAATAGTACAACAACATTTATCACTTTGCATTGATCAAGATTGTGGTTTTGCATCAGCTGAGCTTGCTAAATGTTTCATGGGATGATTTCATTTCACATGAGGTTTTCAAAAGCATCAAATGACCCCATCAGTATTTCAAGGGGCAGGAGGGCCTTCAAATCAGCAAGAAGTGCATGAGACTCAAACCACCAGTGTGCTAGTATTTATCACTTATCAAAAGGGCACAAGGAGATTATTTGCAGCTGTCAAACGAGTAGTATCTCCACCTGGTGTGGAAGGGGTCTTGTTTCCTTCATCAGATCATAGGAAAATGTTATCTTCACCCGAGGTGAAAGGGGATTTTCCTTCTTCTTCAACAAAGTAGGATAAAGGGAAACAACCATTGCTTGATGAAGGGCCTTCTGAAGGTCAGGAGAAAGATTTCATCTTGATTTAGGATGAGGACACTGATTTGGGCTCCCAAAGCTCAAAAATCAAGGAGATCATGAAAGAACAAGAATCTGAAATTCATGAATTATCTATTAACCTTGAAAGAGCTAAGTGGATCATAAACTACCTTGAAAAAAGGAACAATTAGTTGGAGGACAAGCAGGCAATCATGGAGCTGCAAAACATAAGGGAAAATAGGCAAGCAGCCAGGAGGAGGAAAGTCAAGTTGACACCGCTTGAGCAAGAGATTGATGTTGACTGGGAATCTTGGCTAGAGAGGGAAAATATGCACTTGGAGAAGCTGCTTGAGAAAGCCAACAAGGAGAAAAATATGTTGAGGCACATGGATTTTCATTATTTGGCAAGAAACAAAATTTGCAAAGCGAGAATAAGGAGCCTAAAAGCCAAGTTGAGGAAAACTTTGAGGAGTAAGAAAGAGAAAGATAAGCTCAAGATCTTGGCTGAATCTTCCTTGGCCCAAAATAGTACTTGATGCAGGTCAATCATGCCAAATTTCAAGAAATTTGGCACACTTTTTGACAATTTTTAAATTAAGAAGGAAAAAACATGTTCTTCCGCCTGGTGCGTAGCGCCACCCGGAGCTCGCTTTTGATAGAGACCTCCTCTAGATTAAAAATATAAATTTTTGGATTCCTTTGGAAAAATCATGCATACCCAAAAATTACTAGAAATTTTTGTCAAGTTTTGGGCCTCCAAAAGGGTCAAAAACACCTCAAAAATGCCCTCTCTGCCACTTTTTGGCCACACAGGAAGCAGTGTTGGGAGAACTACTTTTTGGAGGGGTAAATGGACAAAAAATTCCAAAATTCTACTTGTTCTAGAAATTATACAGACATACCTTTCCAACAAGCCCACTTGGAGAAAATTTGGTGAAGTGGAAGGCCTCCAAAATTAGCTGGGAAAAAGCGCTACGCACAGGAAAAGTGGCGCTACGCACAGGATGAAAAAGTGCCATTTTTGCCAAAAAAACTCTGTTTCTCGCCTAGTTTTTTCTTAGTTTGACTTTTTCTCTCTCATGGTTAAACTAATGATATAAATTGATGGAATTTGATGTAAAAATGATGAAAATTCACTCATGGAGGTAGATACATCATGTATAGGTGGTTTTGAACTGAATGAATCAGTTTCCTAGGTTTTAGAGGCAAGCTGTTCCACTGCCTATTTTTCAGTTCTTAGTTTAAATCTTGTTGAAACAGCTCCTAAACTCATGAATTCAACCCCTAAAGGCTAGCATGAGTTTTTTTTTTGCCTATATCTAGTACTTTTTCAATCATTTGTAAAGGTTGGACTCTTGTGAATGCTTTGAGCATTATTGTACATTCATCTCTGCAGTTTGGCAAGGTAATAGACCAGGGTTTGTAGCATTTTGTGGGATTCCTGTGGCAAGGTGATTTAGTATTGTTTCTCCTTCTGTGATTCAAGTTTTCATGTGTTTATGTATGCCATCATCTCTCTCTTTTCATTTGAACTAAATGAATCAAGGATAAAGGTAGAAATCATTGATGTTGCAGTGATTTACCTAGGGTTTTTTTAGTTTTATATGTTTTCAACTATTTGAAGAGGATTCCTAATACTTTCATGCCCTCTCCAACTCCTCACCAGTCTTAAGACTCTCCATCTCACTTAATTCAAAGTACTAAAGCATTTTCCTACCTCGCCCCACAAGAAACCTCTACAAGACTGAGTCCATTCCCCGGACCCAAATCTACCTTTCACATTTGAGCCAGCAAACAACAATAAAACTCAATCAAAATCCTCTGAGCATATTCCTGGCCTAAAATTAGTCTTTATATAAGTCATCTCAAGCTTTATTGGCTATATTTTCCTGAGATTGACAAGGAGAGAGCCCTCTCCTGACCTAGTAGGGCTAGCTACCATGTTAAGTGTGGTTTGATGTTACCCTAGACCTGCCTTTCTCAACTTGAGGTAGATTTAGGCTATAACAGTTGGCATATGCCTAAGAATTTCTAGTAGATACAAATAGGGATTAATTCTAACTTGACCAGTTAGATGTGCAAGGATTTAGAAGTGATAGAGTTTTACCTGATTGAATCTCCCTTCGCAGGCGAAGTGTTGCTGACAGAGGTGAAGAATGACGTGCCGTTTGTCAGGTAACCATTGCTTCTGAACTCCAACCCTCCAGTTCTGACCCTTGAAATTCTCTTTAAAAAGGAGATGGACATCAATTCCTACCAACATGTGACTATGAAAAAACCTTTCTCCATCTTCTAGTAAGGTTGTGGCCTCAACAATTGACTTCTCCGTAACTGTAAAAGATAGACCCCCCACATCCACGTGATTCCCATCAAAACCTTGAGCAAAAGACTAAGCCACTGCATCGTGGTAGTGGGTGCAGCGGTGGAAAAACTCACTCCAACCAGCTTGCTAAAGCTGTTGCGGGATATCGAGATACATGTCCAACAAATCTGATGCTTTGGGCTCAGAATGATTTGCTTTACCTCCTTTTCCCATTGCATTATGTGTTCTTTCTAGGATTGGATCCTAAATCCCTATGAGTAAAACGGGTTCAACAATCAAGTGTGATTAACTGCAAACTGAAAATAAAGATTACTGACTATACATGGTAAAATATCTTGACATGCATAATGAAATATTACAGCTATGCACATGAATGATTACAGAGTTGAGGTGATAATTACAAATGGGGTTTGTATCATATGGTAAAATTATTACAATAACATTCACTCATAGTAGTCGAGAACACTTATCGACCAATACTTTTTTACCCCTCCAAACCAGATAGAGACACATTTTAATGATATTGTTGATGCTAATGTGGTCAACATAATCACAACCTTTTAAATTTAAAATTTTGTTTTGGCACTGACGGTTGGGCTGTCAGTCAAAATGGAATTTCTCATGAGCCTGTTGTCAACAAATTTCTTCAACAGACTATATTAGATCACTAAGACAATGATAGCCCAGCTACTAGTAATTTCCCTGTTTATTACATCAAAAGTGCTGACACTGAAATTGTCATCCTTTTCTAAAAAAACCTTTAAAAACAAATTTTATTGTGATAACAACTGGCTTCACGGGGATGTTTCCGATCATGGATGGCAACAAGAACCCCATACACCAAAGACCTGATCCATTGGACGTCTCCCAACCAGTAACCCTACAACTTGTAAACTGTACCACACTGCTACAAACTACAAATTGAAAACTGGAATTGAAATTTGCGACAAAACATGCTGAGAGTGTTGAGCTTATTAGCACACCAACTTGTCCTAAACTACTGAAATAATTTCTCAATCAAATAACACAAAAATGATAATGCAATCAATCCAATAGTTTCTCAAATACCATGGCTTTTTACTATGCTTCAATAAAATCAAAACTGGATAGTATAGTGGCGAAGGAAACTCATGATGTAATTTGTATCCACTGTTAAAAAATGCCTGAAAAATCAAAATGAAAAAACCCTCCATGTAGTATGTTGAAAATAACAACAAGAAATTATAAAAATAGAATCCAAAAATTCCAGTTTAATTTTTCCTTGAGTTAAAATGAGAATTAAAATCATATTCTATTCTCATAGCAACTTGTAATAGTTAACTAGAGTGAGTTGACTTAGTTAACTTAGGAATTTCAAGTTAGAAGTCTTTTTGAAGTCATGTATATGTTCTCCCTATATTATAGGGTTCCTGGATGAGTTAAGTATGATTTGGAATTAGTTAACTCAGTTTATTGAGTTAAGTCTAGTTAAATTAGTTCCAAACTGCTTGAGGAATGAATAGTGAGTTAATAGTCAGTTGGTGCACTAATGCATTAACTAGTGCTACTCAATTTAACTAAATATTTACTCATCAGAAACTCATGGATGTCAATTCTGAGAAAGACCCAGTTGAAACTAGAGTGTAGGGACAATTTACTATTTGTTTTAGATTTTTTTGAGTTGCACTAATAGTGTATGCATTCAGGAACCGATCCTTAAGGGATTGTGCAATTTTTATATGATTTATTTCCCTTTAAATATAAGCTATCCTCCATAGGAATTACGCATTGGAATAGAGACTTGGAGAGCTTGTGAAGAGGCTAAGTTTGGCCTTGATCTTGCTTATGAGTTGGATATTGAATTTGTTGAGTGCTGGGATTGTTCTTGAGAGAACAAGGATTGTCATTTCATCTTGATTTTCCAGATTAATACAATATAGTAGTGGGGTTTTCGAGCCGTGGCTTTCCCCAGATATTTATTATGTTATGTGCCTTTGTGTTACACAATATTTTGTCACACCTCCTGCACTTCCCCGTGACATACCCCGAAGTGCCCGAAACATGACCATGATGTAGTGTACTCATTCATATATGCAGTTCATATCCTTCCTAAGACATTGATTGGAAAATTCCTTGAGCTTCACTTGAAGGAAATATCTCTAAACCCTAATTTGAGAATCATCACCCTTATGAGATTAAAAACAACGATGATCACCTATTGCACTATATTGGACCTATGATCGAATCTCTTTGTTCACGTGATGATCCGAAAAAGGAAAATTTCTCAAAGAGGATGAGAAGCTTCGTGCTCTAGAAGCTTCCAGAGCGGCAAGTTGGAGGTTGTTTGGCATAGATGAGGTCGAATTCTCCCAAATTGGACTCTTGGTCTTATCTCTATGACCTACTGCCTTGAGATGAGGGCCTACTCCCTTGGAGAGATCCTAACTCCCTTTCCCAGCCTATATATTCACCCTCTCTCATTCCCAAATCGTTGGTCTATGCCTATTTGCACCCTTATGCTAAGATTGTGCCTATATGCTACCAATTTGGCTTGGAGAAGGAGTGCTTTTAGAGCTTAGATTGGACTTGTGTTGGCTTATTAGGTCCTAATCCAAGTTTAGAGTTAAGTTAGCCAAACAAATCCTGGTACTACTGGCCCTTTCGGCAACAGTCCGCGGAGCGCAGATTGAGGTCTCACCTGAAGTAGTATGGGAGGGTGCTAGAACCAGGTTTCCACACCCTGGAGATGTTTGATGAGTTCAAGTGGTCCGTGGTTTGACCCTGTGCACAAGTCGCTATGTGCGAGGTGGGTTCAAAGGGTACCAACTTGAAGGGGCCACACCTGTAACTCCTGCAAATGCACTCTAAGGGCTCCCAACACAGTCTGGTGCTCCTGCATAAAATCTTGAAGAGCCTCATTGGTGACATCGCGCACCATCTCGTCGATGTCATGTAGATAACCCTTGGTTAGGGTGATTGGGTCAATGGAAAATTTCGAGGCCTTGACCTTCTTCCTCAGTCCTGCTCACTCTGTCATGTGTGGGCACTTCAACTGTGTGGACACGGTTCGTGGTTCCACGCCTCCTTCTTTTGTTTATGCTTCCTCTGCCTCCTGCCCCTGCGAGGGCGTTGCTTGTCCCTCTCCCACCTTCTCGGTTGTTTCCTGTGCTACTGCGGCTGATTCTATGGCCTTTTTTTGCTCGACAGCTTTCTGTGCCACTTCCTACGCTGCCCATACCTCAACTACTGTTGTTTCCTTTCACCTTTTCTTGACCAACTGTGCGACGCGCAGCTTGGCATCATCTTTCTTCTTCTATTCTGCCGACCTCTCAAGTTTTGCAATGTCTGGGGAAGGCCATTCCAGTGGCCATGCCTCCAAGACATTGAAAATGGCGTCGTCAATGGCTACAAAAGGTAACTTTTTCCACTGCTTCATCAAATCCTTTCGCACCTTGATGTATATATTATGCATGTCTGCTTTCAATTTTGCAAAAATCTGTAGACTATTATACATTGTGGGTGACAAGCATGACTTCCGGTTGATCCACATTCAGATGTTCATCTCCATGAAAACCCAGAAGATCTTGTTGTCGCGTATCCTTTTCACATCCTTCGTAGCCCAGAGCGAAGCATACTTTGCGGCCTCCAGCAAATCTCTATCAACTATGGGGAATTGACTATCCTTCGACAATTACCATCCTACGAACACTATGGAAAGAAAAAACCATGCATAGTGGAAGGTTTTACCATGCTCTTAGGCTTTGCAACAATTCTTCAAGGATTCCATGAAGAGGAATTCAGCCCAGTTAAACTGGACCCCCTCTGCGCACTACTCGGCCAGTGAAATCCCTGGTGTAGGTACCTCATCTGCGTAACAGTTTCGCATGACTTTTCCTACCAGGATTTGGGTTGCTACGCATACTACTTTGTCCTTGATGCTGGAGATTACGTAGCCCCTCTCCTTCTTCTCCAGCTTGTACTTCATCTTCATGGCCTCCACGAGGGCGAAATCACTACCCTTCCCTTCTGATATGGTCACAGGGTCCTTTCCTTTGTATGGTAGCTAGGAAATGTGATGAATTAGGTCTGTCATGATGGGGATGGGTTCCTCCAGCCATAGATACCCATCATGCACCAGGTATGGCAACTGCCTGAAGACGAAAATGTCTATTGCGGCACAGTGGAAATGCAGCACCCATAGTAGGTTCAGTAGCCCAGCCTTTTCCACTCCGTGCAGCCACTTTCGCAGTTCCAACATTGTCTCTAGGTGAGGTAACTTCTCGCAGTTAGGGAGGTCCCAATATTCAAATTTCATGGATGGCACATAGCCTAGGTGCATTCCTTCAAACATAATTCCATCTGGGAGGAGGGGGGTCTAGAGTGAACTCTTGGTTTCGTCTAGGTCTTTGGGCACTTTGGCCTTCCCTTTTCGTGGGGGGACATATGCGAGCAGTTTTGTCGCAGAGTGGTGTAGGTTGAATATCCACCTCCATGCCTTTGTCTTCTTCCTCTGCGATGATAAGGGCCTGCAAATCTTCTTCTTCCTTTCCCCTTCTCTTCCATCGATAGTTTGCTGTGCAGCGGCTTCCTTCGAGACACGCGTATGGGAGCCATTGCTTATTTATCCTTCTTGGGTCTTGGCATACGCGGTGATTTGGGGATCTCCGCTACAACCATGGTACCTTCTGGAACATCCTCCACAGTTAGGGCCTACGCGGCCGCACCTGGTGGTTACCTCTTCTATTCCCAAACCATTCTTAGTTGTTGTCATTGTATCTAGGCTGTAATCTATTACTCGTGAATTCAGGGGCTCAATCAATGCTCGACTCACAATGCTTAGGGCTCTGCTCAATCGTTCAATTCTCAAATGACCAAGTTTTGTTTGCTGGGAAACCCTTTGCATTTTATAGCACTTTTTAAATTTGAATTCGACCATTCCCTCAATTTTGGTTCATTAATGCTTTCTTGGTGGCAGATTTTCCCAAATCTTGCCCATAAATCGTATCTTAAAAGTCCTTCGCCCGCTCCATTTGGCCTCAATTCGATTATCCCATCATGAACAGTGACTTCAACAGTCACTTTCTGACCACTCCGCATGGCAAAGTAGTCCCCCATGCGCGGTTGCGGAACATTTGACTCTCTCCTTCTGCGCGCATCTTCAATATCACGCAGCTCCTGGACAGAATAGTTTATAGTCACGCACTCCCTTCCAACTACCCGGAGCACTAAGACTGTCCTTCCCTTGGCTAGTCAGGTGGTCACACCACCCGTGTGGGGCTCAATCCTATCCACCATCACGATTCTTGGAGAATCCCCACCTTTTATTGTTGTGGTCAGCATTGCGCACTTTACCATTTGCAACACACTACCCTGGTCACTATGCTTAGTAATATGCAGTCCAACCCAAGGCATCAAACCAACCAATTCATGGCGATAGTTCGTAAAATTGTCAGTATGATCGTGCACACCTTGCCTTATCATTCCAGTGTTTTCAGTGAGAAACTCTTCCTTTATCTCATCCTCTAGCTTCTTAACTTCTGCGTCCATCAAAGCAATTTTCTCTCTTAGCCGTACCCTTTCTTTTTCAAGTTTGCAGAGTCTAAGGTTTCCTTGTTGGATTTCTTCCTCAAGTCTCATGTGTTTTGTCTCTTGCGGCTGTGTGATTCCTTCTTTCCGGGCTTCGTGAACCGTTGTATCTACCGGTGCTACTAGTCGCGGACTAGGCTTTGCATGCTCCATAGGGATTACATCATCTGCTTCATACTTCAGCGTCGGAAGTGCCCGTGTGGTTAGGGTTTTGCACATGGTCCTGTAAGCCCATAGAACCATTGGTACGCATAGGTCCTAGTTAGTGCGTCTCACATGGTGGACTGTGTTCAATACTTCACATACTTTGTCAAAGGCTTCCATGTGGATAATCTGTGGCGCACTTGGTCTTATCATACTTTGTCATCCACGCCATCATCTTGCCCGCTCCTGCTTGTTGGTCCTATTTCCTATCGTGAGGACGATGTGTGTTTGTGTAGGTTGCATACCATACACCTGTACCCATCTGGAGAGGTGGGCAGACAGGTTGTTTCATCTGTCATACCTGGCTTTCATCCACATCTGAGGTTTTCCAAACCACTTGAGCATCATCCCTTTGCATTCACGCCAGTATGCAAAAATTCTTTGATGTGTGCCCCACCATTTTGCGGGTGTTGCGCGCAGTGCCCATTTCAAAGCATCGAACTGCTGTTGTTCCGACACCTCTCTTTCAAAATTGGTCAGGAAATCATCCACTTTGCTCAACCCATCATACATAGGAATATCTCTTACCTCTGTTGTCACATAGCACAATGACCTTATCATCATGTTGCAGTTGAGTGTGCTCACCTCATGTAACCAGTTTCGCCACCGTTTTATTTCCTCGTACGAATCTAAGGTGCAGGAGCTTTCATGCTCCCACAAAATCATTCCATCCACTATTGGATTCACCAAATCCTACTCCCATGCGGTTATCTTGTAGATACAGTCTAGATTGTCGTTGCTATCGCAGTCACGCACTGGCTCTGTGTAGCATGATCCATCCATGGGGTCTAAAGGTACCACTACGTGTAGTGACTTTTTCTCAAAAATCATCTTGCACTTCTTTAGATTTATCACTCCATTCATGTCAGTGGCTCAATCTAGTCCTAGTACTGCGAGATAGGGATTGTTTTCATCAACAATCTCTATCACTTCGAAATCTACAAGCGCTCTTGCACCTTCGATATCTACCATTATTCCCTGCAATCTTCCCATTGGTAGGATCTTTTGCTGGTTTTCCATTCACAATTGAATAGGAGACCATTGTAACGCGGGCCTACCCATGCACTCCCATGTCTGCTTTGGCAAGACATTTGCGTCTAATCCTAGATCCAAAATCACTTGATCCATTTCAAATTCCTTGATTTCCATAGTCAATCTCATCTCCCTTCCTGTTCGCGTTGTGTGCTTTCCGAGCTTCCAGACTACGCATGGTTCTCCTGACCCAACACATCTAGTGATGAGTTCTTGCAGTCCCTTCATAACCTTACTATCGTGCAACAACTTCATACAAGTCTCCAGAAAGGTAGTGAGCATTGATGGGTCCATCTCTGGTTCTATTTTTTCTTTACTACCTGAAGTGGAGGCCTCCTTGAACCTCTTCTTAGCTTCCATGAATGTCTCCTTCATGCGCTTCAAATCAAACTCTGGTTCCTTTGTTGGAGCCTTGCGAACCCAGGCACTCTCTTCGGGCTACTTGCCCTTGTCATCTCCTATCGTGATATCGCTTTGGAGCACGATGTTTACATTTGGGTCCTCCTCGCACGGCTCAAACCTCATCATTTGCAGGTTCTGAGTCGGGGGAGGCTAGAGTGTTCCTTTATCATGCAGCTTTGCTATCATTATGGGGCAGTCCTCCATCTCATGATCAAATTGGGTACAATATAAACATGATACTCTCGTCATATTTATACAATCACGGGCATAATTCCTTGGCCCTCCACAATTGTAACAAATCAGCTATTCGTGACCCCTTCCTGGTCCCATTCCACCTCGACCGCGTCCACACCCCTAAAATCCAGTGCATGCCATCCCCACATTTTTATCGAGAGCTCGCGTTTTAGTCTAAACTCTATAGGTAGGAGTCTGATCCATCATCAGTTCATAACTTCTATAGGTACGCTCATCATGGCCTACTAACCTGTAGAAATTACAGAACAACTGCTGGGACGTCTGCATATACTTCTGTAATAGATGGCAGTTATCTGTAGCATGCTTCCCTCCTATCTGACAAATCACGCACCATAATGCAGGTGCCACACTCGGTCCTGCTTGTGCCTCTGGTCTCAATGGCATCGGCCCTCCTCCCGCTAGGTAGTTCATGAAGACTGGACAATGGTCCTTGTCATGTCCCTGGCACTTGCATTTTATGCACCATACCTCCTCATGTGCTTCTGGGAAAGTTTTCATATCTTGTTTTAAACTCTCCATCTCAAGACACAAGTTTTTCAACTGCGCGTGGATCTGTTGGACTCCCAGGTTAGGATCTTGTATCGGGGTCTTGTGCAGTCTCATTGCGATTTCCAAGGCCTCGACCTGAGTTGACAACTTCTGTTGTGACAATACATTCCTTAGATGTGGTGTTAGCGATGCTACAAACCATACACGGTGTTGCCCATCCGTCAAGGTCATGTTGGCTTCACGAATCATACCCTTTAGTCTCTAATCTAGCTCCCAGGGGGTTTCGCCTAGAAGCATCGCAATTTCCTTAAATTCGATGATAGACTATCTCTGACTTTGGCCTTCTAAATTCCCTATTTAGAGCAGCTTGGATATCCGCGATCCCTGTATTGGGATTGTCATTGGAATGCCTAATGTACCATGTTAGTGCGCAATCCTGCAAAGCACTAACCAGCGTTGCTTTCTTTATGTTGTCATCCATGACTCCCTGTGCTTCCCATATGAGCTTTACTACGAACCAAAATTGGTCCGGATCTTCATTCCCTACTCCTTTGAACACCGGAAATTTTATTGCGCTTGCCATATTGAACTGTGGTGATGGCGGAGGTGGCGTGGGCGAAGACGGGGGTGAATATGGTGAAATTGGTGGTGGTGTAGGTGGGGGTGGGATGCGCGGAATTCATTGTCTTATCAGACTGATCGCACTTCTTGGTGAAAATTTTGCGAGCTCCTCCTCTCTCTCCAATGGAGGTGAAATCAAGGGACTAGTCTCTGATTCTTCGCTACCTTCATTTTTGTAGATCCTCCCACTTAGCATAGCCCCAAACATCAATTTATTCACATAACCCACTTTTCACATAGTAGCATCTTAATCCAAGTGTTCAAATATTTAATGTACTTACCTTGTGGTCCTTTGAGGAAGCGTCGTTCCACCTCGTTGTAGTTGACTGAAGTATCTACCACAAAATCGGTGATAAACCCTCCTATAGTTTAATGGAGCAAATGGTCCACAATGTGCACGATCTTATCTTCTGATGCTTCTAGTCTGCATACCAACTCTAGATTCCACACAATAGGCTTGTCGAGCCTACACCATCCCTGACTATCTGCTAGCTTCACGATCCACTTGTACAACTCAGAGGAGAAGGATGCAAAGAAAATTTCATGGATTTCCATATATAAGTAGCACTCTAACAACTCTTCCTTTGATACTTGCGGATTCATGTTTTCCTGCACCGTGAACTCGTGAATATTTCTATCCAGCCACTCTTCAATTCCTTTATTTGTTGGATTCTAGTGATACGACATCAGACATCTCTTATGTAGATCTTGGTCCCAGCAACAGAACAATTTGTTGGATTATTAGGGCCTGACCCAGGTTTAAAGTTAAGTTAGCCAAACAAATCCTAGTACTACTGGCCCTTTCGGCAACAGTCTATAGAGCGCAGACTGAGGTCTCACCTGAAGTAGTATGGGAGGGTGCTAGAACCAGGTTTCCGCATCTTGGAGATGTCTGATGAGTTCAAGTGGTCCGCAGTTCGACCCTGCGTGCTCGTTGCTATGTGCACTTTCCCATACCTCGCAGCCTGAGATGCTACCTTCATGCAGCCCTACTTGGGGGCCGAACATTGTTATTACCCCAGTCCTTACTAGTAACCCAATGTTAGTTGATTATCTTAGTCTACTTGCATGCTTTAAGTTATACTTAACAATATAAACCATTCATACATGTGCACATAGTAAAGAAACAATATATTCATAATTTATATCAAGCATGCATTAACCCAAGAATAGATACACAAATTGGTAACAAAAACTTCTCTTTATTGATTTATTCCTTGGTTACAAACTTGACTTTTCGTTGTGCACTCAGCTGCAGGGGTTTGCGCACTCAGCTGCAGAGCCTTCTGCTACCCTACAACCCAAGACACACTTAATCACTTAGACTCTTTCTTCTCTCTATTACTCCGCTATGCTATCTTTTACACTTAGAGCCTCACTCTATTTATACAATCCCATGGTTCGTGGACCATGGGTAGGCTGACATTATGTTAGAAGACTAGGGCGGACAACCTTGTGACTCTATCATACATTTTGCGCTCCGTGCCTACAATTAGCGGAGTCTTTACAACAATATCGGGTCAAAACTTGGGCTTTGAGCCCCAAAACATGCCTTGGGGGGATTCCATGCCCAACAACTTGGATATTCATTCAAGGAGAGCCTATCAACATCTAGGCTTGGTTGTATGCTTCCCTTTATTTTATATTAATATACAGCTACTGGTTCATTTTCCCTAAATGTGTATGCTCGTGTATCGTTTAGCTTAACATTCCTTGATCAGTTAAGTAGGTTACTTTTGAATATGCCATTTGTATTTACATGCCTTGTTGTGTCTTGATATCTCATGTAGGTGCATAAACGTTGTAAGCAGTAGGAACAAGCTCGTGACGCAAGTGATTCAAGGTCTTCAATGAAGGAGATTGAGATAGCATCAGAACAAGGTAGGCCATCTTCTTCGTCTCTCTTTCCAATCGTAACTTAGGAAAGTGTCTGGTAGATTGTCACTTAGGTTGCTAGACCCACTCATTGGGCTAGAGGGACCGTCTTTTTCTGTAGAGAAGATTTACCTAGACAAAAAAATAGTAACTCCATTTGGGAAGCTATAACCATTTCCATTCAATTCTTCATCCTGCTTTTGTGATGAGTTTGACCAATTGTTTGTTTTCGGAATTGTTTGTTTGTTTGTAACCCTTTTGACTTACTGGTGATTGCTTGATGGTTCTTTATTTTTGCTGATCTTTAAGAATTTTTTGTTTTATTTGATCTTTCTTGACCATTGTGGTTTTCTCTCTAGCAGTCGTGATGACATTGCAGATGTTTTAATTATAGTCGCGATTACCGCTAGTTTTTCCTTGACAGGTGCGATGATCCCAAAAGTTTAAAAAATTTAGGTTTTTCTTCTTGATTTTAGCATTTTTCCTTCTAGCAGTGGTTTCTTAGTGTGATTATAGCGTCATTGTCTTGGTTGACATGTTTGTCTGATTGCAATTACCTCTTGATTTGGTTTAAGTGTGTTTGAAACTTGATTTGTTTTCTAGGGTTCCTAGGGTTTCTAGGTCACCTTTCATTCATTCATTGGTCTTCTTTTCAGAGATCAATTACCTTTGTTTAAAGAGTTCTTTTGCATTTGGACATATTTTGCAAGTCACTTTTGGTTATTTGGTATAAATTTATTTTCATTAGTGTCGAATTCAGTAGATGATTTGAAAGTCATTTTAGTTCCGTTAGCAAGCAATAGATTACAAAATTGTTTGTTTTTTTATTGAATCAAAAGGGAGTGCTTGTTGTTATTCTTGTGTTTTGGAAAGTGAAAGTGTATATCATTGAAGTATTTTTGAAACATTTATTGCATTCAAATCATAAAGAGAAAGAGATTTTCATGATTAGTGAATTGTTTGCATTTTATTTTTCTCTTTTGCAGTAGTTTGCATTGATTGCATCTTTAGTGAAAAATAAAAGATTTTCATCTTTATGGCATTGCATTCATTAGTAGAATTAATGATTACTTTTCATTTTATTGCATTGAAAAATTTATATTGATGCTTTTGGATTGTTTGATGCATTGATTGGTTGTCTCTCTTCCTTTGGTAGAATAGCCTTCATCAAATGAAAAGTTTCATTTTCATCATTTAGTTGCATTCTAGGCACAGGTGACATCATTGAGCCCTCAAAACTAAAACTTAATTCAAAGATTAACTTAAAATTTACCTCAATGAATCTAAGGAGAATTTGAAACATTAACATTCATACTTAGTGGTATAGGCTAGAGACGTGTTCCGACGTCTATAAAACTTAGCAGCTATCGTTCACAATACTCTTGCATTAGGCAAGTGCTAGAACAAACTTGTGCTCCCTGTACAGTTGAGTATATAAAGGTAGAGCCTCATAGGTTGCAAACCTTTATCCATAGGAAGCCAAGTCTGCCACCCTGTAAACATGATACACCGAACACAACATTTGGGGAGATTGTCTACACGTATGTCAAGTCCTTGGTAAATTTATTTGTTAAGGTGTATATTGTAGTTCACAGTTACTTGGTACTCCTTTTTGCATATAGTTACCTGAGTAGTCATTTCGATCTTTTCTGACTCCTTAAATTTGAAAAGATCATCGAGCACTTGTCATTTCAAGTTCGCTAAACCATCGAAAGAGACTAGAGTCACCTTTTCATCCTTTCTCAACTCTTAAAAGATGAAAAGGAAAAGTTTTTGTTCTAAAAATAACTTCCCACGATAACATGTCGAACCCATGTAGTCACTTCTTGGCCCGACCTTGAGTAAATCATTGTAAATTTTATTTTTAATCAACCCTCAATGAATCTACTTTCCTTTTCTGCTCTTGAGAGAAATTCATCATGGTTGAACCATTGAGTTCACCCCAAAGTTCCGCTTCATTCTCTGATACTGAAGTGTCCTCCCAAGGAGTTTATAAGGAGCTTCCCCAGTGACTTGAAGATCAAGGTTTTGAAATTGGGATTATTCCAAGTATCCAACCCCTGTCTTCTCGTCCACCACCATCGGATTCCCGTTCACCTCAAGAATATGATCCTCAGACTCTTCAAAGTCTGCAAAGGCTTGATATTTATCTGTTGAATCCGTTATTCAATCCTGTTGTGATATCTCCTTAGCGTCCTTACAGTCCTTACGACTGGCCTGATGTTCCTTTGGAGTTATCTCCTCGTACATATCAAATTCCTCCTCGCCAGTTGTTTCCACCCATGGATTCATAAGGTGAGATCCCAACCTCTTCTCCGAGTCATTCAGAGGTTTCCGCTACTCATACTCATGTTGATGATGAACAAGGGTATGAATTTCCTCTAGAAGGATTTCCTTTGATAGGAAGAGTCCCATATCACACACTTCGTGAAACCAATGGACCCATGTTTCCACCTGGTTATACAACCCTAGCCTAGTTAGTTTCAGGAACTCCTAGTGCTTCATATTTGTATCCAAATCCCTTTGGTATTCCAATTCCATGCCTACCTCTGGTCCGTTTATTCCAAACGCGGCCTCTCAAATTTATGTACAAACTGCTATAAAGTCTGTTCCCATTCAAACTACGATTGCATCACAACTTGTACCGTTGTTTCAATCGTCCATTCCAGTACAACCGACTATTTCAGGTCAGGTTTCAGTTAGTTCTTCCACCCCTCCATCAAGTGGACAGAATGTGCCACCTCCTAGGGGGAAAAATATGAATATTCCTCTTGTGTCAAGTGAAAACAATGTGAGTGGATTACAAACTCACATAGTTGGAGTCAATCAACCTTATTATGGTGGTATTCCTAACCCTGTTGGTCCATCCAGGTCAGGTAATATCCAGTATCAGCAACCTTATATGGCTCAGATTTCACTCTAATAGGGTTATGTCCCATATGGTTTGCAAGACTTGGTCAATTCGTCTTACACTCCACAAGCAGGAGCTTATGTCCATCCTAGCCAATCCATTATTCTGGGTGGATATGATTAGATTCAATTCAAAAATTTCCAATACCCAGAGGGTATATCCCAAGGAACTGTCCAGTAACCCTTGTAATAGCAAGAGAAACCCTTGCAGCAGCAAAGGAAACCATTATAGCAGCAAGGGAAACCTTTGCAACAACAGGGGAAACCTTTGCAACAATCTTAGTAGCCTTTGTAGCAGCAAACTCAATTTGTTTAGCAACCTACTCAACCTTTGTATCCGCAAGGCCAACCTTTGCAGCAACAAGGTAAACCTTTACAACAACAAAGTCAGCGTTTACATCAGCAAGGTCAACTTCTGCAGCAAGATCAATAGGTATATCATCAAGGTCATCCCTTGCAAGCACAAGGTCAGTCCCTATAGGAGTAGGGCCAATCTCTTCAGGTCTACGGTCAATAGGTCCAACAACCTTACAACTGATATGTCACGTATAATTCTTATCAACAGCCTGTGGTAGGTCAATATCAAACCTACCCTGGACCAAATCCACCTTATGGTTAAGGTAACCCTATGTGGGGGAAAAATCAAATGCCGTATGGTCAAAATCCTCCACTGTTGATCTAAATTGGATCCTTAAACACTCTTAAAGTTCCATGAACTCTGTAAAACTCATACCGAAGTTTCAAAGTATTATGGATGTCGAAGCTTATCAGAAATTACCTCTGAACGATGGCAATTTGTGGTCAGCACGGAACAACGAGGATCCTCGGTCAAAGCGCGCAGACCGTTGGCCCATGGTTACCGTGTAGTGGCACAAATGGACAACCGGGAGGTCAAATCCAAAAACAGAGGTAGTTTTTGATACGCGATTAGCGCTAAATCACTAATCATGTATCACAGGGCGTCCATCTTAGTGAAGGAAAACCCCAAGTGCAGGGTCATGAGGAAAGGCATAAAACCATCCGAGAATCACCGATTCTGTCAGAGGCGAGTCCTGCACTAAAACCAACAGGATATCAGAAGGACTTCAAGTGGTAAGTGGGTTAGACCGAGTCCTGCTTAATGCCATACATTGGTTGACATGCATCCAGCGTATGAGAGAGAAAATGACTCACATCGCGCAGGTAAAGGTCATGCTACTTCACCGCGCGATATGGACGGAGACTGTAGGATCTGGAAGCTCCAGATCAACGACGGAGAAATGATCCGATGGATGACTGGATTTGTCTGGGAAATAGGCTGAGTCATATAAGATTTGGGGTCTGGAATGACCAATGAGTTGGCAGAGGAATCAGTTTCACAGGCAATCTTGAAGCAACGGAAATAACGACCATTCAAAGAGGACTAACACACAGTTCGTGAGGAAACAAATGGCCACCTCTCTATGAAGCGTTACAAAGTGATGATGACACAAAGCAGGGGAATTCTAGCGGGCAGAGGTAGGAGATCCAGAGATCTGGGAAGCAGAAATGAACAGTCAGGGAGCAGATTGGCTTTAAGCCACGAACAGACAGAGAGCAAAGGGGGCGAGGAAAAGAGGTAGAGAAAGAGAAGCAGAAAGCCAAAAGGCAAGAAAGAAGTGAATTGCAGAGAACAGAGAAGCCGAGCTGACCTGCAGAGTAAAGGCAACATTGAGCAGATAGAGACAGAGAGAGTTCGAGAGTCTATGAACTCCAGAGAAGGATTGACAGGTTCAAGCAACTCTTCTGTGTATACCTATCAGGTATTGAGTACCAAATTGGACTCATACCACTGAGACCAGTTGAGGTCAAGATTCAGTAAGGGGAGTCTGTGTACTCTAGAGACTTGGGGAATCCAAGTACCATCCTACTGATCATCCTCTATTATGTGAGACTCAATTTGAGCTCATTATTGTAAAAACTCTGCTTTAAGACACAATAGAAAGGCCACCATTGAAGGCTGGACCAGGAGACGCAGCCCAGGAGGATTGGGTGAACTCCTTATTAAGCTTGTTGTGTTTTATGTGTTTGCTTATTGTGTTTCTCTTACTGTTTCAGTGTCTGCGTATTTCGCAATATTATCGATCCGTTGCATAAAATAACATAGGCACACCCCAACACTTGAGTCTGTAATACCTTCATTATTTCTCTGAGGTCATCTATGGGTGATTTCAGATCAAGTGGTATCAGAGCTCGTGGTTGTTAAGGTTAGACAAGCTTGTGCTAGATTTTGTTGATGAATGCTAACTAGATCAAAGCTTAAATTAGGAGAAGGAGAGTTAGTTGAAACTAACCCGGAAATTGGAAGAGTCTATCCTCAGAAGAAAATGTCAGAAGAAAGTCCCTTGGGACCAGGCCCCCAATTTATAGATAGTTTCCTGGCCATGAGGTCCATGGTAGAGGAAATGTATAGGGACTTTAGGAAACATAAAGATGAAGATTCATCAGGCTCCAAACAAGATAAAGGAGAAGAAGAGTCTCTCCTCCATGACCACTCAAAAGGCAAAGGGAAAGAAGAAAACTTTCTCACACCTCCTAATAGCCTTGAACATAAAAAGAAGACATCTTTGATTAAATTAGATGTTAAATTTGATTTACCAATATATGATGGACAATTGAATGCAGAGAAGCTAGATAATTGGATCAGACAAATTGATTTTTACTGCAGAGTGCAGAGTATTGACTTAGACAAGAGTAAGATTCAGCTGGCCAGCCTAGGCCTCGGAGGCATTGCCTTGGTATGGTGGGAAGGAAGGACACAAGATGACATGAATAAACATGGTAAGATTCTTTCTGTCTAGAGTGAATTTGTTTCTGTCATCAAAAGGAAGTTCTATCCACTAGCTTACATGCAGCAAGCCATGATGAGCTGGCAAACTCTTCGCCAATTGAAAGGGAAAAGTGTACAAGGTTACACTCAAGAATTTAGGAAAAGAGCCTTGATTCTAGGAATTTCTTTAGACTCACCTGAGACTCTGTTGAAGTACATGGGTCATCTAAAAAGCTACATGAGGTACACTATCCTCATGTTTAATCCCACTAGTATAGATGATCTATCTCTTCAAGCTACACATCTAGAAGCTAGAGGAAAGAATGGGAACCCAGAAGTTGGGGGATCATCCAAGCCCATTGCAAGCAAGAATAAGGAGAAAAGAAAATAGAAATGGAAAGAGAGGAAGGCCAACACTGCATAGAAAAGCAAGTATTCATGCACTCACTGTAAGAAGGATGGGCATGATGATGAGCATTGTTGGATCATACATCTAGAGCTGAGACCTAAGAAGTTAGAAGGAAAGAAGAAGAAGACTGCTGCAACTATTCAGAAAGATTTAGGGTCGGACTCAAGAGATGAAACAACCATTGCAGCCACAGGTATAAAAGATAAAAGTTCTGAAGCATCTACTAGTAATTATGAATAATCCACTAATAATGAAGAAAATGAGAGAAAAAGACATGAGCTTTTCCATATTCGAGTTATTTCCAAGCATCAAAAGATTGATACTTTGTTTGATAGTGGCTCACAAGTAAATTTAATTTCTGAAGCTATTGTAAAGAAGTTGGGATTACTGACTACACCTCATAAGAAACCATACCCATTAGGTTGGTTAAGTGATAAAGCACAACTACAAGTGACTAGACAATGTAAACTTAAGTTTTCTCTTGGGTCAGCATTTGTAGATGAGGTTGAGTTAGATATAGTTCCTTTGGATATATGTGGAATTGTTTTAGGAAGTCCCTACTTGTATGATAGAAAAGCTATTTTCGATAGAGCTGAGAACAAGTATCTCCTCATTAAAGATGGAATCAAATATATTGTAAGAGCTCATAAGCTCAAGAATAATCATACTCTCATAAACTCAGGGTAGATGAAATGAATTGTAAATTTATGCAAACAATTTTTACTATTGGTTGTAAAGGAAAAGAAACCTGATAAAACCAATGTATTTGAGGGCTGTGATGCTAAACAGCAAGCTGATTTAGAAAAAGTTTTTTTAGAATATGATATCTTGTTTCAAGAACCTAAAGGTCTGCCACCCAAAAAGGAAATAGTGCATGATATTAATTTGCAGTAAGATTCTCCATTGCCTAACATCGGAATGTACAGGTTGTCCGCTTTAGAGAATGCAGAAATCAAGAAGCAGGTGCAGGAGTTGCTCGAGAAGGGGTTCATCAGACCTAGCACATCGCCATGTGGCTCTCCAATCGTCTTGGTGAAAAAGAAAGATGGCTCTTGGAGAATGTGCATTGATTACCGAGCACTGAATAAGATAAAAATCAAAAATCATTATCCCCTTCCTCGCATAGATGATCTATTATATCAATTAAAGGAAGCTGTTTATTTTTCCAAGTTAGACTTGCATAGTGGATATCATTAGGTCAGAGTTGTAGAACAAGATGCATGGAAGATTGCTTTCAAAACAAAGCAGGGATTGCATGAGTGGCTAGTTATGCCTTTTGGCTTAACTAATGCTCCTGCTACTTTCATGATAATAATGAATGATGCACTCAGACCTTTTCTTGATGATTTTGTTATTGTATATATGGATGACATTCTTATATTTAGCAAAACATGGGAAGAACATTTAAAGCATGTTAAGTAGACACTAGATGTTTTGAAAAGAGAAGAAATTTATGTTAAACTCTCAAAATGTGAATTTGGAAAAACATCTTTGAATTATTTGGGAAATATAGTAGGGGGTGGTGAATTGAAGATAGATCCCTCTAAGGTGGCAGTTATTGTAAACTGGCCTAAACCCAAAGCTACTACAAAAGTTAGAAGCTTCTTAGGAGCAGAACAATATTGGAAAAAGTTCATTTCTAACTTTTACTTAATTGCAACTCCCTTACATGCTTTAACAGGATTGGAAAAGGTGTTTCAATGGGGAGGCAAACAGCAGAAATCCTTCCACACCTTGAAAGAAAATATTAGTACAGCACCAGTACTAGCACTGCCTGATCTTCAAAGACCATTTGAGATCCAAATGGATGCCAGTGACTATGCCATGGGAGTAGTGTTGATACAACATGGTAAACCCATATGTTATCATTCTAAGACATTTAATTCTATAGTAGTTAACTATCCCACATATGATAAAGAATTGTATGCATTAGTGCAGAGTGTGAAAAAGTGGAAACATTACGTAATGGGCAAAGAGACAGTTATACATACCGATCATTGACCACTTCAATATCTACACTCCCAAACTAAGTTGCAGCAATTAAGAAATTATAGATGGATGGGTTTTCTACAACAGTTTCATTTAGTTATCATATATAAAAAGAGCATACACAATAAAGTTGTAGATATGTTATCTAGACCAATTATACTATACTTAAGCATAATTCAGTATTGAATGAGAGCTACATTGAACAATATGCTCAAGATATAGATTTTAAAGATGTATATGCAAATTTAAGTCAAGGCAAACGAGTAGAAGAATTGGATTATCATATTAAGGACCAACTATTGTATCATTGTGGGAAGCTATGCATTCCACAAACTGAAAGAGTAAAGATAATTTGAGAAGCACACACTTCTCTAATATCAGGTCACTTTGGTGTAAGTAAACGGTTGCATAGCTACAAGGATTTTGTTATTGGCCAAAAATGAATGAGACAGTTTCTAGATATGTAAGAGGGTGTACCATGTGTCCTAAAAGCAAGCCCAACAATAGAAAACTAGGTTTGTACACTCCACTACCAGTTCCTTCTCATCCTTGGGAAAGTGTTTCCATGGACTTTGTTGGAGGATTGCCTAAATCTAGGAAAGGTCATGACTATTTATATGTTGTTGTGGATAGGTTCAGCAAAATGTGTATTTTGATACCTTGTAATGAACAGATTACAACTGAACAAACTGCAAAATTGTTCTTTCAGCATATATGGGTTCATTTTGGATTACCCACTTCCATTGTTTCTGATTGCGACACCCGATTTGTTGGGAAGTTTTGGTCGTGTCTATGGGAACTGATGGATGCCAAACTAGAGAAAAGCACAACCTTTCATCCACAAAAAGATGGCTAGACAGAAGTGGTCAACAGGACAATGATCCAGTTGCTCAGAGGCTATTGCAGCAAGAATCCCAAACTTTGGGATGAACATTTGTGTTATGTGCAACATGCTTACAACTGAGAAAAACATTCTTCTACACAGAGATTTCCTTTTGAGACCTGTTTTGGTTTCACACCAAGGTCTCCCTTGGATTTTGTCTTTGGTAAATACATAGCAGTTGATGGACATAGTGATGTGGACAAGGCAACCAAGTTCATTGAACAAATCCAAGAGATTCACCAGGCAGTACAAGAATAGCTAGAAAAGAGCCAAGCCAAATACAAGGCAAGGCATGACAAGCATCGGATGGAGCATAGTTTCCAAGTTGGTGATCAAGTGTGGCTGTATATCAGCAAAGATAGAATGCAAGGTGAAGGTAAAAAGCTAAAGCCAATAAGGTATGGACCTTTCAAGATACTTGAGAAAATTGGTGAGAATTCTTTTCACCTTGATTTACCAGCTTACATGCACATCTACTCAGTCATTAATGCAGACAGCTTGAGACTATTTGAACCTTCATTAATTGAAGATCCCGAAGAGCAGAGTTAATTGCCTTCTGTTGATGATCTATTACCTGAATATCCCAATGAATTGTAGGAAGACATAGTTCCAGAAAGGAAGGTGAGGACGACGCATAAGGGAGATGTTGAGTACCTCAGGATTGGACTCAAGGGTTTAAAGCCAAGCAATGAAAAATGGATGGAGATTGGACAAGTGAGACAACTATACCCTCACTTAGTCGATGCTTGAAAACCAACTTTTGGTGGTCCAAAAGCTTTTTCAGTGGGAAGGCTGTGATCCGAATTGGATCCTTAAACAATCTTAAAGTTTCCCTGAACTCTGTAAAACTCATACCGAAGTTTCAAAGTATTAAGGATGTCGAAGCTTATCAGAAATTACCTCTGAACAATGGAAATTTGTGGTCAGCACGGAACAACGAGGACCCTCGGTCAAAGCGCGCAGACCGTTGGCCCATGGTGACCGTGTACTGGCTCAAATGGACAACCGGGAGGTCAAAACCAAAAATAGAGGTAGTTTCTGATATGCAATTAGCGCTAAAGTGCTAATCGCATATCGCAAGGCATCCCCCTCAGTGAAGGAAAGCCCTAAGCACTCGGTCACGAGGAAAAGCATAAAACCATACAGGAACCGCTGATTCTATCAGAAGGCAGGTCCCACGCTAAAACCGATAGGATATCAGAAGGACTTCAAGCGGTAAGCGGGTTCTACCGAGTCTCACCCGATGCCATACACTGGGTGACATGTGTCCAGCGGATGAGAGAGAAAAAATCTCACGTCGCGCGGGTAAAGGTCATGCTACTTCACTGTGCGATATGGACAGAGACCGTAGGATTTGGAAGTTCCAGATCAACGATGGAGAAATGATCCAATGGATGACCGAATTCGACGGGGAAATAGGTTGAGTCATATAAGATTTGAGGTTCGGCATGATTGATGAGTTGGCAGAGGAATCAGTTTCGCGGGAAATCTTGAAGCAACGGAAATAACGACCATTCAAAGAGGACTGACACTCAGTTCGTGAGGAAACAAGTGGCCACCTCTCTATGAAGCATTACACAGTGATGATGACGTAGAGCAGGGGAGTTCCAATAGGCAGAGGCAGGAGAACTAGCAAGACAGGAAGCAAAAACGAAGAGTTAGGGAGAAGATTGGCTTTAAGCCATGAACAGACAGAGAGCAAAGGGGGTGAGGAAAAGAGGCAGAGAAAGAGAAGTAGAAAGCCGAAATGAAAGAAAGAAGTGAATTGTAGAGAACAGAGAAGTCGAGTTGACCTACAGAGCAAAGGCAACATCGAGCAGACAGAGACAGAGAGAGTTCGAGAGTCTGTGAACTCCAGAGAAGGATTGAGAGGTTCAAGCAACTCTTCTATGTATACCTATCAAGTATTGAGTACCAAATTGGACTCATACCACTGAGACCAATTGAGGTCGAGATTCAGTAAGGGGAGTTTGTGTACTCTAGAGACTTGGGGAATCCAAGTACCATCCTACTGATCATCCTCTGTTCTGTGAGACTCAATTTGAGATTAATATTGTAAAAACTCTTCTTTAAGGCACAATAGAAGGGCCACCACTGAAGGCTAGACTAGGAGACGTAGCCCAGGAGAATTGGGTGAACTCCTTATTAAGCTTGTTGTGTTTTATGTGTTTGCTTATTGTGTTTCTCTTACTGTTTTAGTGTCTATGTATTTCGCAATCTTATCGATCCGTTGCATAAAATAACATAGGCACACCCTAGCACTTGAGTATGTAATACCTTCATTATTTCTCTGAGGTCATCTACGGGTGATTTCAGATAAACTGTTGGGGAAAAATCCTTACCAGTAAGGTTGGAACCTACAATTTGGGCCTCATCAAAGGCCCTACATGCCATTCAATTTGCAATTTCCCTTCTTGGCTATGTTGGAACTACATGATGTCTCAAGGCTTACAAATGATCCTATCTTTCATTCACCTTATTGGCCTTTGGTTCTAACTAAAATTCCAAGCGATTGCCCTAAATTCGAAGGAAAGTCTAAAGAGGACCCACAAGCCCATGTGATGAAATATCACTTATGGTGCTCTTCAAATTCATATGTTGATGATTTTATCCATCTCTGCCTCTTTCAGAGAACCTTAACAGGTTTTGCCACAAAATGGTATATCGAGATGCCTCGAGTTGAATTTAACTCTTTAGCTATGACTTTCCTCATCCACTTCCAATTGTCAGTTCGATATGAAAATGGCACTCATTTTTTCACATCCCTGAAGCAAGATACCACAACCCACATTTCTAATCATATCCATGAATGGAGACGTCGGTGTTGCCTCATCAAATTTGAAAGTCCTGATGATTTGTTGACCGAATGGTTCATGAAATCATTTGTAAACAAAATTGTTGTAGATATAGCAAGGGGTGGATGTGTTACTGAGGACCTAGCTATTTCATGTGCTCAGTATCTAGACTTAGTCTATTCCTAATTTGGCATGTTATATGAGATGTTTCCTGATGCTCCAGGACCATCTTTAGATCCGAAAGCCTCAAAGTCTCCCGATGTACCACCTATTGATGGTGTAATTGGTTTAGTGTCTCAAAATTCCACTAAGACTTCTTCGAAGCAAGAATTTGTTTCAAACACTGGTTCCAATAATCCTTCAAAAAATTCATCAAATCCTAGCGAAACCTCTGAGGTACATGCTGTTCAGTATACTGCAACAGATAAGGCCTCAAATGTAAGAAAAAGGGTAAGGTAAAGCCAAAATCAATACCCCGAAAGAGGATCCACCCAAATCATCTGTTGATGATGCTTCCAAGAGAAAGCCAAAATATCCTTGCCTTATCTATGAGGAAGACCATTATACAAAGGATTGTCCCAGACGTTCTGAAGTTAACCGCTTATTGAAAGGGACTCTGACTATTTTGGAAGACCCATTTCCATATCATCAAAAAAAGTTGGTAGACCAACCACAATCCTCTGCCTCCTATGGTTCCCAAGTTTTCACGATGCAAGGCTCATCACCTATTTCGATTGCTACTTGAATAAAGGACTATCAAAATCCCCAAGAGAAGATAGTGGAGAAACAAGTCACAAATATACCTTCTACTTCTACTCCATCCATTTCTAGTTTGCTCCATATTAAGCACCCTAATAATGAATCCGTAATCTGACCACCTCCCAAGGGCGTACTCTGGAAATCATCTAATAATCTGAATGCTAGAGCTACACAACATTATAATATTGTTGAAGATTTAGCTCAAGCACCTTTAGTGATGTTTGCTTTGGAAGTTCTCCAAACATTTCCAATGCAATAGAAATCATTGTTGTCTTCTATAAGCACTATTGATCTTGATGATTCGAGTTTAATTACCTTTGATCTTGAAAACCACATTCCTCATCTTCCTCATCATATCTCTTTTTTGATTCAAGTTATCATTAAAGGAAAGACGATTCATCAGACTATTATTGATTAAGGTGCTTCCACATGCATCATGTCTATTTCGTATTGGAAGGCCATTGGCTTTCCTCCTCTCAATCAGCCCCTAAACACTTTGGAAGCTTTTGATGGAAGAGGCTCCCATCCATATGATATTCTCACAAAATTACGATCACGTTGGAAGGAAAAACCGTTGAGCTAGAAGTGGAAGTTGTAGACACGAGTCTCAATTAAAACCTTCTTCTTGGGAAAATTTGGACCCACGCTATGTTTTGTGTGGTTTCTTCTTTGTTCTGGGTGCTTCATTTCCCTCACGAAGGAATAATTTTCATTGTCAACCAACTACCTTTTTTCTCTTTCGATTCATCGAACAACAATGCCCCATATGTGGGAAATACCAAGATTCCTTATGAGAGTGTGGGGGTAGATCTTTTCAAAGATTCTGCTTTAATGGGTACTTTTACTCTACCACCTCCGAACGTCACTTCGGTCAATATGATCTCAGTCTCTACAGATCCTTGGATTATTCCAACTCCAGATAAAATTTATTCAATTGGTAGTTCTATGTCGTTAAGTCCGTTAGATAAAGACTATCAATTAATTGTATTGGCTTCAATGACTGCTTTAGAAAGTCATGATGTTTTTAGTATGAACCTGGATACTTATGTGCCATCTCCCTAGCTTGGTGTATGGGATTCTCTAGATCCTTTGAGAGAGACATTCCCGACCAACGAGAGTATCGTTCAGGTTATGTCTCTGGAGGAAACTCCTTGGAACGATCTCGATCTTCGTTTTTCATTTTTTCCGAGCCTCAGTGAGATGCCTTCATGTCTTGAAGCGTTTGTTTCTCATTATCCAACAAATCCACTTCAAACACTTGTTTTGGTGCATGAAGTCCTGTCTGAGGGTAATATGGGAAACATTACTACAACTATCCCTCTTGACATTTCCATTAAACCTGGAATTGTTGAGAATGTTCATATTGGGGTTTCCGGTTCTCCTGATGAGATTAGGGTTTACACTGAAATTTTCAAATAATTTCAAGATGTCTTCACGTGGTCATATGAAGAAATGTCTGGTATTGATCTAGCAATAGTGGTGCATGGAATACCTACCTATCCTGGTGCAAAGCCTGTTGTCAATGACTTCACCCTGTGCATCCTCGAAAGGTTGCTGCTATTAAGGAAGATGTGGAAAATATTTTAAAAGTTGGTTTTATCTATCCAACCCCATTGACAGGTTGGGTGTCTAACATTGTCCCTGTTGCTAAAAAATAGGGCACGATTTGCGCGTGTGTTGATTACTGCGACATCAATCACGCATGTCCAAAAGACAATTATCCCACTCTGTTTCTTGATCATATCATCGATGAGTGTGCTGGTAGTGATATATTCTTGTTTATGAATGGTTTTATGGCTACAACTAGATCAACATCTCACCTGCTGATCAACATAAGGGGGCCTTTATCTGTGTGTGGGGCACTTTTGCTTATAAGAAGCTTCCTTTTGGTTTAAAAAATGTTGGCACTACCTTCTAGAGAGAAATTTCTTATGCGTTTCATGACATTGGTCACATTGTTCAACCTTACCTTGATGACTTACCAGCCCATTATACTAAGCATCATGACCATCCAAACCACTTAAGATCCATATTTATGCGATGTTGACATTATAACATCCATCTTAATCCACACAAGTGTGATTTTTGTGTTGAATCTGGTCGACTCTTGGGTTTTGTTATGTCCCGCAAAGGTATCCAAATTGATCCTTTAAAATTTGAGGCTATTGTGAACTTACCCCCCCTACCTCTTTGCTTCAATTGCAAAGCCTACAAGGAAAGGCTAACTTTCTTCATCGATTCATTCCTAACTACATTGAACTTGCCAAGGGTTTTACTTGTTTGCTTAAGAAGGGGATCCCTTTCATTTGGGATGAAGTTTCTCAAAAATCCTTCGATGCTTTGAAAAACATGCTTATCAGTGCTCCTTTATTGTATCCCCCTGATTATTGACACAATTATTTCCTATACTTGGCTGCAACTGATTGTACCATTGCTATGGTGTTGGTTCAGGATGACGATGAACATGTGGTTTATTATTTATGCCGAAATCTCCTTGACACTGAATCTCAATACGCCCATGTCCAAGAAGCTTTCCTTGTGTTTGCTTGGTGGGGCCTGACCCAGGTTCAACGTTAGTTAGCCAAAAAAATCCCTACACGACTGGCCCTTTCAGCATCAGCCCGCAGAGCGCGGACCGAAGTCTCACCCAAAGTAGTATGGGGGGATGCTAGAAATAAGTTTTTGCACCCTGAGATGGTCATGATGTCGGTTTATTCCTCCTATTCCTATTTTCGCATAGGTCATTAAGTTCTAGGGCTCTGTCTGCCTAGCCCTTTATTCCGCTCTTCAGTTTCTCCATGAAGGGGTAAGATTGGCCTTCACACAGCCTTAACATATGGTTCAAGTACTTTCACACTGCTAAAGTAGTGTATAGAACATGTTTCAAAGTTATGCTTAAGTGTTTAATTATCTTACTAAACAATCACAGTTAGCACTGTGTAAACAGATATTCTTACTTGCGTTCAATTAACCAACATAATTACATATATTTGCGCATCACATAAGCATTGTAAGTGAAATCCATACACAATATGACAAGATGCATTAATAGGAAACAAGGACACAAAATTTTTAGAATACTTCTCTTTATTGATATCTCTAGATGATTATAGACTCTATTTACCATGCACAAATAGTTGCAGGGGCCCGCGCACTCATCTGCAAACTTCCACCCTAGGCCTCTGTGCACTCAGCTGTAGAGCCTCTACCTATGCTATGACCCTGAACTTAGACTTTTATCCTTATAGCTCAAGACTTCTTACTTCTATGACTTTTCCCTACTACTTAGAGCTTACTTACTTATCTCTTTTTATACAATCCCATGGTTTGCAAACCATGGGTAGATCTTTTATAACCGAATTTACTTTAAAAAATAAGGGCGGATGACCCTTTATGACTCATGACACCTCCGCACTCTGTGACAAGAAAATGCAGACTCTTTACAACTTTATTACAAAATTCGACCCAAAACATGGGCTTTTAGCCCCAAAATTGTCCTTGGGGAATCCTGTTCCCAACATGCCTCCAACACAAACATCATGACTCACCCTCAAGTCACTTAGTAGGTGCGAAGATCTTAGCGTGAAGACCTCCCAGCTCGACCCTTATGACCGCAACCTTGACAGTGCACTGTGCAGCCGCCTGCTTCACATCTTCCACCATTTGCTCGGTCACTGCTCCTCAACTGTCAGCCTAAAGATTTTGTTGAGCTGCTTGCATAGTCGCAAGCTTTCCTTCAATAGAGGTTATGACCATGTAAGCCTCATCCAGCAAGGGCTTTAGTCATGCCTTCAACACTGCTTCCTTGTGCAATACTGCATCCACCTGTTCTTTTAGCTACTTGGCCTCATGCAGTTTTGCCAATCTCTGTGTGAAAACGTCGATTCATGCTGTGCCTCTGACCTCATCATAGCACTGCTCTAGCTCATGCGTTTCTGTCTCCAGTCACTGTACATTAAGGTCCTCCTGCAAGCTGTTAGGACCTTGAACAACTGCTCAAAAAGTTGTGTACAAACTGCTATTGCAGTGTCAACCGTTGTTATTGCCTCTGTGATAGCGGTTGTATGTTTCTCCTGTAATTCTGGTAGAGTTGAAGGCTGATCCTTCAACTTCAATTCGATGATTTGCAGGTTCAACTCCAACTGAACCCTTGCCATCTCTATTTGAGCATCGCGCACCCATGTAGCCAATTTGTCGACGCGCACCTCGACTAGTTCTTCCTCAGGAATGGCCAACCCTGGGATCATTTAACATGCCTCCTTGACAACCTACATTATATGCTTGTTTTGGTTGGTCACCTTGGTCACATCGATGATGGAAAATTCTTGTTGTAGTGCCATCTACTCATTGTTAATCTGCTACTCACTGATCATGTTGGGCATGGAATCCCTCGCGACATGTTTTGGGGCTCAAAGCCCAAGTTTTGAGTAATATTGTTGTAAATACTCAGCGAATTGCAGGTGCGGAGTGCGAATTATATGTTAGAGTCATAGGGTTTTCCGCGCTAAGTTTGAATGTAGTGTCGGCCTACCCATGGTTCGTGGACCATGGGATTGTATAAATAGAGCGAAGAGCTAAGTTGTAAAGTAACAAATGGATCGATGGAATCTGATAGATAGAAGAAGATAGCGAAGCATAGAGCAAGATTCTAAGTGTCTTGGGTCGTAGTAGTAGGAAGAGGCTCCGTAGCTAAGTGCATAGAGGCCTAGTAAAGTCCGCAGCTGAGTGCGCAGACCCCTGCAACTGAGTGCGCAGGGTAGGGTTGAGTCTGTAACAGAAGGAAGAAAATAATAAAGAGAAGTGTTATCTAAATCTGGTGTATCTGTTCTGAATTATTACATGTTTGATATTACTTGCAATTATACTGTTCATTTACTGCGCGCACTTATATGAATTGTGAATATTGTTAAGTATAAATAAAAGTGTATAAATAAGTTCATTTAATCACCTAATATCAGGCTACGAGTAAGGACTAGGGTAATAACACTATTCGGTCCCCAAGTAGGGCTACGTGAATGCAGCATCTCAGTTTGCGAGGTATGGGTAAGTGCACATAGCAACGTGCATGCAAGGTCGAACCACGAACCACTTGAAACCATTAGACATATCTAGGGTGCGGAAAACTGGTTCGAGCACCCTCCCATACTATGTCGGGTGAGACCTCAGTCCGTGCTCTGTGGACTATTGCTAAAAGGGCCAGTAGTACCGGAATTTGTTTGGCTAAATCACCTCTGAACTTGGGTCAGGCCCCAACAAGCCAACAAATGGTTCCATTTCCAGGACCAAGATCTGCATAAGGGATGTCTGATTTCATGTCACTAGAATCCAACAAAGAAATAAATTGAAGGGTGGTTGGACAGGAAGATTCACGAGTTCGTGACGTAGGAAAACAGGAATCCACGAGTATCAAAGGAATAGTGGTTAGAGCGCTACGTATATATGGAAATCCATGAAATTTTCTTTTCATCCTTCCCCTCTGAGCTATATGAGTGGATCATGAAGCTAGCAGACAGTCATGGAAGGTGTAGGCTCAACAAACCGATTGTGTGGACTCCGGAATTGGTGCGTAGACTAGAAGCATAAGAAGATAAGATCACCCACGCTGTGGACCGTTGGCTCGATTGCATTATAGGGGGATTTATCACCATGTTCACGGTAGATATGACCGTTAGCTACAGTGAGGTGGAACGTTGCTTCCTCAAGGGACCGCGAGGTAAGTACATTAAATCATTGAACACTTGGATCAAAATGCTATTGTGTGAAAAGCGGGTTATGCAAATGAATTGATGTTTGGGACTATGCAAAGTGGGAGGATCTATAGAAATGAAGGTAGCACAAATATAGAAAATAACCCCTTGATTTCGCCATGATGGGAGAGTGAGGAAGAGCTTGTGAAAGTTTCTCCGAGAAGCGCGATTAGTGTGATAAGGCAGTGAATTCTGTGCATACCACCCCCACCTACACCACCACTAGTTTCACCATTTTCACCCCCATCTCCACCCACACCACCTCCACCACCACCATAGTTCAATCTGGTGAGTGCGATAAAATTTCCGGTATTCAGAGGAGTAGGGAACGAAGATCTGGACCAATTCTGGTTCATAGTAAAGGCTATATGGGAAGTACAAGGAGTCATGGATGACAATATAAAGAAGGCTACACTGGTAAGCGCATTGCAGGATCACGCACTAACATGGTACATTAAGCATTCCAATGACCATCCAAACGTAGGGATTGTAGATATCCAGGCTGTGTTGAACGTGGAATTTAGTAGGCCAAAATCAGAGACACAATCGATTATCTGGTTTAAGGGAATCGCGATGCTTCCAGGCGAGACCCCATGGATTTGGACCAGATACTGAAGAGTGTGATTCATGAAGCCAACATGACCTTGATGTATGGAAAACACCGCACATGGTTTGTAGCATCACTAACACCACATTTAAGGATGGTGCTGTCACAACAAAAGCTATCCACCCAAGCCGAAGCTTTGGAGATTGCAATGAGTTTGCACAAGACCCCAATACAAGATCCTGGTCTGCGAGTCCAAAAAATCCACATGCAACTGAAGAATTTGTGTCTGGAAATGAAGAGTTTGAAATAGGACAAGACAACTCGTCCAGAGGCGCACGAGGAGGTATGGTGCATAAAATGCAAAGGACAAGGGCATGACAAGGACCACTGTCCAGTTTTCGCAAATTACTTGGCGGCGGGAGGGCCGATGCCATTAAGACCAGAGGAACAAGTAGGAACAAGTGTGGCACCTGCACTATGGTGCACAATTTGTCAGATAGGAGGAAAACACACTATAGATAGCTGCCACCTATTACAGAAGTATACGCAGACATCCCAACAATTGTTCTGTAATTTCTGCAGGTCGGCAGGCCATGATGAGCGCACCTGCAGAAGTTACAAGCTAATGATGGATTAGACTCCTACCTACAGAGTGCAGATTGAAACACGAGCCCTCGATCCAAATGTAGGGATGGCGCATGCTAGATTTCAGGGGCGTGGGTGAGGTCGAGGTGGAATGGGACCAGGAAGGGGTCGTAAACAACTAAATTTTTACAATTGCGGAGGGCCAGGGCACTATGCCCGTTATTGTATGAATCCAATGAGAGCATCATGTTTATACTGTACCCAATTTGATCATGAGATGGAGGACTGCCCTACACTGATAGCGAGGTTGCGTGATAAAGGAGTACTCTAACCTCCCCCGACTCAGAACCTACAAATGATGAGGTCTGAGCCGCATGAAGAGGACCTGAATGCAAACATAGTGCTTCGAAGCAGTATCACAACTAGAGATGAAAAAGGTAAGCAGCCAGAAGAAAGTGCATGGGTTCACAAGGCTCTTACAAAGGAACCTAAATTTGATTTGGAGCACGCAAATGAGACATTCATGGAAGCTAAGAAGAGCTTCACGGAGGCCTCCACTTCAGGTAGTAAGGATTAACTAGAACTAGGGATGGATCCTTCAATGCTCACTACCTTTTTGGAGACATGCATGAAATTGTTGCGTGATAGCAAGGCTATAAAAGGACTACAGGAACTTATCACTAAGTGCGTTGGGTCAAGAGAACCAGACATAGTCCAGAAACTTGGAATGCATGCATTGCAAACACAAAGGGAAATGAGTTTGACTGCGCAAATCAGAGAGTACGAAATGGATAAAGTAATTCTGGATCTCAAATCAGACGCAAATTTATTGTCAAAACAAACATGGGAACACATGGGTAGACCCATGCTACAATGGTCTCCTGTTCAATTGTGAATGGAGAACCAGCAGAAGATCCTACCGATGGGAAGATTGTAGGGGATAACAGTAGATATCGAGGGTGCTAATGCGTTGGCAGATTTCGAAGTGATAGAGATTGTCGATGACAGCAATCCTTGTCCCGCGCTACTGGGAATAGATTTGGCCACTAATATTAATGGAGTAATAAATCTAAAGAAGCACAAAATGATTTTTGAGAAAAAGTCACTACGCATAGTGGTACCTTTCGACCTTGCGGAAGGAGCGCGCTACACATAACCGTGTGCGACGATGATAGTGATGATGATCTCGACTGTATCTACAAGATGACTGCCCAAGAGTAGGATTGGGTGAATCTAACAGCAGATGGTAGGATTTCATGGGAGCGTGAAAGCTCCTGCACTTCAGAATCAGACGAAGAAATAGAATGATGGTAGAATTAGTTACACGAAGTAACCACACTCAATTGCAAAATGATGGTAAGATCATTTTTCTGCGTAACAACAAAGGTAAGGGATTTGCCTTGGTACGATGGGTTGACAACGGTGGATGAATTCCTGAATGAATTTGTAAGCAAAGTGTCAGAACAATAGCGGTTCGATGCTTTGAAATGGGCATTGCATGTGACGCCTGCAAGGTGGTGGGGTACGCACTAGCCAAGTTTTGTGGATTGGTATGAATGCAGAAGGGGGATGCTTATACAATTTGGAAAACCTTAGCTATGAATGAGAGCCAATTATGAGGGGCGAAACAGCTTGCGCGCCCACCTTTCCAGATGGGTACAGACATATGACACGCAGCCCTCACAAACAGACACTGCTCCCATGATAGAAAACAGGAGAAAAAAGCAGCAGTAGGGAAGATGAAGCGCACCAAAGATTATCTGTGGTGAAGCATTTGACAAGGTGTGCGAAGTGCTGAACAAGGTCCACCGTGTGAAACACACTAACTGGGAAATGTGCATACCAGCAGTTCGATGGGCCTATAGGACCATGTGCAAAACCATAACTGCAAGAGTAATTCCAAAGATGTAGGATGAAGCAGGGACTGTAATCTTTGAGGAGCATGCAAAGCCAAATCTACATGTAACAACACTCGTTGATTCGATGGTGTGCAAAGCTTGGAACAAAGAAATCATGCAGCTACAAGAAACAGAACATATAAGACTTCAGGAAGAAATTCGGTGGGGAAACTTTCGACTTTGCAAACTTGAAAAAGACTTGGTACAACTAAGGGAGAAAAGCACTTTAATGGACGCAGAGGTCAAGAGGTTGGAAAATGAAATAAAAGAAGCATTTATCTTTGATAAACCAAGGATGGCAAGGCAAGGTGTGTACGATCATACTAGAAAATTGGAGGACTATCGCTGAGAATTAGTTAGTCTGCTGCCACGGTTGGGACTGCATATCACCAAATGAAGTAACCAGGGTAGCGTATTACCAATAGTAGATCGCGCGGTGCTGATCACCACAATGGCAGATGAGGATTATCTGCAAACCATGAAAAAGGACAGGATGGAGCCCCACACAGGTGGTACGACCACCTGACTAGCCATAGGAAGGACAACCTTAGTGCTCTAGGCAGTTGAAAGGGAGCGTGGGACTATAAATTATTCTGCCTGGGAGCTGCATGCTCTAGGAGATGTGTGCAGAATCATAACATCACAGGGTTTGCGACCACGCATGGAGGTCTGCACTGCCATGTGGGTTGGTTGGGAAGTGACTATTGGTGTCACTATTCATGACGGGATGTCTGATTTGAGGCCAAACGAAGTGGGTAGTGGGCATTTAAGACGCGAGATATGGGAAACATTTGGGAAAATCTGCCACCAACGAAGCATTAATGGCTTGAAATTGGGGGGAATGGTCGAATTCAAATACGAAAGGGGCTATAAAACTCAAAGGGCTAGCCAGCGAATAACACTTTGTCATTTGAGAACTGAGTGTTTGAGTAGAGCATAGAGTGTTGAGAGCCGAGTGATAAGTAAGCCCCTCAGTTTATGAGAAACATAATACACTATAAAGATGATGACAACCACCAAGTATGGGTTGGGAGTTGAAGAGGTAACCACTGGAAAGACCGCGTAGACCCAAATGCTGGGGGATGTTCCAGAAGGCACCAGGGTGGTGACAGAAATCCCAAATCACTGCGAACACTGTGACCCAAGAAAGATAAACAGGTAATGGGTCCAATATGCATGTCCCCGAGGAATCCGTGGCAAAAAAAATTATCAATGGAATAAAAGGGGAAGGCAGTCACATCACATGAGGAATAAGAAGACTTGCAGGTCCTGATCACTGCCACAGAAGAAGAAGAAGACATAGAGGAGGATATCTAACTATTGCGCTCTGCAGAAAAACCGCTCGCGTATGTCCCTCCATGGAAAGGGAAGACCAAAGTACCAAAGGATCTGGATGCAATGAAGAGTTCACTCTAGACCCTGCTCCTCCTCAATGGTATCATATTTGAGGGCACACACCTAGGCCATGTACCTACCATGAAATTCGAAGACTGGGATCTTGCTGATAGCAAGAAGTTCCTACACCTAGAGACAGTGAATCTGATGAAGCAGAATACTGAGGGGGTGGTGATCATGTTAGAGCCATGAAAATGGCTGCTTGGTGTGGAAAAGGCTAGGTTGATGCACTTGTTATGGATACCACATTTCCACTGCATGCCCATCACAATTTTCGTCATTAGGCAGCTGCTCTGCCTGGTGCATGATGGGTATCTATGGCTGGAGGAGCCTATTCCCATCACGATAGACCTCATCCACTGTATTTATTGGCTTCCCTGTAAGGGAAAGGACCCCGAGACTATAGCCAGAAAAAGTATTGATTTGGCTCTTGTAGAAGCCATGGAAGAAAAATATAAGCTAGAGAAAAAGAAGAGGGGCTATGCCATCACTAGCATCAAGGACAAAGGGGTGTGTGTAGCCACCCAACTCCTAGCTGACAAAGTGACGAGGAAGTTCCACACTGATGAGGTACCAGCACCAGTGGTTATGCTAGCCTAGCAGTGCGCAGAGGGGGTCCAGTTCAACTAGGCTGAATTCCTCTGCGAGAAATTTTTGTTAAACTATCATGAAGCCCAGGAGTAAGGTAAGACTTTCCACTACACGTGGTTTCCCTTATCCATCTTGCTAGTAGCGGGAGAACTGTCAGAGGATAGCCAGTTTCCAAACATTGATCGAGACTTACCAGAGGCCGCAAAGTATGCTTTGCTCTGGGCCACCAAGGACACGAAACAGATTCGCGATACAAAACTTTTCTGGGTGCTCATGGAGGCGAGCATCCAAATATGGATCAACAGGAGGCCGTGCTTGTCACCTACGGTGCACAATAGTCTGCAGAGTTTTGCAGACTTCAAGGTAGATATGCACAAAATTTATATTAGTGCGCGAAAGGACCCAACGAAGCAGTGGACAAAGCTACCATTTGTAGCCACTGACGACACAATCTTCACTGTCTTGGAGACATGGCCTACTAAGTGGCATGCCCCAGCTTTGGTAGAACTGGAGAAAGCAGTAGCACAGAAAAAGAAGGATGATGCTAAGTTGTGCATCACCCAACTGGCCGAGAGAAGGCAGAGCGAAAAAGTGGCAGCTGAGGTAAGGGCAGTATGTGTAGTGGCACAGGAAGCCACGAAGTAGAAGAAGGCTGTAGAAGTAGTAGCAGTAGCATAGATAGTAGAGGCAACAACGGTACAAGAAGAGGAGGGTGAAGCAACGTCCTCAGGGCAGGAGGCAGAGAACACAAAAATAACAGAAGGGAGCGTGGACCCAGGGACTGCATCCACACAACTCAAATAGCTACGCATCACAGAGAGATCAGGTCCAAGGAAGAAGGTCAAGGCTTCGAAGTTGGCCATTGACCCGATCACCTTAACTGAAGTTGATCTCCATGACATCGGCGAGATGGTTCACGATGTCACCAGTGAAGCACTTCAAGAGTTTATGATGGAGCACCAGACTATGTTGGGGGCCCTCAGGGCACAACTGTAGGAGTTACATGTGTGGCCCCCTCAGGAAGGTACCTTGTTTACCCACGTCGCCATAGGCACTTCAGTAGTAGAGCAGATGCTGCGCGCACTGATGGCCAATAGAATAGTTTTTCTAGAGGGAGCATTAGTCTCGTCAAATGTGATGGATCAGATGTCACTTAGCATGATGAAAGGCCTTGGCCTTAACCTAGCTACCCTTCCCTAGGAAACACTATATCAGTTATAGGATGGGATAACGGCAGAGCTGCGAGCCTAGGAGAGCCCCGCGATCCAGGTTCTCAGTGAGCAGAAAATTAACATAGAACAATTCAACTTGCAACGTGACGAGTTGGTGTTGCAGAACCAACATTTGGTGCACACAGTAGATGACACTTGTCGATGTGTCCTAGAGCTACCATAATAGCAGATCTACTAGTAGAGGTGCAGATCCATAGTTTGGCCAGTGGAGTCCGCAATGCAAGAGAAGAGATGACAAGGGTGTAGCTGGAGCTGAATCTCCAGGTCAGTGAGCTCCGGTTGAAGGCGCAGCCTTCCACTCCCCCAAAAATAAAAGAACAGCATACTAGCGCTATTGCAGTAGGGTTGGAATATATTGGAGGTGTAGTGCGCAACTGTACCAACATGTTGGAATAGGAACTTGAGGTCCTCACGACGTTGCAGGAGGACCCCAACATCCAATGGCTGAAGATAGAGGCACGTGAAATCTAGTAACAATATGAAAAGATCAGAGGGACTGTGAAGACACTAGTCCTTACTCAGTGGCTTGAAAGGATGCAACAAGCCAAGGCATTAAAGGAGTAGGTGGACGCAGCATGCCATAAGGAAGAAATTCTCAAAGCGCACGTTCAGCCATGGATTGACGAAGCCTTCATAATCACAGCAGATATTGAAGGAAAACTCGTGCAGATTTAGGGGATGGATGCACAGATGTAGGACAGCACACCAAAAACAGAGGAACAGATGCAGCAGGTTCAAAAAGCAACAGCTCAGTGTGCTGCAGACATCAAGACCGTTCGGGACTAGTTGGAGGGACCCCGCGCCAAGATCACCGTGCCGACAAAGTGACTCAAGGGTGAGTCACGATGTTTGTGTTGGGGGCCTATTGGGCATGGAATCCCCCCACGACATGTTTTGGGGCTCAAAGCCCAAGTTTTGAGTAATTTTGTTGTAAAGACTCCGCGAATTGCGGGTGCGGAGCGCAAATTGTATGTTAGAGTCAAAGGTTTGTCCGCCCTAAGTTTTGAATGTACTGTCAGCCTACCCATTGTCCTCGGACCATGGGATTGTATAAATAGAGCGAGACTCTAAGTTGTAAAGTAACGAATGGATCGATGGAATTTGATGGATAGAAGAAGATAGCGAAGCATAGAGCAAGAGTTTAAGTGTCTTGGCTCGTAGTAGTAGGAAGAGGCTCTGCAGCTGAGTGCACGGAGGCCTAGTAGAGTCCGTAGCTAAGTGAAAGGGTAGGGTTGAGTCTGTAATAGAAGGAAGAAAATAATAAAGAGAAGTGTTATTTGAATTTGGTGTATCTGTTCTGAATTATTACATGTTTGATATTACTTGCAATTATACTGTTCATTTACTGCACACACTTATATGAAATGTGAATATTGTTAAGTATAACTAAAAGTGTATAAATAAGTTTAGCTAATCACCAAATATTGGGCTACAAGTAAGGACTAGGGTAATAACACTGTTCGGTCCCTAGGTAGGGCTGTGCGAAGGCAACATCTCAGGCTGCAAGGTATGGGTAAGCGCGTGTAGTGATGTGTGTGTACGGTCAAACTACGAACCACTTGAAACCATCAGACATCTCTAGGGTGTAGAAACCTGGTTCTAGCACCCTCCCATACTACTTCGGGTGAGACCTCAATACGTGCTCTGTAGACTGTTGATGAAAGGGCCAGTAGTACCGAGATTTGTTTGGTTAAATCACCTCTGAACCTAGGTCAGGCCCCAGCAAGCCAACATATCACTTATAGGGTGCTGTGCTCACGGGCCCTTAGCTTTGCAATTACTCCATATTGCAAGAGGTGGCGTGCTTCACTAGGGAGCACTGCTTGATTCAACCTTAGTCCCTTGAGGGTGTTGACAGTGGGCCTGCCAGATTCATTCTCCGTGGTTAGTGCTCCATCAGGCAACACTATCGCACTGGAGTCCTTCGCATGCAACATCACAACAGCTTCTGAAGTGCTGATAGAAAGGTTTGTGGAAACCGTGCCAACCTATGATGCCTGGGTTTATAGCTCCTACAGACTGTCTGGATAGCCCCCAAGATTACTTACTGCTACTTCTCAAACTATTGTAGGGCCTCTGCGGTGACATCTCACATGTGTCTCCAATATCGTGCAAGTCTCCCTCTGTTAGCGTGATTGGGTCCAGGGATGTATTAGTAGCCTTAGACTTCTTCCTAAACCCTCCTTTCTCTTACTTCCTTGGACGTTTGATGCGAGCGGATGTTGCCTGTGGGTCCACATCGTGCTGCTTGGTCTACTTGTCTGTCTCTTCTTCTGTCTCAGGTGAAGGCGACCTCACACCTTTGTTAGAGCTAGGCTCCGTTCCACCTATTTGCTTCTCCATTTTCTGAGCGGAATTGCGCTCTGCATGGGCCTTATCAGTGGCCTCCTTCTTTCTCTTTTCGGCCAACTGCATTATCTTGTGCTTGGCCTCCTCCTTATTTCTCTACGCGATAGACTTGCTCCCTCCCATCGCCAAATCTGCTGTAGTGTGCCATTCTACTGGCCAGCGATCGAGTACTGTGTCAATGGCATCATCTGTTGCTAGGTAAGGCAAGTCATACCATTTATGTGCAGGGTCCTTCCTTGCCCTGATGGCCACATTGTAAAAATCTACTTTAAACTCTGCGTAGCCCTGCAGGTTGGAAAACATCGTAGGTGGAAACTGTGGCTTACGATTGATGGCAATGCAGATTTTCATCTCCATCAAGATCTAGAAGATCTTGCTGTCCTTGATGCACTGCGCATCCTTGGTTGCCTACAACAAAGTGTACCTCGCTACTTCTGGTAGGTCTGGTGCGACTGAGGGGAATTGACTATCCTCCGGGAACTCCCATGCTACCAGGACAATCGATAGCAAGAGCCATGTTAGTGGAACATCTTGATAAGCTCCTGTGCTTCACAGTAGCTTGCTAGGAAATCTCCGCAAAGACAGTCCTACCAAATGAACTAGAATCCTTCGGTGCTCTGGGCTGCTAGCATGACGACAGGCACCGACACCTCATTGGTGCGACACTTCCTCATCACCTTCCCTGCTAAAATTTGCATAGCCACCTTTACAACAGGGTCATAGATGTTGGATATGGCATATCCATGCGACTTCTTCGCAAACTTAAACTTTGCCTTCATGGCCTCCGTAAGGGCATGCTCAACACCTTTTTCGCCAAATATCATGGCCGGATTTATTCCTGTGTAGGGAGACCTAGTGATCCTGTGGATCAATCTGTTAGTGATGGGTATTGGCTCCTCCAGCCACAGACACCCATCATGCACCAAGAATAGTAGCTGCTTGATGACCAAGACTTTAATTGGGGTGTGGTTGTAGTGTGGCACCCATAGCATGTTGAGCAGACCTTCCTTGTCAAATCCTCTGAGCCACCTCCGTAGCTCCAAGGTGGTCATTCCAGTGGTTGTATAGATAATGCGGTGCATCAGCTACAGAGTCGCCAAGTATGGGAACTTCTCATGGTTAGCCAAGTCCTAGTCTTCGAGTTTCAATAGAGGAACCTGCGCCAAGCGCGGTCCTTCAAAAACAATTTCATCCAGCAGTAGAGGGATTTGCAAGGGGACCTTGCTCTTATCGATATCCTTTAGTACCGTGGGCTTCCCCTTGCACAAAGGGACATACTCAGGCAATCGAGTGATAGGATCAACACACTGGTCTTCAACTTCCTCCACATCTATCGCCACATCCTCATCTTCCATCGGGATGTCTTCGATTTCTTTCTCCTCTAGCTCTAGATTGATGCCTTTGCCCTTTTCTTGTGTGGTGGGCTTGTCCTTTGGTGGGTTTCTTCTTGGCTACGTGCACACTAGTATTGTAGGTTGCTTGCCCGTTTATCCTTCGTGCTCTCCTTGGTTGGGGTCAGCTTTGGTCCCTGCGTCCTTGGTGATTTGGGGACTTCCGCTAATAGTTTGGAAACCTCTAGAGCGGCTACTTCTACCTCGCTAACCACTTTTGGCATATCCTCCTCAGTTGTCACTGCTATGGTGTCCATAGCTGTGGTAGGAGTTGACATAACGCTCATCAACAATGCTCGTTACATCTCTGGTAAGTTCTAAAATGCTGGATTCACCATCAGAGCCTCGAAGAATTCTTGATTCATGTGAGCCTGAGAGCTCAACAACTCAATTCTCAAAATGCCAACTGTTTTTCACTGGACAGCCACCTGTAATTTATAGGGCATTTTGAATTCAAATCCGACTGTTCTCCCCAAATTCATTTCATTAATGCTCGATTGGTGGCAGATTTTCAAGGATCTAACCCATAAATTCCATCTTAAATTCCGGTCACCCGCTCCATTTGGCTGCATTTCTACTGTCAAATCATGAATAGTGACTTTAACGGTCACTTTTCAGCTGACCTGTGCGATTTTTCCCTAGGTAGCGCAGCTGCCTTCGCACTGCCGCGAACCCTATTGTTATAGACATATTTGGGCACTGCAACCCAATCACATATGTCCATAAACCAAGGGTTTCTAAGTCCCTAAAGGTGTTGTTTCATACCCTAAAGGAACAAGGTCAGCTGATTACATCATCTCCCAGAAGTTCTCCATGAAAGACTGCTCATAATTGGTCAAAACTGGACCATCTCACGTGCTGCATGGTCAAAGTGCGATGCATCCAACCTAATGCACATGGGGGGTGCAATGCATACTGAAACTCCCTTCTATGGGGTGCGATGGGTGAGAGTAGACAAATGGCAGAGACAGTTTGCAAGGTGGATGATCATGGAATCTTCCAGAAACTTCTCCTGTGACACTTGCCTCTCTGAATTCACCCAGGGATGAGTAAGAGATCTTGAAATCTCCAAGTGGAATTGAGAACTATTAGAGAAATGACACTAATCAAAAACCCAAAAGCTGACTCACCCACTTGCAAACATCTATATATGGATCCCTCATCGTAGAGATCCAGAGGCTGGAATTTTGTAATTTGCAAGGAAGTGTTGTTGGTTTCTCTTTGAAGATATTGTTGGGTGATCTTGCTTTGTATGAGGTGAAGAGGGCTTTCACGTTGGGAGGATGGCATTGGGTCATACCAATGGGTTGTAATCCTCTCTTCTACTACTTCTATTAATCAAGCTATTTGAGTTTTCCTCCATATTCTTGTATATTTTTGAATCTTGTATTGATATATGCATTTGTATGGTTAATATACATCTGATCCTATATTTTTATGGTTATAGATCTCTATGCTTTGATGGTATTATGCTGCTTTGACTCTACAGGTTTTCTTTGAAGTGGGACAAGTAAGGAAGGAGTGGCAAAATTCTGTCAAAGGGGAAAGGAAACAAGCAAGGAGCCAAGCGAAAGACTGAGGTTGGTACTCTGTGCTTCTTTCTCATCTATCTCTCATAAAGGAAAACAAAAGTGACTTTAGTTTGTTTGTTTCTAAGATAGCTACCCATCTTAGTGGGACTAGCAGCTCTGAATAGACACTAGTTTTACCGATAACAAAAAGGCGACTCCGCTAGGGACAAGAATAGCTTGTTTTCTTGTTTCTAGTTTGTTTGCTTTATAAACTACAGATGGAGCCTGAAGTTAAGCTAGCGTGCCTTCGAACTGCTTTTGCTATGAAAGTGCAAAGTAGATAAACTTTGCTTCAGTCAATCTCTGGGTTAGTTTATGAATTAAATAACCAACTTGCAAACATCCTAAGTGCTCTGGGGGTAGCTCAACTAACCTCATTAGATCAGCCCCTATGTTTTGTATTTACTGAATATCCTTAGCTCAACCTAAATCCCTGAACTAAGCTACAAACTGTGACCAAAAACCAAGTTAAAGTCTCGTCCCTAGACCATCGCACTATCTCCTTTAGATAGTCTAGATGCATCGCACCTCCCATGTGCAGTAGGTGAGATGCATCCCTGTTTCCCTGTGTTACAGGTGCAATGATCAGATAAGACTGTTTCTTCCTCCAGATTTTGGTTTTTTTTCTTCATTTTTTTCAGCTTTATTCAGGAGTTTTGCTGTCTATGATCAATATACCACTATTGAAACTCCCTTCCTTTGCATTATTCAGCTTCCATTGTACAAAGAATTGTGAATGTTTTTATGTATTATTTTCACCATTTACAGTTCTCCTTTACAAAAAGTAGCTTAATCGAACTATTGTCTTTTGATTTGGAAGTGTCGCAAGTGTCGTTTTCAGTCAAAGAAAAGAATCCTACTCTTTTTGATAATCGATTACATTGTTACTCTTGTATTTGATTTGAATTAATAGTATTTCAAGTGTCAAAAGTAGTTTTCAAATTGAAGTTGAAAGTGTCGTTCTTAGCCTTCCTTTCATTTTTTAAATTTGAAATCGCAAAGTGTCGTCTTAGCCTTCCTTTCGTTTTTTGAATTTGAAATTGCAAAGTGTCATTTTAGTCCTCCTTTCGTTTTTTGAATTTGAAATCGCTAAGTGTCGTCTTCGTCTTCCTTTTGTCTTTTGAAGAGAAAATTGTTAGTACTGTCGCTTTGAGAGAAAAGATAGTTTAGATTTGTACTTAGCATTCTTTTTGTCATTCACACATTAAGAAAGTGGAAAGGAAATACATGCATGTGCATTTGCATTTAGACTGCTTGTTGATTTTGATTTAGGATAGTGCTTCTTAGTGTGTGCTCTCTACTCTATGTTGAATGAATTTCACTTCTCTTTCCTTAGTAGCTAGGATTTTCATTGCAAAAAACAAGAGTAAACTACTGTTTATCATCTTAGATTGCACATTTAGGAATTGTATATCTACATCACACGGTGAACCTTAAAGGAAAACTTCTTAAGAAATATGAAATGTAAAATAAATTCAATGAACATAAAAACGCTTTGGAACCTAACACACAACATTTAGAAGTCTGGGCTAGAGACGTATTCCGGCGTTGTAAAGCATGGTAACTATCACTTTCATCGTAGGTTAGGTGATTCCTCCTCTTTGAGACGACAAGTGCTAGTACGGACTTGTGCTCCCATGTAACTTCGAGTATATATTGGAAGACCACAATAAGCTATATCCTTTATCCTTAGGAAGCTGTGTCTATGGCCCTATCGATCGCAATGCACTGAAAACAACATTCGGGAAGATTGACTGCCGTACCGTAAAAAGTATTCTGCAGTTTTGCGATTGGTTTGGTAATCGCTATGTCTAGATTTCCAGAGTAGTCTCTTTCATTCCTTTTTAGGCTCCTTAAAAGAAAAGGTCCATTTAAGCACTTGTCACTTCAGGCTCATTAAAAATCGAAGGCGACTAGAGTCATCTTTAGCTTTTTCTCTACTCCTAAAAATTGAGAAACCAAGTTGTGTAAAAGCGTCTAAAATTCATTTAATTCGGAATCACATATTCCCCTTTTATTTTGAGTTGATCAAGTAATCCGCAATTGTGGAAGAAAGTCAATCGAAACCCCATCGTTCGCGGAGACTAATGAGTCAACCATCTTTGACTCCGGAAACGAAACCATTCCGGGCCAAGCGAACTCGTTTAACTGGGTCAAAGTCTCTTGGTTTGTTTGAAACTTGTGTTTCAACATCCTTAGAGACTCCAGTTACTCCAACTGTTTCTGGTATCCTTGCCTCTACAGAAGAAGTTCCGCAGTTACAAGAGGACATTAGAACTGATCCTAGTGTAACAGTAAACACTTCTATCCCTGAACCAACTCCATCTAGGGTTGATTCGGAAGGTGTTACCCCTCCAGCATCTGTCGCTGCAGAATCTATACCTTCTTCGGCACCAGAAATATTTTATGGACCTGACGGCCTACCTCTTCCATCTAGATTAATTGCTATAGAAGAGATGACGGAGGATCTTCCATCCAGTACTCCATCGTATTTTGGAATTGGGATCCATCTATATCCTTATACTTCAGAAGTTAGTTCCCCTTCATCGCAAGTTCCTGTAGAATCACTAGGAAGTCTTTTGGATAGACTCGATATGTCTAGACAACCATTGACATCTAAGACTGTGTCATCCGTTATAGCAGTAGCAGAACCTCCTACCGCCACTCCGACGATGTTCGCTAGTATACCATCTGTCCCAACTAGCTCTCAACCGCTACAGGAAGTTCACCCAAGGACTGTTTCGATAGTATGGTCTATTCCCGTTTGTTCGTCCGAAATAATATCTGGAATTTCTTATGTTGAGTCTCATCAAATTGATCTTTTTCGCAATAGTATCAATTTGGGCAGTCCGGTCTCCAAAGGAAAATATTTCCTTTGAGCACTAGATTACCGCTGTATGGGGGATAGTATGCCCTTTCATTGTTCCCTTCGGGAGAACAACCATATGAGAGTTCGCAACCAAATTCGGGTCAAGTTGGAATCACATCCAGTGGTTGGGTGCCAATACTACCTCAACAACCAAGAGTTGTATACTCAATGCAATCAAGTCTACCTGTGTCGAATATTCCCACTACACCAGATATTGAGATGGTGTCACAAGTACAAGCATTGCCTGTTGTATGCCAACCTCAAATTTCTCAGGTCGTAATACAACAGCCTCTTGTCTCCACAACGCAACCACAATCACCAATTGGTGGCTCCTTAACTGGAGCGACTCAAGCTCAAACAGGTACCATTTCCCCTCATCTTGGTAAATCATCTAGTATTGGACAACAACAAATGGTCCAACAACCATGGCTGGTTCAATATAAACAACCACAATTCTGACAATCATACCAAGGATTTGAGCAACAAGTCTTTGTAAGTAATGGGCATCCGCATTTCCAAAGCGGTTATCAACAACCATACTATAATGGTTATGCCCATCAACCTTATCAAAGTTATCAGCATCAAATACATTATGCTGGTATGCAAAGACCCAATGCTCAGGCGATCCCATCTTATCTGGGGTATGCTTTGCCAAACCTGAATCAACAGTTGCCTTTTGTTGCAACTTTAGAATTACTAGATCTGAATCGGCTAACAAATGATCCAATTGCTTACGCCCCTTGGTGGCCGACGATTCCTCATAAAATTTTGTCAGATATTCCTAAATTCAATGGAAATCCGGGTGAATATCTGTCGAATCATGTGATGACCTTTCATCTGTGGTGTTCGTCCAACACTCTCAATGATGATTCGATTAGGCTTCACCTTTCTCAGCGAACGTTAACTGGTCCGGCAGCGAAGTGGTACATTGAATTGCCTAGAGCTTCGATAACTTCAGTGCCCTTGCCACCACCTTTTTAACCCATTTTCAGTTACCAATAAGGTACGAAATAGGAACGAAGCTTCTTACCAATTTTAAGTAGACGACAACCACTCACATATCTGATCATATTCATGAGTGGTGACGTCATCGCAGAATGGTAAGAACATATGTTCTTGATCAGCTGCTAGCTGAATGGTTTATTAATTCATTGTTACCTTCTATTACAGAAGATGTGGCTAAGGGGGGAGTTGTCACTGAAGAGCAAGTCATTGCTCATGTGCAATATCTAGACTTGATATATACTCAGTTTGGCACGCTCTATGACAAAATTCCTGATGCTCCTAGACCAGAGTTTTCCGTTCCTCCTCCTCCTAAATCAAATAAAGACTCTCATGCCGGCGATGGCATGATAGGTACGACTAGCATGAAAACCGCAAAGGCTACATCGAAGAAAGCCCGTACAGTTTCTAGTCAAAATGCAAATGAAGAACTTCTCACCTCGGAGGTTAATGTCGTGTCAACCAACAAAGGCAAAGAACCGAAGCAACCAGGAGGCAAGAAGAAAAAGAAAGGGAAAAAGAAGAAGCAGGATGATTCGTCTCCTGAAAAATCTTCTGCAAACCCTTCTAGGCAAAGGAAACCTCCTTTGGGGTGTCAGATATGTGATGAGGATCATTGGATGAGAGATTGTCCACATAAATTTGAGATTAAGAAGTTCTTCAAAAACTCAAAAACCTCAACGGTATTAACTGATCTGTTTCCAAACCTAGAAACCAATCTGGTTGCTAGTGATAATGCTTCCCCATCCCAAGTTCTTATGTTGTCCATTTCTAAACAAAAAAATGATGCTTTGATATCAACAAGGAATAAAGATTACGAGAATCCACAGCTGTCGAGCAACAAGGCTACTGATCAACCTAGTAGTTTGACAACAACTTCGACAGAAGTTGTGCCACCCATCATTCCTGAGCTAACAATAAAGCCACCAAAGGGAGTAGTACACAAATTGACATTTAATCCTTGTGCCAAAGCAGCACAGAATTATAATATAGTAGAGGACCTGGCCCAATCGCTGTTCACTATGTCAACACTTGAGGTACTGCAAAATTGCCCCTCCCAAAAGCAGGCCCTATTATCAGCAATAGGTGGGATTGACACAGCGGATTTCAATCTTGTGGCCTTTAATCATAAAGGATACGAACCTCAGTTACCAACTCAACTCGCTTTCCTCATTCAAGTGAAAGCCGTCAACAAAACTGTTCATCGAACAATTATTAATGAGGGGGAATCTACGTGCATTATGTTAATGAGTTGCTAGAAAACTTTAGGTTCACCACCCTTGTCACAATCATCAATGACATTAAAAGCATTCTATGGATGAACATACACCCTGTACAAGATTTTAAGTAACTTGCAAGTTGAACTGGAGGGAAAAACAGTAGAAATTGATGTCGAAGTTATTGATAGAAACCTCAATTACAACATCCTACAGGGAAGGCCCTGGATTTATGCTATGGCTGTAGTTGTGTCAACATACTTTAGAAAGTTTACATTTCCTTTTCAAGGAGGAATTACAATAGTTGATCAACAAACCTTCCTCCCCAATAGTTCACAAGTTACGGGAAGCATTCCAATGATCCATGGAAGCTCTCAATCACTTCAAAATGTCGGAGTAGGCCTCCTAAAGGACACTGCCTTAATGGGTACTTTCGCCCTATTGCCTCCGAGTAATCTAGCGGAAGTGACCACGTTGGAAACCTACAATGTGATATCTTCTATATATAAAATATTTGGAAGATTCCCGAACATTTTGTTAGCATGGATCATCGCCATTTTAGAAATATTGTAGCAATCAATTTTCTTGGCCTCGGGGGCAAAGAAAAATCAATGCTCATCGAGTGTTTGGATAGATAGGTCTAAGAATATGCCACCTCTTTAGATCCTTGGTTGCATGTAGATTCTACAGACGAATGAATCATTTAGTTAATGATGATAGGAGAGGCACCATGGGAAGATTACCACCATCATTCCCATCTTCCGAATTACCACGAAGATTATTCCACGACATTAATCATCCTTTAGTTTTTGATTCTCTATCAAATACTATAAATATGGTGGATTCTGAGGATAGTTCTTTTACTGTGTCAACCTCATTTAAAAAATGAAACAACTCCCTATCCAACTCGAGTCTTTCAAAGATCTCGAAGGTAAACCTTCATTCCATCCACCGCATTGAATGCAATGGAGCTTGGGGGCATGCACCTTGATTTGTGTCACTATGCTGGGGGCATGCGAACTTATAACAAGCATAGTTTTTTCATTTCAAGCTCGTGTAAACATGAAACCGAAGATGAGCAATGTTTTCGCAAAGTTCAATCTTGTTAAAAAAAAACCTAGCCATGAGCAGTGTTACCGTAGGGTTCAAGCTCGTTAAAAAATATACCCGCCATGAGCAGTTTTACGCGAAATTCAAGCTCGTTAAAAAATAAACCTAGCAATGAGCATATGTTCCACCAGAGTTTAAGCTCATTAAAAAATGAACCTACCTTCGGTAAATAACCATTGCGATTGCATTATCATCAACTTTTGAGCCTTGGTCGTGTTCTTACCATCACCTCCACTCTTTTTTAGCCGATCATACGCCTCCATTTGATTGTTTACCCCTTTTGAGGAACAGCTGTGATGAGTGATTCTATTAGCCATCTTCTTTACACTACCATGATTGAAAAGTTCCAAACCTCACCTGGAACCAGCTGCTACCCGAAAATATCACTCGTTCCTCAAAAAATGAGTCTCCTTTAAGCTCTTTTCATCTGACTCACAAAATATGAAAAGATTGCCGAGCAATTGGCATCTCCAGCTCGTTAAAGTGATCAGAAGTGCTATCCCTCCTCTAGATTTTAATCTTTTTGGACCCGAGGGATCATTACACAAAAAGATCAAGCACTTGTCTTGTTCGGCTCATTAAAACTATCGAAAATTCATCCTTTCATATTATTTTATACTTTTTCGGACTTAAGGGATTATATTACGAAAAAGGAATACTGGAGTTTCCTTTCCGTCCCTTTTCAGATTCTCTAAAATTGAGAAAGGACCGAGTTATCTTTTTTGTTAAACTCGTTAAAACAATAGCGACAAACTTCTCCATGCAGGCAAGAGTGAGTTTCACTATCGCTAGGCTCGTTAAAACATAGTGACGGGTTTGCCCAAAGGGAAAATTATAGAACAACCATATGTTATCCTCCTCAAGCTTGACAAAAATAAAGAGGTACTAGTCAGATATGACTGGGGAAAAATTGGGAAGAAAACTTGAAGAAACTTTATTGGTAGCAAGTCGCTCTTGAACATGACACTTTCACTCCGTCACCATGATTGAGTTGGGTTGGGTTATTCTGTTCACCGGTCATATCACCATTGGTCCACCGTACCATCCATTTTTTGGGTTAACGCTACCAATCCATTTCAGTGTTGTCGATATGTTCAAGAGAAGTCACTCAGAGACTTCACCGACCCAGCTTGTGTCTCATCTGCTGCAATACCTTCACGCTTCATTCTTTCATGATCGCCACCCTGAACCCTGTATCATCAGATCATTTTCACCTCCACAAAATCATTTGCTCCGTTTTGTGTCATAGATGTGGGATTCATTAAGGCCCTCCTACGATGGGTCACTTCTTGTCAACACCAGCTCATTATCCAAGAAGTTGACTTAGAAACAACCCTTTCAATACTTTGAAGCTTGCATGCCTCAATGGCAAGTTTCTCACTTTCGGTGACAGGTTTACATTAATGGCCTTCGACCGAAAGATTTCGTGTGGTGTGCGATGCCAAGTCCTATTTTCACACCACATGAATTGTATTGCCGTACCATGAGGGTCATCATCATTATCGGTGATTCCTCTCGTGCCTGTTAACAGCTTACAACATTGGCTGGTAATCAGGCGATGTCTTTCCATGTTCGACTTCAGAACATCTTTTCACATGGATCGACTTGTTCTTCAGGTGAAGATTGAACGAGTTTGAAGACCCCGGATCTAGTTTCATCCATCTGGGCTGCGAGATATTCAGGAAAATAAAAACATCAAATGTACATCATTTCCGCACAGATAATCATCCAAGCCAACGGATGATGGCTCTACCAGAATCATCAATCTGCCACACAGATGGTTGTCTGTCCTATGTACATGAAAATGAATTTATAAATCTGAGCATGGGAATGCCCGCCTTACCTAGATCATGAAAATATTATGAAGATAATGTATTGTATTGTATCTTATTACAGGTCACCTTCCAGTTTGAAAAACCTCGGATCCTCATGGTAAAGCATTTCACCCGACATCTGAAGATTTATGACCTCATACTTTAGGGGGCAACTGTTATAGACATATTTGGGAACTACAACCCCAATCACATATGTCCATAAACCAAGGGCTTCTAAGTCCCTAAAAGTGTTGTTTCATACCCTAAAGGAACAAGGTCAGTTGATTACATCATCTCCCAAAAGTTCTCCATGAAAAACTGTTCAGAACTAGTCAAAACTGGACCATCTCACCTGCTCCATGGTCAAAGTGTGATGCATCCCACCTAATGCACACGAGGGGTGCGATGCATCCTGAAAATCCCTTCTATGGGGTGCAAAAAATGGCAGAGATAGTTTTCAAGGTGGATGATCATGGAATCTTCCAGAAACTTCTCCTGTGACACTTGCCTCTCTGAATTCACCCAGGGATGAGTAAGAGACCATGAGATCTCCAAGTGGAATTGAGAACTATCAGAGAAATGACACTAATCAAAAACCCAGAAGCTGACTCACCCACCTACAAACATCTATATATGGATCCCTCATCCTAGAGATCCAGAGGCTGGAATTTTATAATTTGCAAGGAAGTGTTGTTGGTTTCTCTTTGAAGACATTGTGGGGTGATCTTGCTTTGTATGAGGTGAAGAGGGCTTTCATGCTGGGAGGATGGCATTGGGTCAGACCAATGGGTTGTAATCCTCTCTTCTACTACTTCTATTAATAAATCTATTTGAGTTTTCCTCCATATTCTTGTATATCTCTAAATCTTGTATTGATATATGCATTTGTATGGTTAATATACATCTGATCCTATATTGTTTATGGTTATAGATCTCTATGCTTTGATGGTATTATGCTGCTTTGACTCTACAGGTGTTCTTTGAAGCGGGACAAGTAAGGAAGGAGTGGCGAAATTCTGTCAAAGGGGAAAGGAAACAAGCAAGGAGTCAAGTGAAAGACTGAGGTTGGTACTCTCTGTTTCTTTATCATCTATCTCTCGTAAAGAAAAACACAAGTGACTTTAGTTTGTTTGTTTCTAAGATTTCTACCCATCTTAGTGGGACTAACAGCTCTGAATAGACACTAGTTTTCCCGATAACACTTGTGACAGTTCCTTGTGTTTGCTACCTATATCAATAGGTTTCATGTTTCATGATTGGTTGTAGAAAATCCAAATATGCTCTGCTTTGATGATGCAAAGATCCCATATTTTTCATAAGGAGACAAGGTATGTATATATCTTGATAAGGATTCAATTTTGATGGATGGTCCAACAGCCTAATCTGGACCATGTCATGCTTTAAATTTTCAGTTGTAGAATAGAGAAAGAAGTCTGTCCAAACAGTCTAATCTTGGCGGACAAGTAGTTAGGTAGAGAATTAAGGTTCCCAACTGTTTAATCTGGGGCCTTGGAAGCAATAAGGGTAGAAATAGATAGAAAAACAAAAGAAAAGGCCAAAGAAAAGAAAAGGCAAGTAAAGGGTCTGCAAGTCCAAGTGCACCCTCCAAGAAGTAATAAAAATGCTAGGTAAGAAGCTGGGTAAGTAGTTGGGGTTGCAGAAAGGTTATCTTTACCATTGCAGATATGTTAACTGTGTTTACCAGAGTAAAATCAATCAATTGACAAGGTGTTAATCTTCATCAAGTTACAGCAAGGAGCATGACTAACCTCCCTCTTTCCCCCTTCCATTTCATTACTAACATCCCCTCATCAGCTGAGATTCAGGGAAGAACATCATGGTTTCATCGTGGTTCTTGTTCATTCAGAAGCCACATTTCTTGTCTAAAAATCTTTTCATTTTGATCTACTCTCTAAACTAAGCAAGGTTCAAATAAGCTTAGTGGTTTCCCCTCCATTTACCCCTTCATCCATATTAACTCTAACACTACTATGTAAACCCCCCTACATTACCTTTCCCCTACTAGTATTAACACCATGGTGTATAAACCCCAAAATTTTGTATAAATATCCCTCCCCTTGGCATTATAGCCATATGTTCTCTGAAAAGGAATCAAAATGACATCTGGTCACTTTGATGAGCCTCCACTGTCTCTCTCTCCCTTGCTACAGCTCAATCCACTCATTTAACCCTCATTTGCAAAGAAAAGCCTATAAAAAACCCTTTCTAACCATAAACCCCATTCAGATTATTGGAAAAACCCAAGAAATCCCGAAAAAACCCATAAAAACTCACTATTCTAAGGTCCCCGCCCGAAATATTTAAAAAGAATATTTTAATCGACCGGCGGGTCCCCCCCAACCTGCACGATCCGTCGGAGGACCCGCCAGTCGTCCGATCTCAAGGCGCCCAGATCTTACGGTGGGCGGTCATTGCTGTTCCTCGACCTGCCGACATTTAGCGTCCGGGGAAAGCGGTTTTACCACCTCCGTACCCCGGACGCGTGTCAATCGCCGGGGTTGTTCGGAGCCCCCCTCCCCAATACCACTCGCCAGCAAAAGTGGTGCGGGGAACCCGCTTACCACCCTCCCTGTTACCACCCTTCCCCCTGCGTCATGCGCACGTCATCCTGACGTCACCTCACCTATGCCCGCCCCCGCGTCCCGTGGCCCTCCACGCAGTCCTGCCACCGCATCCACCCGCCACCGTGTCCTGCCACCCTGGCGGACACCTCAGCAGACACGTCACCTCTGTACCTGGGCCCCGCCATGACGTCATGCTGACGTCATCGGCGGAAAAGTGCCAAATGCACATTTTTTCCAAAATTAACGTTATAAACGACTAAATGAGTCGTTTTCGGTCATTATCACGCGAAAAAGAAGTAGCCGTTGTCGACCAGCTGCCGCGAAATCTGTCCTCCAGCCATCAAATTCGACATTACAACCACTGCAAATTCAGGATTCGACGGCATTAAGCCTCCACAGGCCGGCCCGCAAGCTTTCAAGCTAGTTTTTCCAGGTATTTCGCCAGTTTTCCTACTTTGCCCATGCATTCCAATTCTCTGTAAAATTCACCATTAAAAGACTGCTAAAACTCCTAAGTTCAGCTCTGCCTGCCATCTGAAGTGAACCCAAACAATCTGCACCATCCCTAAACCACAATTCGACCCTGGAGCGATCAGTCCGCGGGCTAAAACTGTAAAATTGCCCCCGAGGTGCTCGGCATTGTTCCTTTTTGCCGAGTACAGGCCACCTGCATTCTTACCAAAGAAACATCACTGTCTCTAAAGCTTGCCATTAGCAATTCACATCCCTGTGAATTTGCAGTAAACCACAAAAGCCAGCTTGCATTTTTTCATTAAAAGGAAGACACTAGCCTATGTTTACAGTTCACCTGCTACTTAAGTCCTTATAGACTTGTTAAGCCAGTACTTCCACTTGCACAAATTCAGATTATAGCATGGCAGCCTCTGCATCCTCTTCCCTCAGTGTAGCTCCATTAAATCAAACCAACAAGGAGCTGGAGGCCTTGCCATTCATTGACAAGGATTGTCTCATTGGGGAATTTGAGGGAGACAGGGACTTCTTGAAGACATTCACTCAACTAAGGGAAGATTATAAGGAGGGGCATGGCACACATGGGATATGGGAGTCAAACCTGCCCTATTACTGTCTCCCAGCTGTGAATGTTTTCCCTGAAATCATCCACCTATGTGCTGAACACTATGATGTCCAGCACAGAGCTGTCAATACTCCATCAGGGAGGATCCTCTTCTATATAAATGCTGACTCCATCAACAAGATGTTACAGTTTGATCAGACAGAGTTGCTGGTCCCGTTCTCCACAACTTATTTGCTGGAAACTGGTGATAAGATGACCAGTGAGGAGCTGCAAAAGGTCACCCGGAACTTCATGAGACCTGAATACCAGCCTACAGGGCCACCTCCCTATCTGAGGGAGCATTTCGATGATATAGGCAGGCTATTACTAGACATGATAGCCTATGTATTGGGATACCAAAACAGTGAGCATGTGGATAAATCCATGCTAGTGTTGCTGTCTGCTTACAGCCCGCGTCAACCCCCTGCCCGAAAGTATAACTTTGCTAAGTTTATAGCCAATAAGATTCATGATCAATTAAGCAAGGTGGATAGACAGGGGGTCTTCAGATACTCAGCTTACATCTACCATCTGTTCATGTTTCATCATTCTGAAGCCTTCCCATGTTACATCAGAAGGCTGGATAATAAAGGGGAGAGAAGATCTGTCATCTTCTGGACCTCAGTTTATCATAAAGTCACAAATTCACCCTATACCTACTGTGAATTTGTTGACCAGTTTGTGTACCCAGTCTCTTGCATGCTGATGAGCTCCCCTCCACCTAGAATATCTAATGAAATCAAGAAAGCTCTGCAGCTCTCTAAAAAATATAAAATAGGTGACTGGTACCTATATGAACACCATACTGTATTCAGAGTTTATGGTTGTGAGCTCTGTCCATACAGGCTCCCCAAGTATGTACCTATGAGGTTGTTTGCCCTGGAGTATTACAGGCAATTAATTCAGTTAGACCTCACCCATTTCCACAGCTCCAAGAAAAAGGCCCACCTTAGTTTCAAAAATGAGTTGGGCCCCTTCATTATGAACAAGAAGGAAGGATGGGAATCTGCAGACTTGATCCTCAAAGACAAATATAAGTTGTCCTATAGTTTTCGATGGGTCCCTTATGACCCTCAAGGTTTCATCACTGCTAGGAGAAATAAGTACAGACTCCTAGGTATTAAGCACTGTCACTACCCACACATAGAAAAGTATGCCAATTTGCAAGAATGGCAGCTGGACACCCTAGTGGAGAGTTTAACTGAAGAAGAAAGAATGCTTAAAAACATGAAAGAGCTTGAGAAGACTATTGACCTGGACTATGTGCAGCAGGTACCTTTCAGGCTGCCTCACTCAGTAGGAGAAGGGACCTCAGTGACAAGGACAGCACCACAGGCACCCTCTACATCGGCAGCAGCAGTGGATAAAGGCAAAGGCATAATGGATGCAGAACATGAAACACTGAAAGAGAAGGCAGCCCCTTCAACTGAACAACAAACTAAGCAGCAAAATGAGCTGCAGAGGGAGGAACAAACAGAGTAGCTGAAAGATCAAACTACTCCTCCACAAACTCAGACTCCTACAGCACCTATTCTGCAAACCCCAGCCCATGAGGAGAGGGGTTCTAAAAGAGAGAGAGAAGAGTCCACTCCTATTAGTGGACCTTCCCATCAGCCAGAGGCCAAAAGACAAAGGGCAGATTCCCCTGAGGTGGAAGACATTACTAAAGATGTCTTAAACAGCACTAGAAAGGACAGGGAGGGAAGCCAACATACAGGGACAAGCTCCTTTCAGTAGGAGCAGACTTTACAGCTTGGTTTGGAGGTGTCATCCTCATCTCACCAAAGCCAGAAGCCTAAAAGCACTAAGGCTTCTTTTGAAAAGATCAAGGCAGCAAATGAGTTATTAAGGGCTGAGGTTTACAAACAGTTCATAGATGCTACACCAGCCCAGCAGGAAAGATTGATGTCGGTCTATGACTTCAAGGAAGAAAAAATGATATTCAGCCATTTCAAACCCAAGGGGCCACAGCCAATGACAACTGCAGATTTTATCAAAACAAGGGTGGAGGTCCTAGCTAAAGACATACATCCTATGGACCAGATTGAACTCCACAAGCAGACTGGGGAGATGGTCTATGCCACATTGGTTGAGAAGGCCACACTGGCCCATGAGCTGAAAGATTCCTTGAAGAACACAAACACTCAGCTTGATTTTGAGAGGATGTCCTCTAAGGCCAAGGACAATAGAATAAAGTCTCTGGAGGAGATTATTATTGATCTAGGGCATGGTCCTAGTGATCCAACAGGTGTAAAGGCCCTCATAAAGAAGAAAGATGATGATCTGAATGCCATGAAGAAGAGGTTGGGGTTGTTACCTACAGAACACCCCCAGACAACAGAACTACAAAAAGAAAAACAGCTTGATGAACAACTTGACCTCCTTCTACAGCAAGATCAGAGGATCAAAGAATTGGAGAAAGAACTGGAAGGAACGCTACAAGAAAAACAGGGAGAATCTACACTCCAGGCTCCTCCAACAGCTTCAGCAACAGCAACAACTTCAGGGGCAATAGTGGCCCCTACAACAGAAGCAGCAGGCACAACAGCAGCTCCAGATGCCCACCCAAGTGTAGAAGAATTGACCAAGGCTGTCAAGGCAATGGAGCTCCAGGTAGATGAGATAAAGAAAGCAAAGGACAAATTGGCAGAGATAGATGCCAAGTATGACAAATCAAAGGTAACTATAGCAGAACAGGGCAGAGAAATTAAGGCCCTAAAGGATAAAATAAAGGCCCTGGAAAAAGAGCTCAATCTGGAAAGTACCATGGCCGACATAAAAAGAATTTTGTGGGGTAAGATTACCCAAGCTGTCGCCAAACAATGGAAATCCATCAAAACAATCCATGAGTACATGGATTTAGTTGGCCAAGCACAGACAGAAATCCAGAGGGCCAAAACAGTGCTAGGAAACAAACCTGAGCAGGCAAACCAACTGATAGATTTTTTGAACAGGCAAGACAAAGAGGAGCTGGCAGCCATTGGCATCGTCAACAGAACAGAGGCCATCCTCACAGCTAAAAAGGTGCTAACTCTCAGAAGTTATGTAGAGACTGTAGAAAGAAAATGCTATGAAATACAGGCTGAGGTGGAGGAGTATAAACTCAAAATGGGAATGCTGCAAGCAAGGGGATTGCCTGGCTTGCTGAACAGCACAGGGAAATTGATTACCAGAGATCAATTCACCAACAGAATGGCTACTTACATTGAAAATCAAATCACAGCATCTGGCAGTACTCCTGAGGAAACAGGGCCTCCAACAGCACAGAGCTTGTACACTAAACTTGAAGGCCTATTTTTCATTGAAAGTGAGGCAAATCATTTGTTTGAAACTCCTCCTAACTTTTGGCGGTATACAGAGGCCGATGAGATTCTAATAAAAATTCGGAGACATCAGATGCCAAAGGAAGATTGGTGGCAAGCAATGCTTCAAATTCTGCCACGGTAGCTCCAGCTGTTCAGTCACTGCCAGCTCCAGGTCACTATCAAACAAACAGAAGGATAAAGTGAGCATTAAAAGCAGCTGAATGCAGACTCAACATTTAGACTATGTCGGCTAGCCAAAAAGATAAAGAAATGCGTAAATTTTGGCGGTACACCCCTAACCAACTCCAAGAGCCACCAAGTCAGCAGTCTCTGACCTTTTTCTGACAGCTAAGGGACTAAAAGTGATCACAACATTTACTCTCTCAGCGGCTACACTCCAGCAATTAACTGAGCATTTATGGAACATTCACTCTCCTTTCTGATATTTTCTTATGTAAATTTGTATATATACTCCCCTTAGTAACGCATAAGGGGTTGGTAATTTTTACTCTGAGGCATGTATACTCTGTATTTTTAGAAAAGTTTAATACAAAGAGCAATCTCAGCTCAGTGATTTCCTGAAGCTATGGTGTCTTGTTGATAATTTAAGTGCTGTTGCAGAATCCTTGCGTTGTCTGGTGGAATGATATGTTTCCTTTAAACTCTGTTCTGTTTCCCTATGTTATTTCATTTTCATATTCTTATCATATCTAGCAACAAAGAAAAAGAATAGCTCAGGACATGTTTCTTAACACCCTGTGCTCAATCTTATATTGCTGTAAATGTTTTCTTCAGGATTAAAACAAACATGAATTCTTAAATGCTCATGTTACATTTAATTCCATGTTGTGAATGTTATCTAGAAATTCTTAAATGCTTCCAGGTAACAATTGCTTTTCCTTCATATCAGTTTATAGAAAGATCCTTAATTGCCTTTCTTATCCTGAACATGTTACACACAAACTCAATTTCAAGGCATTGTTCCTCGGACAATTATCCTGCTCTGCAGCTTTCCTTATTATATCAAGATAGCACACCAAACCAAAGGACCACTGACTCCATTGCCCAATGTTATATAAGATACTGGTAAGAGCATACACGTTTGACTGAACCTTTTCCAACCAAAACAAATTTAAACCAAAATCAAAACTTCACATCTAGCCTAAGATACTATCAGAATAGAGACAAATCATAAAGAGAGAGCCCTCTCTGATTACAGTTTGGCTAGAAACTGTAATCCAAAGATTGGTTAGTGGTTACCCCGGCCGTATTCCCTTGGGAGTCATAGGGAACAACCTGGGTGTTAACACCTTGCTTCGCACAATCCTCTAGTTGGGTAGCTCCCCAACCCGGGTAGTGTAGTTTATAGTCTCGTGCCTCCTTTTAGTTGCCTGGAGCACTAAGAATGTGCTACCTTCATATAGTCACATGGTTGGATAGCTAGTGTATGGATTCAATCGATTGCCATTCACCTTTCTTGGGAAGGGGTCTCCATTCAATTTGACCAGTTGTACCGCTCCTCCATCGGTAATATCCTTAATGAGATAGGGCTCTAACCAGTGCATTCTGAATTTCCCTGAAAGTTTATCAAACTTGTTGTCATATAACAAAACCTGGTCATTTACCTTAAAGGTGCACAACTTAATGTGCTGATCATGCCATGCTTTTTCGCGCTGATTTTGGACTTGTTGGTGAAATCTGGCTAGAAATCTTTCTTCCTCAAGTTCAGCCAACAGCGTGAGCCTCTCCTCCAGTGCTCTATGATCCATCATACCTGTGAGTGCTTCTATACACAAACTAGGCATAATGTTTTCCATGGGCATCACCGCTTCAACACCATATACAAGCCTAAAGAGTGTTTGTTTAGTCAACTTCTTGCATGTCGTCCGATAGGCCCATATTATTGCAGGTATGTGTAATTCCCAATCACTATGCTGAGCATTGCAAACCTTGGTCAATGCGATCTTCAGCGCTTTATTGAATGCTTCCACCATCCTATTAGCCTGTGGGTGATAAGGCGTGCTCTTCTAGTGATATACCTAAAATTCCTCCGTTAGCACGCTGATCGTTTCATTCCGAAAGTGCGTAACACAATCACTCATCAAAATCTTTGGACACCCAAATCGCGTCAGTAAATACTCAAAGAGGAACTTTGCAACAGTTGCACCTGTGCAATCCTTCATCGACTGTGCCTCCACCCATCGAGTCAAATACTCTGTCACGGTGATAATGTATCTCGCTCTTGTCTTCTTCCCTTGGGGCTGAATGGGTGCCACAAAATCTATCGCCCATTTCTCAAAGGGTTGTAACATCATCTATGGATTCAGAGACAACTCATCCCTCCACGATGGCCTACCAGTCCTTTGACATACATCACATGCATTGTAGTAAGCTTGTGAATCCTGATGGAGGGTTTTCCACCACAACCCTACGCGTAGAATCTTCTGCGCAGTCGTTGTTCCTGCATAATGTCCTCCCACGGTGCCCCCATGGGCGTTTGTGAGGACTACTCCTTTCAAAATCTAGTACATATTGTCGTAATATCTCATCAGACCCCATTTTGCACAGATGCTCGACAATGACAGAAAATTCTCCCATGCGTACCACTAATTCTTTCTTTTGCTAGATGGTGTTTCCTTCTGAGGAAGTTCCTGTTGTTATGAAGTGTATGATATCTTCAAAATGACAATCCACAATGTGCACTACAAATAGCTGTGTGTCAGGCAATACCTCCTCCAAATTAGTGGGCTCTTCCCCTGTTTTTATGGGGGTTAGATGGTATGGTCTTGCGTTTAGTCGTCCAAGATTCACAATAACTTCAAAATCATACTCCTGGAACAATAACAACCACCTACAGATTCTCCCCCCAACACAGGCTTATTGACCAGGTATTTCAACGTAGAATGATACATATACATCTTAAAATGGCGAACCAACAAATAGTGTCTGAATTTCTGGAGCGCGTATACCATGGCTAACCCTTCACGCTCGGTGGTGGAATAGTCCTTCTCCACCTTGGACAACCTTCTACTTGCGAACACTATAGGATGGTCCAAGTCTCCTTCGCCAACCTATGTCAGTACTTCTCCCGGCGCTATACATGACACGTCGACATGTACATGAAACTCATTCTTCCAATTTGGGAAGACTAAAATCGGTGCGGTGACCATCTTTTCCTTCAATACATCCAATCTTCTCTTACAGTCCTTGTTCTAGCAGAATGTGACATCCTTTTTCAACAACTTCTCCATAGGCACAGTGATCTGGGCATAGGCTTTGATAAAATTTCTGTAATATCTGTATGTCCTAGGGTAGCACACAATTGTTTCACACTCCTCAATGCTTCTAAGTTAAGTATCACCATGATCTTCATGGGATCTACCATCAGTCCCTGTCTACAAACTACATGACCCAGCAGGGTCCCAAAAGGAACACAAAATAGGCACTTCTTTAGATTGAGCACGATCTAGTATCTTCGACAGGTATCTAGCATCATGTGCAAGTTTGCCACATGGTGCTTCACCAACCCAAACACAATTGAGTCATCAAAGTATGCTTCCAAGAACTCGTGAATAAATTCCTTGAACACTGCAATGACTACGCGTGAAAAAATCGCAGGCAGATTCTTTAATCCAAAAGGCATTACAGTTTATTGCAAACATCCCCACTTAGTCGCAAAGGTTGTCTTGATCCTATCCTCTAGCGTGATTTTGATCTGATGGTACCCAGAGAACCCATCAGTGAAGGAATATACTTCCCAGCCACCTACATTGTCCAACACTTCATTAGTGAACGGAGTTGGGAAAGGATCATGTACGCAAGCGTCATTCAACTTCGTGAGATCTACACATATCCATATTCCATCCTTCTGCTTCTTTTCCTGTACCACCATTGGGATTACCCAATCACATTATTCTACGAGCTCAATGATGCCTACCATGAGCATCTTGTCTAGCTATAAGCGGACCTTCTCCTTATACTTCAGATTGAGACGGTAAGGTCTTTACTTAACTGGTTTTGCGTCGAGCTTCAATGTGATCTTCATAACACCTAGGTCCTCGATTATCCCTTTTAGATTCGTAAACTTGGTAGGGAATAAATCCTAGAATTCACGGAGCAATTCAGCAACCTTATCCACCGTCCCGTCATCCTAGTAATCTCCAATGTTCATGAATTTGGGCTCCACCACCATACCAATATTCACCTGTTTCATTTTCAGTGGCGCGGTTATATCAGGATTCTCAATCCGTCGTCCTTCAACCTCGCGGTGACCTTCTATTTTAGGGATGTTAATATTTCGCGTATCCTCATCTTATTCTTCAGTGGTCATGTTATAACATTCTAGCGTGTGACTCAGCTAAGTAGTCCAATCGGGTTGAATCAGGTCCAAAGGATCCTACGGTATCCTAAAGATCGCTGCTTTCACTTCTTGTAGTGCCTCATCAATACAGTCAAACCCGTCTTCAAAGATGAATGTCATTATGAATCCTTCGCATAGAATATCCCATTCACCTGTACCATGGTGGAGCTCTATTTCTAAGTACTAGTTCATCGGGATGACTTCCAAGGTGTGACAGAACAAGTGTACCCATTCAGGTTGAGGCTTCCCTCCATAAGCTTTGACCCATTTGGCCAAGTGCATGTGCGAATCATCCTTCCCATCATATTTTTCTATCATTCGTACCTTCAGCTTCCCAGAGAATTTTCTCATCATCCTTCTACATTCGCACCAATCATCAAAGCTACCCATAGTTCCCAGTACAAATCCTGGAAGCGTTGCTTCTCTGGTACCTCCCTTTCGAATGCATCCAAAAACATGTCTACATCGTTCAGGCCATCATAATTGGGAAAATTTCTTACCTCTGACGACACACAGCATAGCGACCGGGTCATCATATTACAACTTAGCTTGGTTACTTCATGTAATCGATTCTACCAACGCTCTAATTCTTCATCAGAGTCCGAGGTGTAGGAACTCTCACGATCCCATGTAATTCATCCATCTGTTGTTTGATTCACCCAATCTTGGTCTCGCATTGTTATCTTATATATGTAGTCCAAATCTTCATCACTCTCATAATCGCGGACTGATTCAGTATAGCGCGATCCTTCAGCAAGATCTAGGGGTACTATTGTGCAGAGAGATTTCTTCTCAAATATCATCTTTCGCTTCTTTAGGTTGATTACATCATTTATATCAGTAGCCCAATCAATGCCAAGGAGCACAAAGTAGGGGTTGCTATCATCCACAATTTCTATTACTTCGAAGTTAGCCAGCGCGCTCACACCTTCAATATCTACAGTTACCTCTTGCAGTCGCCCCATGGGGATGATCTTCTGTTGATTTTCCATCCTTAACTGAATCGGTGGCCACTGCAGCGCGGGTCTTCCCATCCCTTCCCAAGTATGCTTTGGTAGGACGTTCGTGTCTGACCCCAGATCCAAAATAACCTTATCCATTTAATATTCTCCTATCTGCACGGTCAACCTCATTTCTCGTCTTGTCCTGGTTTTATGCTTACCAATCTTCGTACCACGTGTGGTTCACCCAGAATGTTTTCAGTGCACCTATTTATAAGCTCTTGTAACCCTTTTATGACCTTGTTATCGAGCAGAAACTTCATGCAAGTCTCTAGGAAGGTTGTAAGCATAGAGAGGTCCATTTCCTAATTAGGCTTATCCTTTCTCCCTCAAGTGAATTCCTCAACGAAGCTCTTCTTTGCTTCCATGAACGTTTCATGTGTGCGCTCCAAATAAAATGTAGCTTCCTTCGCTGGAGCTTTGTGAACCCATGCATTGTCTTTGAGTTGTTTCCCCTTATCATCCGCTATTGAAAATCCACTTTGGAGCACTATATTCACATTCTGATCCTCTTCGCGAGGCTCAGACCTTAGAATTTCCATGTGCTGAGTCGGTTGAGGTGGTACTGCCCCTTTATCATGTATCCTCGCTATTAGCGTAGGACAGTTCTCCATTTCATGATCAAATAGGGTAAAATATTTGCATGATGGACGTGTTGGGTTAGTGTAATCGCGGGCATAGTGTCCTGGTCCTCTGCAATTGTAGCAGATTAGCTGTCCCCAACCTCTACCAGGTCCTCTGCCTCGGCGTTGTTCGTGCCCTGGAAGCCTGTTCATGCCATCCCCGCGCTCTAGTCAGGGGGCCGTGTCTATGCCTGAACCCTATAGGCAGGTGTTATATCCATCATCATTTCATAATTTTTGCAGTTGCACTCATCATGCCCTACCAACCTACAAAAGGTGTAGAAGAGTTGTTGTGGTGTTTGTACAAACTTCTGCAGCAAATGACAGTTATTCGTCGTATGTTTTCTTGCTACCTAATATATAGCGCACCACAATGTACGCCCCGTGCTTAGTCCTGCTTGGGCCTTCGACCTCAAAGGCATCTGTTCTCCTTCTGTAATATAGTTCAGAAACACTGGGCAATGGTATTTTTCATGCCCTTGACCCTTGTATTTCAGGCACCATAACTCTTTGCGCACCTCCAGTCGAATTGTCCTATCCTACTTCAAGCTTTGCATATCAAGGCAAAGATTTTGCAACTGTGCATGGATCTGCTAAACCCACAGATTCAGATCCTACATTAGTGTTTCATGCAGTCTCATTGCGATCTCCAAGGCCTCTTCCTGCATCGTTATCTTATATTTTGGCAACACAACCCTTAGGTGTTGCAATAGCGAAGCCACGAACCATTCGCGGTGTTTCCCATCTATTAAGTTCATATTAGCTTAGCGGATTTTAGACTTCAACCTCTAATCTAATTCCCAAGGGGTATCTCCTAGTTTCATCGCAATTTCCTTGAACCCTACAATCGATTGTGCCTTGGATTTAGGCCTACTGAATTCTTTATTCAGCGCGGTCTGGACGTCTGCCACCCCAGTTTTTGGGTTATCATTAGAGTACTTGATGTACCAGGTTAGCATACGATCCTACAAAGCACTAACTAATGTTTCTTTCTTCATGTGATCGTCTGTAACACCCTTAGCTTCCCATACAGCTTTCACAATGAACTAGAACTGGTCCGAGTCCTCATTTCCAAAGCCTTTAGAAAAAGGCAGTTTCACTGAATTTTCCATGCTGAACTATGGTGGAGGTGGAGGTGGTACGGGTGAAGTTGCAGGTGATGGTGGTGAAGTTGGAGGTGGTGTGGGTGGAGGTGGCAATCATGGGAATCCTTATCTTATTAACTGAATAGCACTTCGTGGAGAAGCCTGCATTACTCCGTCTTCATCACTTCGTGGAGGTGAAATTAATGGACTATATTCAGGACCCTTTCTTCCTTCGTTCCTGTAATACTTTCAGCTTTGCATTGCTCCGAACATCAAGGTAGCTGCATAACCCTTTTTTCGCACAATGACATCTTAATCTAGGTATTCAAAGACTTCAAGTACTTACCTCGTGGACCTTTCAAAAAGCGTCGCTCTACCTCATTGTAGCTAACTGAGGTATTGACTAAAAATTCAGTCACAAATCCTCCTATGATGCAATCGAGCCAATGATCAACAACGTGGGCAATCTTATCCTCAAATGCTTCCAATATCTATACTAAATCTGGGGACAAGATGTTATAGATCCATTTGGGCACGTCAACCCTGACTTACAGATCAGTAATATTAGGGCCCATCAAACCCTAATTCAGTTGTTACATGCCCTAATGAGTCAACCATCAGAATTCCTCCTTCCCAAGAGACAACATGACCAAAATCATCCAAAAATTGCCTCTAAGAAGATCAGCATAGGTAGGCCTTTATCAAGGTGCACTGTAGTGTAGCCCATTACACTGCCAGGGTGCATTGCAGTGCACCTGAGCCCTCTTTGGCCTGTGCTGGGAGAATTTGAGTGAAATATGCATTGGGGTTTGGAATATTATTATCCATAGGATGCTTCTAGAAGTTTCCCAAGGCTATCCACTCCTTTGGGCTCGAAATTGGATGAGGGAGGAAGTTAAGGAACATCAATCCCTTTATCCCTTCCTCCATGGAACTAAATCCTATGTTTGGGAGGGAATTCATTATCACCATTTATGGCATAACTTCCTTCATTCACCTAGAAAAAGACCACTCGTCTAAGTGATCAGGGGTTGGAAATCATTGAATTATAGGGAGATGTTATTAGTATGAGACTTGAGTTGGTTTCAAGTATTGTAATGATGTCAAAATGTCTTGCTTGTTATGAGGAGAGGACGGGATTGAACTAGAGGAGTGGCACTGAATCAAGTAAATTGGCTTGTAACTCTTCCTTCTACTAATAAAGTGTTCAAATCTTTTTCCATATGTTTGTATTGTTTGTTGATGCTTTCATATGTGTATTATCTACTTGATTCCATTTTATGTTTAATCAATAGATCATTCTCATATGCTTTGATCGGTTTTTTTCTTCTGTCTGTGTGCAGGTACATTTCAAGCAGATTAAGTACGGAAAGGAGCGATAGAATTGGTCAAGGGAGATAAGGAGTAAGCGAAAGCTGCAGGTAGGCTTCTTTACTATCTTATTTAATCTATTGGTTATATCAAAAGTAGATAATGCTTTTCACTGTTGTTCTAGACTTAGCTACTAGTCTAGGGGTTTAGGCATTTATCCAAAGACACTAAAACTTCCCAAAACAAATTGGAAAATCCGCTGGGGATTGATTATCCATCTTAGTAGCTTATCAGCCTCTTAAGACATTTCTACATACTGTACTTGTGGTCGCTGATTGAATTTCAGTCTTATTTCATTGAAAATTGAGTCAAAATTGTGTCAAATTTCCTTCAAAAATGGCTTATTGTCACCAGTGCAGCCCAGTGAAGGACACAGTGCGCTACAATGCACTTCCCGCATAGAGCCAGTGTACTGAAGTGCACTATCTCTCATTGTAGCCTGCGTCGATCCCTTGAGGGTCATTTTCCCATCTAGGAGCTGAAGTTTTTTGCCAATTTTCTCCTATTTGAATGATTTGCTGAATGTCAATGATGTCTTGCCTCTTAAAATAGTTTTTCATCTCCTTAGTTGGCCCTACTTAGACTAGGATTGATAAATGTTTTTTATGTATTTACTTTGTCATTTTCAATCTATAGCCGAAAGTTAGTTGTTTGGTCGATTGATCTTTGTCGAAAGAAAGTGTCGTAAAATCATTTTTTCCTTCGAAAATTGAATTGTTGTAAAGTCTTCATTCATGAAAGATTGATTGATTAATGTGTGCATATGATTAGTCTTTTTGTTGAAAGTGTCGTAATTCCTCATTTCTTTGAAAATGAAAGTGTTGTAAAGTCTTCCTTTCCTTGAAAAGAAATTGTCACAAAATCGTCATTTTTATGAAAAGAGTTTATTGATCGATTGTGCATTAGTTTTCCTTTTTGTTCATTCACATTAAGGGAAATCGAAAAGAAATACATGCATGTTGCATTGAAAACGTTTGTGTGTGCTGATAGGAATAGTGTAGGGAATTTGCATTTAGATTGTGCTCTTTGATCTTTGATCAAAAGGAATCTTATTTCTCTATCCCAAGTAGCTAGGATTTTCATCGTTAAAGTGAATGTAAAAAATGCTTATCATGATAGTTGCATTCCTAGGAATTTCAGAATACATCACGTGGTGAACTAGAAAGGTAAATTCCTAAGCAAGATCAACTTAAAATAAACATCAATTTACTTAATGGAGCATTGTCATTAATGAGAGCATTTAGTGATTCTAGGCTAGAGACGTGTTCCAGCATCATAAAACATAGTAGCTATTGCTAACTTGTTTGCAATACATCCCGAGTGTGATACCTCATTCCATGTACATGAGTATATCGTAGCTTGTCCACGTACCTTCCAGTATATAGGGCGATGTTACAGTACATAAAGTATATGGAAATGCTCTCACTATGTGGTTTTGCATTAGACAATGCTTATATGAACTGGGCCTCCACGTACCTTCGGGTATATATGGGAGGACAACTCTAGGTTGCTATCCATCCTTAAGTAATCGAGTCAGCCACCTTGTAAACTGTGATACACCGAACACAGCATTCGGGGAGATTACTTGCCTGTACTTCTTGGTTTGCCAGGAGGTATTCTGCAGTTCACAGTTGCTTGGTAAACCTTTTGCCTAGTATACCCATTTTTGTTTATTTCTTTTTTGATAATAAAGATAATCAACAATCATGGAGGAACATCAAACCATACCCTGTTGTTTGCGGAGAACATTGAGCAAACCCCCTTTGCCTCCCAAAGCGACACCAATTTGGGAAAAGCAGTCTCGCTTAACTAAGTCTAGTACATCAAGAACTCCCAGTTCTTCATCTGAGTTACCTAAATCATCTATTTCGATAAGTATAGAGACTCTAGTTACTCCAACTATTTCTGGTACATCTATTCCTGAAGAAGAAGTTTCACAATTACCTGAGGACATTAGCACTGATCCTAGTGAAACAATAACCAAAGTTGTTCAACAACAAGTTGATCCTCAACTTGAAATTTCTCAACAAGAAAGTACTTTTGAACTTGAATCAGTTCAACCAGAAGTTAATCTAGAATCTATCCCAGTTCAAACAAAAGTTACATCTGAACCTGAAGTTGTTCAGGAACCTCTTTCTGAAACTGTTGTTCATTTACCCGAACATCTGGACTTCGAATTTGAACATTCAGAAGTTGTTACTTTACTGGAAGACGATCAACCGGTTACCCCTCAGACATCAGTAACTATTGAAACTTCAACTTCATCAACACCAGAAATCTTTTACGGACCTGATGGTGAAGTTCTTCCACTAGGTTTAATTGCTATAGAGGAGGAATTGGAAGAAGATTCCACACCTGGAACCCCATTTCACTTTGGAACTGGGCTTTATCTTTACCCTAATACTCCTGATTTTTTCACTTCATTTGATCCTGCTTATTTTCAAGTACCCATCGATTTGTTAGGACAACTTTTGGGTCAGTTAACTATGGCTGAACAAGTTAACTATGGTTGAACAACCATCAACATATCAGGCTGTATCATCTAATGCAGTTATAGCAAAATATTCTATTGTAACCTCTTCGATGTTTTCTACCACACCTGAGTCGCGCCTGTATGGTGAATCGTCCATCTTTGTTGGTTACCAATCATTCTCTGGAACCCACTCAGGGGTTGCTTCTACACCATGGTCATCACCCATGTCCTCAACCATAATTTTACCTGGTTCTTCTCTAATGGGAACTTAACAGTTTGATCCTGCATATCAGTATTAAGATGGACAATTTGGTCAACAAAGACCTATGTATCCATTAAATATTGGATTGCCACCATATGGAGAGCAATATGCTTATTCATTGTATCATCCTTATTCCAGGGGACTACCATATGGTAATATCCCACAGTATTCAGGTCAATCTGGAATTAGAGTTTGTCAATGAAAACCAATAATGCCAGTTCAACCAAGGCTTGTGTATCCAACACAACAAATGCAAACTATGTCAGCTATTCCCACTACACCTGTTGTTACTACTGTACCATAGTCACAAGTTCAAATTGTTGTATCTCAACCGGTAGAAACTAATCCTTCTGCCTTGTAATCACAAGTTTCAAATCAGGGAGTTCAATTTCCTCAAGTTGTTATACAACAACCACTTGTTTATGGAGTTCAGCAACAACCTTAGGTTAGTATACCCTTATCCAGACTAACCCAGGCTTACACTGGTATAGTTTATTCACAGCCTGGCCAACCTTTCATTGCTAGACAACAACAATTGTTAAATCAAAATAGTTGTACCAACAACAACAATAGTTGATTCAACAACCGTGGCAGCCTCAATTTCAACAACCCTAATTCCAGCAATTCCAACCCCAGTTTGGACTTGTTCCACAGGCTCAACCTGGTTTTGGTCAATCTCAAGCTTACCAAGGTCCTGGTCAACAAGGCTTTGCAGGTTATGGACAACCACACATTCAACCTGGTTATCAACAACCACCTTATACTAGTTTTGTTCAACAACCATACCAAGGTTACCAAATGCACATGCCCTATGTCAGCATGCAAAGACCTATTTCTCAGGCAATTCCATCATATCTTGGGTATGCTAAACCTAACGTGAATCGACAGTTACTGTTTGCAGCAACTTTATAATTAGAATATTTATATCAACTCACTAATGATCCAATCTTATATGCACCTTGGTGGCTGGTAATTCCGTATAAGTTACCATATGACATTCCGAAATTTAACGAAAATCCTGGAGAAGACCCATCAAATCACGTTATGACCTTTCATTTGTGGTGTTCATCAAACTCCTTAAATGACAATTCGGTTAGACTTTGACTTTTCCAAAGAACACTTACTGGTCCAGCTACTAAATAATACATTGAATTACCAAGAGCCTCTTTCGATAATTTCACCACTTTAGCCACTACATTTTTGACCCACTTCCAGTTATCTATCAGATATGATACTGGAATGGAACTCCTAACCAAATTTAAACAGACTACTGCTACCCATATATCAGATCATATTCATGAGTGGTGGTGTCATCGTCGAATGGTTAAGACATATGTTCCCAATCAGCTTTTAGCTGAGTGGTTCATAAAATCCTTGTTGCCATCAATCACCGAGGATGTGGCAAAAGGTGGAGTTGTCACAGAAGAGCAAGTTATTGCTCATGCCCAATACTTGGATTTAATTTACACACAATTCGGCACACTTTATGATAAAATTCCCAATGCACCTCGACCAACTTTCACTATTCCTCCTCCTCCACAATCGAGTAAGGACTCTCATGCCGATGACTGTGTGATCGGTTCTTTGGACATCATTTTGACATTTTGCGACCTTCCCTCATCCTCCAATGATTCAACATCAGAAACATCAATCTTGGATGAGTCTCTGTTTCTTATCTCGTCAAGTGATCCGTGGTATGGAGATATACTGGTCTATCTCCAGACCCAAGCTTTTCAGCCTAATACCTCTCACTCTGAACAACGACGTACCTGATACCAAGCCAAAGATTATCTGATCATTGGTGATACGCTTTATCATTGTGGTGTCGATACGATTTTACGTAGGTGCCTCACTCATGAAGAAGCCGAGAAAGCTTTGAATGAATGTCATTCAGGTGCTTGTGGTGGACACTTATCTGGGTATGCTACCGCACAGAGAATTCTCCGTGCTAGTTACTTCTGGCCAACCATATTCAAAGATTGCATTATTGCTATCTGAAGTTGTAATGCATGCCAGATATATGACCGAAAAACCAAATTACCACCTGCACCATTGCATCCAGTCATTTCTGTTGGCCCATTCGCTAAATGGGGCATTGACTTTATGAAATGTAACCCCACCACAGTCGGGGGGCATGGGTATATTATAGTCACCGTTGACTATTTTACCAAATGGGCTGAGGCGATGCCAACATTGAACAACAATGGTGAAACGACTGCTTTATTTTTCTTCAATCATGTGGTTGTCAGGTTTGGTGTATCACAAGCCATAGTTACAGATCATGAATCACATTTTCGCAATCACATGATGGCTGAGTTGACTGCCAAGTTAGGACTGTCACATGATAGTTCTACTCCATACTACCTGCGAACTGATGGACAAGTTGAGGCCACCAACAAAGTCCTTAAGAGCATGTTGCAGAGAATGATTGGAGTTCATAAAAGAAATTGGTATTTAATCCTATACTCGGCTCTGTGGGCATATCAAACCTCAGTGAGAAATGTGACCAGATTCACACCCCTTCAGTTGGTGTATGGTTTGGAAGTAGTCTTACCGATTCGATGTGAAATCTCATCTCTCAAACTCACAATTGACCTACTACCTGATACTTCTCAAGAGGAATCACGTTTCTTGGAATTAATCCATTTGGATGAAACCCATCGTGATGCTGCATTGGCTAATGAAGCACATATGAAATGTATTAAGGCGCAATATGATAGAAATTCCAAGCCTCGTGTCTTCTCAGAAGGTGACCCGGTCTTGCTTTACGATCAGGAGTTCGATAAACTTGGAGCAGGAAAATTTGAACCGCTATGGATGGGCCCTTATATTGTTAAGCGTGGTTTGACGAAAGGTGCCTATGCGTTAGTGGACTATGATGGTGTTAGCACCTAAATTTGCCTTAGGCTGAAGGAAGGAAAAATTCAGGGTAACCACAAACCATGCTCAGTCTGGTAGCTAGCCCTACCAGAATAGGAGAGGGCTCTCTCCGAGTCACGCTCAGTAAATAGGTAAGTAAAAAATGGTCTGAGATGACTTACAATGAAATATTGATCTTAGGCTAGTAAGTGAATATGGATACAAGAAACAAATTTTATGAATGACCGAGATTCTGGGATGGTATGGGACCAACGCTCAACAAAGAACAGAGAATTTAATACAAAGGCACAGATTATTCCGTGAGGCAAGGTAGGCAGAAAATGTAACAATTTAGTTTGAGGTACCACGGCATGAATAGATTGCTGAAGAAAGTGAAGAGGGCATAGTGACATGAATCGTTTTCAACAGAAGAAAAACACTGAACATGAAATTTTCTCATAGGCAGAGCAATAAAATTGAATTCTACCTAATCTCACTCATAAAATTTCACTGGAAATGAACATGAATTGAATTATGAAACATAACAAAATACATATGAAAACATAAGAGACACATTTTCTACACTCACAACCACAAGAATCTCATGAAACAGAGCCGCTGCCTTTCATTAATTCTCTGTCAAAATTACACAGTGAAGAAACAGAGTTTCTTTCCCACAAGTCTCCCAGAAGTTACAAGCCAACCAACCCTTTTCAAATAACTTGCATACAATATATAAAATGTGTAAGAAATAGATAGAAAGCCCAATGTTTGGGGAGTTACTCGAATCATTGCAAAATGGAGATGAAGAGCCAACCATCAGCTACAGGTGCAACGCTACAAACATGACATTTGGCTAGGGTGACCATTTTCCTTCCTTCGCTACTTGGATAGAAGCCAATATGGAGAAAAAATACTTTAAATGCCACCTTTGGTGCCAAAAAACCGAAGTGTAGCCCACTTGGAGAAGTCGCGAACCAAAATTTCGCAAAACGGAAGCAAATTTGGGAATTTTTCCTCTGTGCGCCGCACCATTTTCTCTGTGCACTGCGCTACTTTGGGCCCTGTTTTGGGGAACTTGCAGGTGTCCAAAATGTGCCCAAGTTGGCTTATTGGAAAGCTTGTCCTATCTACTTTCTAACCCCACCCGTATTTTTGAATTTGGTGCTCATTTGCCCCTCCAAATATCCATTCTCCCAAGACTGCTTGCTGTGTGTCAAAAAAGGGGCAGAGAGGCCATTTTTGGGTGTTTTTTGACCTTTTGGAGACTCATATCTTGCCAAAATTTCTTGCACGAGCACAAGTAGTCATTATTTTCCATGTGGAATCCAAAAATTCAAACCATTCCTCATTTGGAGCTCTAGAATTTTAGCGCCGTAGGGAGAAAAACCTTATATTTTGCCCAAAAATTTGTCATGTGACCCAAAATGCCCCAAAAAATGCTCCAAATTTCTTGTCCAGGCACCAGTAGTCATGATCTTTCTTGATGAATCCAAAAATGCAAACAATTCCTCATTTGGAGTTCTAGATTTTTAGTGCCGCGCACTGGGAAGTGGCGCGGCGCACTGGGCTTGAGGCACGACGCATATAGCCTGTGTGTAGCAGTTTTTGCAGGAGATGTTTGAAGGCCTTCCCGGTGTCCAAATTGGGCATATGATAGCTCGTTCGAAAGGTCTTTGAGTTTAATTTCCAACCCAACTAGAACTTTTCAATTTGGAGTTCATGTTTCCTATCAAAAATCAAATATCCCAACACTGGTCAAAATGTGCCAAATGAGGCTGCCTAAAGGCAGAGTGCTGTTACAGTCAACTTTTGAATTTCGTCCTCAACTCCAAATTGAGTGCATGATAGCTCATTGGAAATATCGTTTTGTCTAGTTATCATTTGACGCATCAAGCAAGTCATTTGGACAACTAATCTAGGAGAAAATTTGATTTTCCCAAGGTCACTTCAAAGGTTTATCAATTCTCCCGAGGCAACTATATTTTTGACATTTCTCCAAAACCATGACACCTGTGTAAAAAGGGAAGGAGGTTTTTATTCCTTGTAATGTTGTGGAAATAAACCTCTCTCAAGTTTCCAAAATTAATCTTTTATTTCTCAGAAACATCATTTGAGTGAAACCTATCCCGATGTGTGGAACAAGGGATTTGTCGAAATGAAGCGAAATGAAGGGGATAGGGAGCTTCTAAATTCTTGACGAAATTTTGGGAAGTAGGGAGGGATGTTAGGAAGTGGAGGAAAGTGAAATCTTAGAGATTGAGTGAGGGGAAGGGGTCCAAAAAGGAAAAACACAAGTCCAACCTAGAAAATTGCCTGGTTGTAGCAAGAAACTAGGTTTGTGCGAAAATGAGGAATTTGGGGGATTTTAGTGATGGGAAGTGTTTAATAAGGTATATTATGTATAGGGAAAGGCATATGAACTTCAGGATACACGTTTTTCCGATGATTTGACCATCCAAGAGAAATTAGCTTCAAAACCCTAGGAGAGGGAAATGAACCTTGCCTAGGCGCAACTGAAGCATGAACAAGGTGTAAAATCGCCCAGTGGAACTTGACATGATGATGACAACCCTTTGAATGATGGTACACTTAGTTGATTGGTGACATGGAACGTCATTTGGACAACTTTGACAAGGGTAAAATCAAACCCTAGACCTAATGCCTAATGACCAAATTTTGCTTGAAGACTCACTGAAATGACAAAATTTGACCTTGACACTTTAAAATCACTTTGTAAGAGCATGTTTGATCACTGGAGGAAGGTTGCAAAGACTGACACTAACATTGGCTCCAATAGGGATGGCACCTCCAACTCCTTGGAGGTGCCAAGAACTGCAGATCTTTGGGTGAGCAGACAGTGCCTTCGTCCATTGGGCTATGGAGTCAAAACACAGAAACTGACATTATGCAAACGAACTCTGACTGAAGACTCAAATTGAAAACCACAATAAAACCAGACATGACTAAATCCTAACTAACAAACTGGAAAGATGCTCATATTTGAGCTTATTCAGCAAACCTACCCTAATCACTCTTTCCACCAATCGGTCAAGTGAGATGGAATAGCCAATGCAACCAGGTAAGCATTATGGCTGATATTTGATTTCTTCCTAAATGCTTTCTCATGTGCAGGAAGAGGGAAGAATCGAAAGGCAGCTCCCATGGAAATTTGGAATCAAGTTCACTGCTGACAAACTTGCAAAGCATGAATTGGTTGGATGACTTCAAGAATAATACAAAAGGATCTTCATGAGCATCGCCATTAATTTCCATTAACACATTACTGCTCTGGTCCAAGTAATCTTCATAGCTGGATATTAAAATTTTCCTCACATATGCATTGTCTTTCTCTAATGATTGCAGCAAGCGATCAAAAGGATCCTGAATTTCGTGAAGAATCAAACTCAGTTGTTGATTCCAAACAGAACCAAAGCCTCCTTTATCAATCTCCTCATATGACTGCAAACTTTGGTATGGACTATGAAATGAACAATCTGTTAAACAAGACAATGAAGTTGACCCTTGAAACAGATGATTATCAACATTCTCTTTTGTCTCTTGGTTGGCTGATGGAGAAGATGTTTTACAGCAAACAAAATCTAACACATGAGCAAAACGATCATCAAAAACTTGAGGAGACTGTTGCGATGTATCTATTGAAGCTGTATGACATCCTATTGGATGTTCATCCTTTTCTTTAGAGATATTATGAAGATTTTTCCTTATAAACTGAAATGCTTCGTAACACAAGGGTATAGAATCCTCTTGCATCATTAAATCATGTATTTCGGCTGCCTCACCTTCATTTGTAATCTGACCTTGAATTGTGTTTGGTGGTTGTAAATCTGGTTCTGTATCCAAAATGATTTCATCAATCATTTCAGGGGAAGATTTCTTATTAACGACCTGCTCAAAAATTTCGCCATCTGTCTCATCTTCAACATTAAAACTGAGAGATTGTTGATTTCCTACAAGCTTTTCATTTGAAGATTTACTATGCAATTTACCTTGCAAAAACTGAAATGATTCAAAACAGAGAGGCAAGGAATCTTCTTGTATCGTTTGATCATATAAGCCAGCTTATATGTCTTCATGTGCAACCTGACTATTAATGGCATTTGGGGGCTGGAACTCTGAATATAAGAGGTTTGGAACAAAGTTTTCATCTCCCTCAAGAGGATCCAAATCAAGATTTGTAGATAGTTGTTTTTTGATTGCATAGAAATTATCTCTGATGAACTGACATGAATCAAAGCACAAAGGCAAAGATCCTTCACTTACCTCAAAATTTGCTGCATTTTCCTCATCATTTCCATAGCTGATATGCCTCGGTTGATCACTGTACTTGAGCTGCTGTAAGCGAACTTCCTCATCCCATAAACTGGCTACTGATTTGTCTGCAAGATTAGCTTCTGTTTGGAGAGCATAATCATCATCGTCATACTGATCAAACTGAGGCAAATCGTCAGTATAAAACATGTCATCAAGCATACATGTCATATCAACAGGTCTTTCTTCTCCAATATGATCTACAAAACAATCCTTATGACTACTAAGATAAGAAACAAAATGTTTTGGATCAGCCACTTGTTCATGAATGCCATTTTCATCTTTTGCAGTCATTTTCCTCACCATCTCTTCTACTGCACTCACCAAAATGTCAAGCTTTTCCTCTGAAGGTGTAGTTTTCTCTGGATCCACATTTTTCATCTCTTCTTCTTTCAACCTTGCCCTTCTGATCAGCAAATGAGCCTCTACATTTACTGCATTGTTTTGCATCTCTTCAAGTGTTGCGACATTCTTTTCTCTTAGCTGAAACTCCATTTCCGGATCAAAGGCACCCGGGTAGTGCAAGAGAGCAGATCCAGGAGGGGGTCTTATATCAACCGGCATTGAATAATAAACTTGATTAAATCTGGCTGAAAACTGTTGTACTGTCTCCCCTGGCAGTCTCTTCAGCTGATTATACTCTTCTATGATAAGGAAAAGGTTATGTCCGATCCTCCACCTGTCAAGAAAAACTTTGATGAACTGTTGTAAATCTGTGATGCTCGCGTCAGGCAGGGCTTTGAACCAACTCTTGACTTTGCCTTACAAAGAAAGCGCAAAAAGCCTTATACTGACATCTTCTTCGTCAATTTCAAAAAGGTCTAGAAAAGTCTCAACATTCTGCACATGTTTCTCAGCATTGACATTCTTACATTCACCGTCGAATCTTGGCAAGAATAGATCATAGTTTTTGGGGAAAGCATGAAGAACAGAAGGTAAAACAAGAGGTTTATACTTATCTGGGATTATAACAGCTGTAGGAATATGTACAAGAGAGATGGGATCAGGTTTATTTTCTTTAGGCTCATCACTCTGCAGAGAGGCATCATAAGATGTGGGAAAAGTAAGGAGGCCAGGATCTAAGGGGAACTTAATATTTACACTTTTTGAATAGGTCGAGTGAAGATTCTGATCACCTTTATCATACAACAAGTTCTGAAAAACTTTCAGGGCATCTTCAAGAACAGCAAAGAAGTAATTCACAAGGAAGCTGAGTAGGTCTTGAATACCATTCCACTTTGGATACCCAAACTTTGCGTAAGATCCTTCCATTTTCGCAGAGAAAAAGTTAGTCCTCCAGTGGAGTCACCATGAAGTACCAATTGCTGGATTCTTCAGTGAATGGAGTCGCCAGGTGAATGATTTCAACTGTCTTCTTATGTCTGATCGTTGTTCACCATCAACCATCAGATCCCGAGCTTGATAGATGTACTGGGGCAAAGCAATCTTCAAGCAAACCATTTTCCTCCCCAGTGGAGTCGCCACTATGTTAGCACCTAAATCTGCCTTAGGCTGAAGGAAGGAAAAATTCAGGGTAACCACAAACCACGCTCAATCTGGTAGCTAGCCCTACCAGAATAGGAGAGGGCTCTCTCTGAGTCATGCTCAGTCAATAGGTAAGTAAAAAAAGGTCTTAGATGACTTACAATGAAATATTGATCTTAGGCTAGTAAGTGAATATGGATACAAGAAACAAATTTTATGAATGACCGAGCTTCTGGGATGGTATGGGACCAACGCTCAGCAAAGAACAGAGAATTTAATACAAAGGCACAGATTATTCCGTGAGGCAAGGTAGGCGGAAAATGTAACAATTTAGTTTGAGGTACTGCAGCATGAATAGATTGTTGAAGAAAGTGAAAAGAGCATAGTGACATGAATCCTTTTCAACAAAAGAAAAACACTGAACATGAAATTTTCCCACAGGCAGAGCAATAAAATTGAATTCTACCTAATCTCACTCAGAAAATTTCACTGGAAATGAACATGAATTGAATTATGAAACATAACGAAATACATATGAAAACATAAGAGACACATTTTCTACACTCACAACCACAAGAATCTCATGAAACAGAGCCGCTGCCTTTCATTAATTCTCTGTCAAAATTACACAGTGAAGAACCAGAGTTTCTTTCCCACAAGTCTCCCAGAAGTTACAAGCCAAACAACCCTTTGCAAATAACTTGCATACAATATATAGAATGTGTAAGGAAGAGATAGAACGCCCAAGGGTTGGGGAGTGACTCGAATCATTGCAAAATGGAGATGAAGAGCCAACCATCAGCTACAGGTGCAACGCTACAAACATGACATTTGGCTTGGGTGACCGTTTGCCTTCCTTCGCCACTTGGATAGAAGCCAATCTGGAGAAAAAATACTTTAAATTCCGCCTTTGGTGCCAAAAAACTGAAGTGTAGATGAGCGGGCCCACTTGGAGAAGTCGCGAACCGAAACTTCGCGAAACGGAAGCAAATTTGGGAATTTTTCCTTTGTGCGCCGCGCTACTTTGGGGCCTATTTTGGGGCACTTACATGTGTCCAAAATGTGCCCAAGTCAGCTTGTTGGAAAGCTTGTCTTGTATAATTTCTAACCCCACTATAATTTTTGAATTTGGTGTTCATTTGCCCCTCCAAATCTCCATTCTCCCAAGACTGCTTCCTGTGTGTCAAAAAAGGGGCGGAGAGGCCATTTTTAGGTGTTTTTTGACCTTTTGGAGACTCATATCTTGCCAAAATTTCTTGTCCGAGCAGCAGTAGTCATGATTTTCCATGCTGAATCCAAAAATTCAAACCATTCCTCATTTGGAGCTCTAGAATTTTAGCACCGCACCAGTGGCGTGGCGCACAGGGAGAAAAACGCTTTATTTTGCCCAAAAATTTGTCATGTGACCCAAAATGCCCCAAAAAATGCTCCAAATTTCTTGTTCGGGCACCAGTAGTCATGATTTTTCATGCTGAATCTAAAAATGCAAACCATTCCTCATTTGGAGTTCTATATTTTTAGCGCAGCGCCAGTGCGCGGCGCACAGGGATGTGGCACGGTGCACTGGGCTTGAGGCACGACGCATATAGCCTGTGCGTAGCAGTTTTTGCATGAGACATTTGGAGGCCTTACCTGTGTCCAAATTGGGCATAGGATAGCTCGTTTTAAAGGTCTTTGGGTATACTTTCCAACCCAACTAGAATCGTTCAATTTGGAGTTCATTTTCCTTATCAAAAATCAAATCTCCGAAGACTGGTCAAAATGTGCCAAATGAGGCTGCCTAAAGGGAGAGTGCTGTTACAGTCAACGTTTGAATACCTTCCTCAACTCCAAATTGAGCTCATGATAGCTCATTGGAAAGAGGTTTGTGTCTAGCTATCATTTGACTCATCAAGAAAGTCATTTGGCTAAATACGCTAGGAGAAAATTTTATTTTCCCAAGGTCACTTCAGAGGTGCATCAATTCTCCCGAGGCAACTATATTTTTGACATTTCTCCAAAACAATGACACTTGTGTAAAAAGTGAAGGAGGCTTTTCTTCCTTGGAATGTTTTGGAGAAAATATCTCTCATTTTTCCCAAATTCATCTTTTATTTCTCAGAAACATCATTTTAGTGAAACCTATCCCGATGTGTGGAACAAGGGATTTGTCGAAATGAAGCGAAATGAAGGGAATAGGGAGCTTCTAAATTCTTGAGGAAATTTTGGGAAGTAGGGAGGGATGTTAGGAAGTAGGGGAAAGTAAAATATCAGAGATTGAGTGAGGGGAAGGGGTCCAAAAAGGAAAAACACAGGTCCAACCTAGAAAATTGCCAGGTTGTAGCAAGAAACTAGGGTTTGTGTGAAAATGAGGAATTTGGGGGATTTTAGTGATGCGAAGTGTTTAATAAGGTACATTATGGATAGGGAAAGTTGTATGAATATCAGGATGCAAATTTTTTCGATGATTTGACTATCCAAGAGAAATTAGCTTCAAAACCCTAGGAGAGGGAAATGAACCTTGCCTAGGCGCAACTGAAGCATGAACAAGGTGTAAAATGGCCCAATGGAACTTGACATGATGATGAAAACCCTTTGAATGATGGTACACTCATTTGAATGGTGACATGGAACATCATTTGGACAACTCTGACAAGGGTAAAATCAAACCCTAGACCTAATGCCTAGTGACCAAATTTTGCTTGAAGACTCACTGAAATGACAAAATTTGACCTTGACACTTTAAAATCACTTTGTAAGAGCATGTTTGATCACTAGAGGAAGGCTGCAAATACTGACACTAACAGATGGGATTCCATTGTTGGAGCCCCGAAATGGGCTGTACCTTAAACATTACTATGCTTAGTTAAGTGTAGTAAAACTCACTGTATATATGCTTTGATTGCATGTGTGTGTGTGTTTCTTTTAGAGTTTTTATTTGGTTAAGTAGTCATATTTGCATTTGTTGCAGATATCGAATTTTTTAGAACCATTTGTTGGTTACGCTGATGGGGTTAGTCATAGTATGCAGAACCTATCCTCTGCAGCATGGGCCATTTTCGCTCCAAGTGACGAGTTAGTGAGTTTTAGAGGGATTTGTATTGGTTGATCGACGAACAATATCGCTGAGTATAGCGCATTGATTGAACTTCTCTCTGATGACATTTCACTTGGCATATGCTGAATCATCATTAGGCTGGACTCACAACTCGTTGTACTACAACTTACTGGCATTTATATCATCCAAAACCCAAAAATTAATCGCACGTTCCTTAGAGTTCGTATTTTGGAAAGGTATTTTGAGTTTATTCAATATTATCATATTTCCAGAAATCTAAACACATTAACTAGTTCTCTAGCTAATTATGTGTTAAATAGACATTTGTGACATATGTAAAGTAAATATTTTCAATTCACATCAGTTGAATAGGATTGCATCACATAACCATAATAAAACTCTGAAAGTAAAATAGATAGTTGTTTTAAAAGTTTTTACAAACAGTTTGTGTCCAAGACAAAAATTGGTCATCTGACCCAAAAACTCAAAATGTATGCAAAAAACATCTAAGTATACTAGTGTTGCTCATGATAACAGGTCACAGCCTATGCTATTATGCGTAAAAGTCTCATCCAACAACTCGAAATGCCAATGGCGTGGCACTGCAGTTGCATAGGCAACTCCTCGATTCGGACATCTAGAATGCCTAGGGTCAAACCCTCTATGTGGTCCTATAGTTCAGCCAGTCTCTCGGCTAAATCTAAGTCTCGGAGAACTGGTCTCCCAACAGGTCTCTGTGTTGTTCCACCTGCCTCTCGTTGGTGCCCCATAGGTCGAACAGGTCCAACGTCTGCATACATAAAAAGTGATTTATTTTAGTCTTGGAAATAATAAAAAACACAAAAAAATGTAGAAACTTTAAAATTAAAAAAAAAACACTTTGGTCAAACAATTTACCTATAGCACCCCACTATGCTCCAACTGGTAACATCAAGTTTGGATCTCCATGGAAATCCATCCTTGAATATGGATACTCTGCAGTGGCCAATCTTGTTGATAAAGCCACTTAAAGAATGCAGGGGTAAATGTAATCAACGACTGACTAGCATGCCTAACCATAAGATCTACCCATCTCTGCATCCATGGATCCCTAGGTCTAGATACACCCAGTGAAACAAGTTGTGGTTGCATAAGTGGAATTTTTTCCAAGGAGAAAGAAATCAGGATCGACCGAGAGTCAAAGTTCTTTGTCTTTCCGCTTTTCACCTTGGTCAGTTGTTCTTTCAAGGATGAAAGTACTACCTCGCACTAGTTGAACACTTTTGGCTCTAAACACTCTAATGCATACTACATGTATGATCTGTTTGCCAAATGTAGTGTCACGCTGCCAGCCAATTTGGCAATGGTAAAAAGGATTGTCCTCAATGGTAAATCACTAACATCCCCGATGTTAATCTTTCCATCACTGCTAGGCTATGCACTTGGCTAACAGAACTGTCATATGTAATCTCTCACTGATTCACCTCCTTTGGAAAATCCAGAAAGTGAGATGGGGGCACCTCGCCTCGACAGTCCAGTAAGAAAGTATATGTCATCGATGGTAATTGAGACCGCTTTGTATCTAATGTGAAATGCCTGATTGTTGTGGGGAAAAATGCCTATGCAGGACGATCCTATCCACCTAAGGTGTGACAGTGCCTTAGCAACAAACGAGTACAGCTATACTGGTTTCTTCCTTTATGAAATGTGAAAGAAGAGAGATCAATAGACTTACCGGTGTCTTCCGTTCGTCCCTCGATCCAGATCCTCTTCTCTTTGGGTGTTCACAGCTACTTGCCTCCTCGCTCGTCCAAGAGAATAGCTACTTGATTCCTGCGAGATCACAAGAGAACAGCTACTTGCGACAAGAGAACAACTACTTGCGACAAGAGAAGAACACAACACAAAGGCAAATATTCATATTCATAAATGATTTAGGATTAGAAATAAATCAAATACACTAATGCAATCATACATCAAGAAAACATCAGCATATAGGAGAAACCAAGATAGCTTTATTGATGAATAACAAGGTTCAGGAAGAGATACAACCCAGAGGGCTCCAATCCAGCATCTCCTTCCTAGCAAATGGAATTCCTATCTTCAGCCCCTTCAAAGCATTAAGCACTCAATAGTTCCAGTCTCAAACCAACAACAATTCTTTGCAATAACAAAATTCCAGCCTCTAGATTCTCATGGAGGAGAGATCCATATATAGATGTTTGGAGAGAGGATGAGTCAGCTTGAGATCTGACTAGTGTCCTCTCCCTCTATCAGTTCTTGAGTCCACTTGGAGGTTCTTGCTTCCACTTGGAGATTTGGAACCTCTTACTCATCACCAGTCGAATTCCCTGAGGCAAGTGTCGTTTTGGAAGCTTCCTGGCTTCTGACACCTTGAGGAATGAGTCTGCCACATGTCCAAACTCGCTCAGCGCAGGTAGCTAGTGTTGGAGTTGACATTCAACGCAGGTAGACATTGGAGCCACTAACATTCAGCACAGATGGTCAATGAAGCAGTTGACATGATCCTAAATTGACTTGTTTTTGAGCAGTTTCAGGTGGAGAACTTCTGTGAATTGCTGTGGTTTGTTAGCCTTGTTCCTCTAGGGGTAGGAACAACATGTTTAGGGACTTTGGATCCCTTAGATTATGGAAATTTCATGCTCAATTCTGTAAGGCACAAAAATGTCTATAACAGTTGCCCCCTAAAGTATGACGTTGTTTATCGGGTGAAATGCTTTATCAGGGGGATCCGAAGTTCATCCAATGCTGGGAGGAGACCTATAATACAATACAATACAATACATTATTTTTCATACTGCTTTCATGATCTAGCTGAGGCGGGCATTCCCATGCTCAGCTTTATAAATTCATTTTTCTGTACATAGAACAGACAATCGTCTGATGGTAGACTGATAATTTTGATGAAATTATCATCCTTTGAATAGGATGATTATCTGCTGCAATGATGTACATGTCAATGTCTTTATCTTTCCTGAATATATATCGCAGCCCGGATGGATGAAACTAGATCCGGGGTCTTCAAACTCGTTCGATCTTCACTCTAAGTACAAGTCGATCCATGTGAGAATTTTTCTGAAGTCGAACATGGAAAGACATCGCTTGATTACCGGTCAATGATGTAAACCATTAACAAGCGCGAGAGGAATCACCGATAATGATAATGACCCTCAAGGTACTGCAGTACAATTCACATGGTGTGAATAAAGGACTTGGCGTCGAACACCACGCAAAATCTTTCGGTCAAAGGTCATTGATGTATACCTGTCGCCGGAAGTGAGAAACTTGCCATTGTGGTATGCATGCTTCAAAGTACTGAAGGGGTTGTTCCTAGATCCACTTCTTGGATAATGAGCTGATGTCGACAAGAAGCGATCCGTTAAAGGAGGGCCTTAATGAATCCCACATCAGTGACACGGAACGGAGCTAATGATTTTGATGGAGGTGAAAACGATCTGTGACATATGATTCAGGGTGGTGGTCATGAATGGATGAAGGATAATGTATGGCAGTGGATGGGACACGGTTGACTCTTTCTGAACGACTTCTCTTGAACATATGGCGACACTGATGCGATGGATCGGTAGCATTACCCCAAATATGGATGGTATGGTGAGACCATGGATGTGACCGGTGAATGAAACAACCCAACCCGATTGTGGTACGGAGGAAAAGTGTCATGTTCAAGAGCGACTTGCTACCATCAAAGTTTTCTTTAGTTTCTCCCAATTTTTCCCCAGTCATTGCTGACCAGTACCTCTTTATTTTTGTCAAGCTTGAGGAGGATAACATATGCTTGTTCTATAACCTGCCCTTCGGGCAAGCCCATCGCTATGTTTTAATGAGCCTAACAATAGGGAAACTCGTTCTTGTCTAAAGACAAGTTTGTCGCTATTTAATGATTTTAACGAGTCTAACGACAAGGATAACTCAATTCTTTTCATTTTTAGAGAGTCTGAAAAGATACATAAATTCAACTCCAAAATTCCTTTTTCGTCATCTAATCCCTTAAGTCCGAAAAAGTATAAAACAATACAGAAGGGATGAGTTTTCTATAGTTTTAACGAGCCGAACAAAACAAGCGCTTGATATTTTTGTGCAATAATCCCTCAGGTCCAAAAAGATTAAAATATAGAGGAGGGATAGCTCTTCCGGTCGCTTTAACGAGCTGGAAGGCCAAAACTCGGCAATCTTTTCATATTTTACGAGTCAGTTGAAAAGAGCTTAAAGAAGACTCATCTTTTGAGGAACGAGTGATAAACAGGGATAGCAGCTGATTCCAGGTACAGGTTGGAATTTTCCAATCACGGCAGTGTCACAAGGATGGCTAGGTGAAATCACTCTTCGTAGCTGTTCCTCAAAATGGGTAAACAATCATATGGAGGTGAACGATCGGCCAAATGAAAAGTGGAGGTGACGGTGCAAACACGACCAAGGCTTTTATGGCAGATAAGGTTACATACACAATGGTTATTTACCGGAATAGGTTCATTTTTTAATGAGCTTGAATGCGCCAAAACACTGCTCAATCTTATGTTTATTTTTTAACGAGCATGAACTATGTGCTAAAACTGCTCGGATCTTGCGTTTATTTTTTAACGAGCATGAACTTTATGCTAAAACTGCTCGATTATATAGTCAAATTTTGATTTTTTACCATAACTAGCTTTTTCTCTTTTCAAGGATAGTCCTGTATTCTCAATTGTTGCATCAAACTAGTTAGAAATGAATAACATTTGCATGAAAATGAGATTATAACCCTAATATTTAGCTTTGAACTACGTAAAAAGCAATTAAAAGGTGTTTTTACCTCTCATTTTACCATTTCATTCGAACTTGGTTTGTTGGAGCTTTGGAGGTGCCTCTTCCCCCTTGATTTTCACCAGCTGATTTTGGGAGATTCTGTGGATGATTCTCGGCGCCGTCTGGACCAGGTAGGAGCTAAACCCTAGCTCTTTCTTTTCATGGTTTCATTTTTCCATTCTGTGCCTGTTTTCCTGCCCCCATGAGCCCCTGGGGTTTTTCTAGGGCGCTCTGACATCAGCGCAGGCAGTCCATTCGAAACCTGCGTTGAATGTCAAGCTGCCTTAAGGCAGTTTGACCTTCAACGCAGGTAGGACACTAGCCACTTGCGTTGATCATAGAAAAGCAGTTCTATTGCACAGTTTTTGATGAAATTTTGCCAGTTTCTCATCAAATCCAGGAACTTACTCTTTCTCTTGTTTGTTTTGCAGGGATCTTTGAGCAAAATGTCCCTTACATGACGAGATCGAGAACATGAAGAAGAAGATATGATTGCTCTCCATGACCCTGTCACGGTGAACGCGCTGCGGAACTGTGGCCTGCTGAAGTTTTTCCGTATCTCTAGCATGAGAGCACAGATCTCTTTACTGCAGTATATGCTTGATGCTTGGGATCCCATCAACCAAGTATTCCAGATTAGGGGAAAATCCATCCCCTTGACCATAGTGGACATTTACTTCTTGACTGGGTTGTCAAGGCGGGGTGCCCCCATTTCTTTGTCAGGTTCGGCCCGGGGGAATGACTCCGTGAGAGATTACGTCCGCCAGTATTGCAGGGAAGGTTCCCAGCCGAGCAGAGACGGCAAGGTTGTTATCCGTGAGATTACTGATAGGTCTCTCAGGTCCATTCTGTATACTATTGGTAGGATGGCCGGAAGCGCATCTCTACATGTTGCCAACAGGTCTTATGTACAGCACGCCTTGGAGTGTCTCCAACCGAAAGTATTCAACTAGTGTGATGCAGTACTTGTTCAGATGAAAAGTCAATTGACCAAGGTAAAGGACTGGAAGCTGAAGAACTTTGGATTTGGTTCTGTTTTGACTGCCTTTGCCTTGGAGAAAATACCACTGATGCAGCCTCAGTATATTGCACTCGACTTGCCTTCTCCTACCGAGCCACGCATGCAGAGATGGGTTGACCACATGTCTAGGCATGCTGGTCAATCTCAGATTACTTTCACTGATACCTTCTTCAGGTGGTTCGAGCGCCAGGAGATGGTCTATTCTGAGTACCCATATGTTGGCATGGATTTCCGAGGTGATGCGGACTTGGTACTGCCGGATGGCGAACAGTGGGGCACTATTGGTAAAATATTTGACCATATTACTGTTTACTGTTCTTATTTATAATGTCCTTGTGCTTTATTCTATCAAGACTTTAATCAAACTCATGTGTGCATGCAGATGTTGGTCCTGTTCGTCCAGCGGTTCGTCCAAAAGCGCCAGTTGCTGCCCCAGCAGGGGAGACTGCTGGGAGGGTTATTCTGCGCGACCTTGATGTGGCAGAGACTCTTACAGCTGTGCAGGAGTAGGTTGAGAGACTTACTCTCGGCATTCCCGATGTGAGGATTGATGAGTTACCTTTGCAGTTGCAGCGGCATACTACTAGCGTGCCTAGACGATGGACTCGTCTCTTGTGCATGATTGCACAAGCCGTGACGTGCTATCATGAGCATCACTAGACTAGGGTGCCCCCTAGCACTTTTGAGTTTTTGGGTCATATGACCGATTTTGTCTTGGTTATAGAACATTATGTATGAACGATAAATAGCTTATATATATTTTGATTTTCGAGTTTTATTCTGGTTGAGTTATATGATCCATATGTACAATCATTGATGATGTGTCTCTTTTTATAAATGTAGCAAATGTCTATCTAACACATAGTTTGCTAATGAGTCGGTTAATGTGTTTAAGTTTTTGGAAATATGCTGGTATTGAATTGAATCAAATTGTCTTTCCAAAATCTTAACCCTTAGGAACATGCGATAAATAGCTGGATTGCGAACGGAATATATACCATTGAGTTGTAGTATTACGAGCTGTGAGTCTAGCCTGACGATCAGTCGGTGTATACCACGGGTGATGGCATCAGAGAGTAGTTCTATCAATGCGCTATACTCAGCGATGTTATTCGTTGGTTGCCCGATACACACACCTCTGAAACTTACTAACTCGCCGCTTAGATCAAAAATGGCCCAGGCTGCGGAGGATAGGTTCCGCGAACTACGACTCACTCCGTCGGCATATCCAACACATGTCTCCAGAAGGTTTGACATCTGCAATAAATATAAAAAGGTGGATCACTCGACCAAAACAAACACCTCAGTGAAAACAAAATATAACAAAAGCATACAGGTTAATATTTAAGCATAGTAACGCTTGAGGTACAACCCATTACGGGGTTGCGCCAGTGGAATTCCGTCATAATCCATTAACTCGTAGGCTCCTTTTGCTAACACTCATTTAACAATATAGGGGCCCATCCATAAGGAATTAAATTTACCTGCTCCCAATTTATCGGATTCTTGGTCATAAAGCAAGACCAAGTCACCTTCTGAGAAGACACGGGGTTTGACATTTTTGTCGAACTGCGCCTTGACTCGTTTCTTATGGGCTTCGTTAGCCAAAGCGGCATCACGACGGGTTTCATCCAATTGGATTAATTCCAAGAAACGAGCCTCTTCTTCCGAAGTTCCGGGGAGGAGATCAATTGCGAGTTTAAGCGACGAAATTTCGCATTGGATTGGCAAGACTGCTTCTAGGCCATACACCAGTTGGAAAGGTGTGAACCCGGTCGCGTTCTTTACTGATGTTCGGTAAGCCCACAAGGCTGAGTACAGGATTAGGTGCCACCTTCTTTTGTGAACCCTGATCATCCTTTGCAACATACGCTTCAGGACCTTGTTGATTGCTTCAACTTGTCCGTTAGCTTGCGGATAATACGGGGTAGAGCTGTCGTGAGATAGCCCTAGCTTGGCAGCTAATTCAACCATCATGTGATTGCGAAAATGTGATCCATGATCTGTAACTATGTCCTGTGGTACGCCGAACCTGGCGACTACATGATTGAAAAAGAAAAGGGCAGCTGTTTCACCAGTGTTATCCAATGTAGGCATCGCCTCGGCCCATTTGGTAAAATAGTCAACGGCGACTATAATATACCCATGCCCCCCGGTCGAGGTTGGGTTACATTGCATGAAATCGATGCCCCATTTGGCGAAAGGCCCAACAGAAACTATTGGCTGTAAAGGTGCGGGTGGTCTTCTGGTTTTGCTATCGAAAATTTGACAAGCATGGCAACTTCTGACTGCGGTTATGCAATCTTTGAACATGGTTGGCCAGAAATATCCTGCTCGTAAGATTTTCTGTGTTGTAGCATATCCATCACCTGAATGACACTCATTCAGGGCTTTTTCGGCCTCTTCATGGGTGAGACACCTCCTCAGAACTGTATCGATACCACGACGATAAAGCGTATCACCAACGATCATGTAGTCTTTCGCTTGGTATTGTATACGTTTTCGTTCTGAGTGAGAGGTGTCAGGCCTGAATTTTTGGGTTTGGAGATATATTATTATATCTCCATACCACTCATCGCTTGTAGATATCAGAAACAAACTTTCGTCCACGATTGACTCTTCGGAGGTTTCATCGTTGGACGACGATGGGAGATCGCACAATAATTCTGTGAAAACTAGGGCTTTCTTTGATTTGGATTTTACAAATTCCAGATCAAACTCTTGAAGGATCGCTATCCATTTTGAATATTTGCCCCCCAGCAACTGTCGCGACAGTATATAAGTCATGGGGTTGCAATCTGATAGAATGGTAGTTTTCCGAAAGAGGACATAATGTCGAAATCTTTGTATCGCTTGAACAACAGCGAGTGCTAGCTTTTCAACATAAGAATATTTGCTTTCTGTATCATTCAAGTTTTTACTTAAATAATATATTGGATGTTCAATTCCGTCGACTTCTTGAACTAAAACCATCGCAATGGTCGTATCCGCTGCAGCCAGATACAGGTTAAAATCTCTTTGATAGTCCGGGGCATACATTAATGATGCTTTTACTAGAGAATCTTTCAGAGCATCAAAGGAAGCTTGCGCCACCTGATACCAGACAAAAGGTACATCCTTTTTCAAAAGACGAGTATAACCTTTAGCAAGTTCTGCATAATTTGGAATGAACCTCCTCAGAAAGTTTGCTTTCCCTTGGAGTTTCTGAATCTGAAGCAAATTTGAAGGTGGAGGCAAATTAATGATTGCCTGAACCTTGCAAGGGTCGAGGCGAATCCCATCTTTAGAGACTACAAAGCCAAGTAAACGACCAGAACCGATGCAAAACACACATTTGTGTGGATTGAGTCTTATCTTGTAGTGTCGGCAACGTAGAAATATCGCTCTTAAATGATGCAGATGATCAGTCCGCTTTCGCGAATGAGCCAGAAGGTCGTCGAGATATGGTTGAACGATGTTCTTGATGTCATGGAAGGCATAATTCATTGCCCTCTGAAACGTCGCCCCTGCGTTCTTTAAACCAAAGGGTAATTTTCGATAAGCGAATGTGCCCCACGGACAGATGAATGTAGTCTTTGACTGGTCTTGTGGGCGGATATTTATTTGATTATACCCGGAAAATCCATCCATAAATGAAAATATTTCACAGCCGGTGCATTCATCAATTCTCTGGTCGATGAAGGGTGTAGGGTAGTTGTCCTTCGGACAAGCTTGGTTTACATCCCTATAATCGACGCACACTCTAATTGTCCCTTGTTTCTTCATAACAGGGACAATATTCGATACCCAATCAGTTAGAGGAACTAGGTAGATGAAACCAGCATGGAGAAGATTTTCAACTTCTGCCTTAATGGTAGCGGCTTTCTTGGGGTGCACCTGCCGAAGCCGTTGTCTTACTGGTTTGACATCAGGATACATTTTAATTTCATGTTCAACGATACTCGAGTCAATGCCTGGCATTTCATCATATGACCAAGCAAAGACATCTCTAAACTCGCGAAAAAGAGCGTTATATATTTCCAGTTTTGAAGGGGAAAAACCTTTGCCGACATAAATATTCTCTACAACATTTGTTTTAGTCGAGATATTTATGGCTATAGTCTCTTAAATATTGGATAAGTTTCGCTCGGAATCCATCGTATTTGATAGGAATTCAAAAACTGAAGGGTGATAAAGGTCATGTTGAGTATCTTCTTCATATTCCGGAAGAAGGGAACGATGGTGGCAATCATTCCATGGTGTCCCATTAATCAACATTGATTGTAGAATTCCTTCGTCAGTCCCATGCACTTTCGACCAACGATCTAATAGGGTACCATATTCTCTAGACCTATCTACCCAAACGCTTGACAAGCGTTGATTTGGGTTCGCCTCCCATGCCCGAAACTTTGATTGCTACAATATTTCTATAGGGCTTGGGGGAAAAACCATTGCATGATCCATGTCGACATCGTCTTCTGAGATCTTCGTGGAAGATATCATGTTGCAGGTTCTTACCATTGCTACTTCCCCTATATAGAATGGAGGTGGAAGTGCGAAAGTTCCCATTAATGTGGGGTCTTTCAGTAGGCCTACTCCGATGTCTTGAAGCGAATGGTTGCTTCCATGGATCATGGGAATGCTTCCTGTAACTTGTGAACCATTAGGGAGGAAGTCTTGTTGGTCAACGATCGTAATCCCTCCTTCAAACGGGAATGCGATCTTCCTAAAATAAGTCGACACAACAGCTGCCATGGCATAAATCCATGGTCTTCCCAGTAGGATGTTGTAGTCAAGATTCCCATCGATGACTTCGACATCTATTTCTACTGTTTTTCCTCCTAGTTCAACCTTTAAGTTATTAAGGATACCCAACGGGGTATATGTCCTTCCGTCGAATGCTTTCAATGTCGTCGAAGATCGCGACAAGGTCGGAGATCCTAAAGTCTTCCAGCAACTCATCGACATGATACATGTAGATGCCCCCTCATCAATAATTGTTCGGTGAACAGTCTTGTTGAGGGCTTTCACTTGAATAAGGAAAGCTAGTTGAGCTGGTAACTGAGGATCGTATCCTTTGTGGTTGAAGGATACAAGATTGGAATTCTTAGGATCAACCCCACCAATAGCCGATAACAAAGCCTGCCTTTGGGATGTGCAATTTTGTAGTACTTCAAGAGTCGACATAGCGGATGGCGATTGAGCCAAATCTTCCACTATGTTATAATGCTGCGTCGCTCTGGCACGAGGATTAAATGTCGACTTGTGTACTACTCCCTTTGGCGGTTTTATTGTTAATTCAAGAATGATGGGTGGTACAACTTCTGTCGAAGTTGTTGTCGAACTACTTGGTTGATCTTTACCTTTGTCGTTCGACAGCTGCGGATTCCCGTAATCTTTGTTCCTTGTCGAAATCAAAGCATCATTCTGCTGTTTTGAAACCGACAACATAAGTACTTGCGACGGGGAAGCATTTCCACTATCAACCAAATTTTGACCTGGATTGGGAAATGGATCAGTTAACACAGCTGAGGTTTGCGAACTTTTAAAGAACCTTCTAAGCTCAGCTTTGTATGGACAATCGGCTGTCCAATGATCCTCGTCACATATCATGCATGGAATTTTTGGTTTCCCTTTCCTAGGAGGGTTTGAAGAAGTTTTTCCAGGAGATGACTCACCCTGTTTCTTCTTCTTCCTTTTGTTTTGCTTCTTCTTGCTTCCTGGTTGATTGGTTTCTTTGCCTTTATCTGCTGATACGGCATTTACTTCCGAAGCAAGAATTTCATCTTTTACATTTTGATATGAATTCTTACGGGCTTTCTTAGACGAAGCCTTCGTCGATTTCGCGTTTTCCGTGCCAATCACGCCATCGTCGGCATGAGAGTCACTATTGGATTTAGGAGGAGGAGGAATTGAAAATTCCGGTCTAGGGGCATCAGGTATTTTGTCATAGAGCGTGCCAGACTGAGTATAAACTAAGTCTAGATATTGTGCACGAGCAATAACTTGCTCCTCTGTTACGACTCCCCCCTTTGCCACATCTTCTGTTATAGCAGGAAGTAACGACTTTATAAACCATTCAGCTAATAGCTGATCGAGAACGTATGTTTTCACCATCCTACGACGATGACGCCACTCATGTATATGATCGGATATATGAGTGGCAGTTGTCTGCTTGAAGTTGGTTAATATTTCTGTTCCCGTTTCATACCTTATCGGTAATTGAAAATGGGTTAAGAAAGTCGTGGCTAGGGAGCTAAAATTGTCGAACGAGGCTCTAGGTAATTCAATATACCATTTTGCCGCTGGACCCGTTAACGTCCTCTGGAAAAGGCGAAGCCTTATCGAATCATCATTCAGGGTGTTTGATGAACACCACAGATGAAAATTCATCACGTGATTCGATGGGTCTTCACCTGGATTTCCATTGAATTTAGGAATGTCAGATGGAAGTTTGTGAGGAATCGCTGGCCACCAAGGGGCGTAAGCAATCGGATCGTTGGTTAACCGGTGTAGATCGGGTAACTCTAAAGTTGCCACGAATGGTAACTGTTGATTCAGGTTAGGTGAAGCATACCCAGGGTACGATGGAATCGCTTGAGCAGTGGGCCTTTGCATACCAGCATAATGTAGTTGATGTTGGTATGACTGATACGGTTGGTGGACTTGACCACTGTAAAGTGGTTGGTTTTGTCCGTTTTGAATATACGGTTGTCCACTGTTCGCAAAGATCTGCTGCTCAGAACCTTGGTACACTTGCTGGAATTGTGGTTGTTGGTATTGCACCAGCCACGGTTGTGAAGCCATCTTTTGTTGTGCTATACTAACTGTTGGACCAAGGTGTGGGGTAATTGTACCCGTTTGGACCTGTGCCGCCCCACCAGTTGGCGATTGCGGTTGTGACCCAGGGTCAAGGGGCTGTTGCATTACAACCTGAGAAATCTAAGGTTGACATACAACAGGCATTGCTTGAACTTGTGACACTGTTACAATAGCCGGTGTGGTCGGGATGTTCGACATAGGTACACACTGTTGCATAGAATATACAACCCTTGGTTGTTGAGGTAGCATAGGTACCCAACCACTTGATGTAATTCCAGTATAACCTGAATACTGTTGTGAACTCCCGTATGGATACCCTCCCGGAGGGGGTAATGAAAGGGCATACTGCCCCCCATACGGTAGCAATCCAGAACTCAAGGGAATTGTTTGTCCTTGTGGACTGGATTGCCCAAATTGACCTCCAAATGGATCAATCTGGCGAGCCTCAACATAAGAGTTGCCGGATGTTATTCCGGATGAACAAACTGGAACGGACCACACTGTCGAAATAGTCCCTTGGTGGACTCCTTCTAGCGGTTGTGAGCTAGTCGGGACAACTGGTATGCCGGCAAACATTGTCGGGGTGACGGCAGGGGCTTTTGCTGTCGCTGTGTCGTTCAACACAGTCCTAGATGTTGACGGTTGTTCAGACATTTTGAGTCTATCCAATAGATTGCCTAGCGATTCTACAGGAACTTCCACTTGTGGTGGATTAACTTCTGATGAAGGAAATAGAGTGACCCCGACTCCAAAATGGGTTGGAGTACTTGCTTGCGGATCCTCTGCAATTTCCTCTATCGCAATCAAACCCGGTGGAAGAGGAAGATCGTCAGGTCCGTAAAATATTTTTGGTGCCGAAGAAGGGGTTGAATCGACAGCGACAGTTGTTTGAGGAGCAAGACTCTCTGAATCGGTTACAGATGGAACTGGTTCAGTAGCACAAGTATTTGCCCCCAGACTAGGATCAGCGTTACTGTCCCTCTATGGCTGTTGAACTTCTTCTATAGAGGCAGGGTTTCCAGAAATGTTTGGAGTAACCGGAATCTCAGATGTTGTTGGAACACTTGTTCTAACTTTGATAGGAGATTTTGAACCGGTTAAACGAGTTCGCTTTGTCCGTACTATTTTCGATTCCAGAGACAAAGACGGTCGACTCGTAAGCCTCCGCGAATGACGGGGTTTCAATTGACTTTCTTCCACGATTGCGGATTACTCGATCAACTAAAATACAAAAGGGGAAAGTGTGTTTCCGAATTAAATGAATTTTTTAGATGCTTTTAGACACAACTTGCTTTATCACTTTTAAAGAGTCGAGAAAAAGCTAAAGATGACTCTAGTCTCCTTCGATGTTTTAACGAGCCCGAAGTGACAAATGCTCGGATGGACTTTTTCTGTTATAGAGTCTGAAAAAGGCCAAAAGAAACTGCTCTGGAGTTCTAGGCAGAGGGTGTGCCAAACTTTTCGTAAAACCGCAGAATACTTTTTAGGGTACGGGCGGTCAATCTTCGTGAATGCTATGTTCATTGCATTGCGATCAGTAGGGCGGCCGACACGGCTTCCTAAGGATAAAGGATATATGCCTATAGGGGTCTCCCAATATATACGCAACGGTATGTGGGATCACAATCCATACTAGTGCTATCGTCCCTCAGGAGGAATCACCCACCTTCCACGAGATCGACAGTCACTAGGCTTAACGACGCTGAAACACGTCTCTAGCCTAGACCTCTATGTTGTGCGTTATGTTATAGAGCGTTGTTAAGTTCATTCAATTTATTTTAGGTTGATCTTTTTAAAGTTTGCCTTTCAAGGTTCACCACGAGATGTATGATACAAATTCCTAAATGCAGTCTAAAGATGATAAGCAAGCTTTATATCTTTTCAACTTTGAAAATCCTAGCTACTAAGGGAAAATAAAGACACCATATTTTCTCAAAGAGCAATCAACACACTCTAATGCACTTTTCCTCAATCCAACATGCAAACTTATCAAATGCAAATGCACAATGCAGGTGTTTGTTTTCCGCTTTCTTAGTATTGATGCCTACAAAGAAAGCTTTTTGTACAACTTTGAATTTGCTTTTAAATGACAATTACAAACAAGTTCACTTTTTCGAAATCAGAAAGGGTAGAATAGATTACACTACTTAACGATTTTCGAAATAAAAACTTGTTTTCACACTTAAAAGAGACAAATTCAAACCAATAAGCAAAAGTAAATCTATAATCAATCTGCAAACAGCCAATGAACTCTCTTCTAAGATCACAACCAATCAGATCTGAATCAAAGGCTACAAGATGACTATTTTACTCCTGCAAAGGAAAACTGTAAATGACACCACAAACACATAAAAACACTCACAGTATTTTTGTACAAAAGGAGGCGGAATGTAAGCAAGGAAAAGGAGTTATCAAACTGGTACCTATGCTGGTTAAAGGCTGCAAAAACAGAGATCAAAACAGGGCAACAGAAAGCAGAGAACCCCAGCTGCACAAGGCCAAACTGGTTCAGCGCAACCTCAACACTGAGGATTTGACATTCAGCGCAGGTAGCCTTCACAGGACCTGCGTTGAAATGCAGACTGCCTTCACAGCAGTTGCGCTGAAGGAGAAACTCTCGTTTCTCCTGGGTTCTGGGTCACAAATTGCTCAAAAATCAACAGTTTCAGGCCAAATCAGAAACACAAGCAAGGTATAACTAAAGGGATGCTTTGAAAGCTACTAAGATCTATCACAAGGATCATCAAATCATTTGTGAATCCATTGTTTAGATCATAGACAAGTCCAGTAATTAGATCAAAGCAGCAACTTTCTACTTTGCATCCGGGAAAGATGCAGTTCGACTGTTGCTGTCAAGTCTATGATGCAAACAAATGATAGAAACACAAACAAAATGACTAAACAAATCTCCCCAACGGAGTCGCCAATTTGTTGTGGGGAAAAATGCCTATGCAGGACGATCCTATCCACCTAAGGCGTGACAGTGCCTTAGCAACAAACGAGTACAGCTATACTGGTTTCTTCCTTTATGAAATGTGAAAGAAGAGAGATCAATAGACTTACCGGTGTCTTCCGTTCGTCCCTCGATCCAGATCCTCTTCTCTTTGGGTGTTCACAGCTACTTTCCTCCTCGCTCGTCCAAGAGAAGAGCTACTTGATTCCTGCGAGATCACAAGAGAACAGCTACTTGCGACAAGAGAATAGCTACTTGCGACAAGAGAAGAACACAACACAAAGGCAAATATTCATATTCATAAATGATTTAGGATTAGAAATAAATCAAATACACTAATGCAATCATACATCAAGAAAACATCAGCATATAGGAGAAACCAAGATAGCTTTATTGATGAATAACAAGGTTCAGGAAGAGATACAACCCAGAGGGCTCCAATCCAGCATCTCCTTCCCAGCAAATGGAATTCCTATCTTCAGCCCCTTCAAAGCATTAAGCACCCAATAGTTCCAGTCTCAAACCAACAGCAATTCTTTGCAATAACAAAATTCCAGCCTCTAGATCTCATGGAGGAGAGATCCATATATAGATGTTTGGAGAGAGGATGAGTCAGCTTGAGATCTGACTAGTGTCCTCTCCCTCTATCAGTTCTTGAGTCCACTTGGAGGTTCTTGCTTCCACTTGGAGATTTGGAACCTCTTACTCATCACCAGTCGAATTCCCTGAGGCAAGTGTTATTTTGGAAGCTTCCTGGCTTCTGACACCTTGAGGAATGAGTCTGCCACATGTCCAAACTCGCTCAGCGCAGGTAGCTAGTGTTGGAGTTGACATTCAACGCAGGTAGACAGTGGAGCCACTGACATTCAGCGCAGATGGTCAATGGAGCAGTTGACATGATCCTGAATTGACTTGTTTTTGAGCAGTTTCAGGTGGAGAACTTCTGTGAATTGCTGTGGTTTGTTAGCCTTGTTCCTTTAGGGGTAGGAACAACATGTTTAGGGACTTTGGATCCCTTATATTATGGACATTTCATGCTCAATGCTGTAAGGCACAAAAATGTCTATAACACTGATCGGTAGGATCCCATGAATGAACAAGTAACTACAAAAGCTCAATTTGCTGCCTTATACCAGATAATCATAAATATTTGAGTAACCCACAATTCCTTAGGGCCTCAACCGTGACTTGGTTATTTAGGGCAATCATATCTTGTTCTTCGTGCTCTTGTTATCTCCATGTAATTGTCATTTTGATCCAATGAATACTTGAAAATACAACCATAAGGAAAATTAGGATCCATTTCTTGCAAAAAACAGAAGAATTTATGGGTAAAAACATTTGAATGAAGTTGGGTTTTTTGCTCAGTGCAACCCAGCCTTAGGGACAGTGCGCTGCAATACAGATAGCCTTCTAGATGAGTGCATTGTAGTGCTCCTTTTGACGAAGAAAGGGTGCGTTGATCCCAGGTTTGAAAATTGAAACCCAGGGGCCCCAAAAACTCAAAAGTTTTGCCTGAAACTGAAAATGAATGATATGAAATGAAAGAGAACAGAGATAGTTCCTACCTAGTCCAGATGGAATGATGAATGGTCCACTGAATCTTTCACAATAAGCTGGTGAACTTCGAGGTAAAACCTGCTGGAAAGAACCAAAATCAAAGGGTAAATGTGAAATGGTAAAAATGAATGGTAAAACTTGTTTTTATGTTTATTTCTTGCACGTTAATCAAGTAAACATTAGTTTTTATTCATTTTATCCATGAAACAGGTATTTTTAATCTATTTTGATGGTGTTTTGCGCAAGTTTGAGAGCTGACAAAGGTGTTTTGAGATGGTGTTTTGAACATCTTTGACCACAAAGCAAACTTTTATCTCTTTTTAGAGCTTTGTTAAAAACGAAAAAGGAACCCCCTTGGAGTCCTCTTTAAGCTCTTTTTCAGACTCTCTAAACATGAAAAGATTGCTGAGCGCTTGTCATTTCCAGCTCGTTAACGGATTGGAATTGATATCTACTCAGTATAAGTTTAACCCTTTTTCGGGCTGAGATAGATTAAGTACGAAATGGAATACGTTGATCGAACATGATCAATAGGTTCTCTCTCATATTGTTTTATTATTTTTTCGGACTTAAGAGACAAATATACAAAAAATAACTTTTGGAGTTTCCTTTTCGTCCCTTTCCAAACTCTCTAAACATGAAAAGGACCGAGTTGTCTTTGTCATTAAACTTGTTAAAAACATCAAATAGCAACAAACTTGTCCATCTAGACAAGACCGAGTTTCACCTTCGCTAGACTCGTTAAAGCATCAAATAGCGATGGATTTACCTGAAGGGTGGAATTATACAACAAGCATATGTTATCCTCCTCAAGATTGATAAAAATAAAGAGGTACTGGTTAGCAATGACTGGGGAAAATGGGAAAAAGGGGAGAACACTTTATGGTAGCAAGTCGCTCTTGAAGATGACAGTTTCACCTCATCACCGTGACTATGTGGGTTGGGTCATTCAGCTTGATGGTTATCACACCATTGGTCTATCATACCATTCATTAATTTGTTTTAGGTCAATGTTACCAATTCATTTTAGTGTCTCCGACATGTTCAAGAGAAGTCATTTAGTTCAAACTTCATCTTTTGCAATACTGTAAACCTTCATTTTCATGACCTCCATTCCTGAACCTTCTATCGCCAGTCGATTTTCATCTCCAAAATAATTTACCTCGTTTCATGTCGTTGATGCGGGATACATCAAGGCCCTCCTACAACGAGTCACTTCTTGTCGACATCATCATATTATCCAAGAAGTTGACTTAGAAACACTCCTTTAGTACCTTGAGGCTTGCATACATCAATGGCAGGTTTCTCGCTTCCCGTGATAGGTTGACATCATTGGCCTTCGATCGAAAGACTTTGTATGGTGTTCGACATCAAATCATTTATTCACACCATGCGAAATGTACTATAGTACCTTGAGGGTCATTATCATTATTGGTGATTCCTCTAAACATCATTGGCTGGTAATCAGACGATGTCTTTCCATGTTCAACTTCAGATCATCTATTCACATGGTTAGACTTGTACTTGAGCGAAAGATTGAACGAGATTGAAGACCCCGGATCTAGTATCATCCATCTGGGTTGCGATATTTTTAGGAGTACTAAATCAAATGTACAATGGCCTTACATTCATGGTCATCCATTCATGGGTCTATATCTATAGATGACTATATTTGTACATGTAATGAAAGTTTATAAGCTGAGCATGGGTATGCCTTCTCTCAGCAAGTTCATGAGAAAAAATCAAATTATCATGATATATGTATTGTAATTGATGCAGGTCACCTTCTACTTCGAAATGTCCTCTCCACATAGTAAAGCATTTCACTCGACATACGTATTTATGACTTCATGCTTTAGGGGGAAACTATTACAGATTCATTTGAGCACATCAACCTTGACTTACATATCAGTACTATTAGGGCCCATCAAACCCTAATTCAGTTGTTACATTCCCTAATGAAGTCAACCATCAGAATGCTTCCTTCCCAAGATATTCCATGACTGAAATCATCCAAAAACTTCCTCTAAGAAGATTAGCACACGTAGGCCTTTATTAGGGTGCATTGCAGTGTAGCCTAGTACACTTCCAGGGTGCATTATAGTGCACTTGAGCCCTCTTTGTCCTGCGCTGGGTGAATTTGAGCAAAATATGCATTGGGGTTTGGAATATTCTTATCCATAGGATGCTTCTAGAAGTTTCCCAAGGCTATCCACTCCTTTGGGCTCGAAATTGGATGAGGGAGGAAGTTAAGGAACATCAATCCCTTTATCCCTTCCTCCATGGAAGTAAATCCTAAGTTTGGGGGGCATTCATTATCACCATTTATGGCATAACTTCCTTCATTCACCTATAAAAAGACCACTCATCTAAGTGATCAGGGGTTGGAAATCATTGAATTATAGCGAGATGTTGTTAGTATGAGACTTGAGTTGGTTTCAAGTATTGTAATGATGTCAAAATGTCTTGCTTGTTATGAGGAGAGGATGAGATTGAACTGGAGGAGTGGCACTAAATCAAGAAAATTGGGTTGTAACTCTTCCTTTTACTAATAAAGTGTTCAAATATTTTTCCATATGTTTGTATTGTTTATTGATGCTTTCATATGTGTATTATGTACTTGATTCCATTTTATGTTTGATCAATAGATCATTATCATATGCTTTGATCGGTTTTTGTCTTTTGTCTGTGTGCAGGTACTTTTCAAGTGGATTAAGTACGAAAAGGAGTGATAGAATTGGTCAAGGGAGATAAGGAGTAAGAGAAAGCTTCAAGTAGGCTTCTTTACTATCTTATTTAATCTATTGGTTATAGAAAAAGTAGAGAATGCTTTGCACTGTTGTTCTAGAATTAGCTACTAGTATAGGGGCTTAGGCGTTTATCCAAAGACACTAAAACTTCCCAAAACACCAAACAATAGGACCGTCAAGTCTCCACATTCCTTGGTTATCCGCTAGCTTCGCGATACACTTATATAGCTCAACTAGAAAGGAACAAGAAAATTTCTCATGGATCTCTGTATATAGGTACCTATCTAGCCATTGTTCCTTTGTCAGTCGCCGATTTTTGTTCTCCTGTGCCGTGAATTCGTGGATCTTCCTATCCAACTAGTCTCTGATCTCTTTCTTAGTTGGATTCCAGTGATACAACATCGCACATCTCTTATGCAGATTTCGGTCTCGACAATGGAACCATTTGTTGGCTTGGTGGGGCCTGACCCAGGTTCAACATTAGTTAGCCAAACAAATCCCTAAACTACTGGACCTTTTGGCATCAGTCCCTTTCTGCATCAACCAATCACCTTTTCACCAATCAAAACTGAATCAACATAAACACTTCTCTGACGACTGTACCCAGATCACAGTAACAGTACCACACACCAAAACTAAACCTAGAACACTGCAGCAATAAACAGAAGCAGCAAAAACACAACTCAAAATGTATACACTACTTTAATAGCCTGAAACCTGCATGTATATGCTCCTGCGTATGGAACAAACTGTGTATACGTTGTTTTCCTTCATTGAACTTGCGTATATACGCGCCTTAGCTGAACTAAACCTGCATACAGATCTATAAAAAAATAATTCACTCTTTCAAGTATTCAGGCACTGATTAACCTAGATTATTACATTTATAGATCACGCATGCGCCAAATATAACAGATCAAAATCATGCAAAGATATTATCATTCAAGCCAAGAGATTATAACCCATCAATAGAACTTATCCTTCTTTTCACTAAGGTTCCTCCTTCATTCAGATCCAAATCTGCTCCACAATGCTAATCACCAATATTTCAGATCTCGTATATTATCAGATATTCAATAATAATTCAGATGATTCCTTGTCACATGATCTCCTTCCTCTTTTATAGTTTTAGGCCTTCCACAATACCATGCTCCAAAACCATAATAAACCAATACCAAGGGCCCAAAACCTAGGGTCAACACTTCTAATGAGATACCATGGTCCAAAACCATAGGTTCAAATTCCAAGGACTAACAACCATGGACCAAAAATAAGTTTCCCATCATGTACGTGCTTTTCTGTGCATAAAAGTGCGTGTATACGCATACGCAACTTCTGAACGTATAACCCGTGTGTATACACGTCCTCGGCAAGGTGAACCTACGTATACAAGATTTCCTTCATTCTGAGCACCTGAACTAAGGTCTGACACCAAAGTGAGTTGCCATCAAGGACAACACCTGTACCATAGGGCCACACCTGTGCCAAAATGCCAACAATCTCCCCCTTTGGACTTGATGGCAACCCCAAGATCCTCAAAGTCATTCTCCCCCTTTGTCATCAAGGGCAAAGGGATGTGCTGAACATGCTCCGCCTGAGTACATGCTGATATCTCTGCTCTACTATGCTGAACATGCTCCCCCTGACTGTAGGCAAGATCTGCAAAAAGGTGTTCTTCAAGAGGAACCATGACTTATACATCATAAAATACCTTCCTATCACCAAAAGACTTGATACATACAACCATCACCCAACCAAGTGGGGATACATCAGAAATTTACATATGACAACCAATCACATTGCATCAATCATCCCAGGCATAGTGGGGAAACCAAAATAGGCCGTTACATGACCTTGATAAAAAAGATATACATGACATAGAGACAAAATATCAAGACTATGCAAATCACCAATAACTACTATCAACAACATCTAACAATCACTGTATATATCAGCAACCATGTTCTCCTTCTATTCTCCTTTCTGCAGCTGATCCACCTGAACCAAAAACAGCTTGAGTACTAGAACCAAGAGCTTCTAAGGTAATGCCAACAATGCATTATTAGAAGATTATCTGCTCCCCCTGAACTTGTGCCTGATGGTCTCTGACAGACCCATATCAGACTCTCTCCAACCAGAGTCTGTCCTTGCTGATTTTCTTCAGAACTCCATATACGCGATTGCACCTGCATAAATCGGCGTATGTACGCGGATGCCCCTCATCCAACTCGCGTACACCATCTTTTCTCTGAAACAGACAAGCTTCAACAGCAGGATGAAGCATCAACTACTCTCATCTTCTGTCTGAGATATTCAAAATTTTCCCTGGGCAGTGGTTTGGTGAGTATATCAGCAACTTGTTCCTTAGAAGGAACATACTCCAACTTGACTTTTTTCTCAAGCACTTGTTCCCGAAGAAAGTGATATTTGATAGGTATGTGCTTGGTCTTTGAATGCATGACAGGATTCTTTGAAATGCTTATTGCACTCGTATTATCACATAAGATAGAGACAGGTGGAGTACAAGTGATTTGAAAATACTGCAAGGTTTGCATCATCCAAAGAAGTTGAGTGCAACAAGATGCAACAACCACATATTCTGCTTCAGTTGTAGAGCAAGCAATCAAACTCTGTTTCTTGCTGAACCAAGATACTAATCTGGAACCCATAAAGAATGCACCACCACTTGTGCTCTTTGTGTCATCCACGCTTCCAGCCCAATCTGCATCTGTGTAAGCATGAAGTGTGAGATCTGTATCTCTACGATACCATAGGCCATAGTTTTGAGTTCCTTGAAGGTACTTGAAGATTCTCTTGACTGCCTGAAGATGAGTTTCCTTTGGATTTGCCTGAAATCTTCCAACTATTCCCGTTGCATGCATGATGTCTGGTCGGGTACCTGTCAAATAAAGTATACTTCCAATCATAGATCTATAGGTTGGTTGATGTACTGCTACTGATTCATCATTTGCACTGAGACTACATCCTGTAACCATAGAGGTACATACTGGTTTCAAATCTTCCATGCCATATTTCTTCATAATCTGCTTGAGGTACTTATTTTGAGACAAGAAGATACCGCCCTCAGTTTGTTGGATTTGCAATCCAAGAAAATATGTCAGTTCTCCAAGAAAAGACATTTCAAATTCTTTCTGCATCACCAAGGCAAAGCTTTGACTCATAGCTTCTTCGTTGCTGCCAAAGATAATATCATCTACATACACAACAAGTATTAGCAATTTGTCATTTTCAATTTTTATATAAAGATTGCTATCTGTTGATCCTTTTGAAAAACCTTGTTGATGAAGGTATTTGTCCAAGCGGTAGTACCAAGCCCTTGGAGCTTGTTTAAGCCCATAGAGAGCCTTTTTAAGTCTGCATAAAAGATTTGGATCATTCCCAAGGATAAAGCCATCTGGTTGCTCTATGTACACTTCTTCTAAGTCTCCATTCAGAAAGGCTGATTTTACGTCCATTTGAAATACTTTGAACTTCTAGAAGCTAGAGAGAGAAAGGAACATTCTGATGGCCTCAAGTCTAGCAACGGGAGCAAAAGTTTCTTCAAAGTCTATTCCTTCCTGTTGAGCATACCCTTTACAAACAAGTCTGGCCTTGTTTCTAATTACTTCCCCATTTTCATTCAACTTATTTTTGAAGATCCATTTTGTTCCTATGACATTTTTGTCTTTTGGTCTAGGAACCAACTCCCAAGTGTTATTCTTTTTGATCTGCTCAAGCTCTTCATCCATTTCCTTAACCCAACACTCATCTTTGCATGCTTCTTTTACATTTTGTGGTTCAGTGGAAGAGAGAAATGCCAAATAGCTTGAAGCTTCTGCTATTGTTCTTCTTTTTTGTATACCTGCTTCTTTTTGCCCCAAAATTTGAGATTCCGGATGATTCTTCTGAACGTACCTGGATGGAGTCTTCTCTTATATCCTTATCTATTCCTTTGGTGCCTCTTGGGGTTCTTCTTCATCATCTGTCTGATTTGGAGAGTAGTCTTCATCCTCATCGATATTTTCATGATTCACTTGCCTAGGGATGTATCCTTTTTCATCAACCACTACATCAATGCTGTCAACAATTCTTCCAAGTATTTTATTGTAACACTTATATCCTTTGCTATAGGGAGAATAACCAAGGAGAATGCCTTCATCTGCTCTAGGTTCAAGTTTGCCAAGCTGCTCATCAATATTATCAATATAGCATTTGCTCCCAAAATTTTTGAAATGCTTTACCGAAGGAGTCTCACCATACCAGAGCTCATGAGGAGTCTGAGTGTTGTTTACTCGGACATTTGTTTTGTTAAGAATAACAACCGCAGCATATGCAGCTTCACCCTAGAAGGTTGCGGGAGTTCCAGACTCATCAAGCATAGCATGAGCCATTTGTTGGACTGTTCTATTCATCCTTTCCACCACTCCATTTTGCTGAGGAGTCCTAGCTGTAGAGAATTCCCTTCTTATTCCATGTTCTTCACAGAAATAAAAAAATTCATTTGAGGTAAATTCCCCACCTCTGTCGGACCTGAGGCACTTAATTTTGTAATCTGATTCATTTTCAGCCAAGGCTTTGAAGGATTTTAATTTTTCGAATGCTTCGTCTTCGTGCTTCATAAGTCCTAACCAAACAAACCTGGAGAAATCGTCAATGAATAATATAAGGTATTCTTCTCCTCGAGGTGACCTTGTCCTAAATGGACCACATACATCTGTATGGACTAGCTCAAGAGGCCTGCTAGCTGATCATTCCTTCTCAGGAAAGTTAGTTCTTGTTTGGTTACCAAACTGACATGATTTGCATATGGTGTTGTCTGGAATTTTGATATCTGGAAGACCACGAACTGCCTGGTATTTGCATGCTTTCCTTATTTGTGAAAATCTTAGATGCCCCAACCTCCGGTGCCATAACCAGTGTTCATCATCCTTGCTTAAATAGCATTGTTGTTGTCCTTCTTCAAATATGTATAGATTATTTGGAGTTCTTCTGCCTTTGATCACTGTTTCTCCTATATCAAGATCACGAACACTACATCCATTTGATCGAAATATTACCTCGGTTCCTTGATCACACATATGACTAACACTCAGTAGATTATGCTTCAAGCCATCAACATACAAAACATTTCCAGCCTTGACCTTTTCTTTCAACTAAGGAGTGCCTTTTCCTTTTATGGCTGCGGGGGTATCATTTCCAAAAGAAACCTTCTTTCCCTTTTCTAATGTAGTATATGATTCAAGTTTTTCTATATCACCTGTCATATGCTTAGAACATCCGCTGTCGATATACCATAGATTTTCTTGGCCTTCTGCATAAAAGGCTATCCCACATCTTTCTGGTTGTGGTTCCTTCATTCTCCATGTTCTGGCACTTGAGGTTTGTTCCTTCTGAGTTGTCTTCCAAAACCTGCTCCTGCATTCAGAATCTTCATGACCAAAGTTATTACAAATAGAACATTGAACTTCATTTTCAAGGGCTGAAAAGTTGTTATAAGTCCTTTTCGTGATCCCAGTCATATTCCTTTGTTTTTGAGCTTCTCTAGTCATGATTGTCTTATAGGCAACACATTGGGCTGCTTTGTGACCAAATTTATGGCAAGAGAAGCATTGGCCATTGAATAAACTCCTGCGATTATTAAATCTATCATCCAACAGATTGTAGTTTCTACTGACATCCATTCTTGAGGCAAATTGGGAATATTTTACCTGAGGCTGATTATAGCTTCTATTTGTCCTTAAGGTAGCTTGCCCCCGATTTTCTTGATAGTCTTTGTTCGTTCTTAAGGTAAACTGTCCCTGATATTCCTGATGATTTCTATTAGGCCTTTGCTCACTCCTCCTTGCTGCATCAAGATAACTTTTGGAGGTGGATGCTTGAGATGTTTCTTCATTATATCCTAGACCTATCTTAATTAGTGGAGAATGCTGCAAATTGATAATCTCATCCAGAGTTTTAGATCCTTTAACAAATTTAAGATTAATAGCTTTTGTTTTCTCAATCTCCTTTCTAAGACCAACAATTTCACATTCCAAATTTTCAAGATGTTTTTCCCTCTCAGCCAGTTGACATTGCAGAGAATCAATAATCACATTTTTCTCTTCTAAGAAAATTTTGATATTAGATATCTCTTTATAAAAACCTTCTACATCTATAGCATCCATGTAGTCATCATCTTCAAAAGCCATTAAAAGTTTATACTTATTACCTCGTTCATCTTTGTCACTATTTGAAAGTCCATCACTATCTTCATGAGTGTAATAGCTTTTCTTATTTGCATTCTGTTTCTTGTTCCATCTAACAGGTTCCTTCCCTTTGTCAATCTTATCCTTGTGAGGACATTTGGCAGCATAGTGACCGACTCTTCCACAAGCAAATCATTTGAAAGGTAACTTACCTCAAAACCGCCCAGTACCCCGTTGAAGATTTCTGACAAAATTTGATTCTTCTTCTTCTTCTGACACGTGTCCTGACTCATAGTACTCGCCTTTGCCTGAAGCCTTGAAGGCAGCTTCTCTCCTGTCTGATGGACCTCCTTTCCTCATTTCATAAGCAGTTAGAATTCCGTGCAGCTGTGACATTTTAAGGCTTTGTAGATTCTCTTTTTCTTCTATTGCATAAACTTTAGATTCAAACCTAGGGGACAAAGATCTTAGAACTTTTTCAACCACAACAGCCTCTGTTATTTCTTCACCCAAATTTTTCATACAATTTACAATCTCATCTACACGAAGAAAATAGTTAGCCACACTTTCATCATTATACATCCTGAGATTTTCATACTGAATCCTGAGGGTTTGAAGTTTTGCTCGTTTTACCTGATCATCTCGTTCATAGCTCAGAACAATCTTGTCCCATATCTCTTTTGCGGATTTAAACTACATTACCTTGACAAATTCTGATTGAGATAGCCATCCTAATAGAGTATTGACCGCCTTTGCATTTGTTTCATATTTCTTCCTTTTAGCCGGATCTGTAGGAGTTGCTGATGGAAAAGTATACCTTGTATCTATTGTATCCCAGACTTGTATACCAAGAGATTGAAGATAGGCAGTAACTCTTACCTTCCAATAAACAAAGTTTGTCCCATCAAAAATCTGTGGCCTGATTGATGCTTCCCTCTCGTAGTTGCTCATGATGAATGATCTTCCTTCAAGCGATCAAGCTTCTTCTGAAGGACCTGCTCTGATACCAATTGTTGGAAATAATACTGAGAGGGGGGGCGGGTGAATCAGTATTATTAAGTCAAATATTCCTTTTTCAAAATCAAATGCTATATGCTACTTTAGTTAATTAAACCCGCGTATATACGCAACTATGCAGAAGAAAACCCGCGTATATAATGCAAACTTTTAATTTACTTTATCTTTCTGATGTTGATTGTTAATCTGTGATTCAGAAGCAAATAACCAGTAACCAGAAACAGTAAAACAGAGCAGAAAGATAATCGCACACAAGAACACAAGATATAAGGTGGAAACCCAATGTGGGTGAAAACCACCTGCTGCAATTCATCTCTATCTTTTCTTTAATTAGAAACTTCTTTTTACAAATGTACTGGTGCAGTCCTTTACCATTACGCAGGCTTCAACCTGCAGAGAGCTACAACCCTCTCTCGTTCTCCAGCTTCTCCTGGAAGGGAGCTACAATTCCCTTAGTTCTTGCACTAGCCAAGATATTAGTACGTAGGTGCTGGCCTACAGAAGGCTACAACCTTCTCTTTCTTTCAGGGACCATGTTTCATAAATTTTCAGACTGGATCCACAAATAACATCAATCAACCATCAAGAATTTCTACATCAACCAATCACCTTTTCACCAATCAAAACTGGATCAACATAAACACTTCTCTGACGACTGTACCTAGATCACAGTAATAGTACCACACACCAAAACTGAACCCAGAACACTGTAGCAATAAACAGAAGCAGCAAAAACACAACTCAAAATGTATACGCTACTTTAATAGCCTGAAACCTGCGTGTTTACGCTCCTGCGTATGGAACAAACTGCGTATATGTTGTTTTCCTTCACTGAACTTGCGTATATACGCGCCTTAGCTGAACTGAACCTGCGTACAGATCTACAAAAAAATAATTCACTCTTTCAAGTCTTCAGGAACTGATTAACCCAGATTGTTAAATTTATAGATCATGCATGTGCCAGATATAACAGATCAAAATCATGAAAAGATATTATCATTCAAGCCAAGAGATTATAACCCATCAATAGAACTTATCCTTCTCTTCGCTAAGGTTCCTCCTTCATTCAGATCCAGATCTGCTCCACAATGCTAATCACCAATATTTTAGATCTCGTATATTATCAGATATTCAATAATAATTCGGATGATTCCTTGTCACATGATCTCCTTCTTATTTTATAGTTTTAGGCCTTCCACAATAGCACGGTCCAAAACCATAATAAACCAATACCAAGGGCCCAGAACCTGGGGTCAACACTTCTGACGAGATACCATGGTCCAAAACCATAGGTTAAAATTCCAAGGACTAATAACCATGGACCAAAAATAAGTTTCCCATCATGTATGCACTTTTCTGTGCATAAAAGTGCGTGTATACGCATACGTGACTTCTGAACGTATAACCCGTGTGTATACGTGTCCTCGGCAAGGTGAACCTACGTATACAAGATTTCCTTCATTCTGAGCGCCTGAACTGAGGTCTGACACCAAAGTGAGTTGCCATCAAGGACAACACCTGTACCATAGGGACACACCTGTGCCAAAATGCCAACATGAAGTATCACCCGAAGTAGTATGGGGGGATGTTGGAACCAAGTTTCCATGCACTGACATGGCCGTGATGTCGGTTTATTCCTTCTATTCCTATTTTCGCATAGGTCATTAGATTCTAGGGCTCTGTCTGCCTAGCCATTTATTCCGCTATTTAGTACCTCCATGAAGGGGTATGATTGGCCTTCACCCAACCTTAACCTACAGTTCAAGTACTTTCGTGCTACTAAAGCAGTGTATAGAACAAGTTTCCAAGTTATCCTTAAGTGTTTAATTATATTACTAAACAATCATAGTTAGCACTGCGTAAATAGATTTTCTTACTTGCGTTCGATTAACCAACGTAATTACATATATTCGTGCATCACATAAGCATTGTAAATGAAATCCATACACAATATGACAATATGCATTAACAGGAAACAAAGACATAGAATTTGTAGAATACTTCTCTTTATTGATATCTTTAGATGATTACAGACTCTATCCACCCTGCGCACATAGCTCCATGGGTCCATGCACTCAGCTGCAGACTTCCACCCTAGGCCTCTACGCATTGAACTGGTGAGCCTCTACCTATGCTATGACCCAAAACTTAGACTTCTTTCCTCATCGCTCAAGTCTTCTTACTTTTATGACTTTTACCCACTACTTAGAGCTTACTTACTTAGCTCTTTTTATACAATCCCATGGTTCTTGGACCATGTGTAGATATTTTACAGCCGACTTCACTTTACAAAATAAGGGTGAACAACCATTTATGACTCATGACACCTTCGTTCTCCACGACCACAAAATCCATAGTCTTTACAACTTTATTACAAAATTCGACCCAAAACATGGACTTTTAGCCCCAAAACTGTCCTTGGGGGATCCCGTTCCCAACACCTTGGCAGCAGTCCATGCTGTCCAAAGATTTCATCATTATAACCTCTTACGGAAAACCACAATGATTTTTGATTGCAACCCCATGACCTAGATATTGACTTGTCAATTACTGGGGGGGAAATACTACAAATGCATTGTTATCCTGTAGGAGTTTGATTTGGAGATTACTACTGCCAAATCAAATAAATCACCCATTTTTTCTAAGTTGGTATGTGCCTTTCCATCTGCAAGCACTTCTACTAATTTTACTAAGAAGATTCCCGATGAAACTCTTCTCATCAACACTCTTGACCTGTGGTATGGAGATATTATCATTTATCTTCAAACCAAGTCCTTTCGATCTGAGATGTCTCGATCTGACTGATGCTACATTCGGCATCAATCCCAACCTTATCAGATTCTTGGTGATACATTGTACCAAGTCGATGTGAAATCCGTGCTTCACAGAATGGGTCTTAAATGACTACCACTCTAGGGCATGTGGTGGTCATATGTCCGACTACGCTACTTCTTAGAAAATCCTCTGTGCGGTTATTTCTGGCCTTTCCATCTTTAAATATTGTATTCTAGCTATTCAGAAATGCCATGAATGTCAAATTTTTAACCGCAAGTAGCGCTCCCAATCAACACCCTTACACCATTGGGAAGCACAAAAAGGACTGGCATCTGATGTTATTCTTAGCTCTTTGGGCTTATAGGACTTCCGCTAAGACGACCACTTGATTTAATCCATTTCAGCTGGTTTATGGTTTAGAGGTGATCCAAACTTAAACAGGAACACAAACAATTATGGATATACTCATAAACATAGAGATGCAGCAGAAAAACACTTCATTTCATTAATAGAAAAATATTGAACTATGGTTACAAACAAAATGGAAAAAAAATAGCTCGGGTGACGGTAGCTTATCTCTGAGAAGAGATGTGGTGGCTACATTCCTCTGAACTGAGTTACAATGAGGCTCAAGGGCCTTTTTATTATTGAGAAATAAGAGGAAACCCTGAACAACCAAAACCCTAACCTAAGGAGATGTAACACCAGGTGTTTATGGGCCCCGTTGGGGTTAGTTAGGCAACCCACTTCCTAGGGTCATAACTTGGTCATATTATCTCCGTTTGAAGCATATGATACCTCATTAGAAAGATATCTCCAAGGAATACAGCTTCCAATGTTATTGCCTTTGTAATCACCAAAGGAATTTTGCCAAAAAAATGTCATTTAGGGCCTCAAAATGACTTTGAAAGTTTAGGACTCGAAAAAATGCCAAAAATAGTAAACTGTGCTACAATTAAGGAAACTGAAAAACTAAAAGAAGCAATGGTGAGGGTCCAAGGGGAATAGGCAGGTGGCCACCAATTTCCACCTAGATCAGTCCTCCACCCTTAGTAATCAACGGTCCCCATTGTGTTGAGTTTCTCCATGAGATGAGGAAACTTCTGCTAAACTTGGTTGCTGGTGAGCCATTTTCCTTGGTGAAGGAGTTGGCCTGCTTTGACAACTCGATATAGCTGTATCCTCCATTACCGAGTGCTCTTGATTTGTGTGTCCATGATCTAATCAGTTGTGCCCTGTTCAATGCAATTCGGGTTGAGTTCCATTGATGTGAGTTGTTCTGTAATGTCAGATGTGTCCAACAATGGTGGAAAGTATGGCCGAAGGCGATCTACATTGAAAACTAGGTGAAAACCAAGGAATGGTGGGATACTGAGCTCAAAGGCATTGTCCCTGACAGCGTTGGTGGTGGTGTATGGCCCATATCAAAGCGAGCGAAGCTTGCGGTGGGGTTTAGTAAGGTACTCCTTCTGCAAATGTAGCCAAACTTTGTCACCCACTTGGAATTTGTGCAACACTCGATGCTTATCATGGTGTTGCTTGTACTTAGTATTGGATCTTCCCAATATATCATGGACCTGTTGGTAGATGTGTTGAATGCACTCAATGAAGTTTTTATCCCTTTTAGCTTCATACTGCACGTGAGTCGAATCTATCTGAGTGGTTGCAAATGGTATGGCCACATCAATGGGGCATAATGGCTGAAATCCTAGTCCTACCTGAAAGGGGTTGTGGCCTATTGAGTTGTGGAGAGCTATGTTGTAGTTGTGTTAGACATAGGGGAGACTTTCATCCCATGTGCGTGGATGCTTCGAGTTTTACATGTGCAGAATGTGTACGATTATCCTGTTGACAACCTTTGTTTGGCCATCAGTTTGGGGATGGAAAGCCATGGAATTAGTGAGTTTTATATCTAGCATCAACCATAGACTTAACCAAAATGCACAAAGGAATATGTTGTCCCAATCTGAGATAATGGACTGTGGGACCCCAAATTGTACCCACACTTGCTCAAAGAAAAGATTAGCAGTGGCCTCTGCTGTGATACTCTTCTTGCAGGTCGCCATTATGGCCATCTTAGAGAATCTATTGATGACCATGAAAGCGCAATCATTTCTGTGCTTAGTAGAAGGAAGGCCCAACATATAATCCATGGAGATAGATTCCCAAGGCTAACTAGGAGTAGGTAGAGGAGTATACAGGCCTTGCTTCTTGATGGTTGGTTTGGAAATGGCGCAGGTGTTGCAGGATCTAATGTACTTCCAAACATCCTAATGAAGTTTTGGCCAATAAAAATACTTCTGCAATACCACGACGATTTTCTCTACTCTAAAATGTCCAACGAGCCGACTGTAGTGCACCTCCCAAATAATATTGGCACACTAACTTGAAGGAACACATATGTGTCCCCAGTGGCATAACAGTGCATCCTGAAGGTAAAAAATTGGAACTTTCTTCCCTTCTAGGAGTGTCTAGTATATGATGTCGAATTCTAGGTCGCTCTTGTAAAGTTGCATCCACCTCGATGTCTCATGCCCAGATGAGTCGAGCACAGTGATTAGCTGCCATGACCGGTGGTCGGCTAAGGTAATCAGCGACATTATTGGTGTTTCCCTTCTTATACTTAAGTATCAAATGGAACTATTGCAGATAGGTGGACCATTTTTGATGACGATCGTTCTGCAACTTCCCTTGTGTCTGTATTAACTCTAGAGGTCGGTGGTCTATGTGGATGATCGTTTCCTTTCCCAGAATGTAATTCTTCCATTGACAACAAGCCTTCACAATGGAATACATTTCTTTGTCATAAGTGGGGTACTTTCAGACTGTGTCCGAAAGTGTCTCACTGTGGTAAGCCACTAGTTGCCCATGTTGAGTAAGAATTACACCAATAGCATAGTCGGAGGCATCTGCCTCAATCTCAAATGGTTGTTGTAGGTCTAGTAATGTGAGAACTGGTGCAGAACAGAGGTGATTCTTCCACTCAAAGAATGCTCGCAACTGGGTTTCCGACCAAAAGAACATGGGTTTCGCTCTGGCCTTGGTGAATTGACTTAAATTCCAAGCGATATGAGAGAATCCCAACATGAACCTATGGTAGAAATTGGCAAGACCCAAAAAGCTGCAGAGCTCTGTTAGAGTGGTTGGTACTGACCAATCCCGAATGACTTGTATCTTGGATGGGTCCACATGTACACCCTAAGCATCAATGATGTACCCCAGATATTGAACCTGGGTTAGGCCAAAGGTACATTTCTCCAAGTTAGCACACAACTTGTGTTGTCGAAGGGTTTGAAGGACCTATTGAATATGGTGGAGGTGCTCTTCCCAACTTTGGATGAAGATCAAGATGTCATCTAAATACACCACCAAGAATGCATTGGTGAAAGGATGCAAGATGCCATCCATCAATCTCATGAAGGTTGCAGGGACATTCATTAGTCCAAACGGCATGACCAACCATTCAAAAAGGCCCTCCTTGGATTTGAAGGAAATCTTACACACATCAGAGGGTTCGATAGGCACATGGTGATAACCTAGTTTCAAGTCAATATTGCTGAAATATTTGGCCCCCTTGAGCTGATCCAGAAGGCCATCAATCTCTGAGATTGGGTACCTATTCCAGATAGTGATCTTGTTCAGTGCCTGCTAGTCAATACAGAGCTTCCAGGTCCCATCCTTTTTCTGTACCAAGACAATCGGGCTCCCACAGGGTGATGAGCTTGGCCTGATGTGCCTTTCTGCAGTAGTTCCTGAATATACCTCTTCATCTCAGCGTTCTCTAGAATAGAGCATCAATAGGTTGGTCCATTGGGTAGCGGTTCGCTCGGGGACAAATCAATGGAGTGCTTGACCTGACAGTGCAGAGGTACCCTTGTGGGTGAGGCGAAAATGTCCCTGTACTCCTCCATGACCTTGTCCATCTATTGCTACTGTGCAGAGGAGCCCTGCCTGGAAGCCATGGCCACAACCTTCTTCTTTCATTGGGGGTGAATCATAAGGAAAACAAACTTCTTGGTTTTGGAAATGATATTACTACACTGATTTGCAGTGATCAAAGAGATGGCGGTAGGCGGGGCTACCTCCGATATCTTGTACAACTTATTAGCCAAAGTAATAATCATAGAGTGAGGTCTAGACTCATGTACAACATGTTGCTTCCACAAGTATGGTTGTCCTAACAATACATCAGAAACATCAAGGGGAGCAACGTCACAAAATGCCTCATCCATGAAGGGCTTGATGCTATAGGGAAGGCAACACTACTGGTTGACACGAAGATCTCACCCTTGGTGAAGCCACCCGATGGTGTACAACTGTGGGTGTGCTATAGTCTTTAGGCCCAACCGCTTCACGACTTCTATTGAAATGAGGTTATTTTGGCTCTATTGTCGACAATGAACTATAGCGGAGAACCCTTCACCCACATTTGTGAGTGGAAGAGGTGTTCCCACTCCTTTGGATCTTCAGGCTCAATTTTCTGGATCTCTGTGATGGCCACAGTGGAAATGGGACCCGCGTCAATGATCTTCTTCCCTTTGTCAGTGCCCTTATCAGTTTCTAATTTAGAGTTGAAACCTGTGTCTGATTCGGAAGCCTTCAGCTCGGCCACCAATGACTACTTGGCCTAACACTCACTTGTATTGTGAGTGGAGCTCTTATGGAACTCATACCATTTTCTCGTATCCTTCTTCATCTTCACAGTGTTATTATTCAGTTGTGGCTTCAATGGGTTGTTCTAGGTAGCTCCGCCTTGGCTTGGTCCCTTGTTCTATTGTTTGGGGGTGCCTTTTCCTCGCTTTGGATTTGTAGATCCAAATTCGTGCTTCTTCTGTTTAAACTTCTGCTCAATCTTTACAGTGTACCGATATGCCGTGCCTAGCGAGGAAATGTCTAGGAACTCCATCTTGTCCTGGATTTACTTGTCTAGATAGCTGCGGTACTTGAGCACCAAATGCTGCTTAGTATCCTTGATAGCTAGCTTCGTGCAAAGGGTATGGAAAGTATTTGTGAATTCCGACACATCTTGGTCCCTTCCCTACTGTAGCGTGGTCCTCTTTATGTATTTATCTTCATTGCTCCCGACAGGGTAACATTGTTCCTTGATGGCATCTCGAAAAGAATTCCAAGTGGGTGCAGCTAAAAACAACGAGGGTTCACTCTCGTCCTTTTGTTCACAGTAAGTTTCCCACCAGTCCTTAACGTGTGGGGCGGCTTTGAGAAGTGCAAACGTAATATTTTCCAGATTGGAAAAGTCATGAACTGAAAAATATCCTTCCAATAGATTTAACCAAAAATCTACAGCGTCTGCATCTATGAGCCCTTTGAATATGGGAATATCGAATTTAACTTGTTCCTTAATAGGAGTGGCGCCTCTAGAGTGGCTGCTGGATGAAGATGCATCGTCTGTGGGTGGGTCTCGAAGGATCTTCGCAAAGTTATCCATCATCACATCCCTCTGTCTCTCGAGGGTTTCTTCGAGAAACATTTTGAAAGGATCTTATCCCCCTCGTCTTTCTTTTCTTCCTCCATGGGAGTTCGTTGGGTTTTTGAGGATGATCCTGCAATGGTTCAACCAGATCGAGCCCTAACTCCTTATACCCTAACTGTGTTGGGGACATGCAAAGAAAAACTAAGAAAGTGTAGACCGCTCTGATACCACTGATCTGAACTTAAACAAGAACACAACAACTTACAAATATACTCATAAACACATAGATGCAACAGAAAAATAGTTCATTTCATTAATAGAAAAATATTGAACTATGCTTACAAACAGAATGGAAATAAGATTGCTCAGGCGATGGTAGCTTATCTTTGAGAAGAGATGTGGCTACTACATGCCTCTAAACTAAGTTACAATGAGGCTCAAGGGCCTTTTTATTATTGAACAATAAAATAAAACCCTAAGCAACCAAAACCCTAACCTGAGGAGATGTAACACCAAGAGCTTATGGGCCCCATTGGGGTTAGTTGGGCAACCAACTTCCTAGGGTCGTAACTTGGTCATCTTATCTCCGTTTGACACATATGATACCTCGTTGGAAAGAGCTCTTTGATGACTACAACCATCAATGTGATTACTTATACACTCACCAAAGGAATTTTGACAAAAAAAATGTCGTTTAGGGCCTCAAAATGGCTCGAGAAGTTTAGGACCCAAAAAATTGCCAAAAATAGTAAACTGTGCTATAATTAAGGAAAACGAAGAATAGAAGGAAACAATGGTGAGTGTTATCGCCCCAGGAAGCTCTCCTAGGTTGTATCTTGGAGAGCCCTGGTAACATATAAATCTTCAATATTGTTCTCTAAACTATTGGAATGGATGATGGTTTGGATCAAGTCAGATGACTGTTTCAACTCTATTCTCACTCAAGACATGCATGAACACCATCATCTTTACAAGGCTTTACACCACTAATGCTCAATAGTTTATAGATTCAATGGATAGATGGAGAATATTGACTGTACTAGTAGATGCATACATAAACACATATGAATGGCTAGCTACAGGAAGTAAATGAAGCTTGCAAATCTAATTTATCAACGTAGAGATAAGATGACAATTATTTGGCATTAGACACAGAAGAAAACATTAATAACCTATTGAGGTGCAAGCTTAGAATAGAAGAGAAAATGGAAATTGCACATGTAACAGCAAAAGAATCTTATATTGCTAGAATGAAGATGAGAATCTAGAGTAGCAGAGTATCCACAGTCCCCAAAAGTTGAACCCTTCATACTTCTAACTTCTAGCCATTTATAGGCTTTTTTACAATGTTCCTGAGCTCTCAAAGGCTCTAAGTGTCTTAGTATCTCCTCTCTGTCTTTTCAAAAACTTGATGCCATGACTAGGCACGCATGATCTCGAAGGTTTCTTTCCTAATAGCAGAGTAACTGCATTCTGGTATTTTGCTGCGTTGTCAGGGAGCTCGCTCATGCAAGCAATGCTTCATGATCATTTGTTGGTTTGGCTATGTTGCACTGTGGATTTTCATCCCTCCGGCCATTTGTCTCCTGACAATCTGTCTCCCGGCCTCTGTTCTGTAACAGAATAGGTCTTCGGGCTTTTGACATCCTTTTGAATACCAAATGATTGTTTTCTGTTTTACAGAGAAATGCATTCAACTGTGAAAATCTCACCAAGCTCTATTCATTCCGGACTTCAAAAGTCCTTAAGCACTGTCTATTCCTCTATCAGGCCCACCCTCAACCACTATTGCAAGTCGCTTTGGCCTTGTGTCCAGGCTTCCCTTTGTATTTTGAAATATGTCAAAACATTAAAAATCATGAAAAATTGGCTTTAGCGGACCTGAAATAATATAGAGTTTCATTCCCGAACCCCTTCGAGTCTGGGTTTTATTACATCAGCACTACCCCTTTGTATTTCATTAAATAACGAAAATACTCAAAACACATATGAAAATGCCTTTTGGCAGATTTCAAATTTTATGCAATACTATGTATATAACCGTCGGGTCCGGTTAATCGAGTCACACATATACATGTGTATAGGCCCCGCTCCATAATGTTTCCCTGATTGTGATCTGCCAATTGTGATTGGTCGCAATCGCATATCGCTCATGCCTCAGGCCAATGGTGAGCACTCTGTTGTGTTCTTTGATAGTGATCCTGCGATGCGATGTGGGTCGTCGATCTGCGCGCTTGATCGACGGTCCACATTTCATCGCCGATCGCCATCGCAAGTTCCATACGGTTCGTCCGCAATCTACTGATTGCCTCTGCTGATCAGATCTGGACCATTGATCAACCAGATCTGACGGCTGCTATGCATTTCGTTGTTTATGCCTTCAGTACTTGGTTTTTCACTATTTTTATGTGTTTCTACCTTCCGATAGTGCTTTTTTGCCATTCTAAGGATTATTTTCCTGTGCTGGTTTTTATCTTTGGCATGATTTTAATGGCTTTTGAAGACTTAAAGAGCATATTTGGACCCATTTTGGGCCACATGCCAACAAGGCTAACACTAGCTCCTTCTGGGGATGGAATCTTCCCTGTGAGGTTTCAAGAATCATAGACCGATGCCTTTCCTGTAAGACCAAAAATCAAATCTATCTCCTAGTGTTCCATTGGGCATGGAGTCTATTTTGCATAAAAATAAAAACTGAAAAACATATTTACAATATCAAGGCTTTAAAGCCTTAAATGAAATAAAGTTTCAAGAACCGCCCATTGACTAGGCTACCAAAAACATCTCCTCCTTCCAGACTGTGAAGAATAAAGGTATTGTTCTGCTGAATTTGAGCGATGACAAACGGAATTGTCCATAAGGAGTAAAAATTACCATGATTACCTTTCTTTTCCTTCAATGCATCACATTTGAGAACCCAGTCACCAACTTGGAAATTGCCCACTTTTGCCTTCCTGTCAAAGGTTTCTTTGATTTTCTTTTGATGAACTTTTGGCTTCTCAACCAGCTGCTCTCTGATATATTGTAATTCAACTAGGTTATTCATTCTCCTTACCATGTCATTTGTTTCATCTTGTTCTTCTTGAAAGAGTTTGGCCATAGGGAGAATCAGCTGGATAGGAAAAACAACATCAGTGCCATAAACCAGCTTAAATGGAGAATTTCCTATGGACTTCTTGTTGGTAACTCTATCAGCCCATGGTGCAAACTTCAACCTGGAATTCTGGGTTTTTTTATTGTCCTCCAACAATTTTTTGATTATCCTTACAAGACTCTTGTTAGATGATTCTGCCAGGCCATTGCCTTGAGGATAATATGAGGTAGAATGCACCAATTGAATGCCCATGGATTCACACATGTCCACCAATTCTTCTGTTGTGAAAGTTGCTGCATTATTAGTGACTCGTTTGGTTGGGCAACCAAATCTAGTGAAAATATTTTCATTCAAGAACTTTATGATAACTTGATGATTAGCATTTTTAGTGGGTATGGCCTCAATCCATTTGTTGAAATAATCAATGGCTACCAAGATCCATTTGTGCTTGCCACTGAAATGTGGATTAATCTCACCTATGAAGTCTAAGCCCCATTGTTGGAAGGGACCATTGATGTGTACTGGCTTCAAGGGCAGACATTTCAACTGCTGTCTTGCTACAAAACTCTAACATTTGTCACAAGATTTCACAAAATAAAACACATCAGAGAACAAAGTAGGCCAATAATACCCAGCTCTCAGGATTTTGTGGGCTGTGGTTTTCCAATAATGATGCCCTCCACATATGTTAGAATGGAACTAGTGCATGACTTCCATAGATTGTCCTTTGTCTAGACATCTCAAGAGGATTCCTGATGGGTCTCTCCAATAAAGCAGATTTTTATTAATGCAGAATTTGGCTGATCTGAGCTTAATGGCCTGGGCTTGACTTGAGCTAAGGCCTGGAGGGACTTATAGCTTCTACAAAAAATGAACTATACTGGAATACCATTCATAGGTGGCTAGATTTTTAGCCAAAGGCTGATTTTGCTCTTGCTCTTCTGTTGCTTCCTCTGTCTACTTATCACCTGAATTTGAACCCATGCAATTGATGTCTAACACACCGCAATTTTCCTTAGCCATAAGTTTATCCAAGCCCTAGCCTTTGACAAGCTTAGTGGGCTTCACCTATATGCTAAACTATATGAATTTTGCAATCCATTTAGCTCTCTTTCCATCAATATCTGGCTGCATTAGAACATCTTTTACCGAGGGTGAAGGTACATATGCAACCACTTTGGAATGCAGAATGTAAATTCTGAATGCCTTTAAATATTTTATGAGAGCATAAGATTGTTTTTCAATAAGGTTATACATTATTTCAACATTCCTCAGAGTTTTGCTGAAAAAGGCCACGTGGTGCTCTATGCCTTCATCATTTTTCTACAACAGAACTACTACAAGTGTATCATAAGAGGCAAAAGAGAAGATATAAAACTCCTTGGTGTAATCCGGGCTGATTAGAGTGGGAGCTTCCATGATAGCTTGTTTGATGGCTTCAAAAGAGCTTCTTGCAGCATTTTTCCATTTTATTTCTGATCCTTTCTTTGGCATGGAGGTGATGTGCTTCACTAGCTCTGAAAAGTTTGGAATGAACTTCCCTACAAAGTTAATCTTACCCAGGAAGGATTGAATGTCCCTTTTTGACCTTGAGATGGACAATGCCTAAATTGCTTGAACTCTTGCTGGATCAATCTTCACACCTTCAGCAGAAACAGTATGTCCCAGAAGTTTGCCTTCTTCTAGAGAAAACTGTGACTTCTTTGGGTTCACAGAAATTCCAAACTATCTGCACTTTAGAAACACCTTCTTCAAATGCTACAAATGGTCCTTGTGAGTTCTAGAAAAGACTATTATTTCATCAAGGTAAATAAGGACAAACTTGTCCTTCTCTCCCACATAGGCTATGTCCATGGCCCTCTGAAAAGTAGCTCAGCATTCATCAGTCCAAAAGGAATCTTGGAGTACATGAAAGTGGCCAAGGAGTAGTGAAGGCGGTCTTTTCTTGATCTTATAGATGTACAAAAATCTGATTGTAAACTAAAAATCCATCTAAGAAAGATATGACTTTAGCCCCTAAAACTTTTTGCAGTAAGTGATCCATCTTAGGCAGGGGGTAGTTGTCTTTTTTAGAGCATTTATTCAGATTCCTGAAGTCAACACAAAGCCTGATTTCTCCATTCTTCTTTCTTACTACCACAAGGTTAGCTATCCACTTTGAATACCTTAGGGGAACTATGATCTTGGCATCCAACAACTTCTTGATTTCTTTCTCAATCAAAGGAAATAAGAGAGGGCTGATAGGTCTTAATTTCTACTTAAAAGGGATGGTGTTCTTTTCCAGTGGAATCTTATGCTGAATGGTGTTCATGTCATAGGTTTTAAGATCACTGTATTCCTAAGCAAAAATATCAGCAAATTGCTTCATAAGGGTGCAATACTCAAAATTCTGGGTTGAAGACAAGTGAGTGGATAGATTTATGTACTTTTAATGGGCTGGACTCCCTATATTATGTTTATGAACAACATACTCATTTTCTTTTTTGGCAGGCTTATAAGGTACATCATTATGATCGAACAACTTCTCTATAGGCACCAATCCTTTGGGTATATGGTTACTAGGTAGCTAGACAATGCTTTCCCAGCCAATCTTGTCCTTTAGCTTGGACTGGTTGCATTCTTCCATGGTTTTGTTTTCTTGGTCGATGTGCATTTTAGAAAATTCATCAATGACTTTTAAAAACTTGTTAATTTCATAATCATCTTCAAAAACTTTCGAGTATTTGACATTGTCAGGTAGAGATGGTTTATATTTCACCTAAACTTCACAAGTCAATTTAGGAGGCCAAGGAAGAATAACCATGCTAGCAGACACAACAAGGGAATCAGTGAGCTAGTTCTTCATTCTTGGGATGAAAGAAGTGTTGAAAATATTAAAAAAGTCCTTAACCTTCCATACCTCGTCTCTGTATGCTTTCAGCCTTAGATGCTTTGCTAGGAAGGTTTGGTTGACATGCTGAATGATGAGGTCTGCGTCTCCAAACACTTTCAGACCTTTGATTCCCATTTCTTTAGTAGTGTTTAAGCCCAATATCAAGGCTTCGTACTCTGCTATGTTATTTGTGACTTGAAAAGTTAATTTGAAAGATAGATGAATGCATTCCTATGTGGGGGACACAAGGACTACACCTGCCCCTACAACTTCCTTAGAGTAAGCTCCATCAAAGAACATGTCCCAAATATGTGGGTATTCTTCCTCTGTGATCTGGAAAACTGGTTTCTTAAGCTGTGTAGAGGCCAGCTGGGATTCTTCAAACTAAAGAATACAAGCTCCAAAATCAGTGTCGACAGCATAGATGGGATGATTATTTGGATTCCACTCATCACTGATGATATAAGCCAACTGAGCTTCTCTGTATAATCTCCTGCTCTCACCTCCAAAAACTAGGACAGTAGCGTAGGACAAATCATTTTGTAATGTTCCACCTAATCTCTTGATCCAACCTCTGGAAAGCAACATGCCAAACTTGGGGGGTACATCTGCTACCACAATATCCATTATCATGCTCTTCATGGGTAGCTGAGACAAAGTAATGGCTAGGTCCTTGATTAATCCCAGACATTTCACTTTTCTAGAGTCAAAAGAAAACATGTCATGGTAAGGCTTGGTAATGTCAAGACCCAACTCATCCATGATAGCCTTGAGCATTAGATTATGGCTGGCTCCAGTGTCCATAAGGTAGTTGTGAAGGATTTTATCATGGATAGTCAGAGAGACGTAGAATGATGGGGAGCTGTCTTCACAATTTTCAATCATTGGGCTAAGAACAACATCTGGTTTGTCATCTTGCAGATTTACATAGTCGGTGGAGGCTTGGATGGCATTAGGCTCAAGGGCCTAAAGGATAAATCTCTTGAAGGACTCATTCTTCACTAGTTCAATCAGACGTATAGGTATTCTTAGCTTTTGAATTTCTGATTGAAAACTGAAAGGAGAAGGAGACTTGTCAAGGCCTCTTACCTCATGAGCTAGAGCTTTGAGGATGATGGGATCAATTACCAGTCACTTCTACTTATTAGCTTGCTATACTGTAGGGACAACAACTCTTTGAACAGGAGTTCCCTTAGCATTATTCATCTTCGACCTCAGATTATATCTATGCTGGTCTTTAGTTTGCAGAACAGCTTCACCATCCCATTCTTGGTTGATTTGGTCATTGAGTAATAACTTTTCATAGGCAACTGAGGTAAAAAAGGAGGCACTGCCTTTGTCTTCTAGACAATGGATCTCATCATCTTCTTCAAATTGCTCTTCTTCCATGACTATGTTCTAGAAAGGGGTCTTCACCCTTTGATCTTCATTGGCATCATTGCTTATTTGCAGAATCTGCAACTGCTCATTAGCTCTTCTATATGGATTTGGATTTGGATTTCTAGGAGCAAAGGTATTAGGAACTCTTCCTTTCCCTGGGTGTTGCTCAACCTTTAATTTGGATATTTTTGAGGCTAATGACTCTATCATCTTGGTCATTTTATCTATCTTGGGATCTAAAGATGATGAAGACTCGCCCCTCTGTCTCCTTCTATCAATATTTCCCTTGATCTTCTCTGCAGCCATGATGTTTGATTCAACTTCCAGGGCTACATCCTGCATATCAGGCAAAGTAGCACATTGCCTTTCCCTCAACAGTAGATAGAAGTCAGAATCAAAGGCACTGACATAGGTGAGTTTAGTAGAGGTAGTGGTGGGTTTTACTTCAGCTGGTATTTTGCTGTACATGCGGTTAAAACTCTTATTGAAATCAGACAACAACTCACCATTTTCCCTCTTTAAGTTCCCAAACTCGGTGTGGTAGTAGAGTAGATCCTTCTTATCCCCCCAATGCTTTAGGATTGCATCATCTAAATCCTCAATATTTGGTATAGATCTTGGGGTCAGTTCTCTGAACCATTTTCTAGCCTCTCAATCTAGGGTTTAGACAAAGACTCTCATACACACATCATCTTCACTAATGTACAGGTTATCAACACAGCTATAGACTAATTCAAGATGTTCTCAGCTGTAACACCTTCAGTCCCAGTGAACTTAGGCCTATACTTCTGATATTCTCCGGTAGGCATGGCATTCAAAGGAGTGGGCAGTACTAGAGGTCCATACCTAGCATCTATGATTCTTACCATTTTGGTAGGTTGTGTACCTGCCATAGCTGTGGTGGCTATAAGGGTACTGGAAATTTTAATGACAGAGGGTTGAGGAGTGAGTAATAAGACTAAAGGGGTATGAGGGATAGGAGGAGAGGTTTCCTTTGCTCTTATAACAAAAGGAGAACCTAAAGAATAAGGAGCTTTATGAATTTCTAAGATTTTTTTCTTCACTGCTAGTATTAGATGCTATACTCTCAACATGTATTTGTTCTATTACAGGATTTTCTTAAAGAGATATAGAATATTGTTTAGATTTAATTGAACCTAATTCTCCTTTCTGCAATACCTTCCTTTCTTTGATGATTTTTTCAAGGTCAGGTACTGGGTCAGCTTGTGGCTTCTGAGGATTTCTCCGAGTATGCCTTACAAACTGAGCCAGAACTATGAAGTGGAGTCGCCAAGAGGTTCGTCCTTCAGTAGAGTCGCCAGATAGATGATTACAACTGAAAAAGTGCCTAGACTTTGTCTATCATCAAAGCTAGATCTGTGTCGTCCCCCAGGGAAGCTGAGCTTTAGTTTCCTCTCCCCAGCAATGACGCCAATTATGTTATCACTCAAGGAAGCTCTCCTAGGTTGTAGCTCGGAGATGCCTGGTAACATATAAATCCTCAATATTGTTCTCTGAACTATTGGAATGGATGATGGTTTGGATCAAGTCAGATGACTGTTTCAACTCTGTTTTTACTCAAGACATGCATGAACACCCTCAACTTTACAAGGCTTTAGACCACTAATTCTCAATAGTTTATAGATTCAATGGATAGATTGAGAATACTAACTGTACCAACAGATGCATACATAAACAGATATGAATGGCTAGCTACAGGAAGTAAATGAAGCTTGCAAATCTAATTTATCAATGCAGAGATAAGATGATAGTTATTTAGCATTAGACACAGAAGAAAACATGAATAACCTATTCAAGTGCAAGCTTAGAATAGAATAGAAAATGGAAATTTAACATGTAACAACAAAAGAAGCTTATATTGCTAGAATGAAGATGAGAAGCTAGAGTGGCAGAGTATCTACAGTCCCCAAAAGTTGAACCCTTCATACTTCTAACTTCCATCCATTTATAGGATTTTCTACAATGTTCCTGAGCTCTCAAAGGCTCGAAGTGTCTTAGTCTCTCCTCTCTGTCTTTTCAACAACTTGATGCCATGACTAGGAACGCATGAGCTCAGAGGTTTCTTTCCTAACAACAGAGTAACTGCATTCTGGTATTTTGCTATGCTATCAGGGAGCTCACTCGTTCAATAGATGCTCCATGATCATTTGTTGGTGTGGCTATGTTGCGTTGTGGATTTTTATCCCTCCGGCCATCTGTCTCCCGATAATCTGTCTCTTGATCTCTGTTTCCCAGCCTCTGTTCTGTAACAAAATAGGTCTTCGGGCTTTTGACATCCTTTCGAATACCAAACGATTGTTTTCTGTTTTACAGAGAAATGCATGCAACTGTGAAAATCCCGCCAAGCTTTGTTCATTCTAGACTTCAAAAGTCCTTAAACACTATCTATTCCTCTATCAGGCCCACCCTCAATTTCTATTGCAAGTCGATTCGACCTTGTGTCTAGGCTTCCCTTTGTATTTCATTAAATAACGAAAATACGTAAAATACATATGAAAATTCCTTTCGACGGAGTTCAAATTTTATGCAATACTATGTATATAACTGTCAAGTCCGGTTAATCAGGTCGCACATATACATGTGTATATGCCCCGCTCCATAACGTTTCCCTGATTGTGATCCACCGATTGTGATTGATCGCAATCGCATATCGCTCATGCCCTGGGCCAATGGTGTGCGCTCTGTTGTGTTCTCCGATAGTGATCCTGCAATGCAACGTGGGCCGTCGATCTGCGCGCTTGAATGCTGGTCCATGTTGCATCACCAATCGTTGTCACAAGTTCCATACGGTCTGCCCCGAATCTGGTGATTGCCTCCGCTGATTGCAACCCGCCATTCAGATCTGGACCATTGATCAGCCAGATTTAACGGTTGCTATGCATTTCTCTATTTATGCCTCCGATACTTGGTTTTTCACTATTTTTATGTGTTTCCGCCTTTTGATAGTGCTTTTCTGCCATTCTAAGGGTTCTTTTGCTGTGTTGATTTTTATCTTTAGCATGATTTTACTAGCTTTTGAAGACTTAAAGAGAATATTTGGACCCATTTTGGGCCACATGCCAACAAGGCTAACAGTGAGGGTCCAAGTGGAATAGGTGGGTGGCCACCAATATCCACCTGGATCAAGAGGCAACTCTCCCGATTGAAGGTGAAATCCCTTCACTCAAATTAGTTGTGAAACTTCTTCCTAATACCTCCCCCGAAGAGGAGCGATTACTCTATCTTGAGAGGCTTGATGAGACCCATTGCATTCCTGCGTTGGTAACCAAAGCCCAAAATAAGCGTGTCAAAACTCATTTTGATCAAACCATTTCTCCTCACACTTTTTCTGAAGGTGACCTGGTCCTCCTTTATGATCAGTCCAATGATAAGTTAGGCACTAGAAAGTTTGAACTTATGTGGCATGGGCCATATATTATCAAATGTGTTTTGTAAAAGGGAACGTATGAGCTAGTTGATTATGAAGGAAATGCATTGCCATAGCCCGAAATGGATTTTATTTGAAAAATTATTATGCATGAAATTCATGTAATGAATTTTTGTACATTAGTGTGTGAATTCATTAGTGTGCATTTTTTATTTATTTTTGGTGTGTTTGTTTACTTTGCAGACATGTTTTATTCTTCTTACCTTGTGTTCCATTCAGTTTGCAGATGTCGTCAAGTCATTGTCTCGGTTTTTCTGATGGTGCTTGTCATAGCACACAAAATTTTTCTTCCGTAGCTTGGGCACTCTTTTCCCTTAATGGCAAGTTGATTGACTTACAAGGTATATGCCTCGGTCGAACAATATGTTATCCCTTACAATTTCCTAGGCTGAGGAGGAGATCGAGAAGGGTAACCTCAAACCATTTTTAGCTTAATAGCTAGCCCTACTGATCTAGAGAGGGATCTCTCAATTTTTTTATCAGTGAATGTCTTTAAAGCATCAAGTTTTTAGGCTAGATATATATGTTTGTTTGTGTGTTGGTGAATTTTAGATTTTAGGGTTTGCTGGACTAGGGTTTGGAGCCAATGATTAGGTCTAGGCTTTAGGAGTGCAGAGACAAATATAGAAAGGATCTAGGTATCAAAAGGCCATGGTGTACTTGAAATATTGTCAATGTAGTATAGAATAGAAAGTTTTGAAGAGACTAATGAGCATATGCAAGTATGAGTTCATTAGCTTTTAGAAGAAATAAACACAACTATGAAAACCATATAAATAGAGCTTGAAATCAAGAATCCCGTCTATTTAACTTCAAGGTAATCCATAGAAAGAATACAAAACATATGGATAGAGATGATTTAAACATGATAAAATATATAGAAAGAAGAATAAACACCATGAACTCACTGGACTAGAGTTCCTTAAAAATAGTTGCAACTGCCTCTGTATTACCTGAAAAGGTCATTACATGCAAGCCTCCTCCACAAAAGTCCAACCCTTGTCTTGAAACAGAAATGATACATATAGACTCACCTAGACTATTTCCCCACCTTCAGGAGTCGAATTCCTAGGTGGTGGAACTGATTCCAATATTCTCTCAACCAACAGGTGAGAGTGAGAAGGTAAAACTCAAACACTTCTTGGAGACTTTGTTTAGGAGTTTGCTTATTTAATGAGGCCTATTAAACATAAAAAAAACCTATCATGTACATTTATTCATGCCTACATCATATAACCTCGAAATAATAGCCATTACATTAAGATTTTTGACTTTGACCAAGTCAAACTGAAAGCTAGAAAATTTACATAGTGAAATTTACAATAAAAAAAGGAAATTGCAGAAGCACAACGCCGACTTTGAGCCCATTTTCAGGTGCCTTCTTGAGGTCCAAATGAAGATCTGAGAGAACGGTCAACTATAGTTTCGAGTCTAGTTTCCATAACACCTTTAATTTTTGAAAATTTCCCATGGAAAGGCCTTCAAATATCCATTCTCCCAAGGTCACTCCAGGAGCGCACCGCTTGTCAAAAAAAGGTCTAGAAAGCTGATTTTTGGCCACTTTTTTCCACTTTTCTCAAAATTTAGGTTTCCTCCGGACAATATAAAGAAATGTGGTTTTAGAGGATTCTAAGGGCTTTCCAAAAATGCAAACGTTTCTTGAAATGGGTTCCTAAGGAAGAAGCGCAACGCAAAGGCGTTGTGCTCCTGGAACTGTTGATTTTTTGAATAAGGCACCAAAATTTGCAAAAAACAAAAAATGATCAAAATTTCCTCAAAATTGGTCAAGAGATATAAAATGAGGCATGTTAAGCCCTCATGGATGCTTCAGAAAGCATCTCCAAGTTTCCTTCATCATTTTGGTCCTTTTGGGCTTCTTTGAGCTTGTTTTCAAGCTGCTTGACCTTGACATTACAAATCATGTTCTGAGCCTGGTAATGGTGTGCCATGTGCCTTAGCAGCTGATTGTCTCTATTATATTTTTATAGAAGCTTCTCCAAGTGGTCATTGACCCTATTTAACCAGTACTCTTTGTCTTGACTGACCTCTAAAGCAATTATGTCCTCTAGGTCTAGCTCCTCATTCAATAAGATGTGTTTTTCTTCTTCCTGTAATGCCTTCTTAAGCCCTTTAGTTCTTGGCCTTTTTCTCTTACCTTTTCCTTGTGTTCCTTCAAGCTCATTTGTCTCCATGACTACTTTTCCCTTGCCAACCTGCTGCAATATTTTGGTTTTCTCTTTCTCCATGATCAATTGTTTTGCCTTCAATTGACTATTCTCATGTTCTAGGAATGAGATGATGTATCTTGCTCTTGAAATGTTGACTATGAATTATGGATATGATAATATTTGTCCATGATCATCTTCTGCATGCTTGAAGTCTCATTTTCTACCTCTAGGTCAACCAACTCAAACTCATGCTCAACCAAGTCCTTATCCTACATTGATGGTCCCTGTTTCGTTGATGTAGAAGACTTGGCCCCTTTCTCACCATGAGAAGTAAACACAAGCCTATGTCATCTTTTGTACATCCTTGTCACCTCAACTTTAGGTGCTTTAGGAATTTCCACTGATTTGCTAGAAGACCCAATTTCCATTTGTTGTGTTGGCATGCTAGAAGGCTAAGCTACCACATTGGATTCATGCCATTTCAGAGCTATCTCCAAGAAAGATTCCCATGTCTTATTATTCTTTACAAGTTGATGAAGGACTATAGTCTTTATCAGACTATGATGAAATAGACCAAGATAGTGCTCTTTGTTATTCATTTGTATCCTCTCTGACATCTTGGAAAGGCTCCTACAAAGATAGTTGCACATATTGAGTGGGTCCTAAGTTGTAAAGTGCATTAGGAGCCGAATGTGATAAGCATATATTATAGAGAATATTCCTTCACGTGTGAAGAATTTCATGGCAACCTTCATCAAGGGGGCATACATTTCCAATAGGTACCTGAAAGGTATGATATGACCATTGTTACACAGTAATTTGTCACTGTCTCCCTGTCAGTCTTCCTACTGTGTCATGAGTCCAATTCATCCATGCTCATGCTCTCTAATATTGCCAAATGACCCACTTTGCCAAAGTTTTTGCTATCATCGCGACTGTTGTCAAAATAAATGCACTGATGGGCGCTCCATAACAGACGGAATGCGCTTCCAGCGTGGAAGTACACGTGATTCCCACGCTGGTCGGATTTCATGAGACAGTGCGTCTGTTATTCATATTTGATCGCGCTGACATGACCTTCTTTGTTATTAAGTAGCGATGTCAGCGCTCCAGTGTAGTTATGGACCCGCGCTGATCTAGTTTGGGCGAGTTTATTCTAACAGCCGACCTTCCAGATGACTCCAGACCTGGTTTTTGGCCTTGTAAATGTCGCCCTCCCTTCTCTGGCATGTCTGTTTCATCATTTGAGCCACCTTCCTTGGAGATAAGCTCATCCTCCTACCATTCATGGAGACTCCTCCTATTTAAGCCTCCACCATTGCTATGAGCTGCTAGGTTGGGAATTGATAGTGCTTGGAGTGTTGCTGCTAGTGTGTGAGCTTGATAGGTAGTTGGTGTGACAAGTGTGGGATTGCTAGAGAGCTTGAGGAAGGTTGTGAAGTGTTTCTTTCTTGTGTAAACTTGTGTGAGAGAGAGCTTTTGTCTTGGGAGATCTACCTTCAAGGGTGAATGCTTGAGAGACTTGCTGGCTGGACCCTCTTGAGAAGAATTTGACGTCAGAACTATGGTTGTATTCTTCTTTGTTTATTAATAATAGACGACTATCATTATGGTTCCACTCTTATTGTCTTTATGATGGTATTTGAGTTATATCCTTTCTGACTGATATATAGTTACATCTACTGGATTTTATGCTTGTGTTTGTATCATTCTTTGCATGTGCAGGTGTCCATGCATGAGGATCGTGAGGATTGTGACCGGCCAGGGCAAAGGAACGGGAGCATCAACTCTTCTACAAGTATTAGCGTTGGAATCCAGGTAGGCCTTCATCATTGGTATTTTATTTGTAATTAGGAACCTGCGTGTTAGCGTTGTTTGATTGTTGCTAGACCTTGTTTGGACTAGTAGGGATCGCCTCTGTCCGCAGAGGGGATTTACCTCCACAACAATTTGGCGACTCCACTGGGGAGTTTTTTACCTTGTTGTTTGATTTGTAAACTTTAGACGGAGCCTGAAGCACGGCCAGATAGCCTTCGAAACGCTATTGCTCTGCATTAGCGAAGTAGATCAAAGCCACTTCAGTCCATCTCCGGTTTGGTTTACGAACTGAACAGCTTGGAGCTGGCTTTTGTCCTTTTGTGTTCATTTTTCCTTGAGTTTGATTTTTGCTCTCTTTTCAAAGTTTGGGGATTAGTTCTCTGTTTTCGGATTTCCTGGTTCGGTCTGGGAAGTGCCTTGATTGTTTAAAGACTGATTGTCTTGGTTTGGGAGTTTTTGGCTCGATTGTGCCCGTTTTTTAGCTTCAGCGCGGTTTATAATAAAACAGTCGCGCTGCCATCGCATAGCTGTTTCTTTGACTTCTTGATCATCGCGCTTATACACTGAACAGTCGCGACGGTTCTTGAAATCGGACCAGCGCGGTTAGGCCGTGTACTTGCGCGCTGACAGCGCTTTGTTGCTGTGTATCACCCGCGCTGATACCTGTAGAATTGGATTTCTTCAATTCTGCCTCCTGAGCCTGTTGGTCTTGCTATCCCCTGCTGTTTTCACTTGGTTTATGACTTGATTTTCATTGTCTGAGGATTGAAGCACTTTCTTGTGAAGTCTTGTTGAGCGAATCTTGCTTTTTGTGTCTTGTGACCTAGTTTTGTCATCCCAATTTCTTTGGATCAGCTTTGCTTGGTTACTCGCTTACAAAGGTTCGTTTGCTGCTTGCTTGTGGTTTTGTGAAACCCTCCTCTTTGCTTGCTTTTGCTTGGTTGTTTAGGTGATTGTTATTGAACCAGTCTTCACATTGTTTCGATTACTTCTCACTACCCGGACACGGATCACAGTTGTTTGGGGTCAACCAGCTCTTTTCACATTTGTTTGTTATTATTTCTCAAAAGTTTGTTTAATGCACTTTGCCATCAACAAAAAAAAATATCTTTTTCTTTGTATTGGTTAATGAGAACTAGAAGCTTTTCATTTTGATTAATGATTAGTGATCTCAAAGAAAAGATTGTGAATTTCCATTAGCTACATTAGAGAAGCTGTTTGTTGTTTTGTGATCATTTTGTTTGTATGAAAGCTTTCTAACTCTCTCGTAATTAGCATTCATCGAATGGAATGACATACTTTGGCATATAGTTTGCATTTAGGAAATTTTGAGGTATTTCATACGGTAGGGCCTGAAAACCGAAACCTAATTCAAGATCAACCATAAAATGAACTGAATGAACTTAAAAACACATTGGAACATAACGCTCACTGTTTAGAGGTCTAGGCTAGAGACATGCTCCGGCGTCGGTAAACCTAGTCACTGTTGTTTCACATTACGGTTGGGTGATTCCTCCTTTTGTGACTCGATAGTGGTCTAGTACGGACTTGAGCTCCCACGTACCATCGAGTATATAGGGGAGACCCCACTAGGTTATCATCCTTAATCCGCAGGAAGCCGTGTCTACCGCCTTACAAGCCGTAACGCACTGAACACAGCATTCGGGAAGATTGACTGTCGTACGGGAAGTCCTTGGTTTTCATATGACTGCCAAGGTGTATATGCAGTTTTACGGATTTGTTTGGTAAACCCTTTTCCTAGTCTCTCCAGAGTAGTCACTTTTGATCCTTTTCGAACTCCTTAAAAGAAAAGGCTCACTTGAGCAGTTTGTCACTTCGGGCTCACAAAACATTCGAAGGCGACTAGAGTCACCTTTTTGTCCTTTTCTCGACTCTTAAAACATGAAAAGGTCAAGCTGTGTCCTTGCGTCTTAAAATTTATTTGGCCACAATTAACATTACCTGGTTAGATCTTGTGTGCCTTAGTTTGAGTAGGGTCCTTTATCGTTAGATTCCCTTAGGTCTTGTTTGAAGTTTGTCATCCTGGCTGAACCGTCGACTCCCGTTCCAAGTGATCAAGGGTCTCCGTCTTCCGTTGCTCCTGAGGTACCGGTTGTGAGTGATACTCTTCCTGTTATCCCGAGTATCCAACCGATCAACTCTCATGCCTCGGACGATGAGGATTACGAAATTCATTGGAACCCCATCTAGGAGCCTGAAGAGGACGATATTCCTTTTACCCCACCTGGTGTTTCGTCTCCAATGTCTACCTCTCACATGGATGAGACATCTCCTAGAGTGAGTGAGACACCTGTTTTGTCAAATATCGACACTCCCATTCCAGCTACTTCTCCGCTCCCCCCACGCTACTAGTCGTTGAGGGATAGGGTAAGTGCCAGGACCCCTGCTTCGAGTATGTGGGACCCCCACATCACTCCCACCACGGGATCTTTTGTTTCACAAGTCCACACTACTCCTGTCACTTCAGTTCCGACAAATCTAACTGTTTGTGTATCCCATTCAACTCCGGTTGTTAGTGCCGTTACAACGTCTTCAGCTTTGAACACTGGTGCTGGTCCCTCTCACGGTCAAGTGAGTAGCGGCCAGCCGCCACACACACCCAAAGTTTTTCACCCTGCACAAAGTGCACCGCCCTCTTCCGCTCCCGTTCCAGGAGGGGGGTCGTATGATTGATATGGACAAGTTGTTCAGGATCCGAATGCGCAAGGTCCTTTCTATTATTACGATTCTACCGGTCAGTTCCTTTATCGTTTCGGACCCTTGCCTACTCAACCTATTGTTGAGGTTTCAGTACCATTATCCATTGCTTGGGACGCCACCACTTTCCATGGGGGCCAAGCAATCCCTCCACAGCTTCAGGGACCGCCTAACCAAGGCCAGCCGTCTTATGTGCAAACCCTCCAAGGGCAGCAATATTACAGCCAGTCTTACCCAGGACAACCTGGGGGCCCACAAGGACAACCCTATCAGGGACAAACTTTGGCCGTCGGTGGTCCATCGTTTACTTATCTGAATCAACCTTCTGGTTATCTGGGGCAACCTGGTACCCAGCAAGGTTACCCGTCTGGACAACCAGGACAAACTTATATTCAACATGGTCAACCTGGTGTCCAGCAACGTTATCCCTCTGGACAAGCAGGACAAACTTATATTCAACAAGGTCAACCGACAGTCCAACAGGGGTACCCTTCTGGGCAAGGGGGGTAGCCTTACGTACAGCAGGGCCAACCCACTACCCAGCCTAGTCATCCTTCTGGGCAAGGGGGTCAGCCTTCTGTATAGCAGGGCCAACCTACTGCCCAGCCTAGTCATCCTTCTAGACAAGCTAGCCAACCTCAAGGTCAACCAGCCGTCCAACCCGCTCAACCATCTGTTCCGCAAGGACAACCCTTGGTTGCGCAAGGAAAACCTGGTACCCAGCAAGCTCATCCTTTTGGGCAAACGGGTCAGTCCCAAACCCAACCAGGACAACCTTCCGGCCAGATGGTCCAAGCTCAGCCTATTCAAGGACATCCTTCTGGGCCCCAAACTCAAATTGCTTATCAGATGCAAGGTGGGTTACAATCCCAACCTTCTTACCAAGCGCAGCCTTCTTACCAGGCTCAGTATGGAGCTCAGCAACTGTATGGTTACCAGCAACCCCAGGGGCAGACTCAGTTTACCCCTTATCAAAATTATCAACAAATGCAGGTAACCCCTTATCAGAATTATAAGCAACAGTATGTTGCACCTGCAAGCCAAGTTGCTTATCCATGGGGTGCTGGGGGGCAGATCCAGGGTCAGCTGTCTGCTTACGGATAGAATCCCTATGGGCAGAACCCTTATGGGCCAGGCCCATCCAGACAAAGTCCATGTGGGTAACCACCACCTGGTTGGAACCCTGGTACTACCTCTCTTCCACGGCCACAGATGTCCTTCAATCCTCAGTTACCCTTCTTAGCGACATTGGAACTGCCAGATGTGTCCAAGTTGACAAATGATCCCATTCTTCATAATCGATATTGGCCACCAGTTCCAACTAAGATACCCGATGATTGCCCGAAATTCGATGGCAAAGCTGGCGAGGACCCTCAAGCCCACGTCATGACCTATCACCTTTGGTGTTCATCCAACTCGTGGCTTGATGATTCCATCTGGCTCCACCTCTTCCAAAGGACTCTCACCGGCTCAGCCGCTAAGTGGTATATTGAGTTGAATTGCGGAAAATTTCAAGATTTCAACTCGTTGGCTATGGCTTTCCTAACTCATTTTCAGTTACCCATTCGGTATGAGACAGGGACACATCTCCTTACGTCTCTCAAACAGGACACTACCACGCATATATCCAATCATATACATGAATGGAGATGGCATCGTCGCTTGATCAAATTCTGGATTCCTGATCAGCTCCTAACCGATTGGTTCACGACCTCCTTTGTCCCTGCGATCGCGCGAGACATTGCCATGGGAGCTTGTGAGACTGAAGATCAAGCTATCGCGCGTGCTCAGTACCTCGACTTAGTCTATTCTCAGTCAGGTACTTTGTATGATTATTTGCCAGACGCCCCGAGACCCGAAACATCCAAAGCTCCACCAAAACCATCTGTTGATGGTGTTATTGGCTATGTAAACGAATCTTCAAAGAAATCATCCGCGAACCCTGGGAAGAAAAAGCCGAATGCTTCTAGCGAAAACACTTCCCAGGGTCAATCTAATTCTGGAAACACTTCTGAGGTTAACGTTGTCCAGTCCACCACGGCAGATAAATCCTCGAAAGGGAAAAAGAAAGGGAAAGCCAAGAATAAATCTGAACAGCCCAGACAAGACTCCCCTAAACCTCCACCCGAGGAAGGAGCCAAACTTAAACCTAAGTATCCTTGTCTTATCTATGACGAGGATCACTATACCAAGGACTACCCCAGGCGGTCCGAAGTTAGTCGATTGTTGAAAGGTGCTCCTGGGACCCCTGCTGTGCTTAAAGAACCTTTCCCTTCACAACAAACTCAAATGGTGGTAGATCCATTGCAAACCTCTTCTTCGTTCGGCTCTCAAGTATTTATGGTTGGGAAAATTCCCGCCCATGTCACTACTCGAGCAAAAGAATATCCATCTCATGCCGGGAAAGAGCCTGAGGTCCCCTCCAGCGCTCCTCCGTCTAGTTCTGGTCCACTCCACATCGAGAGACCTAGCACTGAGACGACTATCCGACCCCCTCAAAAAGGTGTACTCCGGAAGTCTTCTTATAACCCTAATGCTCGTGCCACCCAGCACTACAGCATCGTTGAGGACTTAGCTCAGGCCCCGTTTGCTATGTCCGCTCTAGAAGTACTCCAGAGCTGCCCCTCCCAGAGGAAGTCCTTGCTATCGGCCATTGGTGGCATAGACCCGGCTGACTCAGATCTGATTTCTTTTGACCTCGAGGGCCATACGCCGAGACTGCCTCACCAAGTCGCTTTCCTCATACAGGTCATTATCAATACTAAAACGATTCATCGTACAGTCATTGATGAAGGTGCCTCAACTTGCATCATGTCTGTTGCCTATTGGAAAGCTATTGGTTCTCCGACATTGAGCCAGTCTCCTACAACATTGGAAGCCTTTGACGGAAGAGATTCCCGTCCTTATGGTATCCTCCAACGGTTGCCCATCTCTTTGGAAGGGAAGACGGTAGAAGTGGAGGTCGAAGTTGTCGATGCTAATCTCACCTACAACCTCCTCCTCGGACGTAGCTGGACATACGCCATGCAAGCCGTGGCCTCTTCTCTTTTCCGTGTCATTCGTTTCCCCCATCACGGGAAGATTTTCACTGTGGACTAGCTCTCCTTCTTTGCCTCCTCTTCCGAAGGCAACGTACCTTTCGTGGAGCACACCTCTAAATCGTGTGAGAGCGTGGGAGCCAGACTCTTTAAAGACCCCACCCTGATGGGTGTCTTTCCCCTCCCACCTCCTAATCTCGCTTCCATTAACATGATTTCCATGCGATCTGATCCGTGGGTCCTTCCTCCCGCCGATCATATAGAATATTGGGGCGATATGATGCCGTTGAGCCCCGCCAATCTCAACTACGTCGAAATCGTTGCTGCATCGGCTCTCCCTTTCGAACCTGCTCCTTCGAGTAGCGTTCCTGACTCATAAATTCATTTCCCTTAGCTTGGAGATGATGCTACTTCGGATCCATTAAAGGAAATATTTCCTTCCGATGAAGCCATTATAGAGACCATGTCTCTTTAGGAACCCCCTTGGTCGGATTATCACCACCGTTCCTCGTTCCTCCCTGCCCATCAGGAAATGATCGCCTGTCTCAAATGGTTTGCTTCTTGTATCCCATTTCAACCCCTTCAAACACCTATTCAAATTTATCAAGTGTCTTCTGAAGGCAATATGGGAAACATTACGCAAACCCAACCCATCGACATCTCTGTGAAACCAGGGATTGTCGAGCACATTCACATTGGAGTCACTTGCACTCCAGAGAAAGTTCAACTCTACACAGATCTGTTTCGCGAATTTCGGGATGTCTTCGCTTGGTCCTACGAAGAGATGCCCGGCATTGACCCTAGCATAGTGGTGCATGAGATACCTACGTATCCGGGTGCTAAGCCCGTTCATCAACGACTACGCCCCGTGCACCCCCGAAAGGCTGCAGCCATTAAAGCAGAAGTCGAAAAGCTTCTCAAGGCTGGTTTCATTTACCCCATTCCACTTACGGATTGGGTTTCTAATATAGTCCTTGTGAACAAAAAGCAGGGCACCATTCGAGTCTGTGTTGATTACCGTGATATCAATCACGCCTGTCCTAAGGATAACTTCCCTACACCCTTCATCGATCAGCTCATTGATGAATGTGCAGGAAGCGAAATCTACTCGTTTATGGAAGGTTTTTCTGGGTATAACCAGATCAACATCGCGCCCGCTAATCAGCATAAGACGACCTTTATCTATCCTTGGGGCACTTTTGCCTACAAGAAGCTCCCTTTCGGTCTAAAGAATGCCGGTGCTACCTTCCAACGTGCAATGTCCTATGCTTTTCATGACATTCGTCACATTGTACAGCCGTATCTGGATGATCTTCCAACTCATTCAGTCAAACGTCAGGACCATCCTTCCCATCTTCATGAAATCTTTCTCCGCTGTCGACACTACCGTATCAGGCTTAATCCTCATAAGTGTGTCTTCTGCGTTGAATCAGGCAGACTACTCGGGTTTATCATCTCCATTTTTAAGGGCTGCATCCTTGCCATCTGTTCGTGTCATGCATGCCAGATATACCAGCGGAAGATGTGTGCGCCACCAGCTCCACTGCACCCTGTAGTGACCGTTGGCCCTTTTGCAAAATGGGGCATTGATTATACAACCTGTAAGCCTCGCTCGGCTGGGGGGCATGGGTTTATTATCGTTGCTGTCGATTACTTTACAAAATGGGCCAAAGCGATGCCAACATTAACTGAAGACGGTCATACAGCGGCACAATTTTTGTTCAATCATGTTATTACATGGTTCGGATTTCCACAGGCCATCGTCACGGATCACGGAAAGCATTTCCGTAATCACATGATGACTGAACTGACAACCCAACTAGGCTTACGGCATGATAGTTTGACCCCATACTATCCTCAGTCCAACGGACAAGTTGAATCCGTTAACAAGATTTTGGTGATGATGCTTCAATGTACTGTTGACATGCATAAGTCTAATTGGCATCTGATGTTGTTTCCTGCCTTGTGGGCCTACCGAACCTCCGTGAAGGATGCCACCGGTTTCACTCCATTTCAACTAGTTTACGGACTGGAGGCTACCCTTCCTATAGAATGTGAAATTCCTTCGTTGAAAATAGCCGTCGAGTTGCTTCCCAACACCACTCCGGTGGAGGAACGACTTCTTTACCTAGAACGGTTGGACGAGACCCATCACCTAGCCTCTATAGCTATCGAAGCTCAAAAGAAAAGAATTAAAACTCACTTCGACCATACCATCCATCCTCGTTCCTTTGTTGAGGGAGATCTAGTCCTGCTATACGACCAAGCAAATGACAAGCTGGGGGCAGGCAAACTCGAGCCCATGTGGCTAGGCCCTTATATTGTAAAGAGAGTGTTGTAGAAAGGGGCATATGAGCTAGTTGACTATGAAGGTAATCCTCTTGATAAGCCCCGCAATGGGCTGTACTTGAAAAAGTACTATGCATGATTCATGCACTTCGATTTGTACATGCGTGTGTGTGTGTGTGTGTTTTCATGTTTTTTGGCTTGGTGTGTAGGCGTGATTGCCCCTTATTGTGTTTTTGCTTCTTGTGCAGATGTCAAGTGCACCTTATGTTGGTTTCGCTGATGGTGCCTGCCGCAACACTCGCAATTTGTCCTCTGCGGCGTGGGTGATCTACGATCCTCACGGTGAGTTGATAGATCTTCAAGGTGTGTGTTTAGGCTGTACTACAAACAATGTTGCTGAATGTAGTGCTGTTATTGAATTATTAGCCAAGGCGATTAATCTCAATATTCGTATATTGGTTGTTAACCTAGACTCTCAACTTGTCGTCCATCAGCTCAATGGGCGATATTCCATCAGAGACCATCACATTTTAAGGTTGTACTTACGTGTTAAATTGTTAGAAAGGAATTTTGACTTTATCACATATCAGCATATTCCACGACGATTAAACACATTATCTGATGCATTGGCTAATCATGTATTAGATAGACATTTGTGTAATTTATAATCAAAACATCATTCAAGCAAGCACATAAAAGCACAATAATAAACCATAAGAATATGTATATATATATATATATCGTGTGGCGCACCAAGGCGCTCAAAAAATAAGTGTATATGTCTAGATAAGGCTTGTGTTCTCGGTAGATCTGAGACACATGTCTCTCAAAAAACCATCAGTAGGAAATAAAGACCTAGATATCTACTATGGTGGGTTATTCTCTCTATAATCTGTAGCCGCTCGGGCCACCCGCCTCAAAAGGCGGTGCATCCTAGGTTCTACCCCCACTGTATGGATCTGAGATGCTATGGGGACCTCCTCTATCCCCTGGTAATCTGGAATCCCTGACAGTAAGCCCTCGAGGTTCCATGTCATGGTCTCCATCGTATCGACTCCCGGAGGAGCCAGGGCCAGAGCTCCAATTCCCTGTGCATCCCTTCGCGCCTCTGGGGCCAAGCCAAGGGGTCTCGTCGGTCCTACATCTGCATACCATAGCATTCATCGTTAAGACATGTACATAAAAAATCAAAAACATTACAAAAATAAAAAATCGAAAAAGAGATCAAGTGGCTTACCACCATCGTCCCACTGCTCTCCAGCAGGCAATGGCATGTGTGGGTCTCCACGGAAGTCTACGCCAGCATATGGCCAGTCCTCCACAAAAATAGTCTTCCTATCCAACCACTCTTGGAAGTACACTCCCCATGCTACTGGTCGACCGCCACCTCCTCGTGGCATGACATGGCCTCATCATGTGGCCCTCGTCTCTCGAGGGCCTCTAGGTGGATCCACGACCATGTCCTGCAAATGTAATGCTGGTACCTGCTCCGTGATGAGCGGGACTAAAATCGACCCATAGCCAAACTGCTTCGACTCACCACGTCGGAATTTGGTCAGCTGTCTCTTCATACTGGTTGTTACTGCCACTGCCCAGTTGAATATGGTAGGATTCAAGCATTCGAGAGCCAATCGGAGATGGGCCTTCGAGGCCTCGTGATTGGCCAAGGAGCCCGCTGCCCGAGTCACCATGAAGAGTATAGTTCGAAGGACGATTTCCTCCACTATAGGAATAGCTACTTTCCCACTCCACGACTTGCGTGCCTGTGGGCACACCTGGGCCATCAACATATCCAGAGTATCATCACCGGGTCACTGCCCCTCCAGAATGGGCATCTCACCTCGATGTGATAACCCGGTCAAAAAATAGATATCTGTATAGTCAAACTCAATGTCTCGGCCTCGGATCACAAACTTCCCATCAGTGGGATTCCAGGCTCTGATCAAGAATTCAAGAAGGTCAGGCTGTGCTCGTAGGCGCGGAGTTAGGAAGAATTTGAGCAACCCACACGCCCGCATTGCATTACGGCACCCAGCATCGGCAAATGCCACTATGTCCTCATTATCATGAGCTCGCTCCTGCCAAACGAATGCCATTTTACCCTGCATGATCAAAAAAATTCATTAGGGCCCTGTCCATAAAGTTTCATACGTTCAATTTGTTAAAAAACTTGTTGCGCGGCGTCAGCGCGACTGTTTTCAAAATAGTCGCGCTGATCATGGTGCCCTTTGATATTTTTTCTAGGTCAGCGCGGAAGTACATCACTCTTCCGCGCTGATCCGGGGTGGTCGGTGTAAATCTTTTTCGATCAGCGCGGACCCGATAAGGACATTCACGCTGACCGAGAGCAGATTGAGTTTCGAAAAATCTGCCCAAACTATCACTTCCCACCATTAAAATGCAGCTAAAATACTTCAAAACGGAGCGTAGAGGAGGGTGGATCTACCTGGAATAGACTGCAGGATGGTTGATGCGCGTACGGAGTGGAATTCGGCTCGTCAACCTCACAGCTCCAAGACGTCTTCCAAAGCTCCAAATGGTAACAATGGTAAAAAAACTTTATTTACCCCCCTATTTATGGTAAAATTTCATAATCAAATATTATTTTTCATAACTGTGGGATTTTTTGATAATTTTTACCATGTGCTTGGTGCCAATATAGTTTTACTATGTTTTTATGCATGTGGTCCATATTATTTCGAACAGGTTTATGCGTGCGGTGTTTCTTGTGCAGATTTTCATGCCGGTGGAATTACGACGGTTCTATACACACTTGGTCCCGAAACGTTGTCTTTAAGCTCTTTTCTCGACGTGAAATAAGAAAAAATAGCCGAGTCCCCCTCTCAACTCGTTAAAAAAAAGTGAGAGGCGGTCGCCTTTAAAGCTCTTTTTCCGACCGTTTAAACTCAAAAAGATTGCGAGGTTTTTTGTCGTTTCGAACTCGTTACTGGCTCCAAAACGACGTGCTTCTGACCACTTTTCTACTTTTTCGGGTCGAAGTCACTACTTACGAAAAGTACTCCTCGATCATACTGGTCGAGCGGTTCTTTCGAGCATTGTTTTATACTTTTTCGGGCTCGAGAGACACAACTTTACGAAAAAGGACCCCCCTGGAGTTTACTTTTCTGCTGTCTTTTCAAACTCTCTAAACAGGAAAAGACGCTGAGTTCTTCCTTCGTCAGACTTGTTAAAACTTAATGACATTGGATTCTATCAAAATGACACCTTTCAAGCATATGCTATCCCCGTCAAGCTTGTCATCAAAAAATAATCGGGGTACTCGCCAGAAATGGTGGGGAAAATGGAATCATAATCATTGTCGTGTCGGCAGTATGTCGCTCTTGAACATGGCACTTGTCTACATTCGTGTCTGGGTGGGAACCTCTCATCTTGTTTTACACTGGCTTCTGTGGGTTTGGGTTATCCTGTTTGACTTTTCATCTGCTCATTGACTTGTCACCATGACCCTTGATCATTTGAATATCAATACTGCCAAGTCCACTGTCGTGCCGCCGATATGTTCAAGAGAAGTTGACCTCTGCAAGAATTACAACCTCCCTCTGATACCTCACATAATTCTGATTCACCACAACATTCTTCCTCTGTCTCATGTCAATGATGTGGGAAACATTATGGCCCACCTTTGATCAAGGTCACTTCCTGTCGACTTCAGCTCATTATCCAGGAAGCTGATCTAGAGACTCCCTTCAGGTGCCTTGGAGCCTGCATGCCTCAATGGTAGGTTCTTCGTGTTCGACGAGAGGCTTTCATCATTGGCCTCCGATCGAATGATTCTACGGGTGTTCGACGCCAGCTCACTCATTCGCACGCCGTAGATTGTACCTATAGTACCTTGAGGACCATTGTCACTATTGGTGGTACCTCTCGCGTCTGTTAACAGTTTTCATCATTTGACTGGTAATCAGACGATGTTCTTGCATGTTCGACTTCAACTCATATATTCACATGCTTGGAATTGTACTTTGTTTGGGTCGAGATGGAGCGTAAGACCCTGGGTCTTGTCTATTGAAATCCAGGCTGCGATTTTGTGGGCTATTATGATCATTACATGACTCATTGATGGATGGTTGTGCCCATACCTGAGTCTTCATGGATGGTTGCGACCATACCTTTATTATCATCGTCGTCTCTTTAGCTGGGTGGTTGCGTCCATACCACAGACCTCTTTCGTATGTCTTTTGGATGGCTGCGCCCATGCCTAGACTACGTGTAATTGATTATCAGCGATATCAGTTGTATATACGTGCAGGTTCTTCTTGGTGGTATTCCAGTTCAGCCAGTTTCGTAAAGCATTTCACCCCTCCCACTCTCTCGGGCTTCATGCTTTAGGGGGTATCTGTTACACAGTAATTTGTCACTGTCTCCCTGTCAGTCTTCCTACTGTGTCATGAGTCCAATTCATCCATGCTCATGCTCTCTAATATTGCCAAATGACCCACTTTGCCAAAGTTTTTGCTATCATCGCGACTGTTGTCAAAATAAACACGCTGATGGGCACTCCATAATAGATGGAATGCACTTCCAGCACGGAAGTACACGTGATTCCCATGCTGGTCGGATTTCATGAGACATCGGATCTGTTATTCATATCTGATTGCACTGACATGACCTTCTTTGTTATTCAGTAACGATGTCAGCGCTCCAGTGCAGTTATGGACCCGCGCTGATCTAGTTTGGGAGAGTTTGTTCTAACATTCGGCCTTCCAGATGACTCCAGACCTAGTTGTTGGCCTTGTAAATGTTGCCCTCCCTTCTCTGGCATGTCTGTTTCTTCATTTGAGCCACCTTCCTTGGAGATAAGCTCATCCTCCCATCATTCATGGAGAATCCTTCTCCTATTTAAGCCTCCACCATTGCTATGAGCTGCTAGTTTGGAATTGATAGTGCTTGGAGTGTTGCTGCTAGTGTGTGGGCTTGATAGGCAGTTGTTGTGACAAGTGTGGGATTGCTAGAGAGCTTGAGGAAGGTTGTGAAGTGTTTCTTTCTTGTGTAAACTTGTGTGAGAGAGAGCTTTTGTCTTGAGGAGATCTACCTTCCAGGGTGAATGCTTGAGAGACTTGCTGGTTGGACCCTCTTGAGAAGGATTTGATGTCAGAACTATGGTTGTATTCTTCTTTGTTTATTAATAATAGACGACTATCATTATGGTTCCACTCTTATTGTCTTTATGATGGTATTTGAGTTATATCCTTTCTGACTGATATATAGTTACATCTACTGGATTTTATGTTTGTGTTTGTATCATTCTTTGCATGTGCAGATGTCCGTGCACGAGGATTGTGACCGGCCAGGGAAAAGGAACAGGAGCATCAACTCTTCTACAAGTATTAGCGTTGGAATCCAGGTAGGCCTTCATAATTGGTCTTTTATTTGTAATTAGGAACCTGCGTGTTAGCATTGTTTGATTGTTGCTAGACCTTGTTTGGACTAGTAGGGATCGCCTCTGTCCGCAGAGGGGATTTACCTCCACAACAACCATGTTTTTCCTTGTATGGTGTTTTCAAGAAAGGTCTATAATTTTCAAGATCTAAGTTCATCTCCTTGTTACACAGTAATTTTTCACTGACTTTGCATTCCCTGATCCCGGATACTGTCGGTCCATGTTGCTGACATATATTCTATGTCATGTTGCCAATGATGTGTCAAAACCTTCCTTGTAATCTCAGGAAGAATGTCTCAGTTCATTATCCCTGAAGCAGACCCCTTTTTTCCTAAGTTTCTGGGTCATCACGGGTCAGAAGTTATCCCTCCCGTGAAGATGGTCAAGTTAACACTATGTTGGAAATAATACTGAGAGGGGGGGGTGAATCAGTATTATCAGATCAGATAAAACTTTTCAATTTCATACTCAGAAACATATACGCGACTTAAGTTAAGTGAACCCGCGTGTACACGCGACTGTGTCTAAAGCAACTAGCGTATATGCAGAGATCTTATGATTCAGTTAATCTTATCTTCAGTAAATGCATCAGGATATTATTAAGCATATTAACAGTAAACAGGTGCAGTATAACAGAATAGATCATCACACAAAAGCCACACACATGAACACCATGATATAAGGTGGAAACCCAATGTGGGTGAAAACCACCTGCTGCAATTTGTCTCTTTCTTCTTTAATGAGAACTTCTTTTACAATGTACTGGTGCAGTCCTTTACCAGCACGCAAGCTACAACCTGCAGAGGGCTACAACCCTCTTAGCTCTTGTACTAGCCGATCCATTTACTAGTACGTAGATGCCTACCTACAAAATGCTTCTTTACTCGTTTTCCAGCTGCTAGTGGAAGGGAGCTACAACCCCCTGGCTCTTGTACTGGCTGATATGTTTACCAGTACGTAGGTGCCGGCCTACGAGCTACCCGGGACCACGTTTCATACATTTTCATACTGGATCCATAAGACAATCATCATTGTAGTACAACCTGCATCATTAATCACTGAAACACCCAATTCTGAATCACTGTAACCCTATCAACAATAACCAGACAATCATAGCAACAACCAGATCCAGCTCCATATTCAAATATCATACTTCACATTGTATACGCTACTTGGATGAACCCAAACTGCGTGTATACGCTCTTTTACCAAAACCAACTCGCGTACAGATCTATAAATTCAACTTTAAAACTCTGCAGCTATATCAGACATCAAAACATACCCAGATCATAATAATAAACATGCGTCAGTAGATCTAGTCTATCCAGAGTCAAACCATATGAAGATAATCATTCCAAGCCTTGAGATCTCGTTCCATCATTCATCATCCTCCACATGGGTGAAACCTTGGTTCAGATCACCAACCCATAACCAACACTTGGATCACACACTTTCTCAGATCTTCATCACTCACACTTGGTATCTTTGGCCTAGTGATCTTCTCCTTATATAGCCTTAGGCCTTGCTCAATACCAAGAGCCAAAACCATAGTAACACAATACCATCAACCTCGAAACTAGGGATTGACACGTCCGTCGAGACACCATGGTCCAAAACCATAGGCACAACTTCCAAGGACTAACTGCCACTGACCAAAGGTACGTTTTCACATGTACGCGCTTTTACTGAAGCCAACCTGCGTGTACACGCTGATTCTCCTTGCTGAACCTGCGTATATCTCTTTCTTGTCCTGCTGTACTGAGATCTGTCCACTAGTTAAGTTGCCATCACCTGTACCAGTCTCTGAGCACCTGTACCAATCTCTGAGTGAGTTGCCATCAAGGACAACACTTGAATCATAATGCCAACAATCTCCCCCTTTGGACTTGATGGCAACCACCACACCAAGTCACTCTCCCCCTTTGACATCAAGGGCAAAGGGTGGACCAAGATATTCTCTTCTTTGGTATACCTTCTGCTGTCCATACTGCTGTCCATACTCCCCCTGAGTACATGCTGAAATCTCCAAATGTGCTCCCCCTTTGTGTATGCCAAAGTGTACCAATCTATCCATCCTGCTCTTGCTGAATTGTGCTGTTCATGCTCCCCTTGACTGTAGGCAAGATCTGCAAAAGATGTTCTTCAAGAAGAACAAAGACTTATACATTATAGAAGACCTTCCTATCACCAAAAGACTCAATACATACATTCATCACCCAAACTGCTGTCCTTCTGCTGTCCATACTGCTGTCCATACATACATTCATCACCCATACTGCTGTCCATACTCATCCACCTAACCATGTGGAGATACATTAAGAGTTTACTCATGATAAGACATGAACATTACATCATTCATCCCAGGCATAGTGGGGAAACCAACATAGGCCGTTACATGACCTTGACACCATAAAAGAGATATCACAACAGAGATACATGCTGAAGTTTCTGAATGGGCTCCAAGTTGTATCAATCCATCCATGCTCCCCCTGAGTAGATGCAAGTTCTAGGACCAGCAATTCATTCAAGACCATGACTATCATTCATCATATATGATCTGTACCATCAGCCTGCAATGCCATTCCTTTGATCAAACAACAGGATGTATCATTTAGCTTCATAGACTTTATAAACAACTTCTAACCATAATGCCAACAATGCATTATTTGAAGTATATGCTCCCCCTGAGCCTGTGCCATCTGTAGTTAGATCTGATCATGCATACATCAGTAATAAGCATCAAGATCTCATCATCAAGTTAGGATTAAACACTTCTAGCATCTTACAAGTATCAAAACATTTCCAAACATCCTCAGCAGACTGTAACTGTTAACCAATAGAGCATATACTGGACTGGATCATATCAGACCCCTTTTCTGAGTCTGTCCCCACTGCTTTTTCACAAACTGACATATACGCGACTTTGCAGTGCGAAACTCGCGTATATACGCGGCTTTCCTTCATGAAACTTGCGTATGAGAATTAGAACACTGAAGTTTTACACCTTCAGCTCCCCCTGAGTCTGTTATGTCTGTGTTGTGCTGAGTACCCTGTGCTGTGCCACATCTTTCTGACTGAACTTCCTTCTTCTTCCATATCTTCAAGCATGTTGATGATTTCCTTTTATCATGAGCTTTGTTCCTGCAATCTTTTGCTTTATGTCCAAACTTGTTACATGCATAGCATCTTACATGTTTCATATTCCTCTTATAGCAATCAGCAGCTTTATGGCCAAATATATTGCAAGAAAGGCAATATCCATTAAAGTACCTTGAATGTGATGATCTTTCTGCATGATGGTCTTGAAACCTTCTTCTTCTACATATGGCTGCAACATGTCCAAGATTATGACATACATAACATTCAACATTATTCATGGGAGGAGTAAAAGATTTTCTTTGAGGAGTCTCTTTCCTTGATTGTTGATGAGGTTGACCTTTCATCTCCTTGTAGAGCCTTTCAGATTTTGCATTAGAGATTCTTGTCTTACTTTGTGAAACAGATTCACCTTCAATAGACTCATGAAAACCAAGACCCGTTTTGATAGCCGGGGACCTTTGACTACTAAGAATATCATCCAAGATCTTAGTACTATCTTGAAATCGTAATAGTTTATCCTTTTCTTCTAATTTACTTTTCAAGATATTTACCTCAACTTGATGTTGTTCTTCTTTGTCTAGACATTGCTTCTTCAAGGTCTCTTCAGCTTTCCTTCCTTCATCCAACTGATGCCTTAGTTTGAGGATCTCGTTTTCTTGCTCTTTATTCAGTGCTAGCAGCATTTCTCGAATTCTGGAGGCACATTCCAACTGATCTTCTAATTTGATGATTTCTTCTTTGAGGGCATTCTCCCTTTTGCTAGGTAGATCTTGTTGATCTATGATTTGATCTGATGCTTCATTTGCTTGTCCATCTTCAATCTGAGATGCTTCAGGATCTGAACACTTGCTTCCACTCAACGGCAGGTTGTCATTTTTCCTTTGAGCTGTCTTCTTCTTCTGACGTGCTTTCTTCCCCATTGTTCTACGAATCTCCTTCAAGCGATCAAGCTTCTCTGAAGGACCTGCTCTGATACCAATTGTTGGAAATAATACTGAGAGGGGGGGGTGAATCAGTATTATCAGATCAGATAAAACTTTTCAATTTCATACTCAGAAACATATACGCGACTTAAGTTAAGTGAACCCGCGTGTACACGCGACTGTGTCTAAAGCAACTAGCGTATATGCAGAGATCTTATGATTCAGTTAATCTTATCTTCAGTAAATGCATCAGGATATTATTAAGCATATTAACAGTAAACAGGTGCAGTATAACAGAATAGATCATCACACAAAAGCCACACACATGAACACCATGATATAAGGTGGAAACCCAATGTGGGTGAAAACCACCTGCTGCAATTTGTCTCTTTCTTCTTTAATGAGAACTTCTTTTACAATGTACTGGTGCAGTCCTTTACCAGCACGCAAGCTACAATCTGCAGAGGGCTACAACCCTCTTAGCTCTTGTACTAGCCGATCCATTTACTAGTACGTAGATGCCTACCTACAAAATGCTTCTTTACTCGTTTTCCAGCTGCTAGTGGAAGGGAGCTACAACCCCCTGGCTCTTGTACTGGCTGATATGTTTACCAGTACGTAGGTGCCGGCCTACGAGCTACCCGGGACCACGTTTCATACATTTTCATACTGGATCCATAAGACAATCATCATTGTAGTACAACCTGCATCATTAATCACTGAAACACCCAATTCTGAATCACTGTAACCCTATCAACAATAACCAGACAATCATAGCAACAACCAGATCCAGCTCCATATTCAAATATCATACTTCACATTGTATACGCTACTTGGATGAACCCAAACTGCGTGTATACGCTCTTTTACCAAAACCAACTCGCGTACAGATCTATAAATTCAACCTTAAAACTCTGCAGCTATATCAGACATCAAAACATACCCAGATCATAATAATAAACATGCGTCAGTAGATCTAGTCTATCCAGAGTCAAACCATATGAAGATAATCATTCCAAGCCTTGAGATCTCGTTCCATCATTCATCATCCTCCACATGGGTGAAACCTTGGTTCAGATCACCAACCCATAACCAGCACTTGGATCACACACTTTCTCAGATCTTCATCACTCACACTTGGTATCTTTGGCCTAGTGATCTTCTCCTTATATAGCCTTAGGCCTTGCTCAATACCAAGAGCCAAAACCATAGTAACACAATACCATCAACCTCGAAACTAGGGATCGACACGTCCGTCGAGACACCATGGTCCAAAACCATAGGCACAACTTCCAAGGACTAACTGCCACTGACCAAAGGTACGTTTTCACATGTACGCGCTTTTACTGAAGCCAACCTGCGTGTACACACTGATTCTCCTTGCTGAACCTGCGTATATCTCTTTCTTGTCCTGCTGTACTGAGATCTGTCCACTAGTTAAGTTGCCATCACCTGTACCAGTCTCTGAGCACCTGTACCAATCTCTGAGTGAGTTGCCATCAAGGACAACACTTGAATCATAATGCCAACACACTAGCCCTAATGAAGTCTTCAATTTGTCCCTATGTTGCACCCGCGACGAGCTAGATTTGGTAAGTTTTTTAACAACTCATCGAAACTTCGAGATGAAATTGCTTCATGGGCAGTCTTAGGGCTGGTTGTTGGGTCAGTTGAGCTCGCCTCTCTCTTCTGGGATAGTTGTTCCACCTTTTGTGCAACTTCCCTAAGAGATAAGATCTTCCTCCCATCTCTTATGGAACCCCTCCCTCCTATAAATGTCTCCTCCATGAATGAGATCAACTAGCTTGGATGTAACTAGATGACAGCTAGATGTAATTTGATAGCTTCAGGTTTCTAAGAGAGGAGTAGAGGTAGAGAGTGTTTTTGGAGTGTGGAAGTAGCCTCACATGTATTTTTCTTGAGAGATGTTTGAGTAGAGTTGGCTTGAGAACTTTCTAGCATCAACCTTTTGAACCAAAGAGAGAGTCATTTGTTCCCTTGGGAGATGGTTCACAAGTAAATTCTTATAGAGACATACCAACGGGACCCTTCGAGGAGACTTACGATGTCAAGGTTAGGTTGTAAGTTTTACTTTGATTTATATTAATACAAATCAATAGCTTGTTTCCTATATCGCATGTTGAAATCATTTCAGCTTCAGTTTCATCTTCTGACTCTACTCCTTCGAGTAGATCTCTCGACACGTATGTGCAATCCTCCTAGCTTGTAGATTGTAGTGGCCAATCTAGGGTGCTAGATTAGACTAGATTTATTATCAACCAGGGTCAGTAAACTTCGAGGCATGCGTCTACACTCTATAGACATAAAGGATTCCTGACTAAGTGTTTATTGTGATAGGTTGTAGTACTTCTTTACAAAAGGTTAAGATATGTTTCCTCTCACCTTAACACTCAGATCACCTAACTTATCTAACTGTCCTAAGGATACAACATATTACTAGACTGAGATTTTAATCCCCTTACAAGGATGCTATGCACAAAATCTCTGTCTAGTTAACACTTGAGCATTCATAAAAAATCAAAAGCAATCAAAAGCACACTAAAACTTAGATGCATGAAAAACAGAGTCTATGGAGATGCTTCAAAATATAACAATGGATCAAATCTCTTACAAGATATGGTTCAATGATCTTAACGATGAAATCTTCAAGCTATCACCATAAATACCATTTGTGAGAATTTCAAATCAAATCAACAAAATCATAAGCATGGAAATAACATTAGACACTATGTGTTCTATTCGAATTCGAAAGCTGCTAAGGAAATGAAATTAATAGTATACCAATCCACGCAGGGCCCGTCCACGTTTCAATGGTACACTGAAGTAAACTCAAGCAACGAGAGAATTAACGCATAAAAACTGTTGGAGTAAAACCGTGACTATATTCAAGTACTGTAGATTGCAATCACATACCAAAGTTCTGTTCTCAAATGATGCACAGAGATAATAATCGTAACTATCCCTGTTAACAAAATAATACGCAGTCTTTATCTACCTGTCCCTATCTGAATCTAATGTACATTCATTAAGCAGTTGTTTCCGCTTCTACAAAGGAATGATTTTTGGTCATTTCTAATCTAAACCGATTTCCAAAAACAAAACAAAATGAAACCGGTTTGGAAACCATGGCTTTTACTGCCTTTGTAACCAAAATGCTGAGGTTTGACTAGCGTGGACCGCATAACCAGGAGCTTTTGATTTGCTATAGAATCGATTTTTCATCATGCTTGTACATTCCAGTTTTTGTTCCTATCCATTGCTTTGGCTTGCCTGTCATGCCACGTGTCAGATGATAAACCATTTACAGGATGTTATGACTTCCCGTAACCTTTTTATTGAAAATTCCTAATTTCTAACATAAAAACTCATAAATTAACTTTAATGCAAACTAACAACTATAATGCTATTAATTAATCAATTTCAAGGAATATAAGGGTTCTATGGAGGAAAAAGGTAGACAAATGATGGTGTTTTCAGAAGAAAAAGATGGTAATGGAATGGTACCAACATCTCCCCCAAGCTTAATGAATTAGCATGTCCTCATGCTAATCCTGATGTGCTACCTCTAAACTTTGTCCCTGCCTGAACATCTATTGCTTTCAACAATGCATCTATGTTCTTCTTAGCTTGGGCATCTTTCTGAATGTGGAGCTCATGTTTCAAACTCTTGTATTTCTCCTTGAGGGCTTTCTTTTGGGTATACCATTTGGTTGCCCACTTGCAAATGTCAGTTTGTTCAGCCTCGAGTTCCTTGATTTGCTCCCTCAACTTCTCATTTTTCTGTTGAGTCTCTTTACTCTGTGCTCTTAGCATTTCAATCTCTTTCTTGATGACTTTCTCCAGCATGTTGGCCTCCATCAGTTCTTCTTTTAACTTTTCAATTTGCTTTTCCAGCCTCCTTTGTTTCTTAATTACAGGTGGTGACTCTTTTCCTTGCCTATTGTTGCTCTCAACCTCCATTTTGGCTTCTGGTCCAGGCTGTGAGTGAGCACTGCTCTCGATGTCCATCGATGCATGTGCATTTGATTCTGGTTGGTCTTCTTGTGGCTGGGTCTTTTGTGCTCTCCTGGATCTTCTTGTATATGTAGTGAAAATTTTATCTTGCTCCATTTTCTAGGCATCCTCTTGTCTCATTTTTCTCGTCCTCACACTACTAATGGGTGGAGGGACATTTCTTGATTTGCGCACAGGAATCTCTTCATCAATGTCATGCATAAATCCTGAGTGCTCTTGTTGTTCTTGCTCATCCTCTTCATCTTTGATTTGATTGGCAGCTAGAAATTCCTTCCACGTTTTTCCCCTTCTCTTTAATTCAAATTCAATGAGAATTTTAACTAACCCAAAATGACATAAACTTTTGTCTTCATTACCCTTTCTCTTTTGGATAGTTTTTGACATCTTGGTCAAGCTCTGCAAGAGTAAATATGGTAAAATAATGGTGCACCACCCTTTTAAATGTAACAGGAGTTTGATGTGGTATAAAACGACTATGCTGTAGCGACCCTCACATGTAACAAATTTTTGGATGATATGCACCATTTCATCCCATGGATGCATCAGCCAGCTCCTAGGGACAACCTTCTTCCAGTTAACATATGAAACCCTTGACCTGGACATGAATTGGGTCCATGATTTTTCTTTGAATTGTTTTGTTTTGGAGTATTTTTCTCCTTCCGGGCTGATCCCCAAGGATTTTGCTATGGTGTCTTCTGAGATCTTGAATGAAAAATTTCCTATCAATTCTTTCTCCCCATTAAATGTAAAGGAAAACTGTTTAGTTACTTCCTCATTTCTCCCATTAAACTTATCCAAGAAGGGTAGCCATTGTTTTTCTTTTAAAATTGCAATGCAGTCATCGTGGTACTGAGAACTATCAAATGTGCTTGGCTCTACCCTATTAGTCATTTTGACAGAGAAAATCCTGCTCTAACCCTCTTCGTTTATGCTTACTAATTTAACAAGGGTGTTTTGGTTTGTTACCTCTACTTTTCACTCCACACAACTGACCTGGTGGTGCCCTCTGTTCTTCGAGATCAGCTCCTTCAATGGCTTAAGCAGTGACCGAGTGACTGTCCTTGAATTATGGTGGAAGTGGAAACTTGTGAGCCCGAATACTGTGCTTTCCTTTCATAGCACTTGCTATTCTCGGCCTTTGCTTTTGAAATCACAACACTTTAATTGCTAGTATGGAACACCCCTTTTTACAACTGAAAATGAAATGGAATTTTAACAACCGACTTGACCCAATTCACTATAATGATAATAGAGCGTATTCATATTTCAATGACAGAGGAGCGACTGTACTGGGTTGTATGAATATTATCATGAGAATGCCGTAAGCATGTATGGAGTACTGGAGTATAATAACGGATAGTTGTTTGCATGAGTCGACTTGGTCGAACAATCATGTTATAGCTCAGCCGATTCAAAAACAATGAATGAAACCGTATAACATTTGGCTTTCCAATAGTTCACCACCTGTCCCTTGCTCATTGGTACTTGGCCGAATAAGGAGATGTTGAACCGATAGTAAAGTTTGATGGCTGATAAGGGGTTAATAACAAGGCTGGGAGGGTGGTATAATAGAGGATTTAAAAATCATAGGAGGAGTATGGGGATAGGCTAGAGTGTTGGGAAATGATAGGAATTAGGAATATGACGAGGGTGATGGATATGTGGGTGTTTTTGAAATTGATCATAAGCAGTCATAGTCATCACATTTAACACTAAAGTAATCTAAGAATTTAAATGTTAAAAATAAAAATTACAATAATACATTACACTTTTATTGGTTGATCAAGAGTTGAGTTGGCATGCATAGGTAGGACTGGTCTTTCTTGTTCAGATATGACTAATCTTTGCTATCCATAACAGGTCCCTTTGGAGAATATGTGTGCAGCTTCTTTGAAATATGGAAAAGAACTATTTGTGTGCAGGTTCCTTGATCTTTGGTGTTTGATGGAGCCTAGGTGACAAGCAACCTTTGAATCTCTGTTGAAACTTTGTTGAAGCTTTGCTGAAGTAACTTGAGATAGCAATCTCTAACAGGTCCCTTTTATGTTCGTTGAACAGGTCCCTCCAATGTTGGTACTGGTAACATGGTCTTCCGAACATAACAGGTCCCTCTGATTAGAACAAAGACAAAAACAACTTCTTTATTGAAATCTGAAGTTATTGAAACAAACTCTTTAAGAATTTACAATGAGGAGATGAGATAAGAACAAAAATGTTGATGCTTCTCCCCCACTAAATCTTTGACTTGTCCTCAAGTCATTATTCAATGGATGAATCAAAGAGGAAACAAAAAGAAAAGGAATTCTTACCAGCCAAATAATTGGTTTTCAAGTAATAAATATGGGTTAGAGTGTGCCAGAGGAGTCTGGTTTTCACATCTAAACCATTATTATTTTATTTATTTATTTATTTATTTATTTTTTTTTGGTTTTAAAATTTCTTTTGAATTTCTAAATTGAAATGAAATGAACTAAGGCATAGATACTATAGTTGAAGGCTGCAATATCTCAACCTCCCTTTGTTGAGATACAGTTTGAAGAAAATTTTGCTTGCTGATGGGCCTATTGTAAAGTTTCAAGCGATGGCCATTGACAGTAAAGGGGTGGCCTTCTCCATCAATGGTAATGAGCTTGACTGATCCATTGTCATAAACTTGAATGATTTCATATGGGCCCATCCAAGGTGTGGTAAATTTTGCTTTATGATCTCTGAATTTAGAGTCAAAGAGTAAAGCCCAGTCTTCTTCTTTGAACTGCTTCTTCTTGATATGTGCATCATGCCACTGCTTCCTTTGTTTTTGCATGAGGAGTGTTGTCTCCTCTGCTTGCTGCCTCATTTCATCCAGCTGGTTCAACTGCTGAATTCTTTCTTGTTGTGCTTCATTAAGATCAATTCCCAAATCTGTAGCCATCTTAAAAGTATGTATTTGAAACTCAATAGGAAGCATTACCTCCTTACCATACACCAAATGATATGGTGTAAATCCTGTAGTATTCTTCCACGTGATTCTATAAGCCCAGAGTGCATCTTTGAGCTTCTCTTCCCAATTCTTTATGTTCATTGCCACAGTCTTAGTGATAATTCCTTCCAAAGTTTTATTTGTGGATTCCACCTGGCCATTGGCCTGTGGATGTTAAGGTGTACTTCTTCTATGCTTGATTTGATATTTTTCTGTGATGTGCTTAACTAATTTTGAAGTAAACTGAGTACCTTGATCAGTTACTATCTCCGTTGGTACTCCATACCTTACAAAAATCTCTTCAAAAAGGGAGTTTACCACTGTTTGTTCAGTTGCTCAGACTAGTGCTTTAGCTTCAACCCATTTTGTTACGTAATTAGTACATACTAAGATGTACTTCTTACCATTGGAAGTTGGATTAATGGGTCCTATGAAATCTAGAGCCCATTTTTCAAATGGCTCTAGGTGTACTTGAGGCTGAAGTGGCATCTCATCTGTAGTTGTTGGCCTACCCATTCTTTGACAACTATCACAACTCTTCACGTACTTCTTGGAATCCTTAAAAATAGATGGCCAGTAGTATCCAAGACTAAGAATCTTGAATGTTGTTCATTTAGCTGCAAAATGCCCACCACAAGGTTCATCATGGCAAGATTTTAAAATATCAATTATTTCATCATTTCTTACACATTGTCTAATAATCATATCATAACCAGTGTAAAATAAATTTCCATTAATCCATGAGTATCGAGCACTTTGTTTGACTAGCCTCTTCTTTTCTTTTGGAGAAAGTATGGAGGTGTTCTTCCTGTGGAAAAATAATTGGCCAAGTCAGCATACCAAGGATTCACTATTGAAATTGCAAATAAATTTTCATCTGGAAAAGAATCTTCAACGGGAACAACCTCACCTTGATTTTGCAGTCTAGAAAGAAAATCTGCCACCTGATTCTCCTTACCTGGTCTATCTAACACTGTGATGTTAAATTCCTGTAACAATAACAACCATCTGGTAACTCTCCCACTAGTTACTAGTTTATTCATTAAATGCTTAATAGCAGAATGGTCAGTATGTACAAAAACCTCATAACCAGTTATATAATGTTGGAATTTATTCACAGCATGTATGATGGCAAGCATTTCTTTTCTGTGACTATGTAGTTTAATTCTGTAGTGTTAGATTTTTGCTGATGAAATAGATGGCATAATGACAAGACTCCTCTTTTTGGCCAAATGAGGCACCTATTGCAGTATCAGATGCATCTGTAAAGATGTGAAATGGTAGGTTCCAGGTAGGTCCTTTTAAGACTGGTGTGGTTGATAACTTTTCTTTGAGTGTTTCAAATGCTTGCTGACAATGCTCATTCCAGTTGAAAGGTGTATCTTTTGCTAGAAGTTTAAACAGAGGTGAAGCTATTTTACTAAAGTGTTCAATAAACCTTCTGTAATAGCTTGCATACCCAAGGAAACTTCTTACCTCTTTTTGAGTCTTCAGAATTGGAAAATTGACAATGATCTGGATTTTCGATGGATCAACTTTAATGCCTTGAAAATAAATATAGTGGCCTAATACTATCCCCTCATTTAACATCATAAAACACATTTCATTGCTCAGGGACAGATTAGATTCAATACATCTCTTCAAAACTTTTTCAAGATTCGTTAATGCATGCTCAAATGAATCACCATACACTGAAAAATCATCCATGTAAACTTCAACACAATCATGGACTAAATCAGCAAAAATAGCTAATACAGCTCTCTGAAATGTAGTTGGAGCATTACAAAGTCCAAATGGAAAAACATTATAAGCATAAGTGCTCTAGGGACAAGTAAAAGTGGTTTTTTCCTGGTCCTCTAAGGCTATCCTGATCTGGTTGTAGCCACTGAAACCATCAAGAAAAGAGAATGATGATTTCCCAGCTAATGTGTCTAGCACTTGGTCAATAAATGGTAGTGGGAAATAATCTTTGAGCGTTGCTTTGTTCAATTGTCGGTAATCAACACAAATCCGCCACTTACCATTTTTCTTGGGCACTACTACCAATGGGGATACTCACTGATTTTCAGAGATATGATAGATAAAATTGACTTTCAATAGTTTTTGTAACTCCTCTCTAACAATATCCTGAAGCATGGGGTTCATTCGTCTCTACGGTTGCCTCACTCGTTCAATACTACTATCGGTATAAATATGGTGAGTGCATGTTTCAGGGTGAATCCCATGCATATCGGTGTAGTCCCAAGCAAATGCTTTCTGGTATTTTCTCAATAATTGAATCAATTTTTCCTCCTGAGATGAGTCTAGGTGAGTGCCAATATTCAAAGTTTTTCCTGGACTAATCTCTATGGTCTTGCTCTGTGTGTTTGTGATAGATTGAATGGGAAAAATGTTCTGTAATGTTGTTTGCAAAGATTGAATGGTGCATGTTTCCTGAAAATTTTGTGCCAAAATTTCATCTACAACATGGTATTGGTCATTTCTCAAATCTTCGGAAACATCAGGTTGAGAAAGGAGCAACTCTACCAAATCATCATTATTATGTTCTTGAAAATCATAGGTTTGGTTGATGCTAAAAATAGATTGAACTTCTTCTTTGTCATTGTATTTATCGTCAAGCCATAAATTGTGTGCTACTGCTGGTGACTATGCTGATGGGTAAACAGTGAGTTGTTTTGTTTCAGTTCCTCGTGAAATAATCATATTTCCTGATCGACATCCTATGAATGCATCAACAGTTGCTAATGATGGTCTACCAAGGATGATAGGGTGTCCTCCTAAATTGGATTTTGGCTGGAGAATTAAAAAGTCCACTGGATACTCCCAAGAGTCCAGTGAAACAATTATGTCCTCTAAAATCCCTTCAGGAATCACTTTAGACCTATCAGCGAGTTCTAGAACAATTGTGGTGTGCTGCAAATTTGTGAGCTGGAGTGTTTTCATGGTTTCAAGGGTCATCACATTTATTGTGGCCCCAAGATCAATTAAGGTGTTTGGAATATGTATGTTGTTAATGATTGTAGTGACTCTGGGAATACCAGGATCAACAAACTTTTCCATTGAGATGGTGTTTGTCATAAGGGCAACTAGATGTCCAATAGCATGAATGGTTTGTGGATCAACTCTTCTCCTAGTAGGCTTTTTAAGGCACAGTTCTTTGATGGCTTTAGTATATATGGGAATGTCTTTTATGGCTTGTAGTAGTGGAATTTTTATATAGACATTCTTTAGCTCATCTAAAACATCAAACTGTGGTATAGACATTGGAAGTTTTGTTTGGACCAATCGGTCTGGAAAAGGTGGTGGATGCAACGGTTGCATTTGTTTATTTTTGATATCATCATTTTGTTTCTTTTGAATTGAAGTTTCATTTTCATTTTCTTCGTTTTCTTCTTGTTTATCAGCTGTTGGAGATTCTTTGTGAAGTACCTTACCAGACCTCAAATTGATATTTTGCAAGGGTAATGTGGGATATGAGGTTCCCTCATCTACATTGTAGGTTGGTCTCTCTGCTCTGTTATTTGGATTTGGTACAGGTTGAGCAGGGATTTGAGTAGGTCTGGGAGGTTGTGAGTTAGATGGAAGTTGTAATTGTGTCGGATTTATTGGTGGAGGAGCAGGCAGTGCTTGTTGAGTGGGTTGAGGTTGATGTGGGTAAACAACTTGCTGCTGGAGATATCGCTAATATGGTTGAGGATATGGTGAATATGGCTGATGATATTGTTGATATGGCTTCGAATATGGTTGGTATGGTTGAGGATATGAGTGATATTGTTGAGAGTATTGCTGAAATGGTCTCCATTGTTGTTGTGGGTAATTTGGGTGCTGCCATGGCATGGGTACATTCCACGAATTCTGAGCATACATCTGATCATGTACAAGAAATTGCAAATTCTGGTTTGGGAACATACCTTGAGGTGCTGGTTTTGGCTGCCATGGTCTCCTTGCGCCCATGTAATACACATTTTCCATATCTGTGTTTGCTGCCACATTACAATTCTACAAAACCTTGACTTTAGAGCATTGAAATATATCATGATTTTCAGTACAAAAGGCACAAACTTGAATGTTTTCTAATGGGCAGTCTTTTAAGGCATGTTTCTTCTGGCATTTTGGGCAAAAGATAGCCATCATTTGATCTTCCTCTTCTTGTCTCTTCTTAGCTTTTAGAGTGTCAATTTGGGTTCCTAAGGTACTTAATAGATCTGTTTTGAATTCCTCTAACAGGTTCCCTATTTCAGCCCTTGTGACACTTGCTGAAGCAGATTTTGTGGCTTTGGATGATATGGTTCTTTTTCTAATTTTGGCTTTGCTCCTAGAATACTTTTCACATAACTCAACAATTTCTTCAAAAGGTAAAGTGGAAATATCACCTTTACCCATCAAATTAAGATCATCTAAGTATTCCTCTCAAATGCCTTTCAAAAATATTGTTCAAATCAGATCAAGAGGCATGGTTCTGTGTTTTGATTTTTGTAAATTGTAAACAAACCGCTCTAAGTACTCCTCTAAATTTTCATCCTCTTGTTGGTTCATCCTAAAGATATCATCTTTGGAATCTTTCGATCTACAATAAGGTTGGTATTTCTTTAGGAATATTCTTCTCATGCCATCCCAATCAGTTATCACATGTTCACCAAGCCCCATGAACCATCTTAATGCTGATGCTTTTAATGTTGCTGGGAAGAGTCTAAGCCTATGGGCATCATCTGTGTAACCATATGTTCGACATACAATGTCAAACTCGAACAAGAATGAATCTGGGTCTTCTGAAGCCATGCCATAGAAGTTTGGTAGCACGGATGGGGGTATGTTTTTCATTTTTATTTCGTCATCCTCTTTTGGTTCTTGGATAGGAAATTTAAAGGTTGACTCTTCCTCTTGACCTTGATTTGGTGGTCCTCTTTCTGATCCATGTCCTTCTTCAGCCATTTTTATATGTTCCTTTGTTGATTTAATTTCTTGTTCAGTGTCAGTTGTTTCAAAGAGAAGTTCAAGGAAAGATTGTTGAGTTACTGTACTACTTTCTCCTTGTATAGAGGATTCAGGGAAATGTTTCTTCTGTGATTTGTATGCTAATAGAATTTGCCTCTCGATTAGTGTGAGTCTTTGCCCTGATTTCTGTTTATCCTCTAATTTTTGTATGGTGACTTCCTCAGCTGATGTTGTGTGTTCAATGTTTCCTAAAGGGTCTACTCCTGATGGTAGGTTTGTTTTTGGATGGGGGGTTTTTATGAATCTACCTTTATTATCTCTAGATCTAGGCATAAGTAAACATGACTTCTAAATCTATGTTTTTGCTTGTTTTTTGTTTATTATTTTTTTTTTTATATTTAATTTTTTTCGAAACCCTCTAACTACGCCTCCCCGGCAACGACGCCAAAATGTAGTGGCCAATCTAGGGTGCTAGATTAGACTAGATTTATTATCAACCAGGGTTAGTCAACTTCAAGGCATGCATCTATAGTCTATAGACATAAAGGATTCCTAGCTAAGTGTTTATTGTGATAGGTTGTAGTACTTCTTTACAGAAGGTTAAGATATGTTTCCTCTCACCTTAACACTCAGATCACCTAACTTATCTAACTGTCCTAAGGATATAGCGTATTACTAGACTGATATTTTAATCCCCTTACAAGGATGCTATGCACAAAAGCTCTGTGTAGTTAACACTTGAGCATTCATAAAAAAATCAAAAGCAATCAAAAGCACACTAAAATTTAGATGCATGAAAAATAGAGTCTATGGAGACGCTTCAAAATATAACGATGGATCAAATCTCTTACAAGATATGGTTCAATGATCTTAACGATGAAATCTTCAAGCTATCACCATAAATACCATTTGTGAGAATTTCAAATCAAATCGAAAAAATCATAAGCATGGAAATAACATTAGACACTATGCGTTCTATTCGAATTCAAAAGCTGCTAAGGAAATGAAATTAACAGTATACCAATCCACGCAGGGCCTGTCCACGCTTCAATGTTACACTGAAGTAAACTCAAGCAACAAGAGAATTAACGCATAAACACTGCTGGGCTAAAACCGTGACTATATTCAAGTACTGTAGATTGCAACCACATACCAAAGTTCTGTTCTCAAATGATGCACAGAGATAATAATTGTAACTGTCCCTGTTAACAAAATAATATGTAGTCTTTATCTACCTGTCCCTATCTGAATCAAATGTACATTCATTAAGCAGTTGTTTCCGCTTTTACAAAGGAATGATTTTTGGTCATTTCTAATCTAAATCGATTTCCAAAAACAAAACAAAATGAAACCGGTTTGGAAACCATGGCTTTTACTGCCTTTGTAACCAAAACGCTGAGGTTTGACCAGCATGGACCGCATAACCAGGAGCTTTTGATTTGCTGTAGAATCGATTTTTCATCATGCTTGTACATTCCAGTTTTCGTTCCTATCCATTGCTTTGGCTTGCCTGTCATGCCACGTGTCAGATGATAAACCATTTACAGGATGTTATGACTTCCTGTAACCTTTTTATTGAAAATTCCTAATTTCTAACATAAAAACTCATAAATTAACTTTGATGCAAACTAACAACTATAATGCTATTAATTAATCAATTTCAAGGAATATAAGGGGTCTATGGATGAAAAAGGTAGACAAATGATGGTGTTTTTAGAAGAAAAAGATGGTAATGGAATGGTACCAACAGAGGTATTGCTTCTCCATACCTGTTACAAGAGACATTTCCTTCTGATGATGTGATTCTTGAGACTTTGTCTTTTGAGGATCCTCCTTGGGTCGATAATCATCATCGTTCCTTGTTTCACCCAGGTCATGGGGCTATGACTGCTTGTCTAGACACCTTTGCTTCCCATGTTCCTTGTAAATCATTTTAGGTACCAATCCTCGCTTGTGAGGTTCTTTTTGAAGGGAATATGGGTAATATTATGCAAATCATGCCCATCGACATCTCTGTTAAACCAAGGATCGTTGAAAATATTCACATTGGAGTGACTTGTTCTCCTAAGGAGATCCATATTTACACTGACCTTTTCCGAGAGTTTCGTGATGTGTTTTCCTGGTCGTATGAAGAAATACCCAGTATTGATCTGAGTATTTTGGTACATGAGATACCTACATATCCTGGTGCAAAACCAGTTCGTCAACATTTACGTCCCGTGCACCTGAGAAAGGTCACTGTTACAAAGTAATTTGTCACTGTCTCTCTGTCAGTCTCCCTACTCTGTCATGAATTCAAATTAATCATGCTCATGCTCTCTAATGTTGCCAAATGACCCACTTTGCCAAAGTTTATTTCATCAGCGCGTCTGTTATTAAAATAACCGCGTTGACTGGCGGCGGGTAGTGCAACTGATGCGCTGCCAGCGCAGAAGCACACGGGTTTTCCGTGCTGGTCGAATTTCATGAGCCAGTGCATCCTTTGAAAGCATTAAGCCGCGCTGACACAGCCTGCTCTGTTATTAGTATGCGCTGTCAGTGCTCCAGTTCAGTGTTACACCCGCGCTGATCCAGTTTGGGCGAATTTGTTCCAACAGCCAGCCTTCCAGATAAGTCCAGACCTGGTTGTTAGCCTTGTGAGTATCGCCCTCCCTTCTATGGCATATCTGTTCGTCATTTGGAACCACCTTCCTTTGAGATAAGCTTGTCCTCCCACCATTCATGGGGACTTCTTCTCTATTTAAACCTCCACCATTGCCATGAGCAACTAGTTTGGATAGTGTGGAATTCATAGTGCTTAGACTGCTGCTGCTAATAGGTAGTTGGTGTGACAAGTGTGGATTTGCTAGAGGAAGCTTAGGGAAGGTTGTGAGTATTGCTTGTGTGAGAGAGAGCTTTTGTTTTGGGAGAATATACCTCCAAGGGTGAATGCTTAAGAGACGTGCTGGCTGGACCCTCTAGAGAAGGACTCAGTGTCAGAACTTTGGTTGTACCTTTCTCTGTTATTGATTAATAATAGATGACTACTGTTATGGTTCCATTCTCATTTGTCTTTGTAATGGTTAATGTGAATTACATCCTTTCTGACTGATGTATAATTACTTTTATTAGATTTCACGCTTGTGTTTGTCTTTCTCTTCGTGTGTGCAGGTATCTATTCACGGAGATCGTGGAGGATTGTGACCGACCAGAGCGAAGGAGCGAGAGCGGCATCTCTTCATCAAACAATAGCGTTGGAATCCAAGTAGGTGTTCTTTGCCTATCTTTTATTTGCAATTAGGAACTTGCACGGTAGCATTGATTGATTGTTGCTAGACCCATTCTGGGCTAGTAGGGATCGCCTCTATCCGTAGAGGGGATTTACCTCTCCAACAATTTGGCGACTCCGCTGGGGAGCTGGCCTTTGCCTCTTTTTGTTCATTCTTGTTTTTGAGTTTGATTGTTACTCTCTTTTCAAATATTGGGGATTAGTTCTCTGCTTTTAGACTTCCTGGTTCACTCTGGGAGGTGTCTAAATTTTTTAAAGAGTTATTGCCTTGGTTTGGGAGCTTTTGGCTTGATTCTGCCTGTTTTTTGGCCTCAGCGCAGTTTATATCAAAACAATCGCGCTGACAGTGCATAGCTGTTTCTTTGACTTCGTGGTCATCGCGTAATTACGCCTAACAGTCGCGACGATCCTGGAAATCGGATTAGCACGGAAAAGACGTGTATAGTCGCGATGTCAGCGCCACTTGGTAGCTGTTTACCCGCGCTGACCTTGGGTTGCTAGCTTAATTCCCGCGACGACTGTGTTTTTATGGGATCAGCGCGGGTGGTCTGTGTAAAATTTGCGTTGACATCTCGGGTGGTCTGTGTAAAAATTGCGCTGATTCCTAAAAAGTTGTTTTTATAACTTTATCTCCTGAATTCATCAATCTTTCTTATCCCCTGTTGTTTCTTGTCTCTCATTAGCTTGTTTTGATTGCTTTTGGTTAAGGGATGCTCTCTCTTTGATTTCATTCGAGTGAGTCTTGTGTTTTTTAGACCATGTGACCTAGCCCTTTAGAAGTTTCATCGAGAAACCGTTTGCTCAGGTTACTTGTCTATTCAAGGTTCATCCACAACCCTCTTATTGATTTGCTTGAGGCTTTTTCACTGCTTGTTGCTGGTTGATTTTTAGTGTCGATTATTGAACCACTTTTTATGTTGATTCGATTTCTTCACTACCAAGCATAGATCACAATTGTTTGGATCGATCAGTTCACACTTGCTTGGTTGTTTAGGTGATTGTTATTGAACCAGTCTTCGTATTGTTTCGATTACTTCTCACTACCCGGACACGGATTACAGTTGTTTGGGGTCAACCGGTTCTTTTCACATTTGTCTGTTACTATTTCTCGAAAGTTTGTTTAAGTGCATTGTGCCATTGGAAAAAGAAATCAAACTAGTATCTTTTGCATTCAATAGTTAATGAAAAGAAGAGCATTTCATTGATTTGTGTTCTAAAAAAAAAAAAAATTTATTTCTTTGTCATTAGCTGCATTAGATTGTTTGATTGTTTGAGTTAATTTTGTTTGATTGAAAACTCTTAACCTTATCATAGTTAGAATTCATCGAACGAAATGGTATTCTTTGGCATGTAGTTTGCATCTAGGTAATTGTGAGAGATCACACAATAGGGCATGAAACCGAAACTTAATTCAAGATCAACCATAAAATGAACTGAATAAACCTAAAAATGCATTGGAACTTAACGCAAACATCTAGAGGTCTAGGTTAGAGACGTGTTCCGGCGTCTTTAAACATAGTCACTATTGTTTCACATTACGGTTGGGTGATTCCTCCTTCTGTGACTCGATAGTGGTCTAACACGGACTGTGCTCCCACGTACCGTCGCGTATATAGGGAGACCCCAGTAGGCTTTTATCCTTGATCCATAGGAAGCCGAGTCTACCGCCTTGCGAACCGTAACGCACCGAACATAGCATTCGGGAAGATTGACTGCAGTACGGAAAGTCCTTGTTTCTCATACGATTGCCAAGGTGTATAAGCAGTTTTACGGATTGCTTGGTAAACCCTTTGCCTAGAGTCTCCAGAGTAGTCAGTTTTGATCCTTTTCGGACTCCTTAAAAGAAAAGGTGCCAGTGAGCGTCTTGTCACTTCATGCTCATTAAACATTCGAAGGAGACTAGAGTCATCTTTTCATCCTTTTCTCGACTCTTGAAACATGAAAAGGTCAAGTTTAGTTCCTGTGTCTTAAAAATTTATTCGGCCACGTTAACATCACCTGGTTAGATCTTGTGTGCGTTAGCTTGAGTAGGTTTCTTTTTGTTTGCCATGGCAACTTTTCCAGGGTTCACCAACCCAAGTTCCCCTCCTGACGGGAATCCTGGTCATTTCCCTCCTCTCGGGAATGTTGGTGCTCCTTATATGGCAACGTTATCCCTTCCGGGGTTAACTGTCGGGTTGCCTGTTTGGTTGTTTTCAACCTCTTTGGTCCCTGCCGTGTCGGCTGTTAGTCCATCAGTCCCTCCACCTGAACAACATCATGTTGATCCTAAGGTGGACCTCTCCCCTTCGACGCCTACTTCTACGTCCTCATCTTCTACTTCGCCTGGTGAAGGCCTCGTTTCGAGTAACCAGGTGGCTAAGAAGAAGAAGAAGAAGACCAAGAAGAAGAAGTCTCCTAAGGGAGAGGCTACAAGTATAATTGTTACTCCCTCGAGTACACCTGAAGTCGGGCCCCCTTCCACTCCTCCGCGGAAGGTTAAGTTTCCTTGTCGATTATGCAAGGAGGACCATCTTCTTCGCGATTGTCCTGGCATTCCCAGGGTACTAGAAATATGGTCTCGCGATCCGGCCCACCCCTCATCGTCCTCTGGATCTCACGGCGATGCTACCTTATTAGTTGGGAATGGTAAGGGAAAAGGGAAGATTCAAATCCCTTGTAGACTTTGTGAAGGCAATCGTCCCCTTCACCTTTGTCCACTCATGGATAAAGCCTCCAGTGTCTTGGAAAGTTTCCCAGCTCCCTCACCCCCACTTCCCGTTGGATATCAACGTCTTTCTGCAGCTGCAGATCATCCGCCTCCTGAAAATGAGATTGGTTCACATTCTTCTCTTGTCCAGGCCCCTCTTCCCGAACCCGGCTGTGTCCAGCCTGTTCCAGACCAACCATTCGTCGGAAAGAGTGTTGACTCGAGTCCGCCGCTCGCTCACTCTGTTTCGAAAGAGAATCATGCCCACGTTCTTCTTGTCTCTTCAGATTCTCCGGAGTCCCGCAATGACTCTCCTAACCCAGCTGCTCCTGAAGGTTCTCCTTCGGTTCCTTTAGCACATGGGGGCAATCATACGATTCCCCCACCAAGTGGTCTGGTCGCTTCCTTTGATTGGAATCGCCTGATCGCCGACCGCCTTCCATCCCATGTGCCTTTCCAGATTACAGTACCTGCCTGTGATAAGGCAGCACCTGGCACTGTTCTGGACGAAGGTGCGTCGGTCAGTCTTATGCCCTACACTACTTGGAGAGCTCTAGGTTCCCCGCAGCTTGGGCCGGTCACGTAGAATCTGTTGGCCTTCGACGGAGGAGCCTGTCCATCTCTAGGAGTTCTCCCAAAGTTCCCTATTACTTTGGGAGGAAAAACCGTCTATATAGACGTCTTGGTTACCCAAGTTGTTTTAGACTTTAGTCTTCTCCTTGGTCGCGACTATGTTTACGCCATGGGGGCACTTGTTTCTTCGCTTTTCCATGTGGTTTGCTTTCCACATGATGGAAGAATTGTGACTATCGATCAATTTTCATTCGTTAGTCCCCCAATGCCTCCTGCGCAGTTGTCGTCTCCTCCTAGTTTTTATCCACCAGTTGTATCTGCCCCACCGCAGATCAACTACGTGGTCACCTGCCCTGTGCCTGTATCCAGTGATGACACCGTTGTGCATAGTGTCCTGGAGGCATTAGGTCCTGACTTCCAAGATGTGGTCCTTCCACCAGGAATAACACTCTTGGAAGCACCGACTTCCTATTCATTATGATGCAGTTCGGTCGGAGCATAGTTCACTTTCCTATGTCAAGCTCCTTAAAAAATGAAACAAAGTGTCCGAGCATAGTTCCTGATCTTGTGTCAAGCTCATTAAAAAATGAAACAAGGGTTATGAGGATAGCTCTTTTACTGTGTCAACCTCATTAAAAAATGAAACACCTCCCTTTCCAAATCGAGTCTTTTGATTAAGATCTCGTAAAATACAAGTCGAGTCTTTCATCGATCTCGAGAGTGAACCTTCATTCCATCCACTTTGTTGAATGCAATGAAGCTTGGGGGGCATGTACCTTGATTTGCGTCATTATGCTAGGGGGCATGCGAACTTATAACAAGCATAGTTTTTCGTTTCAAGCTTGTGTAAACATGAAACCGAATCCAAGCAGAGTTCTCCATGGTTCAAGCTTGTGTAAAAATGAAACAATACCCGATTTACATCTTGTGATTGCCATTTTTATCCGCTGAATTCTGCTAGATGAGCCTTGGTTGTTTCATTCCATTGCTACCATCTCTTTGGCCGATCATATGCTCTCACTTGGTTGTTTATCCTTTCCTGAGGAACCGCAGTGATGAGTGGTTTTATTAGCCAGCTTCTTGACCATTACATGTTTTGAGCAGTTCCACCATTGCCGGAACCAGTTGCTACCTTTTATACCACTCGTTCCTCTAGGACGAGTCTCCTTTAAGCTCTTTTCTGACTCGTAAAAGATGAAAAGATTGCCGAGTATTTTTCCCTTTTTGACTCGTTAAAGAGAATAAAAATGGAGGTCTACTTTCAGCTCTTTTCCGACCGTTTAAAGACGAAAAGATTGCCGAGTTTTTCCTCTTGACTCGTTAAAATGTGAATAAGAGGCAGTCGTCTTTAAACTCTTTTCCGACTGTGTAAAGACGAAAAGATTGTCGGGCCCTTGTCAGGCTCGTTAACGGTTATGAAACAACGTGGTTTCAATCACTTTTTTACTTTTTCGGGTCGAAGTCACTATTCACGAAACGTACTCCTCGATCATACTGGTCGGGCGGTTCTTTCGAGCATTGTTTTATACTTTTTCGGGCTCGAGAGACACAACTTTACGAAAAAGGACCCCCCTGGAGTTTCCTTTTCTGTTGTCTTTTCAGACTCTCTAAACAGGAAAAGACGCCGAGCTCTTCCTTTGTCAGGCTCGTTGAAACTTAATGACATCGGACATCGTCGAAATGACGCTTTCCAAGCATATGCTATCCCTGTCAAGCTTGTCATCCAAAACTAATCGGGGTACCTGCCAGCAATGGTGGGGAAAATGGAACTGTAATAATGGTCGTGTCGGCAGTATGTCGCTCTTGAACATGGCACTCGTCTGCATTTGTGTCTGGGTGGGGATTTCTCATCTTGTTTTACACTAGCCTCCATGGGTTTGGGTTATCCTATTTGACCTCTCATCTGCTCATTGCCTTGTCACCATGACCTCTGCTCATTTGATGTCAGATACTTCCAAATCCGCTATCGTGCCGCCGATATGTTCAAGAGAAGTTGGTCTCTGCAAGCTTACCACCTCCCTCTGATGTCTCACACAAAATATTTTATCCTTCTCTGTCTCGTGTCGATGATGTGGGAAATATTATGGCCCACCTTCGATCAAGGTTACTTCCTGTCGACTCCAGCTCATTATCCAGGACAGTGGCCTAGAGACTCCCTTCAGGTGCCTTAGAGCCTACATGCCTCAATGGCAGGTTCTTCGTGTTCGACGGGAGGTTTTCACCATTGGCCTCCGATCGCATGATTCTGCGGGTGTTCGACACCAGCTCACTGATTCACACACTGCGGATTGTACCTATAAGTACCTTGAGGACCATTTTCATTATTGGTGGTACCTCTCGCGTCTGTTAACAGTTTTCATTATTGGCTGGTAATCAGACGATGTTCATGCATGTTCGACTTCAGCTCATGTATTCACATGCTTGGACTTGTACTTTGTTCGGGTTGGGATGGAGCGCAAGACCCTGGTTTTTGTCTGTTGTGAACCAGGCTGTGATTTTGTGGATTGTTATTACATGACTCATTGATGGAAGGCTACGCCCATACCTGAGTCTTTGGGATGGCTGCGACCATACCTTCTTATCATCATGGTCTCTTCAGCTGGGTGGCTGCGTCCATACCACAGACCTTCTTCGTATGTCTTTTGGATGGCTGTGCCCATGCCTAGACTACATATAATCGAGATATCAGTTGTACATACGTGCAGGTCCTTCCTGGTGGTGTTCCAGTTCAGCAGTTTTGTAAAGCATTTCACCCCTCCCACTCTCTCAGGCTTCATGCTTTAAGGGGCATCTGTTACACAGTAATTTGTCACTGTCTCTCTATCAGTCTCCCTACTCTGTCATGAATTCAAATTAATCATGCTAATGCTCTCTAATGTTGCCAAATGACCCACTTTGCCAAAGTTTATTTCATCAGCGTGTCTGTTATTAAAATAACCGCGCTGACTGGCAGCGGGTAGTGCAACTGATGCGCTGCCAGCGCGGAAGCACACGTGTTTTCCGCGCTGGTCGAATTTCATGAGCCAGCTCATCCTTTGAAAGCATTAAGCCGTGCTGACATAGCCTGCTCTGTTATTAGTACGCACTGTCAGCGCTCCAGTTCAGTGTTACACCCGCGCTGATCCAGTTTGGGTGAATTTGTTCCAACAGCCAGCCTTCCAGATAACTCCAGACCTAGTTGTTAGCCTTGTGAGTATCGCCCTCCCTTCTATGGCATATCTGTTCGTCATTTGGAACCACCTTCCTTTGAGATAAGCTTGTCCTCCCACCATTCATGGGGACATCTTCTCTATTTAAACCTCCACCATTGCCATGAGCAGCTAGTTTGGATAGTGTGGAATTCACAGTGCTTAGACTGCTGCTGCTAATAGGTAGTTGGTGTGACAAGTGTGGATTTGCTAGAGGAAGCTTACGGAAGGTTGTGAGTATTGCTTGTGTGAGAGAGAGCTTTTGTTTTGGGAGAATATACCTCCAAGGGTGAATGCTTAAGAGACTTCCTGGCTGGACCCTCTAGAGAAGGACTCAGCGTCAGAACTTTGGTTGTACCTTTCTCTGTTATTGATTAATAATAGATGACTACTGTTATGGTTCCATTCTCATTTGTCTTTGTAATGGTTAATGTGAATGACATCCTTTCTGACTGATGTATAATTGCTTTTATTAGATTTCACGCTTGTGTTTGTCTTTCTCTTCGTGTGTGCAGGTATCTATTCACGGAGATCGTGGAGGATTGTGACCGGCCAGAGCGAAGGAGCGAGAGCGACATCTCTTCATCAAACAATAGTGTTGGAATCCAAGTAGGTGTTCTTTGCCTATCTTTTATTTGCAATTAGGAACTTGCACGGTAGCATTGATTGATTGTTGCTAGACCCATTCTGGGCTAGTAGGGATCGCCTCTATCCGTAGAGGGGATTTACCTCTCCAACAGTCACTGCCATCAAGGGAGAGGTTGAAAAACTTCTCAAGGCTGGGTTTATTTACCCTATTCTGCTGATAGACTGGGTATCTAATATTGTCCCTATGACCAAAAAACAAGGCACTATTAGGGTTTGTGTTGATTATCGTGACATCAATCACGCATGTCCAAAAGATAACTATTCTACTCGCTTTATTGACCAGTTTATCGACGACTGTGCTGGGAGTGAGATATTCTCTTTTATGGATGACTTTTTTGGCTACAATCAAATCAATATTTCACCTACTGATCAGCACAAAACTGCCTTTATCTGTCTGTGGAGTACTTTCGCTTACAAAAAACTCCCTTTTGGCTTGGAAAATGCTAGTGCGACTTTCCAACGAGCAATGTCTTATGCTTTTCATGACATCTGACATACTATTCAGCCTTATTTGGATGACCTTCCGGCTCATTCGGCTAAACATACGGATCATCCAAACCACCTCCGCCAGATTTTTCTTCACTGTCGACATTACCGTATTCTTCTTAATCTGCATAAGTGTGTCTTCTGTGTCAAATATAGCAGAGTCCTTGGGTTTGTCATTTCTAAGGAGGGTATTCATCTCGATCCCCTCAAAGTCGAAGCTATTCTGAATCTCCCAGCTCCTGCTTTGCATCAATTACAGAGTTTGCAAGGGAAGGCTAATTTCCTATGTCGTTTCATTCCTAGCTATGCTGAGGTCGCTAAAGGTTACACACATCTCCTTAAGCATGACACTCCATTTATTTTGGATGACATCGGCCAAAGGTCATGTGAGAAGCTCAAGACACTTCTTGTTTCTACTCCCCTATTGCGTCCACCTAACTATCATCATGATTATTCGCTTTATCTTACTTCCACTAATAGTACCATTGGTAAGGTTCTGTTCCAAGATGACGACGATGGTTCTAAGCACGTCATATACTATCTTAGCTGCAACCTTCTTGATACCGAGACTCGCTATACTTATGTCAAGAAGTTGGCCTTGGCAGCTGTCCAAGTTGTCCAACATTTTCATCATTACATTTTGTTGCGCATTACGACCGTGATTTCGTATTTCAACCCGATGACATACATTTTGTCATGTCAATTATTGGGGGAAAAATACTCAAAATGGATTGTTATCCTTCAAGAGTTTTATTTGGAGTTTACCACTGCCAAGTCTAAGAGGTCACTAGTCTTCACTGAGTTGATTTGCTCATTACCGTCTATTTCCGCTCCCTCTCGAATAGAGGACCACATTCCGGACGACACGCTTTTCTTGATCGGTACCCTCGATCCCTGGTACAGTGACATTATTGTTTACCTCCAGACATCTTCATTCCACCCTGATTTTTCTAAGGATGTTCGACGATGTATTCACCACCATTCTTAGCCATATCGTATTGTCAGAGACACTTTATATCGTCTCGACATTGATTCAATTCTCCGCCGCTGTCTAACTTTCGAGGGAGCTGAAAAAGTATTAAATGACTGCCACTCTAGCACTTGTGGAGGTCATATGTATGGTTATGCTGCTACCCAAAAGATTCTTCCTGCTGGTTACTTTTGGCCATCCATCTTGAAATATTTCATTCTGGCTATCCGCTCCTGTCATGCCTGTCAAATTTACGAGCAGAAGATCCGTGCACCACCTTCCCTTTTGCTAAATGTGGTATTGATTTTATGACCTGTAACCCTTGCTTGGCTGGGGGGCATGGGTATATCATCATTGTCGTCGATTATTTTATGAAATGGGGTGAAGAAATGCCTACATTATCTAACGATGGTAAGACAGCTGTGCAATTTCTATTCAATCACGTGATTACCCGGTTCGGAGTCCCTCAGGCTATAGTCACTGATCATGGTTCCCATTTCCATGGTTATATGATGATTCAGTTGACAACCCAGTTAGGCTTGTGTCATGATAGTTTGACGCCATATTATCCTCAGGCCAATGGCCAAGTTGAGGCAGTAAACAAGGTGTTGGTTACTATGCTTCAGCATACCATTGGAATGCACAAGTCCAACTGACATTTGATGTTGTTTTCCACTCTATGGGCCTACTGTACCTCAGTTAAGGATGCGACCAAATTCACACCATTTCAACTTGTTTATGGTCTGGAAGCTACCCTTCTGATTGAATGTGAAATCCCTTCTCTCAAATTAGCTATCGAATTGCTACCAAATACTACTCCAGTGGAAGAACGCCTTCTTTATCTAGAACGGCTTGAGGAGACTCGTCGACTTGCTTCTTTAGTCATTGAAGCATAGAAGAAGAGAGTGAAAACTCATTTCAATCAGACAGTCAACCCATGTTCTTTCATGGAGGGGGATTTAGTCTTAGCGTATGATCAAGCTAATGACAAGCTGGGGGTAGGCAAATTTGAACCCATGTGGCATGGGCCCTATATTGTCAAACGTGTTTTGCAAAAAGGGGCCTATGAGCTAATTGATTATGAAGGAAACCCTTTAGATAAGCCCCGAAATGGGCTTTATCTCAAGAAATATTATGCATGAGTCTTTCGTGCATTTCTGTGTACATAAGTGTGTTTTTCATTTTGTACATGTTTGGCTTGGTGTGTAAGCATTTGCTACTTATTGTTTCCTTTTTTCTTCTTATGCAGATGTCTGTCGCACCTTTTGTCGGTTTCGTTGTTGGTGCCTATCGCAGTACCCGGCATTTTTCCTCCATGAAATGGGTTATCTATGATCCTCACGGTGATTTGGTAGATCTTCAAGGTGTTTGTCTAGGATGTACTACTGTTGTCTTAGTGGGGCTTGACCCAGGTTCAGAAGTGATTTAGCCAAGTAAATCCCGGTAGTACTGGCCCTTTTGGCAACAGTCCACGAAGGGCAGACTGAGGTCTCCCCCGAAGTAGTATGGGAGGGTGTTGGAACCAGGTTTCCACACCCTGGAGATGTCTGATATGAGGTGATTGGTACGCGGTCCAACCTTCGCACTTACTGTGCTACGCACACTTGCAGGTACCCCGTGCCCTGTGATACTGTCTTTGCGCAGTTCTAGCCGCAACGCGACCCATGCTATTTACCCATGTCTTCCTTAATTAGTCTTTGTTAGCTGATTACTTAGATTAAATTCACATATAAGAATTCATACAAGCATTCATCAAGTGCACACAGTAAATAAACAAAGTAAAAGTAATGCATAACATCAAAAGAGAGACTCAAGAATAGATGCACAGAGTAACTTCTCTTTATTAATCTTGCAATTCCAAGTACAGACCCGACTCTACCCTACACACTCAACTGCAAAGGTCTGTGCACTCAGCTACGGACTCTACTAGGCCTCTGAGCACTCAACTACAGAGCCTCTTCCTAGTACTACGACCCAGTACACTTCAGATTCCACTCTAGGCTCTAACCATGCCTTCGCTATTCTATCTATATTCTTCTAGCTTCCAAAAAACTATCTTTACAATTAGAGCCTCGCTCTATTTATACAATCCCATGGTCCGTGGATGATGGGTGGGCTGACACATCTTTACATTAAATTACAATTCTTAGGGTGAACAACCCTATGACTCGATTATACAATTCGCGTTCCGCGCCTATACTTCGTGGAGTTCTACACCATCTTTGACCAAAACTTGGGCTTTAAGCCCCAAAACATGTTGTGGGAAATCCCATGCCCAACAGGCCCCCAACATAATCATCGTGGCTCATCCCAAGTCACTCTGCTGGTGCGACGATCTTGGCACGGAGCCCCTCCTACTATGCCTATGTTGCGTGAAGGTCTGCAGCACACTGTTCTATTGTCTGCTGAATCTGCTCTACTCTTTCCACCGAATGCTCGCTTTCAGGGGAAAATCCTTGTACTAAAGCATGCATCACCTTCATTTGTGCGAGATTTCATTCAATATCTATAGTGATGTGGAAAGCCTCATCAACCAAAGGCTGGATGCACACTTTAAGTACTACCTCTTTCTGTCACGCGGCATCCACCTGTTCCTTCAATGCCTTTGCCTACTGTAGCTTCACCAGCCGCTGGGTTAGGACAACTATTTGCATCGTTCCACACACACTGTCATACTATTCTTAAAGCTCCCGCGCCTCTGCTTCTAGGAGCTATATGGTGGGGTCCTCCTATAAGGAAGTAAGGACCGCGAAGGATTCTTCCAACATACCCGTAGAGATCTGTACTACCTGTACTATTTCCTCAAGTGCTTTCTGGATAGCATCAGCATGCTGTTCCCTAACTTCCATGGGCGTGGATGACTATGTCTTTAATCGCAGTTCAGCAATTTGAAGGTTGAGGTCCAGTTGTATCCTCGTTGCTTCCTCCTTTGCCTCGCGGAATCCACTAGCCAATCTATGAATTTGCACTCCAACTGGTAGGCCTGTCGCAATTTCTAACTCTGGAGTGCGACAACATGCTTCCTCTACTATCTGCTCCAACTGTTGATTCTGCACTAGCGCTTCATCACCTTGTAGACTAAGTTGCTCAATGTTGATTCACTATTCACTAAGCATTTGTACTACGCATCGTTCCCTAGCGCGAAGTTATGTTGTCGCTCTGTCCAGTTGCTGGTATAGTATATCCTATAGAAGGGCAACCAAGTTTAGGCCAAGTCCCTTGATCCGGCCCACCACGGCTCTGTCCTCCGTGTTGTCCACTGTCAATGCTCCTTCCGGTAGTGCGACGGTGTTAGCCATCTTGGCCCACAGCAACTGCTCAGTTGTTGATGTACTTGTGGCACCATAGGCGGCTACCATTCCCTCCTGTCGGGGCTGCACCTAAAGTTGTTGCAGCTGTGCCCAGAGGGCCCCGAACACATTCTGCTACTCCATCATTGCTTCCTGGAGTGCTTCGCTAGTGACCTCATGAACGGTATCACCGATGTCGTAGAGGTCACCCTCTGTGAGTGTAATAGGTTCACTGTCTAGTTTGGAAGCCTTGGTCTTCTTCCATGGGCCTGATCATTCCATACCACGTGGCCATTCCAGTTGTGCAGATGTCGTGCTTAGGTCCATGCCTTCCACTGTGTCCTCTGTTCCCTGTCTTGTGGTCAAGTCTGGGCCCCCTTCTTCCCGCATCATGGTGGTCCCTATTGCCTGTGTTGTTGCTACATGTTCGACACCCTTGGTCTACTTTGCGGCAGCCTTTGCCACCTCGTGGAAAGTCCTTACCTCCTCGGCCAACTACTCATTGTGCTTCTGCTAAGCCAATAGCTTGGTGGCAACCTTCTGTTTTTGTACCACTATATTATCACATGCCGCCAGATCTGAGGCACGCCACTTGTGTGGCCATGAGTCGAGCACAGTGAAGATGGCATCATCAATCACGATGAACGATAGTTTGGTCTAGTTCTGCGCCAGATCCTTACGTGCCTTTATGTACACATTATGCATATCCGCCTTGAAGTTTTTAAAGCTCCGTAGACTGTCGTACACTGTGGGGGATAGGTGCGGCCTCTTGTTGATCCACATCTGGATGCTTGCCTCCATGAGCACCGAGAAGATCTTAGTCTCGCGGATCCTCATGGCATACTTTGCCGCTCAGAGTGATGCATACTTTGTTGCCTCTGGCAAGTCTTGTTCAATAGGAGGGAACTAACTATCCTCAGGCAGTTCCCTTGACACCAGTATAATGGACAAGAGCAACCATGCGTAGTGGAAGGTCTTGCCCTGCTCCTGGACTTCCTTGCATTTCGTGAGGAATTCTTCACAGAGGAAGGCGACCCAGTTGAATTGGACCCCCTTCGTGCATTGTTCGACTAGTGTGACGACCATCGCTGGTACCTCGTTGCCATGACATTTTCTCATCACCTTCCCGGCCAGCAGATGGGTGGCTATGTGCACCCCTTTGTCTTGAATGCTACTAATTATGTAGCCTCTTTGTATATTTTGCAACTTGTATTTCTTCTTCATGGCCTCTGCAAGTGCTAAATCTCCGCTTTTGCCAACTATTTCCGCGGGGTCACTTCCTTTACAGGGAAGCCGATAAATCCTATGAATAAGCTTTGCCATGATGGGAATGGGCTCCTGCAGCCATAGGTACCCATCGTGTACCAGGCAAAGCAGCTGCCTGATGAAAAAGATCGTAATTAGTGCATGGTGAAAATGAAGAATCCATAGTAGGTCGAGTATCCTAGCCTTCTCCACACCGCGCAGCCATTTCTACAGTTCTAACATTGTAATGGACCCCTCCTTGCTTTGTGCCATGAGGTTCTCATTATGTAAATGTGGGAAATTTTCGCCATCTTTGAGGTCCCAATCTTCAAATTTCATCATGGGCACGTGGCCCAGGAGCAAGCCTTCAATCAAAATTCCATTTGGGAGGAGCGGGGTTTCGAGTGCACTCTTAGCGGCATCCAAATCTTGGGGTACTTTTGCTTTCCCCTTCCACAGAGGGACATACGTAGGTAGTTTTGCTGCAGCGTGCACTGGCTGAATGTCTTCCTCCATTTCTTCATCCACCTTGGTCTCTTCTACCAAAGCCTGGAGGTCCTCCTCCTCATCATCTGTCTCAAGATTAATAGTCTTGCCCTTGTCTTCCATAGACAATTTACCAAACCGCAGATTTCACGGAGACATGTGGACTGGTCCTGCTGCCTGTGGATCCTTTTTGGGTCTCAGCGTTTGGGGAAATTTTTGAATTTCCGATACATCCCCCCCTGCAGCGTAGGGCTCTGCACGACTTCCTTGGTTGTTGACATCATTCTATTCAAGAGGTCCCGTGTCTCCTTCGACAGTGTCTCAAACACTGAACTTGCTCTTAAAGCCTCCAAATTCGTAAGGTCCATACCCACTTGATAGCGCAACAACTGAATTCTCAAAATGCCAAGGGTTGTTCGTTGGATAGCCACCTGTGATTTATAGGCATTTTTGAATTCAAATTCAACCATTCCCCCCATATTCAACCCATTAATGCTAGATTGGTGGCAGATCATCCCAAATCTAGTTCTGACTTTGTGTCTTAATTGCCCGCTGCCCGCTCCTCTTTGCCTTAAATTGGACATATTGTCATGAACAAGGACACCAACGGTTACCTCTTAGCCTACCCGCGTTGATCCAAAATGGATCTAGAATAGACTTTTAAGTCTAAAGTGCTCCTCACAAAGGAAAATGAAAGTCAAGGGCTACTCATGGAAATAGTCCCTTTGCGTAGATCCTTTCATTTTGAATCTACTGTAATTTTAATGGGCTAAAACAAACTTTGGATGAAGAAGTTATCACAGAAAGAAGATTACCTTTTTCCTTTGAAAAAGGAGGCACTTCTTCTAAAAATGGCATAAAAGGCTCCTTGAGGAAATTGCATTGCAAATGTGCAAAGGGGTGGACTTAAGGCAAAGGCAGAAGGATGCCCCCAACTAATACCTCCAACTTATCACATCGGAGATAGGCCCGCATGTGATCGGGACCCCAGGCACTGTGATATGCCGATTGCGATTTGCGATTGGAGCCGATAGCGATGATCGGAGATATCGGAGATCGGCAGATCGACAGGTCGGCGTCAGTGTGGTCCATGGTGTTACGCAGTAATTTGTCACTGTCTCCATGTCAGTCACCCTACTGTGTCAGGAGTTCACAATAATCAAGTTCATGCCTTCTGAACTGGCCAAAAACCAACTTTTCCAAAGTTTTCCTCATCAGCGCGCCTGTTTCTAAAATATCCGCGATGACTGGCGCTTTATAACAGACCGTGTGCGCTGCCAGCGCGGAAGCACATGACTTTCCCGCACTGATCGAATTTCATGACCAGCGCAGCCCCTGTTTGTACCTACCCGCGCTAACACGGCCTTTTCCCTTATGTCTTTGTGACGTCAGCGCGCCAGACCAGTTATGCACCCGCACTGATCCAGTTTTGGCGAATTTGTTCCAACAGCCAGCCTTCCAGATAACTCCAGACTTGGTTGTTGGCCTTGTGAGTATCGTCTCCCTTCTATAGCATGTCTGTTCGACCCTTTGCAACCACTTCCCTTAAGGATAAGCTCATCCTTCCACCCTTTTAGGAGGCTCCTTCTCATATATAAACTTCCACCATTACCATGAGCAGCTAGTTTTGAATAGCTTGGATTGTGTGGAGCTTATAGTGCTCAGATTGCTGCTACTATAGGTAGTTGGTGTGATAAGTGTGGAAGTGCATGATAGCTTAGGGAAGGTTGTGTTGTGTTGCTTGTGTGAGAGAGAGAGTTTCTTGTCTTGGGAGAATCATTTCCAAAGGTGAATGCTTGAGACACTTGCTGACTGGCCCCTCCTGAGAAGGTTGCCGATGTCAGAACATTTGGTTGTACTCTTCTCTGCTTGATGAATAATAGATGACTACTATTATTGTTCCATTCTCATTTGTCTATGCAATGGTTAAATGTGAATTACATCTTTTCTGACTGATGTATGGTTGCTTTTATTAGATTTCACGCTTGTGTTTGTTCCCTCTTCGTGTGTGCAGGTGTCTATTCGCGGAGATCGCGGAGGATCGTGACCAGCTAGAGCGAAGGAGTGAAGGTGGCATCTCTTCATCAAATAGCAGCGCTAGAATCCAAGTAGGTGTTCTTTACCTCTTGTTTAATTGCAATTAGGAACTTGCATAGTAGCATTGACTGATTGTTGCTAGACCCGTTCTGGGCTAGTAGGGATCGCCTCTATCCGTAGAGGGGATTTACCTCTCCAACAATTTGGTGACTCTGCTGGGGATCAGCCTTTTGTCTCTTGTGTCCATTCTTTGTGTTTGAATTTTATTGTTCTCTCTTTTCAAGTTTTGGGGATTTTTTCTCTGCTTGTAGCCTTCCTGGGTCCATCTGGGAAGTGTCTTAATTGTTAAAAGGTTTCTACCTTTGGTTTGGGAGTTTTTGCTTTGATTCTACTCGGTTTTTACCCTCAGTGCGGTTTAATTAGAAACAGACGCGCTGACGTTGCGTTCCTGCTTCTTTGTTTTCCCTGTCATCGCTCCTGTACGAATAACAGTCACGCTGACCTCGTTTTTGAGACAGTGCGCTTTATCCGTGTTCTTCCGCGCTGACGGCGCAAAGTTGCTACAGGCCTTCTCTTGTCAGCGCCGAGTTGCTGAAGGTCACCCGCGCTGATCCTGTAGAATTCATTTTTGTCCAAATTAGCCTCCTGAACCTGTTACTTTGACTTTCCCCTCTCCTCTCCACTTGGTCTATGACTTGTTTTTCATTGCCTGAACTTTGAGATACTTGTTTGCGAAGTCTTGTTCCACAAGGTTTCGTTTTTGCTCATTTTTCGGTTTTGCAAATACCTTCCTCTTTGCTTTCGCTGCTTGGTTTGTATTTCTGCCATCACTTTTACAGTTGCTGGATTGTGTTGAATCTCTAATTGACTGGTTGGGACTCTTATCCTCCGGGTGTTTGCTTTTCTCCATTGATTTCGCACTCTAGCCTTAGGACATCTAGTGGCCGTGTGTGTGTCAAGCCTTCCGTAGGGATATTGTTTTCTTGTTTGACCAGCCAACTTCGGATTTGTTTTTACACTTGTTCAGTGATTGGTGAAGTGTTTTTGGTTGTGTTTCCAAGCGGTTTTTGCTTCTTCCTTGCTTGAATCCTTGCTTGTCTTACCGAGCTTAGATCACATAGCTCGTGCGGAACTTGGTTTTTCCTTTTGATTTGGAAATCTTTGTTGGATGTTTTGGGAACTTTGTGTGCTTTCATTAAGTGATTCGTTTGGAGTTCTTGTCTCTCAAAATTCGTTTTAAAGTGCATTAGTGCCATTGAAAGAGAATCGAACTAAATCTTTTGCATTCAATAGTTAATGAAAAGAAGAGCATTTTAGTGATTTGTGTTTTTTTTTTTTTTTTTTTTAAAAAGAGAAAAATTTCATTTCTTTGTCATTAGCTGCATTAGGTTGTTTGATGGTTTGATTTCATTTCGTTTGATTGAAAAGCTCTTAACCTTCTAATAGTTATAATTCATCAAACAAAATGGTATTCTTTGGCATATAGCTTGCATCTAGGAAATTGTGAGAGACCATACGATAGGGCCTGAAATCGAAACTTAATTTCAAGATCAACCATAAAATGAACCGAATGAATCTAAAAACGCATTGGAACTAAACGCAAACATCTAGAGGTCTAGGTTAGAGACATGTTCCGGCGTCTTTAAACATAGTCACTGTTGTTTCACATTATGGTTGGGTGATTCCTCCTTCTGTGACTCGATAGTGGTCTAACACGGACTGTGCTCCCACGTACCATCGCGTATATAGGGAGACCCCACTAGGCTTTTATCCTTTATCCATAGGAAGCCGAGTCTGCCGCCTTGTGAACCGTAACGCACCGAACACAGCATTCGGGAAGATTGACTGCAGTACGGAAAGTCCTTGGCTCTCATACGATTGCTGAGGTGTATAAGCAGTTTTACGGGTCGCTTGGTAAACCCTATACCTAGAGTCTCCAGAGCAGTCACTTTTGATCCTTTTCGGACTCCCTAAATGAAAAGGTGCCTGTGAGCATCTTGTCACTTCGTGCTAATTAAACATTCGAAGGAGACTAGAGTCATCTTTTCGTCCTTTTCTCGACTCTTGAAACATGAAAAGGTCAAGTTTGGTTCTTGTGTCTTAAAATTAATTCGGCCACAATAACATCACCTGGTTAGATCTTGTGTGCGTTAGTTTTGAGTAGGGTCTTTATCGTTAGTTTGCTTTAGGTTTTCTAAGGGGTCTTGTCATCCTGGCTGACCCGTCAACTCCCGATCCAAGTGATCAAGGCTCTCCATCTTCTGTTGCTCCAGAGGTACCAGTTGTAAGCGATACTCTTCCCATTGTTCCAAGTATCCAGCTTATCAACGTACGTGCCCCGGGCGACGAAGATTACATAGAAGATTGGAATCCTATCTGGGAGCTTGACAGCGATAATACCCCCCGTACTCCTTTCGATATGTCGTCTCCGATGTCTACTTCCCCCATGGATGAGACATCTTCCAGCACAGGTGAGACACCCGTGGTGACAGACATTGAAACTCCGATCCCGGCTTCCTCTCCACTCCCTCCACGATATCAGTCAATGAGGGATAGGATAGCTGCTAGAACTACTTCTACGACTATATGGGATCCTAGTCTTATTGCCACCACGGGGCCCTTTATTTCGCGACCTCTTAATAAACCTCTTACTTCAGGTCTTAATATGCCTGTTACCTCAGTTCCCACCAATCCAACTGTTTGTGTAGCGCGCCCGACTCCGGTCGTCAGTGCTGTGACAGCATCCTCATCCACAAACCCTGGAGCTGGTCCCTCTTACAACCAGGGCCAGCCAGGGGTTTCGTCTGGAGTCATTGATCTTGCACAAAGTGCTCAGCCCTCTTCTGGTGGTGTTCCGGGAGCAGGGCCGTATGATGCCCATGGGAAGCCCATTGTGGACCCAGATTACCAAGGTCCACTCTTTTATTATGATGCTAACGGTCAGTACCTAGAGAACGTTTCGTCCCTGCCTCGTCATCCTTTCGAGGAGAACCAGGAACCATTGGACGTTACATATGATCCCGTTACTCATGTTTTTCATGGGCGCCGGAATCCTCCCGGACAGCCCCAAGGACCACCCAATCAAGGCCAGCCGCCTTATGTGCAAACCCCTCAAGGGCAATTACTTTATGGCCCGCCTTACCCAGGACAATCTGGGGGCCCACAGGGACAACCCTACCCGGGACAACCCTCGGCCGTTGGAGGTCCGCTGTCTGCCCTAATCATCCATCTGGACAAGCCGGCCAACCTCAGGGTCAGCCAGCTGTTCAGCCAGCTCAGTCATCCGTTCTGCAAGGACAACCCTTGGTGGTTCATGGACAGCCTGGCGCCCAGCAAGCTCATCCTGCTGGCCAGCCAGGTCCATCTCAAATCCAACCAAGTCAACCTTCGGGACAGATGCTTCAACCCCAGCCGGTCCAAGGACATTACTCTGGGCCTCAAACTCAAACGAGTTATCAAACGCAAGGTGGGCCACAGCCTCAACCTTCTTACCAGATGCGGCCTCCTTATCAAGCTTAGTATGGGACCCAGCAACCATATGGCTACCAGCAACCCCAGGGGCAAACTCAGTTTGCTCCTTATCAAAATTATCAACAACCACAGGTCACTCCTTACCAAAATTATCAGTATGGTGCACCTGTGGGGCAAGCTGCTAATACATGGGGAGCTGGGGGGCAGACACAGGGACAGCCGTCCGCATATGGCCATAATCTGTATGGACAGAACCCCTACGGACAAGGTCCCTATGCGCCAGGCCCTTTTGGGCCAGGTCCATCGGGACAAAGTTCTTACGCGCCAGGCCCTTTTGGGCCGGGTCCGTCCGGACAGAGTTCGTGGGGACAACCACCATCTGGTTGGAACCCTAATGTCGCCTCGAACCCGCAGCCACAAATGTCCTTTAACCCGCAGTTACCATTCTTGGCAACATTGGAACTGCCTGATGTGTCCAAGTTAACAAATGATCCTATTTTGCATAATCCGTATTGGCCACCGGTTCCGACCAAAATACCAAGTGATTGTCCAAAGTTTGATGGCAAAGCTGGAGAAGACCCTCAGGCCCATGTAATGACTTATCACCTTTGGTGTTCATCGAACTCATGGCTTGATGATTCTATCCGGCTTCGCCTCTTCCAGAGAACTCTCACTGGTTCAGCCGCTAAGTGGTACATCGAACTGAATCGCGGCATGTTTCAAGATTTCAACTCGTTGGCTATGGCCCTCTTGACTCATTTTCAGTTACCCATTCGATACGAGACTGGGACACATCTTCTCACGTCTCTCAAACAGGATACGACTACGCACATCTCTGATCATATACATGAATGGAGAAGGCGTCTTCGCTTGATTAAATTTTGGATTCTGGATCAACTCCTGACCGATTGGTTCATGACTTCCTTTGTCCCTAAGATCGCAAAGGACATCGCAATGGGAGCGTGTGTAACTGAAGAGCAAGCAATCGCGCGAGCTCAGTACCTCGACTTAGTGTACTCTCAGTCGGGTACTTTGTATGAGTATTTGCCAGATGCCCCAAGGCCTGGACAACCCAAGGCTCCACCAAAGCCCTCTGTTGATGGAGTCATTGGTTCTGTGAATTCGTCGTCAAAGAAATCGGTTGCGAACCCTGGGAAGTAGAAACAGAATGCCTCTACTGAAAATGCTTTTCAGGGCCAATCAATTTCTGGGACTACCTCCGAGGTAAACGCCGTCTAGTCCACCGCGGTGGATAAATCCTCGAAAGGCAAAAAGAAAGGGAAGGCTAAAGATAAATCTAGACAGCCCAAGCAGGACCCTCCTAAGCCTCCCTCCGAGGAAGGAGCTAAACAGAAACCTAAGTATCCTTGTCTCATCTACGATGAGGATCACTATACCAAGGATTGCCCAAGGCGGTCCGAAGTTAGTCGACTTTTGAAAGGTGCTCCGGGGCCTCCTGCTGTGCTAAAAGAGCCTTTCCCTTCCCAGCAGACGCAAATGGTGGCAGATCCCTCTCAAACCTCTTCCTCGTTCGGTTCTCAAGTGTTCATGGCTGGAACGATTCCCATCCATGTTTCAACTCGAGCGAAAGATTATCCATCTCCAGCCGGGAAAGAGCCGGAGGTTCCCTCCAGCGCTCCTCCGTCCAGTTCTAGTCCCCTTCACATCGAACGGCCCAGCACTGAGACGATCCCCCGACCCCCTCCTAAAGGTGTACTCAGGAAGTCATCTTATAACCCCAATGCTCGTGCTGCCCAGCACTATAGCATTGTCGAGGACTTAGCTCAGGCTCCGTCTGCTATGTCCGCGTTAGAAGTCCTCCAGAGCTGCCCCTCCCAGAGGAAGTCCTTGCTATCAGCAATTGGTGGCATTGACCCGGCAGATTTGGATTTAATTTCTTTTGATCTCGAGGGTTTCACACAGAGACTGCCTCATCAGGTGGCTTTCCTTATACAGGTCCTCATCAATGGCAAAATGATCCATCGTACAGTCATTGATGAGGGTGCCTCAACCTGCATCATGTCAGTTGCTTGCTGGAAGGCTATTGGTTCTCCTGCTCTGAGCCAGTCTCCTACGACCCTGGAAGCTTTCGATGGAAGAGAATCTCATCCATTCGGTATCCTCCCACGATTGCCTATCTCTTTAGAAGGGAAAACCGTAGAAGTAGAGGTTGAAGTTGTTGACGCTAATCTCACTTACAACCTCCTCCTCGGACGAAGCTAGACATACGCCATGCAAGCCGTGGCTTCCTCCTTGTTCTGTGTCATTCGCTTCCCCCATCAAGGAAGAATCGTCATGGTGGAACAGCTGTCCTTTTTTGCTTCTTCTTCTGAAGGAAATGTGCCATTCGTGGAGCATACCTCCAAGTCGTTAGTGAGTGTGGGTGCCGGACTGTTCAAAGATCCCTCCTTAATGGGAGTCTTTCCCCTCCCACCTCCGAATCTCGCCCCTGTTAACATGATTTCAGTACGTTCTGATCCACGGGTTCTTCCTCCCTTGAATCAGGAAGACTCTTGGGGTGATATGATGCTGTTGAGTCCTGCCGAGCTCAACTACATCGAGATTGTCGCTGCATCGGCTCCCCCTCCTGAACCTGCTTTTCTAAGCAGCGTTCCCGATTCATATGATCATTTCCCTTGGCTGGGAGATGAGGCCACTTCGGATCCCCTGAAGGAAACATTTCCCTCCGATGAGGCCATCATAGAGACTATGTCTCTCGAAGAGCTCCCTTGGTTAGATCACCACCATCGCTCTTCGTTTCTCCCTCCACATTCGGAAATGGTCGCATGTCTCGAGTGGTTTACTTCATGTGTCCCATCTCCGCCTCTCCAAACACCTGTTCAGCTATATCAAGTGTCTTCGGAAGGCAATATGGGTAACATCATGCAGACCCAGCCTATCGACATCTCTGTCAAACCAGGGATTGTTGAGAATATTTTCATTGGAGTCACATGCACTCCTGAGGAAGTTCAACTTTATACCGCTTTATTTCGTGAATTACGTGATGTCTTCGCATGGTCTTACGAGGAAATGCCCGACATCGACCTTAGTATTGTGGTGCACGAAATACCTACTTATCCAGGCGTTAAGCCTGTTCGTCAACGCTTACGTCCAGTGCACCCTCGAAAGGCTGCAGCCATCAAGGCCGAAGTCGAAAAGCTTCTTCGAGCTGGTTTCATCTATGCCATCCCCCTTACGGAGTGGGTGTCCAATATAGTCTCTGTGAATAAAAAGCAGGGCACTATCCGGGTCTGTGTTGACTACCGCGATATCAATCGTGCCTGTCCAAAAGATAACTTTCCTACGCCTTTCATTGATCAGCTTATTGATGACTGCGCAGGAAGTGAGATTTATTCATTTATGGATGGCTTCTCTGGTTATAATCAGATCAACATAGCCCCTGCAGACCAGCATAAGACAGCTTTCATTTTCCCTTGGGGCACCTTCGCTTATAAGAAGCTTCCTTTCGGTCTCAAAAATGCCGGTGCCACTTTCCAACGTGCGATGTCATATGCTTTTCATGATATTCGACACATCGTATAGCCTTACCTGGATGACCTCCCAGCTCATTCAGCTAAGCGACAAGACCATCCATCTCATCTACGCGAAATTTTTCTCCGCTGTCGACACTACCGTATTCGACTCAATCCGCATAAGTGTGTCTTCTGCGTAGAATCTGGCCGACTACTCGGGTTCATCGTCTCCCGGGAAGGCATCCGTCTGGATCCCCTCAAAGTCGAGGCCATTTTGAATCTTCCTCCCCCTACCTCTTTGCAGCAATTGCAGAGCTTGCAGGGTAAAGCTAATTTTCTCAGACGATTCATTCTGAATTATGCCGAGGTGGCTAAGGGTTTCACACGATTTTTAAAGCGAGACACACCCTTTCATTGGGATGCTATCGCCCAGGAATCTTTCGAGCGCCTTAAAGACCTTCTTGTCTCAGCTCTGCTCTTAAGACCTCCGAACTACCACCGTGATTACACTCTCTATCTAGCTGCCGCCGACACCACCATCGGCATGGTTCTAGTGCAGGACGATGATGCCGGCACCGAGCACGTTATCTATTATCTTAGTCGCAACCTTCTGGATACGGAAACTCGCTATGCATATGTCGAGAAGTTGGCATTGGCAGCTGTCTGCGCCGTCCAACGATTCCGCCATTATATCCTGTTACACACAACGACCGTGATCTCTGACTGCAACCCCATGACCTACATTTTGTCGTGTCAACTGCTGGGGGGAAAATACTCGAAGTGGATTGTGATCCTCCAAGAGTTCGACTTGGAATTCATTGCGGCCAAGTCTAAGAAATCTCTGGTCTTTGCTGAACTGCTCTGTTCCTTACCATCTCACTCTGCACCATCTCGTTCGGAGGAGCATATCCCGGATGAAACATTGTTTCTCATCAGCACCCTCGACCCGTGGTACGGGGACATTATCGTATATTTGCAGACGTCTTCCTTCCGTCCAAATGTATCGAAAGATGCTCGACGGTGAATTCGTCACCAAGCTCAACCCTATCGCATTTTGGGCGATACCCTGTACCGCCTCGGCGTTGATTATGTTCTCCGCCGATGTTTGACTCTCGAGGAAGCTGAACGGGTGTTGAATGACTGCCACTCTGGTGCTTGTGGCGGTCACATGTCCGGATATGCTACCACCCAGAAGATCCTCCGTGCTGGTTATTTCTGGCCTTCCATCTTCAAGGATTGCATCCTTGTTGTACGTGCATGTCATGAATGTCAGGTTTACCATCGGAAGATGCGTGCACCTGCTGCACCACTGCACCCTATTGTCACCGTAGGTCCATTTGCCAAATGGGGCATCGATTATACGTCCTGTAACCCTCGTTCGGCCGGGGGGCATGGGTACATCATCGTTGCCGTGGATTATTTCACCAAGTGGGCCGAAGCGATGCCTACACTGAACGAAGACGGTTACACAGCGGCGCAGTTTTTATTCAATCATGTCATTACTCATTTCGGAGTCCCTCAAGCTATTGTCACGGATCACGGAAAGCATTTCCGTAATCACATGATGACGGAACTAACGACCCAATTAGGCTTGCGTCAAGATAGTTCGACACCGTACTACCCACAATCCAACGGACAAGTTGAGGCAGTGAACAAAGTTTTGATCACTATGCTTCAACGCACCATCAGTACGCACAAGTCTAATTGGCATTTGATGTTGTTCCCAGCCTTGTGGGCCTACCGGACTTCTGTGAAGGACGCCACCAGTTTCACTCCGTTTCAGTTAGTTTACAGACTGGAGGCCACCCTTCCCGTCGAGTATGAGATTCCTTCGTTGAAATTAGCTGTCAAGTTGCTTCCCAACACCACTCCGGTGGAGGAACGGCTTCTTTACCTAGAATGGTTAGACGAGACTCATCGTTTAGCTTCTCTGGCTATCGAAGCACAAAAGAAGAGAGTCAAGGCTCATTTTGACCAGAACATTCATCCTCGTTCCTTCGTTGAGGGAGATCTAGTACTGCTCTATGATCAAGCTAAAGATAAGCTGGGGGCAGGAAAACTCGAATCCATGTGGCTAGGTCCCTACATCGTGAAAAGAGTTTTACAAAAGGGCACATATGAGTTGATTGATTACGAAGGAAATCCTCTTGACAAGCCCCGCAACGGGCTGTATCTAAAGAAATATTATGCATGACTTCATGCACTCAGTTTGTACATACGCGTGTTTAGTGTGTTTTGTGTGCATGATTTCATGTTTTGCTTTGGTGTGAAGGCGTGTTTGCCTCTTATTGTGTTTTCTCCTTCTTGTGCAGATGTCTAGTGCACCTTATGTTGGTTTCGCTGATGGCGCCTGCCGTAGTACTTGCAATTTTTCCTCTGCGGCGTGGGCAATCTATGATCCTCACGGAGAGTTGCTAGATCTTCAAGGAGTCTGCCTCGGTCGTACCACTAATAATGTTGCCGAATACAGTGCCGTAATTGAGCTACTAGCCGAAGCAGTTGATCTCGGCATTCGGGCAATGATGGTAAACCTGGACTCCCAGCTTGTCATTCATCAACTCAACGGGCGATATTCCGTCAGAGACCAACGCATCCTAAGGTTGTATCTACGTGTCAGATTGTTAGAAAGGAATTTTGACTATATCACATATCAACATATTCCGAGACGATTAAACACGTTGACTGATGCATTGGCAAATCATGTGTTAGACAGACATTTGCGAAATAGATAAATATCATACAAGAAGACATAGAAAGCATAATAGAGTAAAGCATATGTAAATAAGATATTTTCTCAAGCATAGTTTGCATGCGTGCCATGTGTGCTTTTAAGCTTGCATTTAAAACATTAAAATACATGGGTCATGTGTTGTGCAAATTCATACATAAGATTACATTTGTACTGAACATTCGCATAACATAAACAAAACATCATCATATGTAACAAGATCCATCCAAAAATCGGTATGTATATATATATATATCGTGTGGCGCACTAAGGTGCTCAAAAATAAGTGTATATGTCAAAAATGGAATCACTGTCCTCAGTACATCCGAGACATATGTCTCTCAAAACATCAGTGGGAATAAACCTAGGCGACTACTGTGCTGCGTTATGCTCTCTATAGCATACAGCTGCTCGTGCCACCCGCCTCAAAAGGCGGTGCATCCTGGGTGCCACCCCCACTGTGTGGATCTGATGCTCTATAGGGACCTCCTCGACCCCCTGGTAATCCGGCACCCCCTCCAGTAAACCCTCAAGGTTGAGAGCTACAGTCTCTGACATGTCAACTCCTAGAGGAACTAGGGCCAGGGCTCCGGCCCCTTGGCCCTCTCTCCGAGCCTCTGGGGCGAGGCCGATGGGTCTAACAAGTCCCACATCTACACAACATGACGTTCATCAAGACATGTACATGAAAAATCAAAAACATTGAAAAATTAAAAAGAGATCAAGTGCCATACCTCCATCGTCCCAATGCTCTCCCGCGGGTAGTGGCATGTCAGGATCATTGCGAAAGTCCATACCGGCATATGGCCAGTCCTCTACAAAAATGACCTGCTGGTCCAGCCACTCTCGAAAGTACACTCCCCAAGCCACTGGGTGGCCACCACCCCCGCGCGGCATGATATGGGCCCATCGAGTGGCCCTCGTCTCCCGAGGACCTCTAGGTGGATCCACGGCCATGGTCTGTAGCCGCATGGCTGGCACCCGCTCCAGAATGAGTGGGAGTAAGAGCGACCCGTAGCCAAACTGTTTCGTCTCCCCGCGACGACAGTTGCTAAGTTGCCTCTTCATGCTGTTTGTCACCGCCATTGCCCAGTTGAATACAGTAGGTTGTAAGCACTCGAGAGCTAGCAATAGATGGGTCTTCGAGGCCTCATGGTTGGCCAAGCTCCCCGCTGCCTGGGTTACGATAAAAAGTATGGAACGAAGGACCATATCAGTCACCGTGGGAATTACCACCTTCCCACTTCGCAATTTTACGGCCTCTGGACATACTCGAGCCATGAGCTGGTCAAGTGTCTCGCCGCTCGGCCGTTGCCCCTCTATGATAGGCATCACACCCCGGCGTGACAATCCAGTCAAAAAATAAATGTCCATATGGTCAAACTCAACGTCACGGCCTTGGATGGTAAATTTGCCATCTATTGGGTTCCATGCCCTGATCAGGAACTCAAGGAGGTCAGGCTGAGCTCTCAGACGTGGAGTGAGGAAAAATTTCATGAATCCGCACGCCCGCATGGCATTTCGGCAATTCGCATCCGCAAAAGCAGCTATATCCTCGACATCATGGGCCCTCTCTTGCCACTGAAAAGCCATTGCATCCTACATGAGCATTAAAAAATATCAGAGTGCTAACTAATGAGTTTTTTACGTCCAAATCTTAAAAAACGAATTTTTACAGCGTCAGCGCGACTGTTTTTAAAACAGTCGCGCTGACCATGGTAGCCCTTTGTTTTTTCTCCAGGTCAGCGCGGAAGAACACGGGTTTTCCACGCCGACCGGGAAGGTGGTACGTGTAATTTTAATTCGATCAGCGCGGACCCGCGCGGGAAATCTGCGCTGACCGAGAGCGCACCAACGCTCAAAGAATTCAGCCAAACGGCCAATTCCCACCGTTAAAATGCTCAAAAAAGGACTCAAAATAGAGCGCATGGCAAGGGGAACCTACCTGGAGCAAGCCGTTCGATGAATGGTGTCCGCACGGGGAAGAATTTGCTCCGTCAACTTCGCAGCTTCACAACGTTCTCAAAGGCTCAATATGGTAACAATGGTAAAAATGACTATTTACCCTTCTATTTATAGTAAAAATGGCTTAATTAACTATAGATTTTACAAATGTGGGTTTTTGTCATGCTTTTACCATGGATTTAGCACTTCTGTCAATGTCTTATACATGTTTTAATATGTTTTTAACATGTCGAACGGATTTATGCGGGTATATTCTTTACTGTGCAGGTACTCCGAAACGGTGAAACCATAATGGTCCTAAATACACTTGGTCCCAAAAAATGTCGTCTTTGAGCTCTTTTCCGACATGAAACAAGAAAAGATGGCCGAGCTTCCTTTCAGCTCGTTAAAGGGAACGAGAGGCGGTCATTTTAAGCTCTTTTTCCGACTGTGTAACTTAAAAAGATTGTCGGGTGTTTGTCGTTTCGCACTCGTTATCGGCTCTAAAACGACGTGTTTCCGACCGCTTTTTTACTTTTTCGGGTCAAAGGCACTATTTACGAAAAGTACTCCTCGATCGTAATGATCGGGCGGTCCTTTCGAGCATTGTTTTATACTTTTTCGGGCTCGAGAGACACAACTGTACGAAAAAGGACCCCCCTAGAGTCTTCTTTTCCGCTGTCTTTTCAGACTCTCTAAACAAGAAAAGACGCCGAGTTTTTCCTTTGTCAGGCTCGTTAAACACTTGATGGCATCAGGCATCATCGAAATGACACTCTTCAAGCATATGTTATCCCTGTCAAGCTTCTCATCCAAAAATAACCGGGGTACCTGCCAGAAATGGTGGGGAAAATGGAACTGCAATCGTTGCGTCGACAGTATGTCGCTCTTGAACATGGCACTAGTCTGCATTCGTGTCGGGTGGGAATTTCTCATTTTGTTTCACAACTGACCTCCGTGGGTATGGGTTATCCTATTTGGCCTCTCATTTTCTTATTGCCATCATCATCATACCCTCTGCTCATTTGATGTCAAATACTGCCAAATCCACTGTAGTGCCGCCGATATGTTCAAGAGAAGTTGACCTCTGCAATAATACAACCTCATCTGCTATCTCACACAAATCATTTTACCTCTGTCTCGTGTCGATGATGTGGGAAACATTATGGCCCACCTTCGATCAAGGTCACTTCCTGTTGACTTCAGCTCATTATCCAGGAAGGTGAATTAGAGACTCCCTTCAGGTGCCTTAGAGCCTGCATGCCTCAATGGCAGGTTCTTCGTGTTCGACGTGAGGTTTACATCATTGGCCTCCGATCAAATGATTCCGTGGGTGTTCGACACCAGCTCATTGATTCACACGCCGCGGATTGTACCTATAGTACCTTGAGGACCATTGCCATTATTGATGGTACCTCTCGCGTCTGTTAACAGTTCTCATCATTGACTGGTAATCAGACGATGTTCATGCATGTTCGACTTCAGCTCATGTATTCACATGCTTGGATTTGTACTTTGTTCGGGTCGGGACGGAGCACAAGACCCTGGATCTCTGTCCGTTATGGTCCAGGATGCGATTTTATGGATGATAATTACATGACTCATTGATGGATGGCTGCGCCCATACTCGAGTCTTCATGGATGGCTGCGACCATACCTTATCATTATTTTGGTCTCTTTAGTTGGGTGGCTGCGTCCATTCCACAGACCTTTTCGCATGTCTTTCGGATGGCTGCGCCCATGCCTAGACTGCATGTACTTGATTATCAGAGATATTCGGTCCTTCCTGGTGGTGTTCCAGTTCGGCGAGTGTTGTAAAGCATTTCACCCCTCCCACTCTCTCGGTCTTCATGCTTTAGGGGGCATCTGTTACGCAGTAATTTGTCACTGTCTCCATGCCAGTCACCCTACTGTGTCAGGAGTTCACAATAATCAAGTTCATGCCTTCTGAACTGGCCAAAAACCCACTTTTCCAAAGTTTTCCTCATCAGCGCGTCTGTTTCTAAAATATCCGCGATGACTGGCACTTTATAACAGACCGCGTGCGCTGCCAGCGCGGAAGCACACGACTTTCCCGCGCTGATCGAATTTCATGACTAGCGCAGCCCCTGTTTGTACTTACCCGCACTGACACGGCCTTTTCCCTTATGTCTTTGCGATGTCAACGCGCCAGACCAGTTATGCACCCGCGTTGATCCAGTTTTGGCGAATTTGTTCCAACAGCCAGCCTTCCAGATAACTCCAGACTTGGTTGTTGGCCTTGTGAGTATCGACTCCCTTCTATAGCATGTCTGTTCAACCCTTTGCAACCACTTCCCTTAAGGATAAGCTCATCCTTCCACCCTTTTAGGAGGCTCCTTCTCCTATATAAACTTCCACCATTACCATGAGCAGCTAGTTTTGAATAGCTTGGATTGTGTGGAGCTTATAGTGCTCAGATTGCTGCTATTATAGGTAGTTGGTGTGATAAGTGTGGAAGTGCATGATAGCTTAGGGAAGGTTGTGTTGTGTTGCTTGTGTGAGAGAGATAGTTTCTTGTCTTGGGAGAATCATTTCCAAAGGTGAATGCTTGAGACACTTGCTGACTGGCCCCTCCTGAGAAGGTTACCGACGTCAGAAAATTTGGTTGTACTCTTCTCTGCTTGATGAATAATAGATGACTACTATTATTGTTCCATTCTCATTTGTCTATGCAATGGTTAAATGTGAATTACATCTTTTCTGACTAATGTATGGTTGCTTTTATTAGATTTCACGCTTGTGTTTGTTCCCTCTTCGTGTGTGTAGGTGTCTATTCGCGGAGATCGCGGAGGATCGTGACCAGCTAGAGCGAAGGAGTGAAGGTGGCATCTCTTCATCAAACAGTAGCGCTGGAATCCAAGTAGGTGTTCTTTACCTCTTGTTTAATTGCAATTAGGAACTTGCGTAGTAGCATTGACTGATTGTTGCTAGACCCGTTCTGGGCTAGTAGGGATCGCCTCTATCCGTAGAGGGGATTTACCTCTCCAACACATGGCATATGGAAAGACCCCTAGGGCAGTTGCGATTGCGATATGTGATATAGCGATGGGGCTGATAGCGATACGCCGATATTGGCGATCGAAAATCAGTGATCCTTGATATAAAGGGCCATTGACAGCGCGACATGCGATAAGCGATAAGGGCTGGACCCGATGGGATTATAAACCCGATTTCATAATATTTGAAATCCGAAAATTCAGATTTTCAATGTATTTCCCATGTAAATGGGTTTTTGTCCATTTCGCCATGCAACTTATGATTTGCGATAGGAAGGCAGACCCGATGGGATTATGGATGTGATTCTATAAATTTTGAGTTCCAATATAAAAGGATTTGTCGGGCTTTTCTGTGTATTAGCGCATTTCCATTATAAAACCGAAATACAAAAGGAAATGACCTAAAGCGATAAAGTCAGACCCGAAAGATTTATAGATGTGGCCTAATGTGTTTGAGTTCCGTGGTACGCGAGATTTTGGGTGGGCCTCAGGCGGTAAGTGGTATTGAATGGGATCCACCCAATCCCATACACTGGCCGACACATGGCATGGCGTAGGAGAGAGAAAATCGCCTTTTCAGGCGGGTAATCTCTGCACATATAAACCACCCGAAATGGCTGTTAGTCGTTGGATCGGAGATCATGTAGATCAACGGTGGGCTTGTGATAGCCATAAAAGGGTGGACCCAATAGGGGTTACGAGCGTAACTTCATAGAATTTGAAGTCCGGGATTTTGCGTCCGATAGCGTATTTCTGGTAAATCTCTGTGTATTGGAATTTTGTTCCATTTTCAGGTTTTTGCCTGAAATAAGGCCCCGATTCCTTTGTGATGGCCCCTGATCATTGTGCCACGCTTCAAGTGAGTGTTTTGTAGCAATGATGCATTTGTAACGCGTAGAGCCACAGAGCCAGAAGCCAGAGGGCTAGCTGAAGAGACAGAGGAATGATTACACATGGAGAAACAGATAGGAAGTCATAGAGCTAGAAGGATGCCTCACAAAAGCCAGAGAGAACAATTGAGAGGTAGCACAGAGAGTTTGAGTCACTTGGAGGTCGAATGAACCAGAGAGCTTAATTGACAGCAACAAAAATTTGTTGAATGTTGCTGGAAGGTTGATGAGAGTCGCTTGGAGGTCAAGTGAACTACAGAGGCACGCAAAGGCCGAGAGAAGCTCAGAGCTGAAGAGCCAGAGCTAGAGCCGAAGAGCCATAGTGAAAGCCAAGAGCCAGAGCCAAATCCAAGAGCCAGAGACAAAACCAGAGCCAGTGCCATAGCCAGAGCCAGAAAGCTTGAGAGCTTCAGAGCCAGGGATAAGATGGTGTTCTAAGCCCATTGTTTCTACGTAATACAATGGAGTTGAGTGTGAATCTTGTAAAAGAACTTGTGCCATAATCGTAGAGAGCCTAGTTGAGTTGACTAGAGCTCAAGGAGACGTAGCCCAAGAGTTTTGGGTGAACTCCATATTAATATCGCTGTTATGTGTGTTTATTTATTTGCTGCATTATTTACTGTCACATGTATTTAAATATCAGCATGAGCAACAAAACTCAAAGTACTTAACAGTTAAAGGAAAACATAAGCATGCACCTATTTTCAAGCAATTTTAATTCCGCAATTGGTTAATCACTAGATTGTGAGAATATATATATATATATATATATATATATATATATATATATATATATATATATTGGCATAATGACAACTTCTACAAGTGAGTCCTCAAAATCTTCTTTATTCACAAGATTCTTTGATGAAGACATGAAGCAAGACTTGTTCATCATGATGGACAAGGTGAGAGAAATGTATGAGGATGGAAGGAAGAGAAGCATACTTAGAGAGTAGTTGAATTCCGTGGAGGAAGAGAAGCAGTTGCTTTCTGACAAATTATAGGAAATGGAGAGGCAACTTCATATTGCAAATATGAACCTGAAAAGGATGCATGAGTTGGAGACACAATTCTTTGTTTCCAAAGAAGCCTTAGTCAAGTATCAGCTTGAAGAAGAGGTAAACAATGCTTGTTTGTCTTCAAATTCTTCTAAGAATGCTTATATTGGTTCTTATGAAAAACATACCTGAGGCATAAGTTCTAGGTTAATGTCAAAGATGGGCTATGAAGGAAAAGGCTTGGGCAAACATGCACAAGGTATTGTTGAGCCAATAATAGTTGAGGAAAGGCCTAAGTATTTAGGTATTGGGTATGGACAAGCATATGGAGAAGGTTCCAAGGCTGCCATGAAGACAATTGAAACAACTCCAAGAAGGAGTTTCATTTCAGGTCTTCTACCTCAAGATTGTGAAGATTGTATTCTTGGGGAATGCAATGGAGTGAAGCATACCTTGCAGAAAGAAGGTGTATATTAGCATACAGTTGAACCAGAGAGTTGTGGAAACTCTGAAAGCCTTGAAGAGATTGATGGTGTTCCAAATGGAGCAACTTCTTCATTCAATTCACCTCCTCAAGAAGGCAATAAAGGTGAAAGAGAAAGGTATAAATCTGGTTCTTATCATATTCCTTTTGATTATGTAAAGCATGATAAATTTCCATATAAGCATGGGAAAATAATTGCATGTTCCTTTTGTGGTTTGGATAACCATAATGTTTCTAGATGTTGGAAGAGAATGGCCACATACAGGAAACTTTTGAAGGAAAGGAAGCAAGAAGCCAAAGGTCCATTGGACAAGACAAATCATGTTGTCAAGAGGATGCACATGTGTTGCACTTACTTCCATAAGCAAGGACACATTGCCAAAAAGTGTTGGACTCTGAATCCAACAATGCTTCCACAAAAGTTGAAGAAGGTGGAAAGAGAAAATGGCAAGAATGGAAAGGAGGTTTCCATGATTGATGTGTTTCGGGATGATTCACGTGTTGATGTTGATGTGCAGACAAAGGTATCACCTTTGAAATGGATTGGTAAGAGGTGGTTAGAGTTCTTATCCAATTAAAGATTTTATGTCTTTTGATTTGATGCATTTGTTTGAATTTCTTTGTTAATTGAATGCAAGTTGCAGGATTTTACCAAGAAAGTGAATGGAAAAGTTGAGTAGGAGACTCACTTTGTTACTGCAACATTATATTCATTTCAGCTTCAAAAGTACAGTGTACTTAAGTGAGAGTTAAAGGATGAAATGCATGCATAAGCTTGATACGCATGAACACAGGGATGTTGATGATTTCCTTGTATTTAAACATGTATGTGTGATTAACTTGAAGGGTTGATTACTTTGTTGTAAACATGCATGTAATGTAATATTGACTTGAGAAAGGTTGATTTGGTCTCCAAGATGGAGATAATGATGAAGTGTCTCATCTTTGGAAAAGCATGTAGAAAAGATGAAAATACATGCTTGACTTGAAGGGTCATTGTTTTAAAGGCATGTCTTGTGGGCTTGTTATCTAGTCCATCATTTGTATGCAGACATAAGACATGGAGGTGTTCACAAGATGTGAAAATCTGTTTCTTTTGTTGAAGCAGGAGTTTAGGCCATCTAGTTGTTGCTTTTATTTCTGTTGTTGTTAACAGTTGTTGTTGACAGCATGTCAAGCAGGTACAAATGAAAATTTTGTGAAGCAGATGTAACTTCACATTTGTTTGAGACACCTTGGATCAATGATCAAGGAAGAGAATTTCAAACTACCTTCTGTAACCTTCTCAGCAGGAATTCAAGGAGGAAGACAGTTCTTCCCAGGAGGACCAACACATCCAAGAAGGAGAGTGGTCAAAGGCTTTGGTTCAGAGGCACTATGCAAGACAAGTGTATGGAGGTTGAAGAGGGTGTTGTTACTCTATCAGTCTTTTGGAGACCAAAAGTTCTTTTAGTGGGAAGGTGTGATCCAAAATGGATCTAGAATAGAATTTTGAGTCTAAAGTGTTCCTTACAGAGGAAAATGAAAGTCAATGTATGCTCTTGTAAATAGTCCCATTGTGTAGATCTTTTCATTATGAATCTACTACAATTTGAATGGCCTGAAATAGATTTTGGGTGAAGAAGTTATCGCATAAAGAAGATTGCCTTTGTCCTTTGAAAAAGGAGGCATTTCTTCTAAAAATGGCATAAAAGGCTCCTTAAGGAAATCACATCACAAATGTGCAAAGGGGTGGACTTAAGGCAAAGGTAGAAGGACGCCCCCGACTGCGACCTCTGACTTATTGCATCAAAGAGAGGCCCGCATGAAAGATTGGGACCACAGGCACTGCGATATGCCGATTGCGATTTGTGATTGGGGCCGATAGCGATGATCGGAGATATCGGCAATCGGCGGATTAGCGGATCGGCATTGGTGTGGTCCATGACATATGGAAAGACCACCAAGGAAATTGTGATTGTGATATGAAATATAGCGACGGGGCCGATAACGATATGCTGATATCGGTGATCGGCAATCGGCGATCCCCGATATAAAGGGCCATTGACAGTGCGACATGCGATAAGCGATAAGGGCCGGACCCGATGGAATTATAGACCCAATTTCATAATATTCGAAATCCAGAAATTCATATTTTCAATGTATTTCCTGTGTAAATGGGTTTTTTGCCATTTCACCATGCGACTTGCAATTTTCAATAGGAAGGCGGACCTGATGGGATTATGGACGCGATTCTATAAATTTCGAGTTTCGATAAAAGGATTTGTTGGGCTTTTCTATGTACTAGCGCATTTCCGTTATAAGACTGAAATACAAAACGAAATGACCCGAAGTGATAAATCCAAACCCAAAAGATTTATAGATGTGGCCTTATGTGTTTGATTTTTGTGGTAAGCGGGATTTTGGGTGGACCTTAGGTGATAAGTGGTATTGGACGAGCTCAACCCGATCCCATACACTGGCCGACACGTGGCATGGTGCAGGAGAGAGAAAACCGCCTTTTCAGGCAGGTAATCTTTGCAAATATAAACCACCTGAAATGGTTGTCAACCATTGGATTGGAGATCACACAGATCAACGGTGGGCTTGAAATAGCCATAAAAGGGCAGACCCAATAGGGATTATGAGCACGATTTCATAGAATTTGAAGTCTAGGATTTTGCGTCTGATAGTGTATTTTCGATAAATCTATGTGTATTAGAATTTTGTTCCATTTTCAGGTTTTTGCCTGAAGGAAGACCCCGATTCCTTTGTAACAACCCCTGATCATAGTGCCACACTGCAAGTGGGCATTTTGTACCAATCATGCATTTGTAACATGTAGAGCCACAGAGCTAGAAGCCAGAGAGCCAGCTGAAGAGACAGAGGAATGATTACACACGGAGAAACAGATAGGAAGCCGTAGAGCTGGAAGGATGCCTCACAAAAGCCAGAGAGCACGATTGAGAGGTAGTGCAGAGAGTTTGGGAGTCACTTGGAGGTCTAGTGAACTAGAGAGCTAAATTGACAGTAGCGGAAAGTTGCTGAAGGTCACTGGAAGGTTGCTGAGAGTCACTTGGTGGTCAAGCAAACTACAGAGGCACGTAGAGGCCGAGAGGAACTCAGAGCTGAAGAGCCAGAGCCAGAGCCGAGGAGCCAGAGCCAAAGCCAATAGCCAGAGCTAGAGCCAAGAGCCAGAGCCAAGAGCCAGAGCCAAGAGCCAGAGCCAAGAGCTAGAGCTAGAGCCAAAGCCGAGAGCCAGAGTGAGAGCTAGAGCTAGAGCTAGAGCCAAAGCCAGAAATCGTGAGAGCTTCAGAGCCAGGGATAAGATGGTGTTCCAAGCCCATTGTTTCTGTGTAATCCAATGCAGTTGAGCATGAAGCTTTTAAAATAACTTATGCCATAATCCCAGAGAGCCTAGTCGAGTTGACTAGAGCTCAAGGAGATGTAGCCAAAGAGTTTTGGGTGAACTCCATATTAATATTGTTGTTATGTGTGTTTGTTTATTTGCTGCATTATTTACTATCACATGTATTTAAATATCAGCATAAGCAACAGAACTCAAAGTACTTAACAGTTAAAGGCAAACATAAGCATACACCTATTTTCAAGCACTTTTAATTCTGCAATTGGTTAATCACTAGATCTTGGGAATATATATATATATAAGCTTTGGAGTGGGAGAGGTTCATGTAAGTTAGACAAGAAGCCTTTAGTGCCCCATTTTCAGATCACGCACGACAGCGTAGCCCCCTCTGCGTGGGCACGACCCTTGTGACATGCCGATCCTACGCGCAACCTCCTTATCGCGCAGCTCCCTCATAGACTCATTTATAGTCCTGCGCTCTCTTTCAACTGCTTGGAGCACTGAGACTATGCTCCCTACAGATAGTCAGGTGGTCACACCACTTGTGTGAGGCTTCAATTTACCTTCCAGCCTAGTCTGCAGGCACTCCTCAATTACCCTTGCAACAGTCAGCACCGCGCATTCTTCCTTATGTGGTACGCTCCCATGGTTACTTTGTCTAGTAAGGTGTAGTCGCAGCCATTGTAGCAGAGTCACAAATGCTTGACGACAATCTTCTAATGTAGTAGTATGGTTGCCCATATCTTGTCCTGTCATTCTTAGTTTATCGACGCGACATGCTTGCAAAAATTTCATTTTCTAGTTTTTTGATCTCTGCGTCCATCAACATGCTTTTCTTCCTCAGTCGTACCCGATCTTCTTCGAGTTCGTGAAGTTTAAGGTTCCCTCACCTAAGGGCTTCCTGAATATGCATATGTTCATCCTCAAGTAGTTGCATAATTCCTTCACCCTGATCCTCGCATACTGTCCCAACTGTGGGAGATATTGCGTGAGGATTCCTTTCCTCCAAAACTATGGTCTCGACTCTGCTCCCCAACTTCGGAATCATCTCTGCGCTCAGGTTTTTCCACATGGCCCTGTAAGCCCATCGAATTGCTGGCACACGGATGTCCTAATCTGTTTGTTTCGCCTGGTGAACCTTGTTCAGGACTCTACATACCTTATTGAATGCTTCCACATGGAATGTTTGTGGTGTGCATCATCTTTCCTGTTGTTGCGTCCTGTTCCAACTTTTGATCCTTAGTTTGGGGTGTGCTTGAGTGGGTTGCACAACACACATCTGTACCCATCGACATAGGTGGGAACACAAGTTGCTCTATCCTCACTGCCCGACTCTCATTCGAAGCTGGGGGCTTCCAAACCATAGGCACATCATCCTTCTACATTCATGCCAATCCTCAAGGTTTCCTTGATGTGTACCCCACTATCACACGGGTGTTGCGCACAGTGCCCACTTCAATGCATCAAACCGCTACTATTCGAGTACCACGCTTTCGAATTTGCTCAGGAATTCGTCAACTGCTATCAATCCATCATACGTTGGTAGCTCTCTTGCCTCTATAGTCATGCAAGACAGTGATCTAACCATCATGTTGCAGTTTAGCATTGTCACTTCGTGCAAACGATTCTACCATTACTCCACTTCTTCGTCTGAATCCGAAGTGTAGGAGCTTTCACGCTCCCATGAGATTCTCCCATCTGCAATCGGATTCACCCATTCCTAGTCTCGTACAATTATCTTGTAAATACAATTAAGATCATCGTTGCTTTCATCGTCATGCACTGGTTTAGTGTAGCACGCTCCTTTAGCTGGGTCCAGTGGGACTACTACGCGTAGTGACTTTTTCTCGAAGATCATTTTGTGCTTCTTCAAGTTGACGACTCTATTCATATCAGTGGCCCAATCTATTCCTAACAATGTAGGATAGGGATTGCTGTCATCAAAAATCTCTATTACTTCAAAATTCGCCTGCGCGCTCGCGCCTTCAATATCAACTATTACCCCTTGCAACCTCCCCATGGGAAAAATCTTCTCTTGGTTTTCCATTCGTAATTGAATAGGGGACCATTGTAACATGTGCCTGTGCATGTGTTCCGATGTTTGCTTTGGTAATACATTCATGTCCGAAACCAGATCTAGGATCACTTGATCCATTTCATACCCACCAATCTGCGTAGTCAACCTCATTTCCCTTCTAGTGCGCAGTGAATGCTTTTCAAATTTCCTGACTACACATGGTTCTCCTACCCCCGCACACCTGGTGATAAGCTCTTCTAGTCCTTTAACCACTTTTTTGTCACGCAGCAGTTTCATGCATGTCTCCAGAAAGTTAGTGAGCATTGAAGGATCCATTCCTGGCTCCGGTTGATCCTTACTGCCTGAAGTGGAGGCCTCCACGAAGCTCTTCTTAGCTTCCATGAATGTCTCCTTTGCACATTCTAAGTCAAACTCGGGTTCCTTTGTAGGAGCCTTGTGAACCCATGTACTTTCCGCTGGCTGTTTCCCCGTATCTTCTCCCATGGCCGTACCGCTTCTCAGCATCATGTTTACATTCGGTTCTTCTTTGCATGGCTCAGATCTCATCATTTGTATATTCTGAGTGGGGGGAGGCTGGAATACCCATTTTTCGTCCATCTTTGTGATCAATGTAGGACAGTCTATTGTTTCATGATAAAACTGAGCACAATACGTACAGGATATCCTCGTGGGGTTGGTACCATCACGGGCATAGTGCCCTGGTCCTCCACAATTGTAACAAATTAACTTTCTGCAACCTCTTCCTGGTCCCATTCCCCCTCTTCGTCTACCTCGCCGTTGAAATCCAGTGCACGCCATTCCCGCATCTGGGTCAAGGGCTTGTATTTCGGTCTGCATCCTATAGGCTCAGGTTTGATCCATCATTAGCTCGTAACCGTGGCAAGTGCACTCATCGTGGCCTACGGACTTGAAGAAATTACAAAACAATTGCTGGGGTGTCTGTGTATACTTCTACAACAAATGAAAATTATTTGTCATGTGTTTCCCTCCTATCTGACAGATCGCACACCATAAAGTGGGTGCCGCACTCGGCCCTACCTGTGCCTCTGGTATCAATGGCATTAGCCCTCCTCCTGCTAAGCAGTTTGTGAACACTAGACAATGATCTTTGTTGTGGCCCTGGCCCTTGAATTTTATGTAGGATACTTCCTTGCGCGCCTCTGGCCGCGATGCCCTATCCTGCTTCAAGATTTGCATTTCCAAACATAGATTCTGTAGTTGCGCGTGGATTTGTTGAACTCCCAACCCATGGTCTTGTATTGGGGTCTCATGCAATCTCATTACCATTTCCAATGCTTTGGCCTGGGTGGAAAGTTTCTGCTGTGACAACGCCGTCCTCAAGTGCGGTGTCAGAGATGCTACAAACCATGCACGATGCTGTCCATCTGTCAACATCATATTGGCTTCACAAATCATACTCTACAGCCGTTGATCCAGATCCCAGGGAATCTTGCCTAAGAGCATCAAGATCTCTTTAAACCTGATGATCGATTGTGTTTCTGACTTTGGTCTGCTAAATTCCCTATTCAAAACGTTTTGGATCTCTGCTATCCCGACGTTTGGGTGGTTATTAGAATTCTTGATATACCATGTTAACGCGTGATCCTGCAGTGCGCTCACCAATGTAGCCTTCTTAATATTGTCGTCCGTAACAACTTGGGCTTCCCATATTGCTATTACCACGAACCAGAATTGGTCTGGATCTTCACTCCCTACTCCTTTGAATACTTGTAGTTTGATCATGCTCACCATACTGAACTATGGAGGTGGTGGAGGTGGAGTGGGTGACGATGGAGGTGAGGGAGGTGAAGTAGGTGGTGGTGTGGGTGGAAGTGGTAACTGCGGAATGTGTTGCCTTATCAAACTAACCATGCTTCTCGGAGAGACCTTCATGAGCTCTTCCTCACTCTCTCATGAGGGTGAAATTAAGGGACTGTTTTCTAATTCTTCATTACTATTGTAGATCTTTCCACTCTACGTAGTCCCAAACATTAATGCATTCACATGACCCTTTTTTCACACAATAGCATCTTAATCCAAGTATTCAAAGACTTAATATACTTACCTCACGGTCCTTTAAGAAAGCGTCATTCTGCTTCGTTGTAGCTCACGTTCGTGTCTACCACAAACTCAATGATAAATCCCCCTATTATCTGGTCGAGCCAATGGTCCATAGCTCGTGTGATCTTATTTTCGGATGCTTCTAGTTTGCGCACTAGTTCCAGAGTCCACACTAGTGGTTTGTCAAGCCTACACCTTCCTTGGCTGTCTGATAACTTCGCGATCCACTCATACAACTCTGACGAAAAGGATGTAAAGAAAATCTCATGGATTTCAGTGTACAAATAGCAATCCAACCATTGTTCCTTAGATACCCACGGATTTTTGTTTTCCTATGCCGCGAACTTGTTAATATTCTTGTCCAACCATTCTTCAATTTCCTTCTTTGTGGGGTTCTAGTGGCATGACATCAGACATCCCTTATGTATATCTTGGTCCTGGTAACGAAACCATTTGTTGTCTTAGTGGGGCCTGACCTAGGTTCGGAAGTGATTTAGCTAAGCAAATCCAGATACTACTAGCCGTTTCGGCAACAGTCCACAGAGCATGGACTGAGGTCTCACCTGAAGTAGTATGGGAGGGTGCTGGAACTAGGTTTCCGCAACCTGGGGATGTCTGATATGAGGTGATTGGTATGCCATCCAACCTTCGCACTTACTGCACTACACGCACCTACGGGTACTGCACGCCCCGTGATGTTGTCTTTGCACAGTTCTAGCCGCAGTGCGACTTGTGTTATTTACCTAAGTCTTCCTTGATTAGTCTCTGTTAGCTGATTACTTAGATTAAATTCACATATAAGCATTCACACAAGTATTCATCAAGTGCGTGCAGTAAATAAATAGAGTAAAATTAATGCACAACATCAAAAGATAGACTCAAGAACAAATGCACAGAGTAACTTCTCTTTAAGCCCCAAAACCTACTGTGAGTGATCCCATGCCCGACAACTATAAACAATGTTGCTGAATATAGTGCAGTCATTGAATCACTGACTGAGGCTGTTGCCCTCAATATTGGCGCATTGTTCGTGAATCTAGATTCACAGCTTGTTTTTCTTCAACTCAACGGGTGTTATTCCGTCAGAAACCCTCAAATTTTAAGGTTGTATTTACGTGTTCGTTTACTGGAAAGGAATTTTGATTATATTACATATCGACACATTCCTAGAAGACTAAATACATTAATTGATGCATTGGCAAATCATGTACTAGATAGACATTTGTGACATTTATAAGAGTAAATCATTAAAGACATAATAAGTCAATACAAAAAAACATATATATATATATATATATATATATATCAAGTGTTGCACATCGCAGTGCTCAAAAAATATATGTTCGGGTTACATTGCAAGACAACATGTCTTTCAAAATTGCAGAAATTAAACCTAGGAGTCTAATCTGTGTGGTGCTCTCTATAGCACACGACTGCTCGGATGACACGTCTGAGTAGTCAGTGAATCCTGCCCAACACCCCTGCTGTGTGTCATTGGTACTGTCGAGGGACATCCTCGAATCTCGTATAGTCAGGGATCCCCTTTGTTAACCCCTCCAGGTCACAAGCAATCTCATCCTCTACATCTCCACCAGGGGGAGGAATCTCGAACTCTCGCTCAACTCTCTGAGCAATCGGAGACAAGCCCGCTAGTCTTTTCGGCCCAACATCTGCAATATTGAAACATAGTGATCAGAACATATGTGAAAAATGATAAAATTTACAAAATTTGTAAAAAATCAAAATTTGTTACCTCTGTTATCCCAGTGTTCCCCAAGGGGGAGTACTAAATCTAGATCACCCCTGAAATCTATCCCTGCATATGGCCAGTCTTTGACAACAATTAGTTGGCAATCCAACAATTAGAAAAACTCGGGTCCTGATGACATATGTTGGCCCCCGCCTCCTCAGGGAATCAACATTACCCACCGATTCATCCGTGGCTCCCACGGAGTTAGCCATGCCACAACTTCTTCCTGTCTCTAGAAGATAGGAAGATGCTCAAGGATAAATGATACAAGGATAGACCCATACCAAAACTATTTAACATCCCCCCGTCGACACTTTGTTAATTGCCGTTTTAATTTATCTTCTACAGCCTCAGCCCATTTGAAGACAGTGGGATCCATACAGTCGGATGCTAGCCAGAGTTGGGTTTTGGTGGCCTCGTGTGGGGTTTGTGAGTTAGCTGATCTAGTGATGGTAGAGAGGAGAACTCAGAGAGACAAGTATCTAACTGTTGCAATCTTGAGTTTTCCACCATTATCTGATTTCTCTGCCTCTGGACATAGTTTGCCCACAAGCATATCCATGGTTTCTCCAATAATGCGAGTCCCGGTCATGCGAGGCCATTCCCCGTGCGTGACAATCCTTTCAGGAAATAAATGTCTGCTGCCTAAATTTCTAGTTCTTGCCCCTGAATGTTGAATTTTCCCTCATTCGAATCACATGCTCTGACTAGATATTGGAGTAGGTCTGGTTGCGCCCTCAGATAGGGCACAATGAAGAATTTTAGTAGACCGCAATTTCGGAGCACGTCGAGGTAGTTTTGGTCTCCCATGGCTAATTCATCATCGCCACTGTGCTCTTGTTCCTTCCACTCAATCACCATGTTTTCTTCCTGCATACACACATGATGATTATAAGTACTCCACTTGTGCTTAAATTCCATTGAAATTGCTTAGCTTTTGAGAAATATTGAGGATCGGCGCTCGACGGGCCTGTTTTTCTAACAGGTGCACCGAGCCAAAATATTCCATTAAGGAAAATCAAGATCTTCATGAATTTTCCATGTACAGTCGCGAAGACCCCGTTTTCTCCCCGTGGAAAATTTTGGGTCGTCGCGGTCCCGAGTTGGCAACTTGCGACAACCACCGCGAATATGTTCACCCTAAAACCTTCTTCAGTGGCAGCCCATATCATGAAAAAGAAGTCATTATCTATCTAAATATGCAGGAAAATGAGTAGTTCCTACTTGGACCGGACGAATTTGTTGACAAGGTGTTGATCTTCCTCCAGGTCGACTGTTGAAATTTTGAATGCGCAAGGGTAAATTTGGCACTCTAAGGTAAAATAATGAAAAGTAATTTCTCTTTTACCTAATGACTCTTTTATAGGCCTTTTTATCAAATTAGGGTTTTTTTAATCTATTTTTGAATATTTCATGTTTTTTTTATATATAAAAAATGGATCTTACACTTGTTTTTGTGCAGCGACAGGTTCCCATGAACTCTGGTGATGAACTTGCGAATTATATTTTATACTTTTTCGGACTCAATAAAAATACAAAAAATACATGACTCTTTTGATTGGATGGCTATGACCATACCTGAGTCTTCGTTGTGTTCTTTCTGATTGGATGGTTGCATCCATACCACAGCTCATTTATGTTTATGTTCTGGATGGCTACGCCCATGCCTTATGAACATGTATGTCCTTTCATTATGTACTCATGTATCAGAGATATCAGTTGTACTTGCATGTGTAGGTTCTCCGCGATGATGTTGTATTTTAGTTATGGATTCATAAGCATTTCACCCCTCCCACTCTCCCGGCCTTCATGCTTTAGGTGGCATCTATTACACAGTAATTTGTCACCAACTCTACATTCCCTGATCTTGGATAGTACTGGTCCATGCTGCTGACATCTATTCCGTGTCATGTTGCCAATGATGTGTCAAAACCTTCCTTGTAATCTCAGGAAGAATGTCTCAGTTCACTATCACTGAAGCAGACCCCTTTTTGCCTAAGTTTGCAGGTCGTCGCGAGTCAGAAGTTATCCCTCCCACGAATATGGTCAAGTTAACACTAGCCCTAGCAAAGTATTCACTCTGTCCCTGTGTTTCACCCACGAAACTTCGAAACTTCGAGATGAAATTGCTTCATGGGTAGTCTTAGGGCTGGTTATTGGGTCAGTTGAGCTCACCTCTCTCTTCTTGGATAATTGATCCACATTTTGTGCAACTTCCCTAAGAGATAAGCTCTTCCTCCCATCTCTTATGGAACCTCTCCCTCCTATAAATGTCTCCTCCATGAATGAGATCAGATAGCTTGGATGTAACTAGATGATAGCTAGATGTAATTTGATAGCTTCAGGTTTCTAAGAGAGGAGTAGAGGTAGAGAGTGTTTTTGGAGTGTGGAAGTAGCCTCACATGTATTTTGGCTTGAGATACGTTTGAGTAGAGTTGGCTCAAGAAATTTCTAGCATCAACCTTTTGAACCAAAGAGAGAGTTATTTGTTCCCTTGGGATATGGTTCACAAGTAAATGCTTACAGAGACATACTAACGGGACCCCTTGAGGAGACTTACAATGTCAAAGTTTGGTTGTAAGTTTTACTTTGATTTATATTAATACAAATCAATAGCTTGTTTCCTATATCACGTTGAAATTGTATGTCGATATCTTGAGGTTCCTTGACTCTTCAAGTAGATTGTTTGGTTGTTTCCTATTACGTTTGTGGTGTTTCTCTACATGTTGTTTTTACGTACAAGTGATTAGAAGAATGAAGGCTGGAGCAACACGACGAGGACTTCATTGAACGACAGACTAAAGGTAGGCCTTCATCACACGAACTTTCTAAGGAAATTTTCTTTGGTATTGTCTTGTAGTGACTAGACCCACTCTAGGGCTAGAGGGGTTGCCTCTGTCCATAGAGGGAACTTACCTACGTCACACCCCTTGAAGAAATATTCACCATGATTTGGTAGCCTTGTAGCAAGTGAAATAGAGGCCACTAAAAATGTGAAGTCAACACCAACAATAATGGCACTTTCTCCTTTCAAATGAGTAGCAACCCAATCTATCAACTGCTCATGGAAACCCACTTCACACACCCTTTTGCAAAAATCTAAGCAATTCACATCTTCAAAGCACTATTTGATAAAGGGTGATGAATTGATCTCATTGCAGTTTGAGGGTTCATATCTAAGAATTTTTCCTCCCTTGTGATGTTTCTTCCTCTTTGGTGAAGAGTCTCCTTCCATGGTGACAGAAACCCTAGCAGCAGGAAAATGAGAAAAAATAGTGAGGGATGAGTGAAAAATGAAATGAAGGGTAGGTGGAGTTGAAAAATGGAAAGGGGAATTTTTAGGAGGTGAATATGAACTATGAATAGCTTATGAAGATGAAAGGAAGTGAAATGAAGGAATGATGTATTTGTGGAAGGGGAAAATAGAGTTTCTAGGAAAACTGTCCAAATCCCATAGGAATGAGCTAGGGTTTCATTTTTAGTGAAGTAATTTAATGTTTTGAAGTTGGTTCAGTGGTTCATGTAGCATATTAAACATGTGTAGAGGTGTAGGATGAGGTTTTACATGTTTAAAATCATGAAAACTAAATGACCATCATCAACCCTATCATCATTTCATGGCAAATTCACTAGAAACCCTAATGAAGAAATCTTAGCTTTGAATTCATCTTGCAAAATAAAACGGTGAGTAAGGTGATGTACTTACTTATAGATGAGCTTAAGATTGTAAGAAAAAGGATGAGAAATCTTAGAAATCCAATTTGGGTGAGTTTCGAGCAAATTTGAGCTACTTTGGCCCAAGCGCAGCGTAGTGTTCTTGACCGCAGCACCGACCTCCCAAGCATAGCGCAGTGTCTCTAAGCGCAGCGCCAAAAATGTTTTTCAAAATTTGCCTAGGAAATCGAGTTTTCTCTCTAATGGAAGGGAGAGCTCGATGCACAATAATGAATGAGAGGCAAGTAAGATGAGTTTGGGGTTTTTTATTTTATATAGGAAAATTAATTTCCTTTTTGAAAAGAAATGGGACCAACAAACCTTTGAAAAACTGATTTTTCACTTTTGAAAACAATGTCACCTTAGAAGGCTGAAACCTGGGCTATATTTTCACTTTGTGAGCACTGGAACTTCTTCTTCTGGAGCCTTTCAAACTGAAATCATGATGAACTTGTGAAAACTCAACAAGTTAATGTCAAAGAGCTACTTGTCATGCTTTATTCAATGTTGGATTTACACATGGTAATAATGGACCTTGAAAACCCTAATGACCTAATGAAAAACCTGAAACTGAATGGAATGATGATGATGACTGATATGAGGAGAAATTTATTTTATTATGACACCTTCATGTGAATGAGATAGGTGACCAGCATAAGTGACTTTCCCAAAAGACTGAACTCATTCCTAGACCAACTAACCAGTAACCAAATTTTACTCTGTAAACCTAGTGACATGGTAAAATTTGATTTTGAGACCCCTGACAAGCTTGATAAAATCACATTTGATTATTGGTGATAGGAAAAGAAGACTGACACTAACACAACTAACAATATTGCTTAATACAATGCAATCATTGAACTATTGTCAAAAGAAATTTCTCTTGGCATTAGAGATTTAGTTGTCATGTTAGATTCGCAACTCATTGTGTTATAGTTAAACAATCATTATTCAGTAAGAAATCCACAGATATTGTATATGTATCTATGTGTTTGATTAATGGAAATAAATTTGATTTTATCACATATCAACATATTCCACACAATTTGAATACATTAACAGATGTGTTAGCACTCAAATCTACCTCAGGCTGAGGAAGGCAAAACTCAAGGCCACATCAAACCAAGCTTAGCCTCGTAGCTAGCCCTACGAGGACAGGAGAGGGCTCTCTCCAGGTCTATCTCGACAAAAGATCTTCAAGGGGCTGAGATGACTCAAAATTAATACTAATTTTAGGCTAGTAAAGAGATAGGAAGCTTTGATTTAAATTTTTGAGTTTTTTGTTGAAGAAATGGGAAAACCAATTTTGGGTGCGGGGATTAAGGTCAGATCTTTGCAGAATTCGAGTTGGGGCAAGGTAGGCAATAGTCTTGATCCCTTTGATCAAGTGTATGGAAGGATCAGAATGACAAGGAGCTGAAGAGGGCAAAGGAGAACATGGATCCTCTCCAAACTGGCGAAAACATGTAAAACTAAACAAATTTAAAGGAAGAGCACTGTGAACAATGAATTCAACCTCATTTACTCATTCATTTAGTTTCAGAAGCATAAGAAGGAATGGCATACATGTAAACATGAATAAACTTACAATAACTGAGAAAAAACACCATCAAGAACTGAAAGCCACAAGAATCCCAACAAGTGCTGCAAAATCTCTGATCTTTCCTTAGCCAAAATATGAAAAATATGTACAATAGAGTGCCAAAATCTTCCCAAGAGTCCAACCCTCTACCAAAATCCAACCCCTACACTATGAAATTCATAGAATATATACATTTTCTCATCCTTGTACTAAGGGATTGAGCTCAACCATTTTCTTCAAAATAGAATTAGTTACATTAAACTTGGGCCGAATTTCTGAAAATAGGTGCTGAAGATGAAATCGTATCTCCTAAACCATAACACCTGTTGCAAAACTGAAAGAGGTTTTTGTAGATAAGATAGTTCTGGAGAAAAAAATCTCTCAAATTTTGGAAATTCGTTTCCAATAGCTCGCAATTTGTTCCACAAAATCATCTCTAAAACAGAAAATCATTAAAAATTTAATTCTGTGAAAATGAGCTGTAAAGATCTAGTCACACATCCCAATCCATGACACCTGTGAATAAACGGAAAGAGGTTTTTGTTATATGGCTCGTGATTAACAAAAACCTCCTTGGGTTTTGAAAAATTACTTTCCATCTGCTGTAAAATGGTCCCGCACTAAAATGACTAAAACAGTAAAAAATATGAAAAATTTGCTTTGTTTTAATATAAGCTCCAAATATCACAGTATATCTCCCACATAGTAGCACCTGTGCATAAACGGAAGGAGGTTTTTGTTGTCTGGTATGTGATGAACAAAACCCTCTCTCACTTTTAAAAAATTCCTTACCATTCTTTTAGAAACTGATTTGGAACTAAACTTGTCATTGTGTCCAGCAACTGACCTCAAAACATGCATAACCAAGAATCACTCATTCATTTCTTCTAATCCAGGAACCGGTTACGGGAGTGTGATATGCCATTGAAAAGATTTTTCCGAGATCTTTCTGATAGAAACAATTGTGACATGTTGTGTGCTAAACATCATGTGCAAAACATATAACAAAACCAGACATAATAAGAGCTCATGTTGATCCCTGGTGACAGGCTGCGAAGCCTGGAACTAACATCAGCTCCAATGGGGATGGTAGCTCCTTGGAGGTGCCAAGAACTACAGATATCTGGAAAGTGGACAGTGCCTCTTTCATTGGGCATGGATGGTCAAACAAATACAAATCCAAAAGAACTCATACCAATCCAAAAACATATACATGCTGCAACATGTACATAAACAAATACCGCAAATTGAATTGCTGCCTCGGGTAGCTTATTTATGTACAAATCTAACCTACTTTGCTGCAAAATTGATAGATCAAGTAACTATGTAATTCCATATCAACCAATCAAGTAAATCTGAGAAGAATGTTGCTTGAGAGTGCTTCAACCAGATCACAGATGCAATTGCTTGCAGCCCTACATGCACATAACGAGTCTGGTTGTGTAAAAGACAATTTGACCTATCATTCAAACTGAAATTTTTTTCCATGTATGTTGCAATAGGATCAAAGAAACCAGACTCTGTTTGCTGCCCTAATTCCTCAACATAGACCTCCAACTGCAAATTTCCAATGCAAACATCTACGGGCAGCTCTATTCTTTCTTGTTTTGAAGGAGGAAGAGTTTCCAAGAACTTTCTGGGATCTCGGAAATCATATGATTGGATCTGATCATTTAAGCACTGAATCTCCTTCTCAATTCTTTCAACAATTAACTCATAGATACCCATTTTAGCTTCAAGAGGAAACTTTGGAGATTTTAAGCATTGAAGCACGACACTGAAAAATCTTTCATCAATTTCAAAATCTGCTAACTGATATCTAATTTCTTTTACAACTTCACAAAGTGTAGGGTTTGCCACATACCCTACCATTGCATGAATGGATCAGTGAGCACTGGAATCTCTGGATCGAGCTGGATTCACCAAGTGAATGTCTCAGCCTTCATATGTGGCTGACCATTGTCCACCATCAACAATCAGCTCTGAACTTGATACATGTATTGGGGCAATTAACAAGTTAGATGTCACGATTACAAGCTAGACCGGAGATTGACTAAAGCAGCATTTATCTACTTCTGATAATGCAAAGAAAAAGTGTTTTGAAGGCTACTTGGCTAATCTTTAGGCTCCGTCTATAGCTTATAAAACAAATGACATTAACAAACAAACTATTTTCTTCCCCAGTATGGTTGCCACTATGTTAGCACTCAAATCTGCCTCAGGCTGAGGAGGGCAAAACTCAAGGCCACATCAACCCAAGCTCAGCCTCGTAGCTAGCCCTACAAGGATAGGAGAGGGCTCTCTCCAGGTCTATCTCAGCAAAATATCTTCAAGGGGCTGAGATGACTCAAAATTAATACTGATTTTAGGCTAGTAAAGAGATAGGAAGGTTTGATTTAAATTTTTGAGTTTTTTGTTGGAGAAACGGGAAAACCAATTTTGGGTGCGGGGATTAAGGTCAGATCTTTGCAGAATTCGAGTTGGGGCAAGGTAGGCAATAGTCTTGATGCCTTTGATCAAGTGTATGGAAGGATCAGAACGACAAGGAGCTGAAGAGGGAAAAGGAGAACATGGATCCTCTCCAAACTGGCGAAAACATGTAAAACTAAACAAATTTAAAGGAAGAGCACTGTGAACAATGAATTCAACCTCATTTACTCATTCATTTAGTTTCAGAAGCATAAGAAGGAACGGGATACATGTAAACATGAATAAACTTACAATAACTGAGAAAAAACACCATCAAGAACTGAAAGCCAGAAGAATCCCAACAAGTGCTGCAAAATCTATGATCTTTCCTTAGCCAAAATATGAAAAATATGTACAATAGAGTGCCAAAATATTCCCAAGAGTCCAACCCTCTACCAAAATCCAACCCCTACACTATGAAAGTCATAGAATATATACATTTTCTCATCCTTGTACTAAGGGATTGAGCTCAACCATTTTCTTCAAAATAGAATTAGTTACATTAAACTTGGGCCGAATTTCTGAAAATAGGTGCTGAAGATGAACTTGTATCTCCTAAACCATAACACCCGTTGCAAAACTGAAAGACATTTTTGTAGATAAGGTAGTTCTGGAGAAAAAACCTCTCTCAAATCTGGGAAATTCGTTTCCATTAGCTCATAATCTATTCCACAAAATCATTTCTAAAATAGAAAATCATTAAAAATTTAATTCTGTGAAAATGAGCTGTAAAGATCTAGTCACACATCCCAATCCATGACACCTGTGCATAAACTGAAAGAGGTTTTTTTTATATGGCTCGTTCTTAACAAAAAACTCCTTGGGTTTTGCAAAATTACTTTCCATCTGCTATAAAATGGTACCGCACTAAAATGACTAAAACAATAAAAAATATGAAAAATTTGCTTTGTTTTAATATAAGATCCAAATATCACTGTATATCTCCCACATAGTAGCACCTATGCATAAAATGAAGGAGGTTTTTGTTATTTGGTATGTGACGAACAAAAACCTCTCTCACTTTTAAAAAATTCCTTACCATTCTTTTTGTTATTTGGTATGTGACGAACAAAAACCTCTCTCACTTTTAAAAAATTCCTTACCATTCTTTTAGAAACTGATTTGGAACTAAACTTGTCATTGTGTGCAGCAACTGACCTCAAAACATGCATAACCAAGAACCACTCATTCATTTCTTCTAATCCAGGAACCAGTTATGGGAGTTTGATATGCCGTTGAAAAGATTTTTCTGAGATCCTTCTGATAGAAACACTTGTGACATGTTTTGTTTTGAACATCATGTGCAAAACATATAACAAAACCAGACATAGTAAGAGCTCATGTTGATCCCTGGTGACAGGCTGCGAACACTGGAACTAACATCCACTATGTTAGCACTCAAATTTTCCTCAGGCTGAGGAAGGTAAAACTCAAGGCCACATCAAACCAAGCTTAGCCTCGTAGCTAGCCCTACGAGGACAGGAGAGGGCTCTCTCCGGGTCTATCTCGGCAAAAGGTCTTCAAAGGGGCTGAGATGACTCAAGATTAATATTGATTTTAGGCTAGTAAAGAGATAGGAAAGTTTGATTTAGATTTTTCCGAGATCCTTCTGATAGAAAAACTTGTGACATGTTTTGTGTTCAACATCATGTGCAAAACATATAAAAAAACCAGACATAGTAAGAGCTCATGTTGATCCCTGGTGACAGGCTGTGAAGACTGGAACTAACATCGGCTCCAATGGGGATGGTAGCTCCTTGGAGGTGCCAAGAACTACAGATCTCTGGAAAGTAGACAGTGCCTCTTTCATTGGGCATGGATGGTCAAACAACTGCAAACCCAAAACAACTCATACCAATCCAAAAACATATACATGCTGCAACATGTACATAAACAAATACCGCAAACTGAAATGTTGCCTCGGGCAGCTTATTTATGTACAAATCTAACCTACTTTGCTGCAAAATTGATAGATCAAGTAATTTTGTAATGCCATATCAACCAATCAAGTAAATCTGAGAAGAATGCTGCTTGAGAGTGCTTCAACCAGATCACAGATGCAATTGCTTGCAGCCCTACATGCACATAACGAGTCTGGTTGTGTAAAAGACAATTTGATCTATCATTCAAACTGAAAAAAATTTCCATGTATGTTGCAATAGGATCAAAGAAACCAGACTCTGTTTGCTGCCCTAATTCCTCAACATAGACCTCCAACTGCAAACTGCCAATGCAAACATCTACGGGCAGCTCTATTGTTTCTTGTTTTGAAGGAGGAAGAGTTTCCAAGAACTTTCTGGGATCTCAGAAATCATATGATTGGATCTGATCATTTAAACACTGAATCTCCTTCTCAATTCTTTCAACAATTAACTCACAGACACCCATTTTAGCTTCAAGAGGAAACTTCGGAGATTTTAAACATTGAAGCATGACACTGAAAAATCTTTCATCAATTTCAAAATCTGCTAACTGATCTCTAATTTCTTTTACAACTTCACAAAGTGCAGGGTTTGCCACATACCCTACCATTGCATGAATGGATCAGTGAGCACTGGAATCTCTGGATCAAGCTGGAGTCGCCAGGTGAATGTCTCAGCCTTCATATGTGTCTGACCATTGTCCACCATCAACAATCAGATCTGAACTTGATACATGTACTGGGGAAATTAACAAGTTAGATGTCACGATTACAAGCTAGACCGGAGATTGACTGAAGCAGCGTTTATCTACTTCCGCTAATGCAAAGAAAAATCATTTCGAAGGCTACCTGGCTAATCTTCAGGCTCCGTCTGTAGCTTATAAAACAAATGACATTAACAAACAAACTATTTTCTTCCCCAGTATGGTCGCCACTATGTTAGCGCTCAAATCTGCCTCAGGCTGAGGAAGGCAAAACTCAAGGCCACATCAAACCAAGCTCAGCCTCGTAGCTAGCCCTACGAGGACAGGAGAGGGCTCTCTCCGGGTCTATCTCGGCAAAAGGTCTTCAAAGGGGCTGAGATGACTCAAAATTAATACTGATTTTAGGCTAGTAAAGAGATAGGAAAGTTTGATTTAGATTTTTCCGAGATCCTTCTGATAGAAACACTTGTGACATGTTTTGTGTTGAACATCATGTGCAAAACATATAACAAAATCAGACATAGTAAGAGCTCATGTTGATCCCTAGTGACAGGCTGCAAAGACTGGAACTAACAAGATGAATTAGCAATCACATCATCATGATATATGGACACATAAGTAGAAAATAAAACACGCATATATATATCTATATCTATATATATATAGATATATCGTGTTTGTCATAGTGTTTACATCAAAATCTCAAAAAATAAAGTGTTCTGACACACTTGGCTTTCAAAGCCTACAATGTTGGCATTATGATTCAAGTGTTGTCCTTGATGGCAACTCACTCAGAGGTTGGTACAGGTGATGGCAACTTAATCAGAGAACAGATCTTAGTACAGCAGGCCAAGAAAGTTCATACACGCAGGTTCATTAAGCCCAAGCCGCGTATACACGCTAGTTCACTATATACCAAGTCGCGTGTACGCAGGTTCGCTATATACCAAGTAGGGTATACACGCAGTTTCATGAACGGAAAAGAGCGTACATGTCGGAAAGCTTACTTTTGGTCCGTGGTAGTTAGTCCTTGGAATTTGTGCCTATGGTTTTGGACCATGGAGTCTCGACAGACGTGTTGATCCCTAGTATTGAATTGATGGTATTTGGTTACTATGGTTTTGGACCGTGGTATTGTGAAGGGCCTAAAGCTATATAAGGAGAAATATCATTAGGCCAAAGTGTGAGTGTGTGAGTGATGAAGACCTGAGGAAGTGTGAGATCCAAGTGCTGGTTATGGGTTGGTGATCTAAACCAAGGTTTCACTCATGTGGAGGATGATGAATGATGGAATGAGATCTCAAGGCTTGGAATGATTATCTTCATATAGTTTGACTATGGATAGACTAGATCTACTGACGCATGTTTATTATTATGATCTGGGTATGTTCTGATGTCTGATATAGCTGCGGAGTTTTAAGCTTGAATTTGCAGATCTGTACGCAGGTTGGTTTTGGTAAAAGGGCGTATACACGCAGGTTGGGTTCATCCAAGTAGCGTATACAATGTGAACTATGATATTTGAAGATGGAATTGGATCTGGTTGTTGTTATGATGTTGTTGATAGGGTTTTAGTGATTCAGTATTGGGTGTTTCAGTGATTGCTGATGCAGGTTGTACTACAATGGTGATTGTCTTATGGATCGAGTATGAAAATGTATGAAACGTGGTCCCGGAAAGATCGTAGGCCGGCACCTACGTACTAGTAAACATATCAGCCAGTACAAGAGCCAGGGGGTTGTACCTCCCTTCCAGTAGCAGCTGGAAAACGAGTAAAGGTTGGACCATTCTATAGGGTTGGCACCTGCGTACTAGTAAATGGATCGGCTAGTACAAGAGCTATGAGGGTTGTAGCCCTCTGCAGGTTGTAGCCTGCGTGTTGGTAAAGGACTGCACCAGTACATTGTAAAAGAAGTTTCTTATTAAAGGAAGATAGAAACAAATTGCAGCAGGTGGTTTTCACCCACATTGGGTTTCCACCTTATATCATGGTGTTCATGTGTGTGCCTTATTTGTGATGATCTATTCTGTTATATTGCACCTGTTTACTGTTAATATGGTTAATAATGTTCTGATGCATTTACTGAAGATAAGCTAACTGAATCATAAGATTACTGCATGTACGCTAGTTTCCCTTAACAAAGTCGCGTATATACACTGATATCCTTAACTGAAGCTGCGTGTATGAATCTGAGTATGAAATTGAAAAAGTTTTATCTGATCTGATAATACTGATTCACACCCCCTCTCAGTATTATTTCCAACATACAAAATGTGTGAAAATAACTAGAAATGCTCTCAACCCATTTGATTCTTATGGTAGCATGAGACTGCTCTAATCACTCAGCCTAACAGCCAATGTAGTCTTGCTGATACTCCTACAGTGTGTCTCTACCATGATAGTGACACCTTTTCGATGGTAGAAAACTCGGGTATCCCCTAGGTAATCACATCCAAGTTGCGCTCCATCTCTACCAAGGGGTATGCCCCTTCCTCATAGTCAGTGCCTACTATCTAATGGGCTTCTATTCATGCAATTGGCGACATGCCAAGTGGTTTTTCGGGTTTGAAACCTACACATTTATCACAAGTTTCATCTCAATTACGCTTTTACAAAATATTCATAAAACTTGAAAAAATAAAAATAAAACAAGTTTTACCTCCGTCAATCCACTGTTCTCCCGGTGGATGAGGTAGACCTAGATCCCATCTGAAATCTGTTCTAGCATAAGCATAACCATCCACAAAAATTAGTTGGCAACTTAGCCAAGAAAAAAATTGTGGAGGGAAATGCATCTGTTGGCCCCCTCCTCCTCGGGGCATGAGCTGACACCAATGCATTAGCCTCGGACCCTGAGGGAGAGGATCTGGTACCTCTGCAAAATGGTTCAAAAACAAGGGCACCTGCTCTGGGAAGAAAGTAACCAATATTGAACCGAAATGAAATTGTTTCAGGTTCCCTCGTTTACCTTTGGTTATCTGCCTCTTCGTATTATCTAGCAGTCCTCCACACCAATTGAAGACTGTGGGATTCAAGCAATCTACTGCATAATAGAATTGCAACTAGGAGGCTTCATGGAGAGCTTGCGTTCAAAATACGTGAGCTATGGTGAAAAAGTAGTTCTCAAGGGAAGGTTAGTGACTGTTGTTGTCTTTACTTGCCTACCCATGGTCATCTCTAAACTTGGGCAATGAGACTACTAGTACTTTCACCTCCAGGGCAAGATCCTAAGAGTTGGACTCTTTCTCCCCTCCTAACAATTTGGTGATGAAATGGATGTCTATTTCTTCTAGCACTAGCTCCTAGTCTTTTATTATGAAGATTTCTCGATCAATGTCCCACAAGTTGTTCAAATAATGCAGCAGCTCCATCTGGGCTCTCAATCTTGTGGTCCTGAAGAAATTTAGCAACCCACAATTTCTCAAAGCATTGATGCATTGTGGATCCTTGGCTGCCTGATGATCTTCGACCTCATGGCCTCTTTCTTTCCATTCTATAACCATGATCTCTTACAAAACATCATTAAACACAAGTTAAAACCTTTTTTATGGATTAAAACTAAGAATGTTTTCTTGAAAGAAGAGATTTTCTTAAAAAAATTATGCCTTAGTGCCATTGTGCATGTTTTTATTAACAGATTGATGTTATCACTTGGGCCTTTTGTCTCAAGAGCGATCAGCGGGGGTTTTATGACCAAACCCGTGATGATCGCCAACGATTTAAAATTTTAAAATCCCTCCTTTTAGCATGGAAAATTCCAGTAAAATGCATAAAAATATGATGAATTGCAAGAGCAAGGATAGACCTCTTACCTGATGCAAACGGTTCACGAAATGATGCCCTAGATCTCCTGCACTAGTGTTTCTAGGAAAACTAGTGTCTTTTCGATCTGCTAGTCCCACTAGGATTGGTAGCTATCCTAGAAACAAACAATCAAAGCAATTTTGTGATTTCCTTTATGTATGATAGATAAGAGAGAAGCAAAGGGACCAACTTGGATCTTCCGCTTGACTCCTTGCTTGATTTCTCTCTCCCTTGATAGAGCTTGCACCTCTTCTCCTACTTATCCCGCTCAATGAATACCTGTAGAGACAAAGTAACAAAACACCATCAAAGCATCTCGATATATTATATCATAAACAATGCAGAATCAGAAATACATTGATCATACAATGGCATTCACAAATAACAACATTCACAAATACATGATTGTATGGAGGAAAACTCAAAGAAGTTTATTAATAGTAGAATGGAGAATTACAACCTAGCTGTTTGATCCAGCGTCATCCTCCCAAGATCACCCAACAATATAATGCCTTTTCTCAAAGACAAACTATCAGCACTTCCTTACAAATTACCAAATTCTAGCCTCTAGATCTCTTAGATGAGGGATCCATTTATAGATGTCTGCAAGGGTGTGAGTCATCTCTAGGTTTTTGATTAGTGTCATTCCACTTGTTGTTCTTGGTTCCACTTGGAGATTTCTTGGATCTCTTACCTATCCCTGGGCGAATTCAGAGAGGCAAGTGTCATAGGGGAAGTTTCTAGAAGATTCCATGAGCATCTACTTAGCACACTGTCTCTGAAATTTGTCCATTCTCACTCATCACACCCCATAGAAGGCCTCTTCAGTATGCATTGCACCTGGCTAGTGCAGAAGTCAGTATGCATCGTACCCTGACAGTGGAGCAGTCAGTATGGTCCAGTTTTGGCCAATTCTGAGTGGTTTTTCAGGTGGAACTTTTGGGGAATGATGTAATCAGTTGACCATGATCCTTTAGGGTATGAAACAACACTTTTGGGGGTTAAAGAGCCATTGTTTTATCGAAATATAAGATTGGGGTTGCAATTCCCAAATATGTCTATAACAATTACCCCCTAAAGCGTGAAGTCGTAAATCTTTTGATGTCGGGTGAAATGCATTATCATGAGGATCCGAGGTATTCGAACTGGAATGTGACATGTATAAGATACAATACAATACATCATCATCATATTATTTTCATGATGTAGATGAGGCGGGCATTCCCATTCTCAACTTTATAAATTCATTTTTATGTACATAGGATAGATAATTGTCTACAGTCACAGACTGGTTCTTCATATGAAGAGTCATCTTCCCTAGCTTAGATGACTATCTGTGCAACTTCTGTGTACATTTGATGTCTTTATATCCTTGAATATATCACAACCTGGATGGATGAAACTAGATCCGGGGTCTTCAAACTCGTTCAATATTTGCTCGATGTACAAGTCGATCCATGTGAAAAGATGTCCTGAAGTCGAACATGGAAAGACATCGTCTGATTACCAACCAATAATGTAAGCTATTAACAGGTGCGAGAGGAATCACCAATAATGATAATGACCCTCAAGGTACTACAGTACAATTCATGTGGTGTGAATATATGATCCGATGTTGAACACCATGCAAAATCTTTCGGTCAAAGGCCATTAATGTAAACCTGTCGCTGGAAGTGAGAAACTTGCCATTGAGGCATGAAAGCTTCAAAGTACTGAAAGGGTTGTTTCTAAGTCAACTTCTTGGATAATGAGCTGATGTCGACAAGAAGTGACCCATTGTAGGAGGGCCTTAATGTATCCCACATCTATGACACGAAACGAAGCAAATGATTTTCTGGAGGTGAAAATTATCGATGACACAAGGTTCAGGAATGGTGGTCATGAAAAATGGAGGTTGAAGGTGTTGCAGTGGATGAGGCATTAACTGGATGGTGAATTATCTAAACGAATTCTCTTGAACATATCAGCGACACTGAGATGGATTGGTAGCGTTAACCCCAAAATATGGATGGTATGGAGGACCAATGGTGATATGACCAGTGAATGGAATAACCCAACCCGACTCAATCATGGTGATGGAGTCAAAGTGTCATGTTCAAGAGCGACCTGCTACCATAAAATTCTTCAAGTTTTCTTCCCTTTTTCCACAGTCATTGCTAACCAGTACCTCTTTATTTTTTTCAAGCTTAAGGAGGATAACATATGCTTGTTATATAATTTTCCCTTCAGGCAAACTTGTCGCTATGTTTTAGCAATTTTAGCGACAGTGAAACTCGTTCTTGTCTGGATGGACAAGTTTGACGCTATTGTTTTAACGAGTTTAACAACAATGAAAACTCGGTCCTTTTCATGTTTAGAGAGTTTGAAAAGGGACGAAAAGAGAACTCTAGTAATTCTTTTTTGTATCATAATCCCTTAAGTCTGAAAAATATTAAAATAATACAAAAGGGATGACTTTTCCAATCACTTTAGCGAGCTAAAAAAGAAAATCACTCGAACTTTTTCATGAGATAATCCCTCATGTCTGAAAAGTTTAAAATATACAGGAGGGATGGCACTTCCAATCACTTTCGCGAGCTGGAGAGGCCAATTGCTCAACAATATTTTCATATTTAGCGAGTCTAAAAAGGGTTTAAAGTGGACTCATTTTTTTGAGGAACGAGTGGTATCCGAGGTAGCAACTAGTTCTAGGTAATCTGGGAACTTCTCAAAACATGGTGATGTGAAGAGGGTAGCTGTTACACAACAATTTGTCACCGTCCCTGCTACCCCTCTCCTGCGTTTTGGAGGACTCATTCCGGAACCTATGAGAAGTGAAATGGCCTACAAACACTTGCATTGCATTCCTCTGAACATGAGCTTTATTTTCCCTGAAGACATCTCCTGCTGAAAAACCCTAAAAATAGCCCTTTTTCCATTGGCGCGGTTCCATAGTGCAGCCCTCGTGCCAATGGGGAAATCCTCCAAAGAGGGTGCGCCAGTTGGCGCTCTGTCACAGAGTCGTACCCGCGCCAACCATAATCAGAGGTGTTTTTTAACAAACCAATGGCAGAAGTTTCATCCTAAAAAATTCCTGGACTGAATCTATCTTGAGTTGGGTGGTTTGGCTACGGATTTCCATAGAGAGGAAGTGGTTTTCCACCTCTCATGGAAGCTTCCTTGATGATATGGCCAATCCCATGATTATTGTGGATGATCCCAACTCCCCTTCCTCCATCTATAAAAGCTTGTCCATTTTCCTTGGCAAGCTAGTTCTAGAGTTTTTGGAGTTGGATAGTTAGAGAGTTGGATAGTTTTAGTTTCCAGAGATTCAGAATTCCAAATTCCCAAGAGCTTCATGCTACAAGATCTTTCTTGATTCCCTTAAGGCCAAATCCAAGAAAGGATATTATTGTCCAAGATCCAAAGAGAGAGAGGCTTGTCCTTATTCCCGACAGGCTTTGCGAGACATGTGCTGCTGACCTGCCAAAGGAGAATCCAGCGTCAGAATTTTGGTTGTATTCTTCCTTGATTGATTATTAATGAACGACTATTGGTTATGGTTCCACTTTTGTTATTATTTGTGATGATGATGAGTTATGTCCTTTCTGACTGACATATAGTTGCATACGCTGGATTTTATGCTTGTGTTTGTGTCGTTATTTGCATGTGCAGGTTTCTATTCACAGGGATCGTGAGGATTGTGATCTGCCGGAGCAAAGGAACGGGAGCGCCACCTCTTCTACAAGCACTAGCGTTGGAATCCAGGTAGGCCTTCATCACTGCTCTATAGTTTGCAATTAGGAACTTGCGCTGTAGCGTTGTATGATTGTTGCTAGACCCGGTCTGGGCTAGTAGGGATCGTCTTTGTCCGCAAAGGGGATTTACCTCCTCAACAATTTCGCGACTCCGCTGGGGAGCTTGTCTTGATTTTTGGTTGTTTCTTGGTTTTTACCTGCTTGGTTAGCCTTCTGGGTTGAGTTCTTTTGTTGTTTCTCGCCTCTTGGTTTACCTAGTTATTGTTGGCCTAGCTTTAGATCGCTTATTTTTTATTTTGGCATAGAAAACTTTACTGGCGCGTTTTTATAGCATAACAGTCGTGCCAATTGGCGCTAGTTTCTCATATACAACCCATCCCAATCATTAAAAGGCACTAGTTGCAGCCTGACAGTAGCACCAGGCCTAGGAACTTTTGAAGTTTGCTTGTTTTTGAGCCTCGTGAGCTTGGTTTTTGTTCTGGGTACCTTTTTTCGACTGCTTGAGAGTGTTGGAGTCTTGTTTGACTAGATTTAACCTTTACCCTTTGGGTGTTTGCCATTTTCTATCGATTTCATGTTTCTAGCCCTAAGGCATCTAGTGGCTTTGTGTGTCGAGCCTTCCTTAGGAGTTTTGGTCTTCTATTGGTCTAGTCGACTTTCTGATCGCTCCCTTGCACTCGTTTAGTGGTTTTTAATCGTTTCATTGCATTGTTTGAGTGACCTACCTCTTTTTCACTTGAACTCCACTTTGTTTCGTTTTGGGCCTAGATTACATAGCTCATTTGTGTCTTTGGGACTTTTCTCATTTTTGAAGGACTGCTTTGGCATTTAGGGATCTGATTGTGTTTGCATTGAGTGAAATTTGTGTTTTTACTCTTTTGTTATCATTTCTCAAAGTTTGTTTAGTGCATCTTGCCATCAATTTTTAAGGAAAAAAACAAATCTCTTTTGCTCCTGATTAGTTAATGTGAATTAGAGTTTTTTGTTGTTATTAGTGATTAGTGACTTTGAAGAAAAGTTTGTTAATTTCCATTAGCTGCATTACAGATATTTTTGGTTGTTCTATGATCATTTTGTTTGTGTGAAAGCTCTCAACTTTCTCGTAGCTAGCATTCATCGAATGAAATGATATATTGTGGCATATAGTTTGCATTTAGGAAATTTTGAGACATTACATACGGTAAGGCCTGAAAACTGAAACATAATCCAAGATCAACTTTAAAATGAACTGAATGAATCTAACAACGCATTGGAACATAACGCACACATTTAGAGGTCTAGGCTAGAGACGTGCTCCGACGTCGTTAAACCTAGTCACTTTTGTTTCACTCAAGGTTGGGTGATTCCTCCTTCCGTGACTCAATAGTGGTCTAGCATGGATTTGAGCTCCCACGTACCATCGAGTATATGGGGAGACACCACTAGGTTATCATCCTTTATCCATAGGAAGCCGTGTCTGCCGCCTTACAAGCCGTAACGCATCGAACACAACATTCGGGAAGATTGACTGCCGTACGGAAAGTCCTTGGTTTTCATATGATTGCCAAGGTGTATATGCAGTTTTACGGGTTGTCTGGTAAACCTTTTGCCTAGTTTCTCCAGAGTAGTCACTTTCGTTCCTTTTCAGACTCCCTAAAAGAAAAGGTCCATCTGAGCACTTGTCACTTCAGGCTCATTAAACATTCGAAGGCGACTAGAGTCATCTTTTTGTCCTTTTCTCGACTCTTTAAAGATGAAAAGGTCAAGTTATGTCCTTGTGTCTTAAAATTTATTCGACTACATTCACATCTACCCTGTTAGATCTTGTTTGTGTTAGCTTGAGTAGGGTTGTTTCTCATTCTTAATGGCAACCTTCCCCGAGTCTACCAGCCAAGGTTTTGCCCCAGATGGAAACCCTAGTCCATTCCTTCTTTTGGAAATGTTGGTGCTCCTTATATGGCAACTTTGTACTTGCTTGGGTTAACGATTGGGTTGCCTGTTTGGTTGTTCTCAACCTCTATGGTCTCTAATGTCTCAACTACTGGTCAATCAGTCCCTCCACTCGAACAACATCATGATGATTCCAAGGTGGACCTCTCCTCATCTTCGCCTGTTTCTACGTCCTCATCTTCTACTTTGCTTGGTGAAAGTCTGGATTCAAGTAACCAGGTGGCTAAGAAGAAGAAGAAGAAGACGAAGAAGAAGAAGTCTCATAAGCGAGAGGCTAAAAGTGCAGTTACTGCTCCAAGTCCATCCCAAGTTGGAACTCCTTCTGCTCCTCTGCGAAAGGTTTAGTTTCCTTGTAAATTGTGCAAGGGAGACCATCTTCTTTGTGATTGTCCTGGTATTCCCAGGATCTTAGAAGTATGGTCTAACGGTCCGGCTCATCCCTCATCGTCCTCTAAAGCTCATGGCGATGCCACCCTATCAACTAACAACATTCAGAAGAAAGGGAAGATTCGAATCCCCTGTAGACTATGTGAAGGCAATCATCCCCTTCACCTTTGTCCGCTTATGGATAAAGCTTCCGCTGTTTTGGAAAGTCTTATAGCTTCTTCACCCCAACTTCCTGTTGGTTATTAGAAGCTCTCTTCTGACCCCCTCCCTGTGGAAAACAAGATTGACTTAGATTCTTCTCTTGTCTATCCTCCTCCTTCCGAACTTGGCTGTGCCATGCTTGCTCCAGACCAACCATTGGTCGGAGAGAGTGTTGATTTGGGTTCACCACTTGTTGATTACTCTGTTTCGAAGGAGCATCATGATTCTACTGCTCATGTTCTTCTCGTCTCATCAGATTCTCCTAAATCTCAGAACGACCCTCCTATCCTCGCTGATCAAGAGGGTCCTTCTTTATCTCCTGTAGCGCAGGGTGGCAATCATACGATTCCCCCACCAAGTAGTTCGGTCATTTCCTTCGACTGGAGTCATTTGACTACATTCCGCCTTCCATCCCATGTGCCTTTCCAGATTACAGTACTTGCCTATGATAAGGCAGTACCTGGCACTGTCTTAGATGAGGGTCCATCTGTCCGTCTTATGCCTTTCACTACTTGGCAAGCTTTGGGCTCCCCACAGCTTGTGCTGGTCACACAGAATCTGTTGGCATTCGACGGAGGAACCAATCAACTGTTAGGGATCCTCCCGAAGTTTCCTGTTACTTTGGGAGGAAAAACCGTCTATATAGACATACTGGTTACCCAAGGTGCCTTAGATTTCAGTCTTCTCCTTGGCTGTGACTATGTTTATGCCATGGGGGCCCTGGTTTCTTCACTTTTCCATGTGGTTTGCTTTCCACATGACAGAAGAATCATGACTATCGATCAATTATCATTCTTTAGTCCCTCGGTGCCTCATGCACAGTTGCCATCCCCTCCTGGTTTTTATCCCCTGGTTGTATCTGCCCCACTGCAGGTCAACTACATGGCTACTTATCCCGTGCCTGTATCCAGTGATGATGCCGTCATGCATGATGTCCTGGGGGGATTGGGCCCTGACTTCCAAGATGTTGTCCTTCCACCGGGAGTGACACCCTTGGAAGCAACGACCTCATGTTCATTATGATGAAGTTCGTGTGGAGCATAGTTCACTTTCCTATGTCAACTTCCTTAAAAAATGAAACTAGGTTTGGTCGGAGCATAGTTCCTTTCCTATGTCAAGCTCCTTAAAAAATGAAACTACGTTTGGTCGGAGCATAGTTCCTTTCCTATGTCAAGCTCCTTAAAAAATGAAACTAGGTTTGGTCGGAGCATAGTTCCTTTCCTATGTCAAGCTCCTTAAAAAATGAAACTAGGTTTGGTCGGAGCATAGTTCGCTTTCCTATGTCAAGCTCCTTAAAAAATGAAACTGGGTCCAGTCAGAGCATAGTTCCTTTCCTATGTCAAGCTCCTTAACAAATGAAACTAGGTGTCACGAGGATAGTTCTTTTAAGTGTGTCAACCTCGTTAAAATAATGAAACATGAGCTCATGCAATTCGAGTGTGATCACAATATTATCAACCTTCACTCCATTTTCAATGGACTAAAGCTTGGGGGGCATGTACCTCGAATTGAGACATCATGCTGGGGGGGCATGCCCGTTTTCCCTTGTTTTCAAGCATAGTTTGCATGTGTGTGCTTTTAAGCTTGCATAAAAATAAAATCCATTTCCAAGCATAGTTTGCATATGTGTGGTCATGTGTGCTTTTAAGCTTGCGTAAAAATAAAATATGTGATTAAATAAATTTCACATTAGGTTGTTTGTTATGCAACTGATACATTAGATTACATTTGTGTTAGACATCTGCATAGCATATAAAAACATCATCACATGTAAAAGATCCATCCAAAATAGGCATATGTATGTATAAATATATGTCGAAATGTTTGCACAGCATGCATCACATAGATCAAAAAATAATACATGTTCGTCTTAATACATCCGGAGACTACATGTCTCTCAAAAAATATGCATAAAAATAAACCTAGGTGTCTAATCCCTGTGGTGCTCATGATAGTACGTCACTACACACACTAGGCATCTCAAGAGATGGTGGATGCGACTGGGCACTCCCACTATATGCCTCTGATACACTAGTGGGACATCCGCCAGCCGGGTATAATCCGAAATCCCTCGAGAAATTCCCTCAAGATTCTGGATCAGCTCCCCTCCCTCGGCACCCTCTTCCTGAGGGTCAGCTGCAGGCTGGTTTCTCCGCGAAATAGGGGACATGCCGGCTGGTCTCTCTAGGCCAACATCTACATACACATATAATTGTTTTTAGAACGAACATGTATTAACACAAAAAAAATCATAACAAATAAAATAAAAAAGAGGTCATACCCAGCTCCTCATCCCACTCATCTCCCTCTGGCAGTGGGAGATCCGGGTCACCTGTGAAGTCAGTCCCTGCATACGGCCAATCCTCGACCATGATCAGCTGGCGACGGAGCCACCCAAAGAACTCTGGCCTCCAGGACATCTGTTGGCCTCCTCCCCCTCTGGGCATCAATGCTACCCAGCGAGCCATTCTTAGCTCCCGTGGTACTGGATCAGCTACTACGGCCCCTTGGCCTTGGAAGATTGGTAATCGTTCTAGAATGAATGATACCAGGATAGAACCATACCCAAACTGCTGCAGTTTGCCTCGCTTAGCTTTTGTAAGTTGTCTCTTCATGTTGGTAGTCACCGCTGTCGCCCAATCAAAGATAGTGGGATTCAGACACTCTGTGGCCAATATGAGTTGGTTCTTTGTTGCCTCGTGGGGTGCCTGCGCCCCCGCAGCCCGTGTGATGGTAAATAACACCGCCTTGAGTGTTAGATCCTGAATGGTGGCAATATCCACCTTTGCACTCCCGGACCCGAATTGTGCCCCTGGGCACACCCGTTCCATCACCTCACCTATCTTTTCGCCAGATGGTCTGCTCCCTGTCAATATGGGCACCGGCCCTCTGCACGACAGTCCCGTGATGAAGTAGATGTCAGAAACATCCAGTTCCAACACTTGATCTCGTATACGGAACACTTGCTCGTGTTCGTCCCAAAGATTGATCAAGTACTGCAAGAGCTCAGGTTGAGCTCGTAAGTAAGAGGTCAGGAAGAATTTTTTTAGCCCGCAATTTCTAAGGGCTTCCATGCAACCTTTGTCTGCTATGGCCAATTCGTCCACACTGTCATGCTCCCTTTCCTTCCATTGGACTACCATTTTGGTCATTTCCCTGCGTCCACATGATCAAAAAATATTAATTAGATCTTTGGTAAACCTAGAAATGCATCGAAATCAGTTTGAAAATGTTGAAATTTGAAAAACAAATACACTCGACCGTTGGCACGACTGTTTTTAAACAGTCGCGCCCATTGGCGCGGGCCTTTGGAGTGGAAAGTCCCATTGGCACGGGTCTGTGCCTAATACCCACGCCAATGGGCGCAACCCTAGTTTTTCAAATTCTCTCCACAGAGGTCGATGGAGCAAGCAAAAACGACTAAAAAATGGACTAAAATAAAGTGTGAGAAGGTGCCTCTTACCTGGAACTGTCGGCGCTCCGAATGGTCGCATGGATTTGTCGCAATCGTCACCCGAAGATTGCACACCAAAAGCACTACTATCGCTCTCCAATGAGGTAAAAGCAAAAAGTAAATTTGATTTTTACCATTTTGACATATTTATGGCTTTTTAAACTCAAAATAGGTTTTTAAAAGTCATTTTTTAAGAATATTTTAATATATTTTTTTGGAAAATGGATTTTACACTTGTTTTTGTGCAGCGACAGGTTTTTATGCGACTTAGACGGTGAAACGAGTTGTATTTTATACTTTTTCGAACTCGGTAAATATACGAAAAAGTCATTATGGAGTCATCTTTCTGCTCTTTTCTGACTCTCTAAACATGAAAAGAATGCCGAGTTATTCCTCTCGACTCGCTAAACGTAAATGAGAGGCGGTCGTCTTTAAACTCTTTTCCGACCGTGTAAAGATGAAAAGATCGTCGGGCCCTTGTCATTTCAGGCTCATTAACGGTTACGAAACGACGTGATTTTGATCGCTTTTTTACTTTTTCAGGTCGAAGTCACTAATCATGAAAAGTACTCCTCGATCGTAATGGTCGGGTGGTTCTTTCGAGCATTGTTTTATGCTTTTTTGGGCTCGAGAGACACAAGTTTATGAAAAAGGACACCCCGGGAGTTTACTTTTCTGCTGTCTTTTCAAACTCTCTAAACATGAAAAGACGTCGAGTTCTTCCTCTGTCAGACTCGTTAAAACTTGATGACATTGGATTCCGTCGAAATGACGCTTTACAAGCATATGCTATCCCCATCAAGCTTGTTGATAAAAATAATTGGGGTACTCGCCAGAAATGGTGGGGAAAATGGAACCAGAATCATTGTCGTGTCAGCAGTATGTCGCTCTTAAACACGGCACTTGTCTGCATTCGTGTCTAGGTGGGGACATCTCGTCTCGTTTTTCACTTGCCTCCGTGGGTTTGGGTGATCCTGTTTGACCTCTCATCTGCTCTTTGCCTTGTCGCCATGACCTCTGATAGATTGATGTCAAATACTGCCAAGTCCACTATTGTGCCACCGATATGTTCAAGAGAAGTTGACCTCTGCGAAATAACAACCTCCCTCTGATAACTCACATAATCCTGATTCACAACAACCTTATCGTCCTTTGTCTCATGTCGATGATGTGGGAAACACTATGGCCCACCTTCGATCAAGGTCACTTCTTGTCAACTTTAGCTCATTATCCAAGAAGTTGATCTAGAGACTCCCTTCTGGTGCCTTGGAGCCAGCATGCCTCAATGGCAGGTTCTTCGCGTTTGACATGAGGTTTTCATCATTGGCCTCCGATCGAATGATTCTACGGGTGTTCGACGCTGGCTCATTGATTCGCACGCCGTAGATTGTACCTATAGTACCTTGAGGGCCATTGTTATTATTGGTGGTACCTCTCACGTCTGTTAATAGCTTTCACCATTGGCTGGTAATTAGACGATGTTCCTGCATGTTCGACTTCGACTCCTATATTTGTATGCTTGAACTTGTACTTTGTTCGGATTGAGATGGAGCGCAAAACCCTGGATTTTGTCTGTTGGGATCCAGGCTGTGATTTTATGGATTATTATGATTATTAAATGACTCATTCACTGGATGGCTACGACCATGCCTGAGTCCATTTATCGATCCTCACTGGATGGTTGCGTCCATACCTTGGATCTAGATTTTTATGTACTATGCTATGGATGGCTGCGCCCATACCACATATATCATGTATTTGAGATATCAATTGTACTTCTCTACGCAGGTTTTCCGGCGGTAGTGTTTTCGGTTGGACATGTTCTTGTAAAGCATTTCACCCCTCTCTCTCTCTCGGGCCTCATGCTTTAGGGGGCATCTGTTACACAGCAATTTGTCACCGTCCCTGCTACCCCTCTCCCGCATTTTGGAGGACTCATTCCGGGACCTATGAGAAGTGACATGGCCTACAAACACTTGCATTGCATTCCTCTAAACATGAGCTTTATTTTCCCTGAAGACATCTCCTGCTGAAAAACCCTAAAAATAGCCCTTTTTCCATTGGCGCAGTTCCATAGTGCAGCCCTCGCACCAATGGGGAAATCCTCCAAAGAGGGTGCGCCAGTTGGTGCTCTGTCACAGAGTCGTACCCGCACCAACCATAATCAGTGGTGTTTTTTAACAAACCAACGGTGGAAGTTTCATCCTAACAAATTCCTAGACTGAATCTATCTTGAGTTGGGTGGTTTGGCTACGGATTTCCATAGAGAGGAAGTGGTTTGCCACCTCCCATGGAAGCTTCCTTGATGATATGGCCAATCCCATGATTATTGTGGATGATCCCAACTCCCTTTCCTCCATCTATAAAAGCTTGTCTATTTTCCTTGGCAAGCTAGTTCTAGAGTTTTTGGAGTTGGATAGTTAGAGAGTTGGATAGTTTTAGTTTCCAGAGATTCAGAATTCCAAATTCCCAAGAGCTTCATGCTGCAAGAGCTTTCTTGATTCCCTTAAGGCCAAATCCAAGCAAGGAGATTATTGTCCAAGATCCAAAGAGAGAGAGGCTTGTCCTTATTCCCGACAGGCTTTGCGAGACATGTGCTACTGACCCACCAAAGGAGAATCCAGCGTCAGAACTTTGGTTGTACTCTTCTTTGATTGATTATTAATAAATGACTATTGGTTATGGTTCAACTCTTGTTATTATTTGTGATGATGATGAGTTATGTCCTTTCTGACTAACATATAGTTGCATACGCTGGATTTTATGCTTGTGTTTGTGTCGTTCTTTGCATGTGCAGGTGTCTATTCACGGGGATCGTGAGGATTGTGATCTGTCGAAGCAAAGGAACGGGAGCGCCACCTCTTCTACAAGCACTAGCGTTGGAATCCAGGTAGGCCTTCATCACTGGTCTATTAATTTTCAATTAGGAACTTGCGTTGTAGCGTTGTATGATTGTTGCTAGACCCGATCTGGGCTAGTAGGGATCGCCTCTGTCCGTAGAGGGGATTTACCTCCTCAACAGAACCTTTTCCTTGCCCTTTTTTGGAGGAACATACGCGAGCAGTCTGGTCAGACGGTCTGCACCCTCGGTTTCTTCCTCCATTCCTTCATCCTCCTCCTCTTCCACCAAGATTTCCTCAAGGTCTTCATCCTCCTCCTCATTGGTTTCCAAATTATCTGCTTTCCCATTTTCTTCCATGGTCAATTTAGTTCATAGTGGGTTTCGAGGGGACATGTGCATTGGAATCATGGGCTGCTTATCTTTGTTGGGCCTTGGCATGCATGGTGATTTAAGGATTTCCACAACTATCCTGGCGCTCTCAGGGGCATATTCTACTTTCATGGCCTGTGTGACCTCTTCAATGGTTATTTCTCCAATTTCCCTGGCTTCCTCAGATGCTGCCATTTCGTTTGTCCAGAAATATTTCAACTACTTAACCAGGTGCTCAAACAATGCTCTCAATAGGTTAAACAGGTCTTGTTTCAGAATACTCTGGGCACATGACAACTCAATTCTCAAATGACCAAGTGTTGTTTACTGGGTAGCCCTTTGTAATTTATAGTGCCTTTTGAATTCAAATTCGACCGTTCCCCCAAAATCTGGTCCATTAATGCTCCCTTGGCAGCAGATTTTTCCAAATCTTGCCCATAAATCTTGCCTTAAATGCCTGTCAACCTGCTCCATTTGGTCTCAAACCAATCATCACATCATGAATAGTGACTATAACAGTCACTTTCCAGCCAATCTACGTGGCATTGCAACTACCTTTGCGTTGTCGTAGACCCCATGACACTTTGCTCCTGCGCGCAACCCTGACATCATGTAGCTCTCAGGCATAGTAGTTTATAGTCTCACACCTCCTTTTAAATTCTTGGAGTGCTATGACTATGCTTCCTACGGCTAGTCAGGTGGCCGGGCCACTTGTATATGGCTTCAATCGAAAATCAATCACTTTTTCTGGAAAAAATACGTCTTTTATATTTACTGTCTGCGTCGCGCACTTCACCATCTGCATCACGCCACCATTGGTGTTCCCTCTAGTAATATATGGTCGAATCCAAGGCATCAAGATGATCAACTCTTGGTGGTAGTCCCCAAATTTGTCAACATAATCATGCTCATCCCATTTTATTACCACAGTTTTCTTATCGAGAAAATCCTTCTTTATTCCTTCCTCAAGCTTCTTGAATTCTACTTCCACCAGAGTGCTTTTCTCCCTTAACCGAGCTCTTTCATTCATGAGTTCTTGGAGCCTAAGATTACCCTGTTGGATCTCTTCATCAGGTCCCAAGCATTCTTCTTCGTTCAACTGCGCGATCCCTTCTTCTAAGGCTCCGTGAACCGTCATATCCACGGGCGTTGCTATGCGTGAACCAGGCATAATATACTCCCTCGGTATTACAGCGTTTGCTCCGTAGGCCAGCCTAGAAGACATCTGTCCCGTCAATTTCTTGCACGTTGTCCTATAAGCCCACAAAACTGTTGGTACGCACAGGTCCCAATCACTTCACTGCACATTACATACCTTTTTCAGTGCTTCGCACACTTCGTTAAATGCTTCTATGTGGGTAACCTTCTGCACACTTGTTCTGTCCACACTCTGTCATTCCAACTCGAGGGACCATTTGCGCAATTTCCCCCCTAACACATGCTTATTGACCGTATTCCCGAACGCAAAGTTCCTGTGCATCCGCACAAGTCGTTTACCATATGCATGTACCCACCTGGACAGATGCGCGTGTGTACCATCTTGTACATTGTCTTTATCTGTTAGTCACATCTTAGGCTTCCTAAAATGCATGCGCAACATTCTCCTACATTTGCACCAGTCATCCAAGATTCCTTGGTGCGTACCCCACCACCTTGCGGGTGTAGCATGCAATACCCACTTCAAAGCCTAGAAACGTTTCTTTTTCGGCACCTTTCTTTCAAATTTGTCCAAGAAAGCATATACCTCACCTAATCCATCATAAGTAGGCAAATCTCTCACTTCTGTCGATACGCAACATAGTGATCTTGTCATCATATTACAATTGAGCATGGTTACCGCGTGTAACCAGTTCTGCCATCACTCTATCTCTTCATCCAAATTTGATGTACAAGAGCTTTCGCGCTCCCATTATATTCGTCCATCTATGGAGGGATTTACCTAGTCTTTCTCTCGTGCGGTTATCTTGTAGATGCAATCCAAATCGTCGTCACTTTCATAGTCGCACACCAGCTCTATGTAGTGCGATCCTTCCACAAGGTCCAAAGGTATGACTACGCACAGACACTTTTTCTCAAAAATCATCTTGTGCTTCTTTAGATTAATCACCCCATTCATGTCCGTGGCCCAATCAATTCCTAAGAGCATGAGGTAGGGATTGTTGTCATCAACAATCTCTATCACTTCAAAGTCTGCTAGTGCACTCGCTCCTTCAATATCCACGGTGATTCCCTGCAATCTCTCCATAGGTATTATCTTTTGCTAGTTCACCATTCACAGCTAGATAGGAGACCATTGCAGCGTAGGCCTTCCCATGCGCTCCCATGTTTTCTTCGGCAGAACGTTCGCATCCGATCCTAGGTCTAGAATTACTTGGTCCATCTCATATTCTCCAATCTGCATGGTCAACCTCATTTATCTTCCCGTCCTCCTAGCATAATTTCCAATGTTCCGGACTACACTCGGCTCTCCTAGCGCGGTCCCAGCGCATCTGTTAATGAGTTCCTACAATCCCTTTATAGCCTTACTGTCACACAGTAGCTTCATGCATGTTTATAGGAATGTTGTAAGCATAGATGGGTCCATTTCTAGCTCCGATCTATCTTTGCTCCCTGAAGTGGAGGCATCAGTGAAACTCTTTTTAGCTTCCATGAAGGTTTCCTTAGCACGCTCCAAATAAAACTCTACTTCCTTTATCGGAGAATTGTGAACCCAAGTCCTATCTTCAAGCTATTTGCCTTTATCATCTCCCATCACAATTCCACTTCAGAGAACAATGTTCACTTTTGGATATTCCTCGTGCAACTCAGACCTCATGTCGAGTCCATTTAACATTTTAAATTGCTCTACATAACTTATCAATCTAGGTATCGTAAACTTATGAAGTGTAGTGCACTATATGTGCTTAGTTAACCTTTCTCTTACTTCGTTGTTTTATAGTTTATGTTGTTTTTCAGGGTTTTATTTCTTATGCTTAAGGAAATTAATCTAAGAAAGAAAAGTTATTCTTCTAGATGAAATCTCTAAATGTTAATGGACAACTAAATCTAATGACTTTTAATGTTAAAATCTAATTTCTAAAGAAGGGAGAAAAGGAAATGAACATTAGATAAAAACAAATCAAAATTTTGAATAGTTAGATTAATCTAGGCCGACAAAATGTCTATGAAATGAAAGCAAAAATGATAATGCTAGTTTAAAACAATACAAAAACAACTATGATCTATTGCAGGCTCAAATACCATTGGGAACATTCAATATAGGAAGATGTCGAAATCATCTTCTTGAAATGACTTAAGAAATTGAGTATACAATAGATGTGATCTTAAGAAAGCATGGGAAATGAATCTATCACTGCTGCATGAACAAACACCCAAATTCAGTCCAATTGGAAAATGGTAGAGCCACCTTGTTGAGACGATTTAGCAAGCATAGGAAACACAGTCAATTATGCTAATTTGAAATGGAAAGAAAATACAAAACATGTAAAGGAAAAGTAATCTATTGTGTGCTCTAATTCTCCAAGCACCAATTGGAAAATAAGACTACTTTTTTGGTCTATTTTGTTAGGCATAGATTACATAGTTAGATAAATCTACAATCAACCGGTTGAACACACTTGCATTAATTAAACTTGCATGAATGGAAAATCTAAACTATTAAACTTGAAAACATTCATAAAAATAAAATGAGATAGTTGAATGAAATCAAAGCAAAATTACAAAATAAAATCTACTCTACCTTACATTCTAATATGCTCCATGACATCTCCTACTTCACCTGCTCCATGACATCTCCTACTTCACCTCTCCTTTGTTGTTGGGAACCTCAAATCTTTATTCAAATTCTTCAAAATTACAAAGTACAAAGTAATGACAAGGTGAGCTAACAAAGTTAACAAAACTTCCAAATAAAGGAGAGAGATCTCCTATTTATAAAAAAAGATGAGAAGTTATGTCATTAATGAGAGTCCATGAATCTCTCCCTATATCTCTAGAGTTATAATCAAAATAGGAAATGATAAAACACATGTCTTCTTAGAGTTTCAATGCAAATAGGAAATATGACATATATCCTCATGATCCCATGATCTTCTCCACTCAAATTCGAATTTGGTCTTAGAATGCCACATAAAGATCTTTTAGAAGCTTCCTTTTGACCTACACATGTCAACAATCTCATCCCAATTGTTAGGTATAAGCATATGCACATTATTTTCTAATTTTTGACCACAAATTCACTTAAAAATGCTAAGAAATAATAAAGTTTGGAAAAACATAAATGTGACTCAATAATGATGAAAGTGAGATGAATGTAGTGACATGGTAGTGAAATTAAGGTGAAATGGAGGTGATATAATGGACATTATAGTGAAAGTGTAATGGAAGTGAATGACAATTTCAAGACCCAACATACCCCCCAACTGAAGCTATTGAATGTCCTCATGTAATATATATTACATTAATTCTTTTAATCCTTGAGCTTTGGCTTAACTTTGCATGATATCATTTGATAACTTCATACTTCTGCAAAGTGTTTTACTTGAATTGCAACATGGTTGGTTCTTGTGTGACAACCATGATTGTGTTTTTATCCAATTATCCTTTAAGCACTTTTGAAAAGCCATTGTATGCTCATAATAATAATGTAATAGTTAATATATTTTAGAAGTATGTGGGTTTTTGAATATGATATGAACATGGCAAGATATGAATATGAATGTATTCCCCCCCACCAACTAATGGTATTGCCAATTTTATAAAATGAAGAAGAGAAATGTTTCTCCAACAATTATCATTCTAGCTTTTTATGGAATTCTATGGTAAAAAGTTAGAAAATGATGTACCTTAACTTACTCTTTGAAAATTGATGATTTGTATGTGTGGTGGCTACAAAATATTGATCATAATCTTCTTCAAGTGGATGGACAAAAAGAGTCATGGATAAAAGAGTCAAGATGAATTTTTATTGCTTCTACTAAAACTTGTTGAATCTACTGTTGAATGGTGCTGATCTATTGCAGCTACATATCTTTTATATCTACTCCAAAATGCTGAAAATAATAGTCTTGATGTCTTCAAAACTCATTGGCACAATTCCTGCTATGTGAATAGATGTTCTGATATCGAACATTGCAGGAAATTGTTGACTTAGTGACCATTAATAGATGCCACTAGTCAACACGAGAACTCTCACCATTGATGACAATGAGAGTCAAGATGCCCAAACACATCTTGCTAGGTATGAATAAATTTTCTGATGTCGAGTCACCTAGAAGATCCGATGAACAAGGGAAATTAATGTATTCCCATTATTCGTCAGCATGAGGACTTGTCATTAAGGCATGTAAGCCTCAAGGTGTTTTTGCAAGGAATTTAGACTCAAAGGACTATGGACTTAATAATTTGCATTGAAGCAAGGTTTATTTGAAAAATGAAAATGATAGGAAAGGGAAAATGAAAATGGAAGATGGCAATGGAAAGTAATAATGGCAATGGGAAATAAGCATGTAATTGAGTCTCTTGCTTTTATTTGTGGGTTAGGAGTGGACAAAAAGTAATGGAAAGTGCATGTGAATGTAAATGGAAAATATGAAGGGAAATGAGGTGAATGGTTTATTATGAAGTATGGATGTAATGGAGATAATAGTATCTGAAAGTTTTGCAAGTTCTTGGATCTGATTTTGAATTAGCATGTGCTCATGCATTGATGTTTTTTCTTTGTTGTTGATCATCCTCTTATGAAACAAATTGGTCTCTAAGAGAGACACTATTCACTTGTAGTCATCTATCATTCCTCCTGGAACCTGCAAAAAACTAATAATTCTTCTACAATGGAATGTAATACTATCAAAAGAGAAAGGTGATCAATCACTCTAGTTATGATATTTACACACAAAACTAAGAATTCATACGAATGAAACAAGTTCACAAAGGAAAACCAAAAGAATTTATACCTGCTTCGTAATTAGTGCCTCAAGTTAACTATTATATATTTTGAGCAATTTCTTTATTCTTGACTATTTCAAAATTTGATGATGGATTTTTCATTGTGTAGATCTCGTCGATATCTTTCCAATGACACTTGAATCATCGAAATCCGATTTCGTATGAGAAAGTTAGACTGATTTGAACAGTGAGGTTTCTTAGCTGCAGAATTGATGTTTAGCTGCGGAATGGCTTTCTAGCTGCAGAACGTGCATAGTTTCTATAGCTAAAAATCTTGAACAGAAAGTTAGCTATGCATTTTTCATCATCAGTCCAAAATTAATCAATACCTTCTAGAAAAGTGAGCAAATAATCTACTTATTTCATTGATTCAATTTTTTTTTAATTTTTTTTACCTGTGAACCTTTTGTTTTGTTTTTCATTTTGCTCCCTGAAGTCAGGAAGAACATGCGGTGACATAGTGATAACACACACCTCTATTCCAGATCAAAACACATAAATCTCTGATTGTGTTGTCACTATAATATGCATCAACGCGAAATCCTTGTTTCTATGTAAAAATAAGTTCATGTACCCAACTGAAAATGGTGATGGCTTCTTCATTTTGAGACAATGAACCAAATCTATCAATACCGGAAGAAAAACTATGATAATGTAAGGAGCTATAGGTCAGACACACAAAAAATCAATAATTTATGAAATCTCGAGGACAAAGCAGTTTTTAGAATTTGCACAAGAGTACCAAAATTCCTTGATTTTAATAATATTTGCTGCATGATAGGAAACCAATTGTTGCTATGCTTGTTTACATTACCAAATATAGTACACTAGGTACCTCAATGGTAAAGGCAGCCAAGACATCAACTTTATGATTAAGTTATTGGAAAAGAAATTTTATGCAGCCAAGTACCAGGAAGAAAGTCCAAGACCACCCATTTGATCCAGCTAAAGCTAGTATGGCATCTACCTTCACAAGATGGATATCATTAAAAGACATGAGCTTGCCCAGCATAGAATATTGTCAACTGGTGACTGATGTTATACATTTTGAGCCAGTTGGAATGCTGGATTCTTGAACCCCATTCTTAGGCAAGTATTTTGAACTACCGATAGAAAGGCTTTGCCCACTTGTGTTTCTGGCAGCTGGTGCACTTGGACCAATCATTCATGAGTCTGAATCAAATTGGATATTAAATTTATCAAAATATCACACCATATGGATTGAATGCCACAACATGATTAGTTTTTAAATTGAATTTTTCTTCCTAGAGCATGCCGTGTTCAAACAGTGCTCTGTTCATTTAATGAAAATCATTTTTTCTCACGCAGCATGCTAAATGGGGCTCCAAAGAACTGGAAAATTCTCCCAAACCATTGTGAAATCCTCAAAACCGTTTCTAGGTTATCTAATCTACCTCGTCCCTGAAAAAACCCATGTTTTTTTTTCCTAATTTGCCTCAGTTTTCTCAAGAAATTCATTTTAAAATTAGGTGTTTAAAATGCTGCGTTTTCTGGTAAAAAAAAATCAATTTCAAATTTGATTGTTTTATGTCATGCCATTGAATTTTATTTTATTATTTATTTATTTATTTATTTTTTTAATTTAAAATATTTTATCTCCCTTCATTGAATTCCCCTTTGAATTTTGTTTTAATGGAATTTGATTGCTGTTGTAGGGCAGAGCAATGTTGAAATATATACATTTGCATGACTGACAGTAATACGGGCAGAGGTGTTTGTCCAATAACTCATGCAGTAGATGGAAAGAAAGTTGGGACCAATTGGTTTGGGTTCAAAAGTTCACTGATTGAAGATCTGATTGTCTAAAAAAAAATTGAAACAAAGGTTCTCTTGGGAAATCCGTTCTTCACCATGCTCCAACTATTTACTGTCTCATAAGAAGGAATGAGAGAAGAGGGATGATGTATGTTGTTGTAAAATTTCCAAATCTTCTTTCTCCAATTCAATAATCTCAACCCAGAAGAATGGATCACGTGGCTGAATTTTGATTGAGAAATTGATGAATGATTGTTGCCTGAAGTAGATTGAGAGTTTGAAACAAATGCTATAGCTGCAAACTTAATAACGTTTTAGGATTTCTATCAAATTTTAAAATTGAAATTGGCTTGGAAGTATCTAAATTTGCATTTTCATCAGGAGTGCATTTAGGCCTTTTGCAAATCATGTATTTTTATTTGTTTTATTATGTGAAACATGGATTAAATTTTATTTTTTATTTGTTTTGTTAATAAAATTACATATGTTATATTTTCAAAAATTAAAGATATATATATATATATATATATATATATATATATATATATATATATATATATATATTTTTACTAAACAAAATAATATATATATATATATATATATATATGATTTGTTATTAACATTATATATATATTTTCAAAGATTTAAAAATATACATATATATTTTATTAAACAAAACAATTTATTTAAATTAAAGTTTTTCATTAAATCAAATGAAATGATGAAAATATTTTTTTTTTAAACATAAAAATTCTTTTTCTGATCCTCCAGATCACACAAAGTGCAGGAGGAGAGTATACTCGAGAAATTATTGATTTTTTAGATGTAACAAATAAGGTCTCCTAATTACACTCCCCCCGCAACGGCGCCAAAATGTCGAGTCCATTTAATGTCTTAAATTTCTCTACATAAATTATTAATCTGAGTATCATAAATTGATGAAGTGTAGTGCACTATATGTGCTTATTTAACCTTTCTCTTACTTCATTGTTTTATAGTTTATGTTGTTTTTGGGAGTTTTGTTTATTATGCTTAAGGAAATTAATCTAAGAAAGAAAAGTTATGCTTCTAGATGAAATCTCTAAAGGTTAATGAACAACTAAATCTAATGACTTTTAATGTTAAAATCTAATTTCTAAAGAAGGGAGAAAAGAAAATTAACGTTAGATAAAAACAAATCAAATCTTTGAATAGTTAGATTAATCTAGGCCGGCAAAATGCCTATGAAATGAAAGCAAAAATGATAATGCTAGTTTAAAACAATATAAAAACAACTATGATCTACTGTAGGCTCAAATACCATTGGGAACATTCAATATAGGAAGATGTCGAAATCATCTTCTTGAAATGACTTAAGAAATTGAGTATACAATAGATGTGATCTTAAGAAAGCATGGGAAATGAATCTATCACTGCTGCATGAACAAACACCCAAATTCAGTCCAATTGGAAAATGGTAGAGCCACCTTCTTGAGATGATTTAGCGAGCATAGGAAACACAATTAGTTATGCTAATTTGAAATGGAAAGCAAATACAAAACATGTAAAGGAAAACTAATCTACTGTGTGCTCTAATGCTCCAAGCACCAATTGGAAAATAGGAGGACTACTTTCTTGGACTATTTTGTTAAGCATAGATTACACAGTTAGATAAATCTACAATCAACCGGTTGAACACACTTGCATGAATGGAAAATATAAACTATTAAACTTGAAAACAATCATAAAAATAAAATGACATACTTGAATGAAATCAAAGCAAAATTACAAAATAAAATCTACTCTACCTTACATTCTAATATGCTCCATGACATCTCCTACTTCACATCTCCTTCCATGTTGGGAACCTCAAAGCTTTATTCAAATTCTTCAAAATTACAAAGTACAAAGTAATGACAAGGTGAGCTAACAAAGTTAACAAAAGCTTCCAAATAAAGGAGAGAGATCTCCTATTTATACAAAAAGATGAGAAGTTATCTCATTAATGAGAGTCCATGAATCTCTCCCTATATCTCTAGAGTTATAATCAAAATAGGAAATGATAAGACACATCTTCTTAGAGTTTCAATACAAATAGGAAATGTGACACTTATCCTCATGATCCCATGATTTTCTCCACTCAAATTCGAATTTGGCCTTAGGATGCCATATAAAGGTATTTTAGAAGCTTCCTTTTGACCTGCACATGTCAACAATCTCATCCCACTTGTTAGGTATAAGCATATGCACATTATTTTCTAATTTTTAACCACAAATTCACTTAAAAATGGTAAGAATTAATAATGTTTGGAAAAACATAAATGTGACCTAATAATGATGAAAGTGAGATGAATGTAGTGACATTGTAGTGAAATGAAGGTGAAATGGAGGTGATATAATGGACATGATAGTGAAATTGTATTGGAAGTGAATGACAATTTCAAGACCCAACACCTCATCATCTGCAGGTTCTGAGTTGAGGGAGGTTGTAGTGCTCCCTTATCATGAATCCTAGCTATCATCGTAGGACAATCCTCCATCTCATGATCAAACAAGGTACAATACAGACATGATGGACGTGTTGGATTTGTATAATCACAAGCAGAATGTCCTGGCCCTACGCAATTGTAACATATCAGTTGTCCGTGACCTCTTCCAGGTCCTCCTCCACCTTGTTCTTGCCCGTGCCCCTGAAATCCGGTTCACGCCACTCCTTCATTCTGGTCAAGGGGCCACGTTTCGGCCTGAACCCTGTAGGTGGGAGTTCTATCCATCATCAGCTCATAGCTTCTACAAGTGCGCTCATTGTGTCCAACTGATCTACAAAAATTACAGAAAAATTGTTGCAAATTTTGTGTGTACTTCTGTAACAAATGGCAGTTGTCCATAGCATGCTTTCCTCCTATTTGAGAAATCGCGCACCACAAAGCAGTCGCCGCGCTAGGTCTTGCTTATGCCTCCAATCTTAACATCATTGGTCCTCCTCCCGCGAGGTAATTCATGAACACTGGGCAGTGGTCCTTGTCATGACCCTGACCCTTACATTTAACGCACCATACCTCTTCATGCACTTCTGGTCGGGTTGTCCTGTCCTGTTTCAGACTCTGCATCTCAAGGCATAAGTTTTTCAACTGCGCATGGATCTACTGAACTCCCAGGTTAGGATCTTGTATCAGGGTCTCATGCAGCATCTTCGCGATCTCGAAGGCCTCTTCCTAAGTCGTTAAGCTCTGTTGTGATAGCGTGTTCCTCAAATGCAGTGTTAGCGATGCTACAAACCACTCGCGGCGTTGTCCATCTGTCAAAGTCATATTATCTTCACGAATTGTACACATCAGTCTCTGATCTAACTCCCAAGGAGTCTCACCTGGTAGCATTATGATCTCTTTAAATCCAATGATCGACTGTGCCTCTAACTTTAGCCTGCTAAATTCTTTGTTCAATGCAATTTGGATATCTGTGATCCCCACATTCGAATTGTCATTAGAATGCTTAATATACCAAGTCGGTGCGTAATCATGCATAGTGCTGACCAACGTCACTTTCTTTATATTATCATTTGTAACTCCCTGCGCTTCCCATACAACTCTTACCACGAACTAGAACTGGTCTAGATCTTCATTTCCTACTCCCTTGAACACAGGCAACTTTATCGCACTTTCCATATTGACTCACGGTGGTGGCAGAGGTGGTACAGGGGAAGATGGAGGTGAAGGTAGTGAAGCTGGTGGTGGTGTGGGTAGGGGTGCTATGCATGAAATTCTCTACATTTTCAAATTGATCACACTTCGTGGTGAGACCTTCACAAGCTCTTCCTCATCCCCTCACAGAGGTGAAATCAAAGGGCTATTCTCTGGTTCCTTACTTCCTTCGTTTCTATAGGTTTTTCCACTTCGCGTGGCTCCAAACATGAAGGTAATTTCATAACCCTCTTTTCACACAATAACATTTTAATCCAAGTATTCAGAGACTTTACGTACTGAAGTATCTACCGCGAACTCAGTAATGAATCCTCCTATAATCCGATCGAGCCAGTGATTAACAACACGTGCGATCTTATTCTTCGATGCTTCCAATTTGTGCACCAACTCTAGGGTCCACACAACAAGATTGTTGAGCTTCCACATGCCTTGGCTATCTGCTAGCTTCATGGTCCACTCGTACATCTCAGTAGGGAAAGATGCGAAGAAAATTTTATGGATCTCTATGTACTATAGCAGTCTAACCACTCTTCCTTTGATAGTTGTGGATTTCTACTCTCCTGGGTAGTGAACTCGTGAATTCTTCTGTCCAACCAATCTTCAATTTCTTTCTTAGTTAGATTCCCATGATACGACATCAGACATCTCTATTTAGATTCTGATCCTGACAACGGAACCATTTGTTGGCTTGACGGGCCTTGACCCAGGTTCAGAGATATTTAACCAAACAAATCCCTATACTACTTTCCCTTTCGGCAACAACCCATGGAGCACGGACTGAGGTCTCACCCGAAGAAGTATGGGGGGATATTGGAGCCAAGTTTCCACACCCTTGAGATGTCTGAGGGGTCGATTTAGTCCAACTGTAATACCTCCACACAGGTCACTTTGTGTACATTCCTAACTTGCGAGGCCCTCACGCTTTGTTATACTTGGCTTCGTGCAACCCTAACCAGGGGCTTAGGAGCTTTCGTGCTGCTAAAGCAGTGATTTGTGCTATTTCCCCAAGTGACACCTCGGATCTTACTTATCTTCTTATAACAGTTATTTATCTTGGCATAAACGGATACTTTATATTATATTCACTTATTCAAAACATTCATATAAGTTGACACAACAAATAAATAGTAAACTTGCAATTCATACCCAATATACTTCAATGCATAAAATAGGAAAAGATACACAAAAATAATGTAACAATTTTGTTTATTAATGCTTCAATCGGTTACAGACTCAACCTAGCTTGCGCACTCAGCTGCAGGGGTCTGCACACTCAACTGTGGGCTACTAAGCTTCTGTGCACTCCGCTGCAGAGCCTTCTCCTACTCTACTACCCAAAGACATGACTCAATGCTTCAACCAAGACTCAATTCATCATCATTATATATTACATGGATCGATTCCCTTTTACACTTAGAGCCTTGGTCTATTTATAAAATCCTCTCACACGGAATGAGTCGTTCTTGCGGACAGGACCGACCTTCCTAGCATCTAATGATATCTAGTGACAAGCAAGCCAATCAAAATCTATCTTTCTCTAAATATGAAATTTATAAACAAAGACAAACAAGTGTTTTAGGCCTACCTTGGGTCCAATGAAACTTTGTGGAAGCCTCGCTCCTTTGATCCAAATGAGCTCCCTTGTAGCAAATTTGCAAACACAAACAATCACACAAATTAAATAGCACCTGAAAAGCCAATATAATAAAGCATACTTATCATGATGATCAAGGAATTCATGAAACAAATCACATAAGACAATTTGTTGAGGAAAATGAATCTGATTGTATTAATTCAAATCAAAGAAGAACTTTACAACCTGTTCCTTGATGTTGTACAAGCTCCTCCCAGTGTCCAACAAGAAGTCTCCTCTACTTTGACAAGTTTCACTCTCTTCCCAATGAAGCCAAAAGGTATGTGATCTCTTCTCTCAAGCTTAACTAGGAAGTATCAATTCCACCAGCATTTACCCTAAAAAAATTTCAGCTTCTAACCTCCCTAGCAACCAGCCCAATGCCTTAATTTATAGTGCAATGGAGGGAAGTTACTAGGTCCACCTTCAAAGGGGTAAAGCCCTCATTCAAAGGGATAACTCCTCTCATCAAGGGATTAGATCCTTCTCTTTTGGGATGCATGAACCACCTAAGAGCAAACCATCCACGTCAAAATTCCTTCTAGAATCATCTAGAATTAACCCAAAGTGAGTTTTTTAGAATAAACTTGCACCTTTTTGACTTTCATAGGGGTCCGCACCCACTCCTTTAGAGACAGAGCGGGCAGGTCTGCAGGTAATATGAACAGGGGGTGCGGGACTGCAGGAAACAGTGAGAGAAAGTGCGAAACTAGAAATTTATTGATTTTTGAAGGTATTTCTCTCATTTTCAAAGCTTGACATGAAAAGCTGAGGTTTGAGACTTGCTTAGGAGGATAGTATGAATGATGATAGACCCATACCGACTGCAAATAGTCATGGTGACAATATTTTGTGTAAACTGCTTTCGAGGCACCATCTTCAACTGGTGCGATGCTGTATTGGCTAATATAAAAGGCCAACTGACTAGAGCCAAAAATGGACAACTAAAGACCTTGGATATGGTGCTTTAGTCGTGAGCTTTAGTCTGGAGAGGGTTCCAATGTTGGTCCCACAGGACCTCACTGTTGGAGCTGGACTTCCTCGAGAGCGCAAACTGATCCGATGGGTTGTAGTTATGGCCCGTCATCCTGAAGAGGGGACAGAGGTCGTTCGATTCACTCCTGAGTATTTGCATTGGTTGGAAAACCAGGTTTTTACTATTCAGGACTTTCCTTACGCTGGGGTAGATTTTCGCGGTGACCCAGACATGACTCTTCCACCAGGAGAGAAATGGGATGACTAAGCTAAAATCATTTTCAACATTTTCCTAATTTAATTTTTTTTTTGTTTTTATCTCATCCCAAAATTGATAGTAAAAGTTTCAAATTTAGATGTAGGTACACAGCGACTAGCCGCTCTCTAGCCTTATGAGAGGAAACAACCAGCTGCAGCAGCACCAACCCCACAGGACAAATCAACAGAGACCTTGGCCGAATTGGAGAGCCATCTAGAGTGTTTGACAGGAGACATTCCGGAGACTGGCATAGATGACATTCCTCTTCGACTACAGCGCTATGTGATTGGGGTCCCAGGACCTTTCAGGAGGTTCCTTTGTAAGGTGGCCCGTACAGTGGTTTCTTATCGAGATCATCACCAGTGATAGGATGATCGCCTGTTGTAGACACATATGACATTTTTTCTTTTTGTACTATCATTTTTGCCGATCATAAGGTGTTTTTCAACCTATGATCGAAGACTATGTATATTTTGACACACTCCTATATTATACTATATCATTATTACTGCCTTATCTTGTAAAACATGTTATGGAATGTTTTTAAATTTACTTGTATGATTATTGCAAATGTCTACTTAACATTCGAGAAGCAATTGCATTTGCTAATGTATTTAAATATCTTGGAATATGCCGATATTCAATATAATCAAATTCACGTTCTAGGAGATGCACTCTCAAAAATAATCTCAATAACACTGGATTTCTAATGGCAAATACACTATTAAGTTGTAATACAACGAGTTCAAAATCTAACCTCACTATCAAATTCCGAATCCCAAATGAAATAGATTTAGATAATAACTCAATCACTGCACTATACTCTGCAATGTTGACCGAGGCTTACCCCATGCATAGATACCAACTCGTTAGAGGGTGAATAAATAACCCAAGCTGCGGAAGAAATGTTCTGTGTATTACGACAAGCACCATCAGCAAAACCAATGTATGTTTGGAGAGGCGTCGACATCTGCAATATCAAGAGTAAAACAAAGATAAGCAGGAATAATGACCAAAAACACTCTCTAAGCTAAGCACACTTTTTAAACTAAAACACACCAGCTAGAAAGAAAACTAACCTAACTAAAAATCTCCACACCCAAATTTTAAGCATAATATCTCTTCAGGTAAAGACCATTTCTGGGTTTACCTAAAGAGACCCCGTCAAATTCTACAAATTCATAGGCCCCTTTTGCTAGCTTTCGCTTAACAACATAGGGACCATGCTACATAGGGACGAATTTCCCAACGCCTAATTTATCATTTGCTTGATCGTACAATAAGACTAGGTCTCCTTCCGAAAAATTTTGAGGGGTAACATTTCGATCATACTGAGCTTTAATACGTTTGGCATGAGTTTTGATCGCTAATGCAGCATCACGTCGATTCTCATCTAGCTGAGCCAAGTATAACAAACGTTTTTCCTCGTCGGAAGTGGCTGGAAATAATTCGATGGCCATTTGCAATGACGGGATTTCGCATTCAATGGGTAACACAGCTTCCAGACCATAAACTAGTTGGAAAGGAGTGACCTCGGTTGATGTTTTTACTGAGGTTCGATACGCCCAAAGCACTGAAAATAGCATGTTATGCCAATTCGACCTATGAATCCCAATGATTCGTCAGACCATGATGACTAGAACTTTGTTGATGGCTTCAACCAGACCATTAGCTTGTGGATAATATGGAGTTGAACTATCATGACGCAAACCAAGTTGGCCTGTAAGTTCAGTCATCATAATGTTTCGAAAATGACGCCCATGATCAGTGATAATCGCTTGTGGAACACCAAACCTAGCAATTATATGATTGAACATGAAAATCGCAGCAGTTTTTCCATCTGCCTCAAATGTAGGCATCGCCTCGGCCCACTTGGTAAAATAATCTACCGCAAGGATGATATACGCATGCCCCCCAGCTGAGTGAGGGTTACATGTAATAAAATCGATACCCCATTTCGCAAAAGGACAGATGGAAATTATAGGGTGGAGAGGAGCAGGTGGAACATGCATCTTTCGATCAAAAATTTGGCAGTTGTGGCATTTTTGGACCGCGTTAATACAATCTTTAAACAAAGATGGCCAGAAGTAGCCAGCGCGCAATATCTTTTGGGTTGTGGCAAACCCAGACATATGACCGCCACACGCTCCAGAGTGACAGTCATTCAGAACCCTTTCAGCTTCCTCATGAGTTAAACAATGTCGAAAAATAGAGTCTGCCCCACGATGATAAAGAGTATCTCCAATAATTCTGAATTGTTGGGACTGGAATCGTATTTTCGACGTTCTGACCTTGACATTTTTGGCCGAAAGGATTGGGTCTCGAGATAAACGATGATATACCCATACCATGGATCTAAAGTGCTGATTAGAAACAAGGATTCGTTTGCAATGGGCTCCTCCGCCACAGTTTCCGTGTCAGCATGCGGGAAGTCACACATTAACTCCGCAAAAACTAAAGATTTCTTCGACTTAGACTTTTCAAACTCCAAGTCGAACTCTTGCAGGATCACGATCCATTTGGAGTACTTGCCCCCTAGCAATTGCTTGGTTAAAATATAGATCATAGGGTTGTAATAAAAAATTACTGTAGTTTTACGTAGTAAAATGTAATGACGAAAACGTTGGACAGCTTGAACAACTGCCAATGCCAATTTCTCCACATGTGAGTATTTTAGCTCAGTTGGATTTAAAGTTCGACTAAGGTAATATATCACATGTTTAGTACCGAATTCATCTTCCTAAACTAACACCATTCCGATGGTGGAATGGGAGGCGGCGAGATACAAGAAGTAGTCCTGGTTGTAGTTGGGAGGATGCAATAACGGTGCATGGGTCAACGTGTGTTTTAGTGCATCAAAAGATTTGTTAGCTATCTCATCCCAAAAGAATGGAGTATTCTGTTTCAACAACTGGATAAAAACCTTTGTGATCTCGGCGTAGTTAGGAATGAATCGACGTAAAAAGTTTTCTTTCCCCTATAGACTTTGGAGTTGGCGAAGATTCGAAGGAGGAGGCAATTTGACAATAGCTTCAACCTTCGAGGGATCGACGCGAATGCCGGCTTTCGAAACAACAAACCCCAGTAACTGACCCATTTCTATATAGAAAACACAGATGTGTGGATTCAACCTAATTCGATAATGCCTACACCTCATAAAGATTGCTCGTAAATGGATGAGATGATCAGCTCGATGTAATGAATGAGCAGGTAAATCATCGAGATAGGGTTGCACAATGTGCTTGATATCATGAAACGCGTAAGACATGGCCCTTTGAAAAGTTGCCCCGGTGTTCTTGAGCCTAAAAGGTAATTTTCAATAAGAAAATGTCCCCCATGGACAAATTAAAGTCGTTTTTGGTTGATCTGCAGGTAGAATATTGATTTGATTGTATCCGGAAAAACCATCCATGAAGGAGAATATTTCACTGCCGGCACAATCATCAATGATTTGATCGATATAGGGAGTTGGGTAATTGTCTTTTGGACAGGCTCGATTAATGTCCCTATAATCGATACATATTCTTATTGTCCCTTTCTTTTTGTTAACCGGAACAATATTCGATACCCAATCCATTAACGGAATCGGATAAATGAAACCTGCTTTGAGTAATTTTTCAACTTCTGCTTTAATAGTAGCAGCTTTTCTTCGGTGGATCTGACGCAAACGTTTCCGGACGGGTTTAGCATCCGGGTAAGTTTTGATTTCATGAACAACAATTGCTGGGTCAATTCCTGGTATTTCCTCATATGACCAGGCAAACACGTCGCGGAATTCTTGAAATAGGGCCTTATATGTTTTAATTTCATTTTTCGTACAAGAGGCACTTATATGAATGTTTTCAACAATTCCAGGCTTAACCAAAATATCAATAGGAATAGTTTGATAAATGTTTCCCAAATTTAACTCTGAATCAGGATTTTTCATTGGATTCTGAGGTTCCTTGACATATTCAGTCGTAAAAATAGATGAAAAATCATTTTCAAAACGATCATTCTCGGGTAAAAACAAAGATCTATGATGAAGATCTTCCCATGGTAAATCATCGACACGTAGGATTTCACGAATTTTCTCATCAGTGTGAACAAGTTCAAAAAATGTTGTTGAATCCGAGTTTGATGTTGAAAGTTATTCCTCATGGACCACATTCATTAAGTCAATTTTGGTTGAAGATGGGTCGGAAAATGACTGCGCGGCCTGATACGCAATTTCATATGGACTCAAAGGCATAACATCACCAAATGAGTCTATCTCAGATTCGGAAGGTATGATCCAAGGATCATCATAAACAATAGTGTCTAACGAAATCATATGAATGGTCGTAGTAGAAGACGATGCGTTGATAGGAGAAAAAGGAAAAGTTCCCAGTAAACCAGAATCTTTAACTAGTCCTACCCCAACATCCTGATACAGGATAATTGTTTTGCCGACATGCTGAATGCTTTCAGAAGAGGCTGGGTTGGATGAAAAGTAAGTTAGCTGGTCTATAGTTACGATCTTTACATTATGATGGAACTTTATAAGCCGAAAGACCGATGAAATGATAGCTGTCATAGCGTAAGACCAACTATGACCCAAGAGAAGGTTGTAATCTAGAGGGGCATCAACCACCTCCACGTCTAGATTAATAGTTTTTTCTTCAACCCCTATAGGTAAATCCTGTACAATGCCAAAAGGATGAAACCCACGGCCATCAAAGGCCTTTAGAATCGTCGGGGATTGATTTAGCGTAGGATAACCAAGCAATCTCCAACATTGTATCGACATAATACACGTTGAGGCTCCCTCATCAATCACAGTCCTGTAACAAGGTCTGTTTTTGACTAACACTGGGATCTGAAAAGCCATTTGATGAGGTAGACGCGGTGTACTATTTTCTAGATCGAAAATTATAAGGTTCGAGTCCTGAACGTCAACAGCTCCTATAGCCGACAATAGTAATTTACGTTGTGCTGGGCATGACTGTAGCACTTCCAAAGCGGACATTGCTGAAGGTGAAATAACTAAATCTTCAACAATGTTATAGTTCTGAGCCACTCTCTCATGTGGATTGAAAGCTGACTTTTGAAGTATACCCTTGGCAGGTGGTTTGATTACTAAGTCTGGGTTAGGTTTCTCGATCTGTAGTCGATCGGAACCGGGAGTTGAAGTTGATGGGTTCGAATGAGAAGATTCTGCTTCCTTACCATCAACAGGACTTTTACTTCCATAATCATGCGATCGAGTTGCAATCCTAACATGGGAAATCATCATTATGGGTTCTTCAGAGGCATTTGAGGAAGAACCTATCATCTTACTGTCCTGACTAGGAAAAGGATCCTTCAAAACATTAGGCGTTTGGGAACCTTTGACAATTTTCGCAACCTCTACACGATAAGGGTAGTCTCTTGTAAAATGCTCTTCATCACAAATGAGACAAGGATAATGAGGTTTGCGTTTCTCATCATTTGATTCTAATTTTATTGGTTTCTCTTTTGAATTTTTATCTGTTTTATTTTTCTTCTTCCCTTTCTTCTTACCGCCGGATTTTGATTTGGCTGTAGATGACTCTACAACATGAATATCGGCAGAAATTTCCATGGAAGAATCTCCTGTCAGGGAATCTGGTAAAGTTATGATAGGAGAAGAATTCTTGGAATATTTCTTCTTACTTTTGGTATTAATCATACCAATCATACCATCAGCGACATGAGACCCTGAAGGAGCTGCAATTATTTGATTTTGCTTAGGAAGATCAGGGATTTTCTCGTGTAACGTACCTGACTGCGTATAAACTAAGTCAAGGTACTGAGCTTGAGCAATTACTTGCTCCTCAGTAATGACTCCGGCCTTAGCTACATCTTCAGTGATCTTCGGCAATAAAGATTTTACAAACCATTCAACTAAGATCTGATCCGGAATAAAAACTTTCACTAAACGTCGTCGACGTCTCCGTTCATGAATGTGATCTGAAATGTAAGTGGACGTTGACTACTTTAATGAAGTTAATAATTCCGTGCCATTGTCATATCTGACTGGCAACTGAAAATGAGTTAAAAACGAAGTAGCTAACTGACTAAAGTTATAAAAAGTGGCTCGCGGTAACTCAATGTACCACTTGGCTGCAAGACCAATTAGAGTGCATTGGAAAAGCCTTAAATAGATTGAATCATCTGAAATGGAATTAGACGCACACCAGAGGTGATAAGTCATCACATGGTTCGACGGGTCCTCTCCTGATTTGCCTTCAAACTTAGGAATATCACTAGGCAACTTATTCGGCATTGGCGGCCAAAACGGAAGATAGTTAATTGGATCGTTCATAAGGCGTGACAAGTCAGACAAGTCTAAAGTTGCAATAAATGGTAACTGACAATTAGGGTCCCTAAAACCCCGGGTCATGAGACCAGCCTTAGGAGGAGGATATCCAAGATAACTAGGAATTGGAATTGCATTTGGGATATTATATCCTCCCGGAAAACCAGGATTAACCGGACCGTACTGGGGTTGTTGAGGTTGTTGATATGTATACCCAGGGTACGGTTGATACTGATAGACTGGCTGCTGCACAGCAGGACCGAATTGGTATTGTCTCTGGTACGATTGATAAGTAAATTGTGGTTGAATTGTGACAACTGTACTTGGACCAGGTTGTCCTACAGGCATTTGAACCGAAGTCTGAATTGTGGATCCAGACTGAGGTAAAGATGTCTGAGGAGTTGATACAGGAACAGTAGAAACCGGAGCTGTCGATACTCTAGAAGTAGGTGGGGTAGATTGAACAGATGTTATAGCAGTTGCAGCAGTCGTTTGAGGTGGAGTATGAGGCGTTCTAGGCCCAGACCTAGAAACTACAGAAGGTGCAAAAGTTTGAATGGTAGACTGGACCAGTTGTTGGGGTGAACCAGAAACCAAAGGTTGTCCAGTTTGAGATGACAACTGTACATTCGGTTGCAAGACCTATTGAGATTGAGATGGATCCCACACTAAGTTCACTCTAGGGTACGGACCCATAACAGGTTGAGAATATTGAGGACCATAGCCAGGTTGAGGGTAGGGTTGATAATTCAAAGGTACATTTCCAGCTCCTTGGACATATGATTGACCAGAAAGTGGTTGGAAACCTTGGTTTGGGTACTGACCTTGAGGTTGATAACCTTGACGCACGTACTGATACTGGGGTTGACCTTGAGGTACATATTGATACTGGGGTTGACCTTGAGGTACATATTGAGTCTGGGGTTGACCTTGAGGAACGTACTATCCCGTAGGTATGTACTATCCTTGAGGTTGCCCCCCAGGTGGAAATTGTGTACCTTGAGGTTGCCCCCCAGGCAATAATTGAGGACCTTGAGGTTGCCCCCTAGGCGATAACTGGCCACCTTGAGGTTGAGGATTAGGAATAGTACTTGACATCATAAGAATATCTTCTACACTCAACGGCTTAGTTCCATTATTTCCAGTTAATAACCCTTGTTCAATAGGTTGAGGAGATGCTCCCCAAAAAGTACCAGTAAGTGACTGATACCCAGAGGGAATAGAAGGACCGCCGTACAAAAAGGTTTCTAGAGATTGAGAAAACATGGATGACTGTCTTGACATATTTAATGGAGGATAGTAACCCCTAGGTGTTGGGTGAAAGAGAATACGAGGTGGTGAAAAAATTAGTCCCGGGTTTTCCAAAAAATTGGTCAATGAAAGATACCAAGCGTTGCTCCTAAGTGGACTGTAAAAGATTGATTCACGCTCCCTAAGTTCTATAACAGGTTGATTTTCAGGGATATGGATACCTTCTTCTTCTGGAGTAGCAAGTTCTTCAATAGCTATCAGTCCAGAAGGAAGATTTTGGGTAATTATTCTTTCTACCCTGGGTGAACCAGGACCACTAGAAGTTGGAGAGGCAAATCTCGATGTTGGCGTAGCAGCAAATTCAGTTTCAGGTTCGGATATATCAGGTTCCTCACCTAAATCACTAGTAGATGAAAAACTACCAGTAACTTCAGAAACAGAAACAGATTGTGGATTATAATCTGCTACTAGAGCTTGATAATCAGGACGTACCACTAAATAAGATTCTCCTTCTTCAGGTGACCCAACTCTATTGTCTATAGGAGTTACAAGGGCTCGTAACCCTTCAGGTTGGCTCGGTGAAAACTCAAGAGGTTGGCCCTGAAGTCTACGGGACTTCCTTGGTAATTCAGCCACGATTAAATATTTTAACTACTTCACACACAAACAAAGAAAAATCTCAATGAAACCACCTAAAATCTCTAAAGAACCAAACAATTTTGAATCACACGCCTAAAGAATTTAGGAGATCAAACCACACACAAACAGTAACTTTCCATACTGAAAACAGTAGTTGGTGATGAAATCCAACGTCGTAGAGTTCAATACAGAAATGGTGGTTGGAACAGTTACCCCGGCAACCTACTTAATGAATAGACTGGCACAAGTTTCTCCACTAAACTGTCTCGAGTGAATAGAACCCCCCAGAAAATCCAAGTGAGTCTAGCTGACGTCTGCTCCAGGTACAGTGGGATCTTCCCTCCACCATCACCTTAGGAAAGAATCCTATAGAAAATGGTCACTATGGTTACCAACGGAAACAAATATACCTGGGGGAACAGTCTACGATCCGATACGCACGCAAGGGTAGAGTAACAAGCTCAATCTCCTTGAAGGCTCCTTGACATAATCCAAGGTTTACCAACAAGTGACCCCAGGATCCTCGACAATGGTTAATCCGAGGTTTACCATTTTTAATACATGAATATCTAGCATCATTCCCAATGAGGAAGGATTGATTCCCACACTGGTTCGGACACGATCTCGTGCTTCTCCTTTAAGAGGAGCTTTCCTAGAGCATAGATGTAACAATTGGATTTTTCTCCTACCGCAAGATATAGCTACTTGTTTGTTTTACTATCTTGGAGAGTTAATTACTCCCTACTCTAGGATACTAGCCTAAGCTATGTTGGTGTAATAGAGCCCTAGAAATAAAAATATTACTAGATATATTTTACTTTAAGTGTTATTTTTATTGGTTTTTCTTTAATTCAAGAGGTGCGGAGATGAAACTTATGGTGTGAAGACTCGACTCAAAATCACTAAAAAATGCACTTAAGATGATAAGCAATCTTTTCCCTTGAATGAATTTCTAGCTAGGAAAGAGTTGAGAATGCAAATGCTTGTAAAAACAAATCTTTTCCTTAACAATTAAATCAAAAGAAGAGTTTTTTGTCTTTTCAAATGCGCTAAAAAACGAGACAACTAGTTATGCTCACAAAAATTTCCCTTTTCTTTCAAACACTCAAATACTACAAAAACAAACTTTTTCCAAAAGAGATTTTTTTATTTTTATAAAACACTCAAAACTATGGAAAAATCTAATCTTGAGATCTATAAATTCTAAGAACTATTCGAAGTAAAAGCTTACAAGATTTCTTTTCAAGGATGTTTTATTTAGCTATAAGAAAACTAAGGACTAATTTGTCCAGAATCACAAATCAGTCAAAAAACAACCAATTTTTGTTTTTTTTTTCTAAAAATGAAATCCAAAACTTCTAACACAAGTCTTTTCGAATTTTCGCAAAGAGAAAGCACAAGATGGATTCCTCAACAAAGGTAGATTTTGCAAATGGTCAGACTCATAAGAAGGCCAGTAAAAACCAAGGTGATCTGAGGCTTCTAAGGCTTCTAAGCTCTGAGCTACTACAAGACCAAAATGAAAACCAAGCCCGGTAACCAAAAATTCTAGGAATTTCACTTAAAACCCTAATACCAATGGAATTAACCTAAGAAAAGTTCCTGACAAGTCACATGCAGGTCTGGGTAGGGGATAACAACACCTAAACAAATCCTAAGCTGACTGAAAGAGAAAATCTTAAGTTTTTCAAAATTTTGACAGGGTCCGCAGGCCCGTAGTCCACACAGGTGTGGTACCGCTCTGTGTGTAAAGCAAAAGTGCAGACAGGTCTGCACTGTGTTACAAGCAGAGGGTGCGGTCCTCTCCCAAAAGTATGAAAAACAAAAAAAAACCAAGATCTACTAAATCTACCCAATTCCACACACAACAAGCCAAAAACAGAAACAAAAACACAGTTTCTCAAGTCAAAGTAAAGCAAATCAAAAAATAAAGTCCCCAGTATGGTCGCCATTTTGTCACACAGAATGAGTTATTCTTGTAGACAAGACCGACCTCCCTAGTATCTAATGATATCTAGTGACAAGCAAGCCAATCAAAATCTATCTTTCTCTAAATATGCAATTTATAAACAAAGTCAAACAAGTGTTTTAGGCCTACCTTGGGTCCAATGCAAGTTTGTGGAAGCCTCACTCCTTTGATCCAAATGAGCTCTCTTGTAGCAAATCTGCAAACACAAACAAGCACACAAATTAAATAGCACCTGAAAAGCCAATATAATAAAGCATACGTATCATGATGATCAAGGAATTCATGAAACAAATCAAATAAGACAATTTGTTGAGAAAAATGAATCTGATTGTATTAATTCAAATCAAAGAAGAACTTTACAACCTATGCCTTGATGCTGTACAAGCTCCTCCCAGGGTCCAACAAGAATTCTCCTCTACTTTGACAAGTTTCACTCTCTTCCCAATGAAGCCAAAAGGTATGTGATCTCTCCTCTCAAGCTTAACTAGGAAGTCTCAATTCCACCAGCATTTACCCTCAAAAATGTTCAGCTTCTAACCTCCCTAGCAATCAGCCCAATGCCTTAATTTATAGTGCAATGGAGGGAAGTTACTAGGTCCACCTTCAAAGGGATAAAACCCTCCTTCAAAGGGATAGCTCCTCTCATCAAGGGATTAGCTCCTCTTTTGGCATGCATGAACCACCTAAGAGCGAACCATCCACGTCAAAATTCCTTCTAGAATCATCTAGAATTAACCCAAAGTGAGTTTTTTAGAATAAACTTGCACCTTTTTTACTTTCACAGGGGTTCGCACCCACTCCTTTAGAGACAGAGCGGGCAGGTCCGCAGGTAATATGAACAGGGGGTGCGGGACCGCAGGCAACAGTGAGAGAAAGTACAGAACCAGAACTTTATTAATTTTTAAAGGTCTTTCTCTCATTTTCAAAGCTTGACATGAAGAGCTGAGGTTTGAGACTTGCTTAGGAAGACAGTATGAATGATGATAGACCCACACTGACTACAAATAGTCATGGTGACAATATTTTGTGTAACAAATCCCATGGTCCACGGACCATGGGTAGAACTCTCAAGCTGACATTACATTACAAAAGTGAGGGCGAACAACCCTATGACTCAATTACAACTTCGTCGCGGAGTCTCTACATTGGACATAATCAAAACTTGGGATTTAAGCCCAAAAAATTGCCTTGGGGGATCTCGCACCCAACACTGCATCCATGGTTGGAAGAAGCTTATCAAGTCATGACCACTATTCGGGATAAGCTAAAAGGGTTGCAGCAGGCACAATAGATGATGAGCCTGGCAGTCGAAGGACCAACTATAGAAAAACTCATTGAGGAAGTCAAGCAGGGAGCAACTCAGAGCGTTGCCGAAGTTGCAGTGATCCAGGTGGAGTTGGGGGCTCTTCGCAGCAAGATCACAACGCCAACTGAGTGACTAGAGGGCGAGTTACAATCTTTGTGTTGGGGGCTTGTTGGGATGGGGTCCCCTGAGTCTGTTCTGTGATTAAGATTACCCAAGTTTTGATAAATTTTTGTAACTAATGTAAAGTTTCAGTAATTTTTGGATGCGGAGCTCGTAGATGATTAAGAGCCAAAGGAATTTAACCCCTTGTTTTATGTAAAATATGAGTCGGCTTTGAGATCCACCCATGGTCCGTGGACCATGGCATTATATGTTAAAGGCTATAAATAGGTGTGTCTTAGAGAGTCTAAAGCATGTTTTTTGAAGAATTGATAAGCAATGGTTCAATATAAGAGAAGTGATACTGAAGAGAAGTGAGTCAAATAGGAGAAGAAAGGATTTGCAAATGAGTGCGTAGAGGCCTATGTAAAGTCCGCAGCTGAGTGCGCAGACCCCTGCAGCTGTGTTAGCAGGGTAGTTTTGAGTTTGTAAATTTTAATTGAGGATCAATAAAGACAGTTACCGAATAATTAATTTGTATATCTATTTCTGTTAATGCTATATGTTGTCTATGAATAATGCAATTTCATTGAATATTGCGTGATTCTGTTGAATAACTATTAATGATGTATGCAAAGCATGTTTATGTATTTTTGTGAAGACTATGATGTTTACTAATAACTTAAGTAAATCTGTGTGAACCCTAATTTAGGACTGTTTTCTGATGTGTGTAAGAAGATAGATCAACTATTAGAGGTCTGCAAAGACTGATCATAGACCTCCGAGAAGGTCTAAAGACCATTTTGACAGAGTTGTAGTAGTGAGCCCTAAGAATGTATATATCTGCATGAAGATAGATCTGAGGTGCTAAAAGACATCACACTAGTCTCTGGATGCAAAAACTTTGTTCTTGCATCCCCCCATACTGCTTTAGGTGAGACTACAGCCTGTGCAAAGCAGGTTGTTGCTGAAAGGGCCAATAGTGTAGGGATTTTTTGGTTGGCGAAACTAACTCTGAACTTGGGTTAGGTCCCCCTAAGCCAACGACCGGTTTACTATCCATCATACTAAACCTTTGCAGTATTGTCTCGACATACTTCCTCTGGTTTAACCATATCTTCCTCTTTAACCAATCTCTTTTAATTTCCATGCCCAAAATATAGTTTTCAACACCAAAATCTTTCATGTCAAATTTGGAGGACAATTGGGTCTTTAAATCCTAGATAATTTCTTTGTCATTTCAAACCGGCAACATATCATCCACACACAAGACCAAATAAATAATATGGTCACCAATTAATTTAAAATACACACAGTGATTTGCTTTGCTTCTGGTGAAGCCAAGTCCCTGTACAAATGTATCAAATTTTCAATAGCACATTATTGGTGACCATTTTAACCCATACAAACACTTGTTTAACTTGCATACCATTTATTTCTTACCCTTCACCGCAAAGCCTTCAGGTTGCTTCATGTGGATCTCTTCTTCCAAATCCCCATGAAGAAATGTTTTCTTCACATTGTTGGGAATGGGATCCCCTAAGGACAGTTTTGGGGCTAAAAGCCCATGTTTTGGGTCAAATTCTATAATAAAGTTGTAAAGTCTCCACATTGTGTGGTCACAGAGCATGAAGGTGTCATGAGTCATAATGGGTTGTTCGCCCTTATTTTGTAAAGTAAATTCGGCTGTAAAGATTTACCCATGGTCTACAGACCATGGGATTATATAAAAAGAGAAAGTAAGTAATCTCTAAGTAGGTTTTGAAGAAGAAAGAAGTTTTGAGCGATAAGGAGGAAGTCTTTAGAGAAATCTAAGTTTCGGGTCTTAGCGTAGGTAGAGGCTCTGCAGCTGAGTGCGCAGAGGCCTAGGGTGGAAGTCCAGAGTTGAGTGTGTGGATGCCTGCAGCTGTGTGCGCAGGGCAGATAGAGTATGTAATCATCTGAAGATATCAATAAAGAGAAGAATTCTACAAATTCTATGTCTTTGTTTCCTGTTAAAGCATCTTGTCATATTGAGTATGAATTTTAGCTACAATGCTTATGTGATGCGTGAATGTATGTAATTATGTTGATTAATTGAACGCAAGTAAGAATATCTATTTACGTGATGCTAACCATGATTGTTTTATAAGATAAGTAAGACATTTAAGATAATTTGGGAATCTGCACAATACACTATCCTAGCAGTGCGAAAGTACCTGAACCGCATGTTAGGGTTGCACGAAGGTCAATCGTACCCCTTCATGGAGGTACCGAAGGGCAGAATAAAGGGCTAGACAAATAGAGCCCTAGAACTTAACGACCTACATGAAAGTAGGAATAGGAGGAATAAACCGACATCATGACCATCTCAGGGTGTGGAAACTTGGTTCCAACATCCCCCCATATTGCTTTGGGTGAGACTTCGGTCCACGCTCCGCGGGCTGATACTGAAAGGGCCAGTAGTGTAGTGATTTGTTTGAATAACTAATGCTAAACCTGGGTTAGGCCCCATGCAGCCAAAAAATGGTTCCATTATCGAGACTGGAATTTTCATAAGAGATGTGTGATGTGATATCACTAGAACCCAACTAAGAAAGAGATCAAAGACTGGCTAGATAGGAAGATCCATGAATTCACAACATAGGAGTACAAAAATCCACAACTGAGAAAGGAATAGTGGATGGATAGGTACCTATATATAGAAATCCATGAGATGTTTTTCTGTTCCTTTCTGGTTGAGCTATACGAGTGGATTGCAAAGCTAGTGGATAGCCAAGGAAGGTGGAGACTTGACAGTGCTATTGTTTGGACCCTAGAGTTAGTACAGATATTGGAAGCATCTAAGGATAAGATTGCCCGCGTTGTCGATCATTGGCTCGATTGCATCATAGGAGGATTTGTGACTGAATTCGTGGTCGATATCTCAATTAGCTACAATGAGGCGGAGTGACGCTTTTTCAAAGGTCTGCGAGGTAAGTGCTTGAAGTATTTGAATACCTGGATTAAGATGTTATTGTGCAAAAAATGGGTTCTGAAGCTACCTTGATGTTTGGAGCTACGTGAAGCAGAAATAATTACAAGAATGAAGGAAGAAAGGGTCTTGAATATAGTCCGTTGATTTCACCTCCATTGGGTGGTGAAGAGGGAGTAGCACATGCTTCTCCATGAATTTCTATTAAGTTAATAAGACAAGCATTCCCGCGAATGCCACCTCCACCCACACCACCTCCAACTTCACCACCATCTCCTATGACTTCACCCATACCATTTGTTATCACTCTAAAATTTCCCTAGCATTGTCATGTTGTGTTTAAACAAATGATAGAGGTAACCATAAACCTACTTTTGAGATCAGGATCTAGCCTTCCTAATGCTCAGAGAGGGCTCTCTCCTAATGATTTAACTTTGTTTGATTAATTGATTTTAGGTTAGTTATTTAAGCTTGGTTGGTTTTTGATTTGATTTGGTGGTGGAATCACTGATTTAGATGGATAGATAAGTGTCTTTTTACCATTGGGCTATGGAGTCCAAATGTCAAGAAAACAAGACTGAATCAAGTTCTAAAGATAGTGTTCATAGGGCAAGGTAGTTGAGTAAATTCATATCTTTTAGGCTGGATGGTGAAGTGGTTTTTCAATAGGGGTCAAGGAGCAATTAAGGATTCCTCAAACCAGATAATGAGGGAAATGAAAGAGGTCAATCGAAACTAGGGAGAAATGAATAATTCCCTACTCTGGATATCAGAAAAAAACATCAAAATGAATCACTGTTCAAGATAGAGTGTACTTAAACAAATTCTAAAGTAACATTCCAGTTATTTCATTCAAATTGGAAAACATGTATGTATGTGAAATACTTAAGAAAATAACAATTTGACAGATGAAAGATACTTCACTGAAGTGGCCCAACACATGAATCCTATAATGCAATGCCTTTATTACTCAGTCCAGTATATTGACTTGAAAATGTTACAATAAACCCTCAGGTTTTAGATCAATATAACTATAGAAATGTTCAACAATCCACCCTCTAATACTTCAAATTATGAAGTATTTATACAAAAGCTTATTACAAAATATCCTAAACTGTTTTAGGAATTATTCAAGGAAAAAGAAATATCTTCATGCAAGAAGATAGAGACAGATGTGTAACTAATGCAAGTTGTCCCTCTTTTTATTGTTTGTTGTTTTGATATTTTGTTGCATTCTCTCTTTGGTTGTTGTTCTACGGCTGGTTTTCCCTTTACTATGCCTTTGACTTTTAAACTCTATCTTTTACCTGATACTCTTTGACTTAGCTGATCTATTAGTCTCTGTTGTTTTACCTTGGTTGCCCTTGACTGCTCTATTTTACCTTTCATATTCATAGTAAATCATTCAAATTTTCCCATGACACTGTATCTGGTAATTTAATATTTACCATTCTCCTATAGATGTCATCAGTTTCTGTGTATTTTTCAAAGGTAGGCTTGTTTATAAAGAGATGTTTTACCTCATGCTAGAGGTAAAAGAGGTTCTCAAAAGTTTGATAGAGGACTTTTCCTGTAGGAATCCCTCTCATGGAGGAACTGTTGGCTTGTTCCTTTGCCACTTCTCTGATTCTATTATCATAGTCTTCATGTGGCATCAACCTATCATTAATCACCAATGGATTAGGTAGACCTTTCTACCTCAAAGCATCAAATTTCACCATAAACCTAGCTATTGCTAGCTCCATTGTTTGGCACTTCTCCTCAAGTTGTATCATTAGGTTCCTCTTGTGATTACCTTCTTTACCTGTAGTATGGTCTTAGTTCTGTCAGCTATTCCAAGATCCTGCAATTCATACTTGTTCCTTGAGTTAAGGAATTGGAGTATTCTTGAGGCTTCTTCTGGCTTATTCCTAAGTTCGGATCTCACCCTTTGAATTTCCTCACCAGCCTCTTTGACCAAATCATTCTACTCAAATATCACCTATATAGATGGCCAAATATCATTGACTGAGTCAATTATATTGGCCCATAAAAGTTGTTTTGCTTGGGCTAGTGGCTCTTTCAGTGTCAATTCCTTCTCTAACATCTGTTTCCTTTCATTCAACCTGTTTTATTTATGTGTTTTATTCTTATGCATGATTTGAGCCATTTTCTTTTCATCATCTATTCTTTTTATTTGTTCTTTAAGTCTATTTATTTCATTTGTTTGGATGGACATATCTTCCATGGCTTTGATCAGTTTACTTGCTTCAGCACCAGGATGAGTTGTTGCTATTGTTGAACTTGTTGCTGATGTAGTTGTTGATGCAATGGGAAGTGTTGTAGCTACTGGAGTTGTTGTGGCCAATGAGGTTGCCAAAGTAGAATGAACTCTTGTAGTAACTTTAGGAATAACAGTGGCAGTAGCTGTTTCAATGCTGGCCTGTTTCTCCCGTACTAACTTGTCCATCTCATTCTCCATTTCTTTTAGTTGAGAAATTAACTGAAGAATGAGGTCCATCATCTCATATTTTTGGCTTTGATTCTCTAGAATTTATTTGGTCTGTGGATGTTCAGAAGAAGGAAATTTTAGCTGCTTCTTCAATGCAGCAATGTCTTCATTCTTCTTTTTTATGAGCTTTTTTGTAGCCTTGATGTCATTTGGATTATATCCAATCACAATAACCAATTCTTTTAGTGGTTTAATTCTATTATCATTTGCTTGTGGGGATGCCTTCTCTAGTTTAAACTGTGCTATGATATTCTCTAGAGAATTTTGAATTTTTTGTACACTCATAGCTTTGTTGGTCATAGTTGAGTATATCATTTCTCCTGCTTTCTTATGAAATTCAATCTAATTTATAGGATGAACATTCTTGGCCAAAACTTCAAATTATGTCTTGTTGTAATCTGCTGATGACTTAGATTGCTGTACTGTGGGCTGCAAAAGGTCATTTGCATTTTCCCTGTTTTAATGTCAAAAGCTAAAAGTAACCTATTCTGATTTCTAGGAGTCTGTTTGAAATATTGGGCATAGGTTTTAGCTTTTAATGCTTCATTTCTCAATTTTATTTCTTTATACTTCTCCTTTATATCTTTTTCTTGCTAGATGAAGACACTTCGATACTAAGCTACTTCTGAATAATCTAAGTATTAGAGGTTGAAGGCTGATGAGTTTCCTCCGAAACTGTTGGAGTTGTACTCTCTCTAACCACTGTATCTGTATCAATGATTTGAACTATCTCAACTGTCTCTTCTTGATCTTCTTGCTTATTTACAAGATTTAGCTTGGGCTTCTTCTTGTACATGATTTGAAATCTGTCATCTGTTGTATCCTTGTTTGAGCAAGAACCTTCTTCCCTAGTCCTTTTTGCATTTTTGTCTTGTAGGGCTAGAGTATGTAGAATGGAACTAGTATCCATCTATTTCTCCATATCTATTAAGGTGTTTTCCAACCACTCTGACTGGTTGGAATATTTTTCAATGTCTGGCCTAGACTCATGCATAAAAGGGCTCAACTCAAACTTGATTCTTAGTTTGTTTATGACTCCTAAAGGATCATACTGCCATTTGAAACTATTACTACATTTCATTTCCTGGAAACGTTTTTTTGCATCTTCTCCAGCTTCCCTATTATTGCAGATAAAAGGACCAAGTTGGTTTTTGATTTTAAACTGTGTTTTCTTCCTGGCTGATAGAAAATTCACATCATCTGAATTTATAATCTGCTTGATATACTCTAATTAAAATATCCTCATGGGGAGATATTTGGGCAGCTTATAGGGAGTGATCTGGCATCCATACACCCTTATTTCAATGTGGTCCTGGTATAAATACCAGTCTCCTATTCTACTGTGTTTGGACAACTGTAAACCTTTATTTATCTTGTCATTGATCCTATGTTGATTGCTACTACTTAGCATGTTAACCACTGGGTGAACAAATGAATCAATGAACTCATTGTAGGTGATAATAGTGGAATATTTTTGACTTAAGGGTGTCCAAAAGCTAATAGACCTAGGATTTCCCTTAGTGTCCAGATTTTGGATGTGTACTGGAAACCTGTCTGATTGGAAATATAGGAACATATGGAATAAAAAAGAGTATTTGAATACACTTTCATCTGGCAATCTGATCAATTGATCATGGTTTCTGTCTGCTAAGAACTGGGTAAAATTTAAAACTGCAGCTAGAGACTTGCCTAGGCAAAAAGTAGAAAGGAAAGCAAGTATAGGGTCATCTACATGCTCATCAGTGGTATATCCTAGAATACAAGACAACATGGTTACAATATGTCTAGCCCTCTCAGAGAAAATGGTGGCAGAGTATGGAGGACTGTCTGTAGGGATATAAGCCTCTTCTAAGATAAAAGTCTAAAAAATTTGAGATCTCTTGGGAAGGTCTAGCTTTAGGTACATATTAAGTAGGTTTTCAATAGAAAATGGGGTTTCATTAGGCTTTGGTTGGATCTGCAACATCTCATTTATTAACTCTGCAGTGATTGCGAATAAAACTTGCTCGTTAGCAGAGACTCTGGCTCTTTGAATTGGGATATAGTAGAGTTGGCATAGGTGGATGATTTTAGGGAACTGGTATACCCATGGGAACAAGTATTTGGGCAAATTAGACTCCCATAATTGAATATCATCATTCTGGTTGAGGAATTTGTCTTTGCTCTAACAGTGGAGTTTCAATAGATAGCTAGGGAAGGTTGCCTCTTTGATTTGGAAATCTATGTTGGCCAATGGGAGGTGGTCAATATCCAAGTGAGGGGTTTGTAGGGGTTTTGTGTTCAATATTCTCTGGGAAACCATATTTCTGTTTATTTTATTGAACTAATTACTATCTGGCTTAAGGAGTAATCTTAGTACCTTTGGAATAATGCGTAAGGTGAATACAGTTTGTAGAAAATGGTTTTTTGAATGCACAGTGGGTTTCTTTAGTTTGGAAAGGTTTTTAATTAGCTCAATTGATTATCATATTGTAAATATTGTGCAGATATTTAAGTACAGGGCCTTTTTGGTACTTTCAGGAATACCTGGAAAATGATGATTTGGTATACAGACAAATTCTCTAGAGGCAGTTAAGGCTTTTAGATGCTTCAATAGTCTTTATGTTGCTTGAAATTGGAGTCTTCGGCATCTTCTGGTCGTAAATGAGGTTAAACAGTTAAGCAAAGTTTCTGGGGTTTAGAATTGGTCAGCAGAGGTTCTTTACGATAGAATAACAATGAAAAGGGTAAAAAGGGCGGTTTTTTGGTTTTTAACCAACAATGGTTAACCTTTGGGCGTGAGATTAATGTTTGAATAGTTCGTGGTTTCATCTTACATGGGGAGGCAGTATTTTGGCTTATCGCACCACTTTTGAGTGTAGGGTGCTATTTTTCAAAGGACGCGATATAACGTGGGGCTGCTACGTAGCAAAAAGGCGATCGGGAAAAACTGTGAATCTCACTTGCTTTTGAGATATTAACAGTCAGACGATCGGAGTGCGCGATATCATATGGGCCATTGGATCTAGAGGTGGTGATGAAAGAGTTATCATGTGGTGGAGTTGCAAGGGCTGAGTCGGGGTGTGGGGTTGGGTTTTAATTAAAATGTAAAGGGAAGTAATATATGCGATGGGTATTAATAAAATGCAGGACCTGAGAAGAAATATACTAGGGATATAAGTTAAAAGGGTATCAGGGAGGGTTTTTCAATGGGGACTGATACATTTTTTAAACTTAGGATAAGGGGGTATTAGTGGGTTAAAATATAAAAGGGAAATTGATAAGGGGAGAATGATTTTAAAGGGAAATGTCTAGGGAAAGGTGTGAAATAAAGGGAAAAAGGGTTAAAATGAAGGGAAATGGTTTTTACAATGGAAATGTGTTAGAATAAGAGGAAATGAAAAGGGAAGGGTCCTTTGGAATCAAGAAGGGGAAATTAGTGAATGAAAAGTAATGAAGGGGTAATGAAGGGAAATTAATAAATAATACATGTAATGGGTATATTGAAATGAGAGGAAATTAGTGAATGAGCTTTAGTATTCAGGCCTAAAATTATATAGAACATTTTAGGGTAAATACCCAAAGTAATATACAACTTTTGTGAATGTCCTTTTTCTTTGATAATTCCTCCTACACGTGAAACATAGGATTAAGCATGATGAAGGTTCATTTGAGCTAGCAACCTTATGCTCTTCAAAACCTCTTTCTTTTACCTACCCTTTATTTACCCTATCATTTTCGCTTCATTTATTAGATGAATTAGAGCTTGCTGGCCCTTTATTTCTTTTTCTTTGATAAGAAAACTATCTAATTCTAAACTTATAACTTCCAATGGCTCAGGTTAAATTGATGAGCTCATTATTATTCTCTACCTAACTACTGATCTTCCAAGATTAAACAGTTTATCTAGATCTTTCTTCTCTATCTATCAGCATGAAACTTAAAGCATGAATGAATCAAGATTAAACTTTTTGACCATCATGGATTATGGCATTTTTGACAAGCTACACACAATATTATTTTGCAAGGCAAAGTAAAAAGTAGTGGAATTTGAATTTGCATCAGTTTCAGAATCTATTTTTTATCTCTTTTTGGTGGGGTTCATATTTTATTTTCTTTTTTGATCCTTTTCTTTTAGTCCTTTGATTTTTATTTTAGGACTTATCCTCTTTACATTTTTTATTTTTAATATGGGAAAACATTTTGCAAAAATCAAAAGTATGTACAATATTACAAGAGCTAGTCATAGTCAATTCAAAAATTATGAATCCTATTATTATAGGACCCTAACAGTGGCTCCACATGGGGATGGCATTTCCTGGTGAAATGTCAAGAACTCTAAGATCATTAGCCTTTGAAACTTTGACTGTGATTGACTTGTAACTCCTTTTCTATGATCTGATTTATTCATACATATGACATTATACCTTTCAAAGCTTAGGGCCTTCTCCTTCGGGCTTCAACCTCAAAAGATAATCATCCAGTCCAATCTAAACTTTGCAATGTTATGTACAATGAGCAATGTAAAAATATGAACTAATGTTAATCTGGGGCCAAGTAATGCTTCAACATTCTACCATTGATTGGTCCACCTAGTAGATCTGTTCCATCTAACTGCTTCAAGAAAAAAGCATTGTTACCTCTATAACCATAAATGATATAAGAGCCTTGCCATAGGAAATCAGATTTCCCATGTTTACCTTTTTCCTCTCTTCTAGAATCCCATTTGAGTACATTTTCACCTATGTAAAAATCATCAGCTTTGGTTTTCTTGTCAAAAATATTTTTGATTTTATCTTGGATCACTTGGGATTTGACATATACTTCTTCCCTAGTTTGTTGCAAATGTATTGTCTGATTTATCCTCCTTTGGATATCATTGAATTCTACATGTAGTTCTTGAATCATTTTCATCACTGGTACTCCTAAAGAGGATGGAAAAATAGCATCCATTCCATATACTAGTTGATAAGGAGATGTACAAATTGACTTTTTTGTAGTGAGTCTATCTGCCCATAAGGCATTAACCAACTTTTTTTTCTGGTTCTTCTTATTGTCTTCTAATAGTATCTTGATGATATTAACAAGGATTTTGTTTGAGGATTATACAAGCCCATTGCCTTGAGGGAAATAGGAAATGGAATGGCCAAGGGTAATGTGATATCTGCTACAAAAGTCTACCATCTTCTTTGATTTGAAGGTAGTAGCATTATCAGTGATGAGCTTTTGGGGGCATCCAAATCTTGAAAGGATATTGTTTTCAAGGAATGAGATGATGACAAAATCAGTGGCTTTTCTAGAAGGGATTGCTTCTATCCATTTAGTAAAGTAATTAGTGGCTGTCAAAATCCATTTATGTTGGGCTGAGGAGGATGGGTGAATTTCACCAATGAAGTCTAGACCCCATTGCTGAAATGGCATTTCTGTGGAGATGGGTTTGAGGGGTAATGGTAAGAGTTTCTTCTTGCCTTCAAATATTTGGCACTTGTGATAGGAGGTCACATATTTTCTGACATCTGCAAAAAGGGTGGGCCAGTAAAAACCTGCCCTTAAAATATTATTAGTAGTTGTTTTCCAGTATAGGTGTCCTCCACAATCCCCTGCATGAAATTCTTTCATGACTTTGTCAGCTTCATATTTTAATAAACAATTTAACAAAATGCCACCATTATCTTTCCAAAATAAAGCATTCTCTATGATACAATATTTCATTAATTCCATTTTCAAGAATCTACCTTTAGTTCTATATAAACCAGGAGGAGCTTGTAAATTTAGTAAAACAGATATGATATCTGTATACCAAGGTGAATCTAAAAATGCTTCACTAATCTTTGGAGTTTCCATCTCTTCCTGATCATCTAGAGCACAAATGAAATTTATATCTAAGGCCTGACAGCTCGATTCAGCCATGAGTTTAGCTAAACCTTTGCCTTTGATTAGTTTTGTGCACTTTATTTCAATATCATATTCCAAAATAGTGGCAATCCATTTGCCTCTCTTTCCTTCAGGTCCATTCTATGTTAGAATGGACTTTACTACTGAATTCAGAACACATGCAATGATGTGTGAGTATAAAATGTATACTATGAAATCCTTTATTTCTTTTACTAAAGTAAGAGCTTCTATTTCCATTATATTATACTTTAGTGTAGAATCTCTCAAAGATTTACTAAAAAATGAAATAGGCTGCTCATAACCCTGATCATTCCTTTGCAACAAGACTATTGCAATAATGTGCTTTGAAGCAAAAGAAAAAATTATAAAATCTTTTTTGAAATCAGGACTTATGAGGACAGGTGTTTTAGTAAGGGCTTCTTTGATTGCCTCAAAAGACTTCTTAGCCTCTACTATCCACTTAAGTGTTGAATCTTTCTTTAACATGTTATTTAATTCTCTGATTAGTTCTACTAAGTTAGAAATGAATCTTCTAAGAAAATTTATTTTACCTAAGAATGATTGCAATTCTTTAATGTTTCTAGGGTGACTGATGTTTAGGATTTCCTCTATTCTAGTTGGATCAATTCTAATGCCCTCTTTTGAAATTATGTGTCCTAAGAGTTTACCTTCTTCTAGTCCAAAGAGTGTCTTTTTGGGATTCAAAGAAATGCCAAATTTTCTACATTTAATAAAAACTCTTCTCAAATGATCTAGATGTTCATTATCTGATTTGGAAAACACTGTGATATCATCTTGGTAAACAACTAAAAAGTCATGGATTTCTTTTGCAAAAGCTATGTCCATTTCTCTTTGGAATGTTTCTCCAGCATTCATCAATCCAAAAGGCATTTTCAAATACATGAAAGTACCCCAAGGAGTGGTAAATGCAGTCTTTGCTTGATCCTCTGGCTGAACTAAGATTTGGTTGTATCTAGAGAATCCATCAAGTAATGAAATTCTGGATGACCCAACTACCCTTAGGATAATATGGTCCATTTTAGGGAGGGGATAGTTATCCTTCAGTGATACTTTGTACAAGTTTCTGAGATCAACATAGAGTCTTATTTTTCCTATTTTCTTTCTAGTGGTGACTAAATTAGAGAGACGATCTGGATACCTAATTGGTGCTATGATTTGTGCTTCATACATCCTTTTTACTTCTTTTTCTATCAATGGCATAAGAACTGGATTAATCCTCCTAAGCTTTTGTTTAAAGGGTTTCTGATCTTCTTTGATGGGTGTTGGGCATGCAATTCCCCCAAGGCATGTTTTGTGGCTCAAAGCCCAAGTTTTGACCAAATTTTTTTGTAAATATCTGTGAATTGTGGGCGTGGGACATGAAAGTATAATAGAGTCACAAGGTTGTCCACCCTAGTTTTGTAATGTAATGTCGACTGGATAGACTTACCCATGGTCCACGAACCATGGGATTGTATAAATAGAGCGAGGCTCTAAGTGTAAAAGATAATGATAGAGAAGTAAGAAAGAATCTAAGGGATTGAGTTGCAAGTGTAAAGTGTGTCTTTGGGTTGTAGAGTAGGAGAAGGCTCTGTAGCTGAGTGCGTAGAGGCCTAGTAGTCCAAAACTGAGTGCACAGACCCCTGTAGCTAAGTGCGTAGGGCAGAGTCGAGTCTATAACCAAGGAAGGAATTAATAAAGAGAATTTTTGTCATAATTCTGTGTATTTGTTCTTGGGTTAATGCATGCTTGTTATAATTTGCAAATATACTGTTTATTTACTGCACGCACCTGTATGAATGATTTATGTTGTTAAGTATAAATTAAAGCATACAAATAGGCTAATATAATCAATAGACATTGGAATACCAGTAAGGTCTTGGGTAATAACACAGAAGCATAGTTTTCAGCCCCTGGGTAGGGCTGTGTGAAGGCAGTATATCAAACTGCGATGTATGGGAAAGTGCACGAAGCGAATTATGCACAGGGTCAAATCACAGACCACTTGAACTCATCAGACATCTCCAAGGTGTGGAAACCTATTTATAACACACTCCCATCCTACTTTGGGTCAGACCTCAATCCACGCTCCGTGGACTGTTTCTGAAAGGGCCAGTAGTACCGGGATTTGTTTGGCTAGATTAACTCTGAACTTGGGTCAGGCCCCACTATGCCAACAAATGGTTCCGTTGCCAGGACTGGGATCTGCATAGAGATGTCTGATGTCGTATCACTAGAATCCAACAATGAAAGAAATTGAAGAGTGGTTGGACAGAAAGATTCACGAGTTCGTGGCACAGGAAAACAGGAATCTGCGATTATCAAACTAAGAGTGGTTAGATTGTTACTTATATATAGAAATCCACAAAAAAAAATTTGCATCCTTCCCCTCTGAGTTGTATGAGTGGATCACAAAGCTAGCATAAAGTCAAGGAAGGTGTAAGCTCGACAAACCTATTGTGTGGACTCCAGAGTTATTGCACAGACTGGAAGCATCGGAATATAAGATCGCACGCACTGTGGACCACTCGATCGATCGAATTATAGGAGCATTTATCATCGACTTCATGGTAGATACTTCAATCAGCTATAGCGAGGCGGAATGATGCTTCCTCAAAGGACCATGAGGTAAGTATGTTAAATCTTTAAACACTTGGATTAAAATGCTACTATGTGAAAAATGGGTTATGCGAATAAAGTGATGTTTGGGGCTATGCAGAGTGGGAGAATCTATAGAAATGAAGGTAGCGCAGAACTAGAAACTAGCTCCTTGATTTCACCTCCACGAGAAAGCGAGGAAGATCTCGTGAAGGTTTCATCAAGAAGCATGATCAGTTTGATAAAGCGACAAATTCCACGCATTCCACTTCCACCTACACCACCACCAATTTCACCATCTTCAACCCTGTTTTCGCCCACACCACCTCCACCACCACCACAATTCAATATGGCAAGCGTGATAAAGTTTCCAGTGTTCAAAGGAGTAGGGAATGAAGATCCAGATCAGTTTTGGTTTGTGGTAAGGGCTCTATGGGAAGCGCAAGGAGTCACGGATGACAATATAAAGAAGGCAACATTGGTCAGTGCTCTGCAGGATCGCCCACTGACTTGGTCCATTAAGCATTCCAGTGACAAACCGAACACAGGGATCGCAGATATCCAAGCTATGCTAAACAAGGAATTTAGCAGGCCAAAATCAGAGACACAGTCGATCATTGGATCTAAGGAAATCATGATGCTTCCAAGTGAGACACCATGGGAGCTAGATCAGAGACTAAAGTGTATAATTCGTGAAGCCAATATGACCTTTATGGATGGACAACACCATGCATGGTTTGTAGCATCACTAATGCCGCATCTAAGGAACGTGTTGTCATAGTAGAAGCTAAACACTGAGGCTGAGGCCTTGGAGATTGTGATGAGACTACAAGAGACCTCGATACAAGATCCTAACCTGGGAGTTCAACAGATCCACACACAGTTGAAAAACTTGTGCCTTGAGATGCAGAGTTTGAAACAAGACAAGGTGGCTCACCCAAAAGAGCGCGAGGATGTATGGTGCATGAAGTGCAAAGGCCAGGGACATGACAAGGAACATTGTCCAGTCTTTGCAAACTACCTAGCGGGATGAGGACCAATGCCATTGAGACCAAAGGCATAAGCAGGACTGAGTGTGGTGCATGCATTATGGTCCGTGATTTGTTAGATAGGAGGGAAGCATGCTACAGATAACTGCCATCTATTACAGAAGTATACGTAGAATTCCTAGCAGTTGTTCTGTAATTTCTGCAGGTTAGTAGGCCACGAAGAGCGTACTTGTAGAAGTTATGAACTGATGATGGATCAGACTCCTACCTACATAGTTCAGACTGAAACACGGGCCCTCGGTCAAAATGCAGGGATGGCACGCATTGGATTTCAGGGGCGCGGACAAGGTCAAGGTGGAATGGGACTGGGAAGAGGTTGCAGAAAATTGATATGTTACAATTGCAGAGGGCCGTGGCATTATGCCCACAATTGTACAAATCCGACGAGACCATAATGCTTATATTGTGCCCAGTTTGATCATGAGATAGAGGACTATCCCACGTTGATAGCGAGGTTTCATGATAAAGGAGCATTCCAACCTCCCCTGACTCAGAACCTGCAAATTATGAGGTCTGATCCACGAGTGGAAGACCCGAATGTAAATATCGTGCTCCGAAGCAATATTACGATGGGGGACGGTAAGGGCGAGCAACCCGAATAAAGTACCAGGGTTCGCAAGGCTCGGATGAAGGAACCTAAATTTGATCTGAAGCATTCTAAAGAGACATTCATGAAAGCTAAGAAGAGCTTTGCGAGTGCCTCCACTTCAGGAAGTAAAGAGAAACTGGAACCGGAAATGGACCCATCACTGTTCACTACATTTTTGGAGACATGCATGAAGATGTTGTGTGACAGCAAGGCTATGAAGGGGCTACAAGAACTTATCACTAGATGGGCTGGGACCATGCCAGGAGAACCACACATAGTCCTGAAGCTCGGGAAGCACACAACGCGAATAGGAAGAGAGATGAGATTGACTACGCAGATCGGGGAATATGAAATGGATCAAGTGATTTTGGATCTAGGATCAAACATGAACATCCTACCGAAGCAGACATGGGAGTGCATGGGCAGGCCTGTGCTACAATGGTCTCTTATTCAATTGTGAATGGTGAACCAGCAAAATATCCTACCTATGGGAAGATTACAGGGAATAACGGTAGAGATCGAAGGTGCGAGTGTGCTTGTAGATTTCGAAGTGATAAAGATTGTTGATGACAACAATCCCTATCCCACGCTACCGGGAATAAGTTAGGCCACTGACATGAATGGAGTGATAAATCTGAAGAAGCGCAAGATGATTTTTGAGAAAAAGTCACTGCGCGTAGTGGTACCTTTAGACCCTGCAGAAGGATCGTGCTACATAGAACCGATGTGCGATAATGACAGCAATAATGACCTAGACTGTATCTACAAGATAACCACACGAGAACAGGACTGGGCGAATCCAACAATGGATGGCAGACTCTCGTGGGAGTGCAAAAGCTCCTGCACCTCAGATTCAGACAAGGAAATGGAATGATGGCAGAACCGGTTACATGAGGTAACCACGCTCAACTATAACATGATGATAAGGTCACTGCGCTGCATAGCAACGGAAACAAGAGACCTGCCTATGTATGACAGGTTAAGTGAGGTAGAGGATTTCCTGAATAAATTTGAAAAAGAAGTGTTGGAACAACAGTGGGTCAATTCTCTGAAATGGGTACTACGCACTATGCCCGCAAGCTGGTGGGGTGCACACTAGCAAAATTTTGAGGATTGACACGAATGTAGAAGGATGATTTGCATGTGGTTTGGAAAGCCTCAAATGTGGATGAAAGATGAGTATGATTGATGAAACAACTCGTGCGCCCACCTTTCTAGATGGGTACAGGGTATGGTGCGCAACCTGCACGAATGCACACCATCCTCATGATAGGAAACACGATCGACAAGCAAGAGCGGGCAAGACAATGGTGCAAACAACCCCTCCATTTGGGACCAGGAGGTATGATAATAAAAAGAGCCTAGAAGGTTATCCATATGGAAGCCTTTGAAAAAGTGTGTGAAGTACTAAACAAGGCCTAGAATGTGAAACAGACTCATTGGGACCTACCTGTACCAGCGGTTCTATGGTTGTATAAGACCACATGCAAGAACCTGACTGCGTAGGCATTGCCAAGGCTGGAATATGAGACGAACGATGTAAGCCCTCTAGTACTTGGAAAGCCCAATCTAGCACTTATAGGGATGGTGGTTCACGAAACCTTGGAAGCCGAAATCTAACAAGGAAACCTTAGACTCCAAGAACCTGAAGAAGAAAGGGTATGGTTAAGAAAGAAAAGCACTCTGGTGGACTCAGAAGTCAAGAAGCTGGAGGATGAGATAAAGGAAGATTTTCTCGCCGAAAAAACTAGGATGGTAAGGAAACATGTGTACGATCATGCTGGAAAGTTTGAGAACTATCGTCATGAATTGATTAGTCTGATGCCTTGGCTTGGACCGCATATTGCTAAGAATAGTGACCAGTGTAGCACGTTGCAAATGGTGAAGTGCGCGATGTCGACCGTAACAATAAAAAGTGGGGATTCTGCAAGAACCATGATGAAGGACAAAATGGAACTCTACACAGGTGGTGTGGCCACCTGACTAGCCAAGGCAAAGACATTCTTAGTGCTCCAAGCATTTGAAAGGAAGTGCGCGACTATAAACTACTCTGTCTGGAAGCTGCGCAAGGTTGGAGCTGCCCACAGAAACAAAAAATCACAAGGTCCGTGACTGCGCATGGGGGGCTGAACTACCACTCGGATTGGCCAAAAAGTGACCATTGAAGTCACTATTCATGATGGGATTCTTGACTTAAGGTCAAATGGAGTGGGCGGCAGGCAGGGAAAATCTGCCACCAAAGGAGCATTAATGAACTGGATTTGGGGGGAACAGTCGAATTCAAATTCAAAAAGTGCTATAAAATACAAAGGGCTACCCATCAAACAACACTTTGTCATTTCCAAATTGAGGGATTGAGCAGAGCCCTGAGTGTTGTGAGTCGAGCGTTGATTGAGCCCCTAAGTTCGCAAGTGCTAGATTTCCAGATGAGTACGGTGGTAACTGCTCAGAATGTTATGGACATAACAAAAATGACCGTCAAGGAGGCCACACAGGCCCTAACTATGGGGGATGTTCCAAAAGCTGTCGAGATTGTGGCAAAAATATTGAAATCATCATGCATTCCAAGACCTAAGAAGGACAAACAAGCAATGGCTCCCATACGCGTGTCCCTGCGGAACCCGCTCCACAGCAAACTGTCGATGGAGGAGAAGGGGAAAGCCATCACTATAGAAAAAGACAAAGAAGAAGAAGATTTTCAGGGCCTTATCATTGTAGAAGAAGAAGATGAAGGCATGGAGGTGGATACTCAGCCTAGGCACCCTATGAAAAAACTACCCACCTATGTCCCCCCGTGAAAAGGGAAGGCCTAAGTGCCCAAGGACCTGGACGACACTAAGAACTCACTCCATACCCTGCTCCTCCCAAATGGCATTATGTTTGAAGGCACACACCTGGGCCATGTGTCGAGCATGAAATTCAAATATTGGGACCTTACTAACCATGAGAAGTTTCCTCACCTTGAGAAAAGAAACCTCATGAAGTAGAACACCGCAGCGGTGGTGACAGCATTAGAGTCATGGAAGTGGTTGCGTAGAGTGGAAAAGGTCAGGCTGCTGAACCTACTCTGGTGTTGTTGGGAAAAGTATCCAATACGGAATGACCCTATCCCACTCTAAGGGTGATAGTACCTCAGCAACAATCAAAGCAAAGCTATTTGAGATTACTTCTTTATGAGATGTAAAAGAGGGGAGAAAGGGATCCACTAACTGATGTCTTTTGCTAATGATTGATCCAATCTTCTCTCTTTGCTGCTTGCTCCCAGCTCCTTGCTCTTTCACTGGCCCAGCTACAACAAGATCCTGCAAAATGGCAAGAGAGGGAAACTACAAGAAGCATACATTCATAATTGATTCAAGGATTAGAATAAATCAAATACACAAGTATAGCAACACATCATTGAGACACATGTATATAGAAGAACCTCAAATGCTTTATTAATGGAAGAAGTAAAGTTCAGGAAGTGATACAACCACAAGAGGCCCAATCCAGCATCACTTCCCAGCAGAAAGAAATCTCCTCTTCACCTCCTTCAAAGCAAATCACCCAATAGTTCTATACTCAAACCAACAGCACTTCCTTACATTCACAAGATTCCAGCCTCCCTAGACCTCATGAGAGAGCTCTATATATAGGAGTTTTGGAGAAAGGATGAGTCAGCTTGAAGCTGGCATGAAGGTGACTAGTGTCCTCTCCCACTTCAGTTATTCTTCAGTTCTTGAGTCCACTTGGAGGTTCTTGCTTCCACTTGGAGATCTAGACCCTCTTACTCATCACCAGTCGAATTCCTTGATCCAAGTGTCATTTTGGAAGCTTCCTGGGCATTGACACCTTGAGGAATGACTGTGCCACATGTCCCAACTCGCCCAGCGCAGGTAGCCTTCTTTGCAGTTGACATTCAGCGCAGGTAGACAGTGGAGCACTTGACATTCAGCGCAGATGCTCAGTGGAGCAGTTGACATGATCCAGAATTGCCTTGTTTTTGAGTGTTTTCAGGTGGAGAACTTTTATTCAGTGCTGTGGTTTGCTGACCTTGTTCCTCTAGGGGTAGGAACAACATGTTTAGGGACTTTGGATCCCTTAGATTATGGACATTTCATGCTTCATGCTGTAAGGCACAAAAATGTCTATAACAGTTGCCCCCTAAAGTATGAGGTCGTTTATCGGGTGAAATGCTTTATCAGGAGGATCCGAAGTTCATTCAATCGCTGAGAGGTGACCTGTAATAAAATACAATACAATATATTATTTTTCATTCTGCTTTCATGATCTAGCTGAGGCGGGAATTCCCATGCTCAGCTTTATCAATTCATTTTGGTACATAGAACAGACGATCGTCTGATGGTAGACTGATAATTTTCTGCTGAAATTATCATCCTTTGAGGAGGATGATCATCTGCTGCAATGATGCACATGTCAAATGTCTTTATATTTCCTGAATATATATCGCAGCCCGGATGGATGAAACTAGATCCGGGGTCTTCAAACTCGTTCGATCTTCACTCTAAGTACAAGTCGATCCATGTGAGAATTGCGCTGAAGTCGAACATGGAAAGACATCGCTTGATTACCGGTCAATGATGTAAACCTTTAACAAGCGCGAGAGGAATCACCGATAATGATAATGATCCTCAAGGTACTGCAGTACAATTCACGTGGTGTGAATAAAGGACTTGGTGTCGAACACCACGCAAAATCTTCTGGTCGAAGGTCATTGATGTATACCTGTCGCCGGAAGTGAGAAACTTGCCATTGAGGCATGCAAGCTTCAAAGTACTGAGGGGGTTGTTCCTAGATCAACTTCTTGGATAATGAGCTGAAGTCGACAAGAAGTGATCCGTCAAAGGAGGGCCTTAATGAATCCCACATCAGTGACACGGAACAGAGCTAATGATTTTAATGGAGGTGAAAACAATCTATGACATATGATTCAGGGTGGCGATCATGGATGGATGAAGGATAATGTATGGCAGTGGATGGGACACGGTTGACTCTTTCTGAACAACATCTCTTGAACATATAACGACATTGATGCGATGGATCGGTAGCATTACCCCAAATGTGGATGGTTTGGCGAGACCATGGTGATGAGACCAGTGAATGAAACAACCCAACCCGATGTGATACGGAGGAAAAGTGTCATGTTCAAGAGCGACTTGCTACCATTAAAGCTTTGAGGTTCTCCCAATTTTTCCCCAGTCATTTCTGACCAGTACCTCTTTATTTTTGTCAAGCTTGAGGAGGATAACATATGCTTGTTCTATAACCTGACCTTCGGGCAAGCCCATCGCTATGTTTTAACGAGCCTAGCGATAGGGAAACTCGTTCTCGTCTAAAGACAAGTTTGTCGCTATTTAATCATTTTAACGAGTCTAACGACAAGGAAAACTCGGTCCTTTTCATTTTTAGAGAGTCTAAAAAGATACATAAAGTCAACTCCACAATTCCTTTTTTGTCATCTAATCCCTTAAGTCCGAAAAAGTATAAAACAATACGAAAGGGATGAGTTTTCGATAACTTTAACGAGCCGAATAAAACAAGCGCTCGACCTTTTTGTGCAATAATCCCTCAGGTCCAAAAGGATTAAAATCTAGAGGAGGGATAGCTCTTCTGGTCCTTTAACGAGCTGGAAGGCCAAAACTCGGCAAACTTTTCATATTTTACAAGTCAGTTGAAAAGAGCTCAAAGAAGACTCGTCTTTTGAGGAACGAGTGATAAACAGGGATAGCAACTGATTCCAGGTACAGGTTGGAATTTTCCAATCAGGGCAGTGTCACAAGGATGGCTAGGTGAAATCACTCTTCGCAGCTGTTCCTCAAAATGGGTAAACAATCATATGGAGGTGAATGATCGGCCAAATGAAAGTGAAGGTGGTAGGTGCACATACGACCAAGGCTTTTATGGCTGATAAATTTACGATCACAGAGGTTATTTACTGGTACTGGGTTCATTTTTTAAAGAGCTCGAATGCGCCAAAACACTGCTCAATCTTATGTTTATTTTTTAACGAGCATGAACTATGTGCTAAAACTGCTCGGATCTTCACTTTTCTATTTTTTAATGAGCATAAATTCCGTGGTAAAACTACTCGATATACCAGTCATAAGATAAGAAATGTCCCATGTGAGATCTCTATTTTTTAAGGAGTTTCATCTTCACTAAGCTTTACTCCATATCCTTTCTTTATGCAAGTTCGGAAACGGCTAACCCAAAAAAATAGATAAATAACCACTCTTAGCTTGCACTCCAAAAGGTTTGCATGCCCCCAGGTATAAAATACAATTTCAAGGCTGCCCCTACTTATCCGGAAAAACATTTGTTTTAAAGGGTGAGGCTTACCTCTTTCAGGTTACCCAAAGATTGTTCTGTTAATATTTCAAACAAAACACTTCCTCGGCAATGTCTACCGAAATAGACAAGGGTGAATGACCTTTGTCAAACACGTAACTTTGAAAAAAGAATCCTATTCCAGAACAACCCCTCTTCCATCCACGGACGGGGTATGGACTAGTCATATTCTCTCGCGGAAATTCTATCTTATACCCAGAGTTCTTTCTGCCCGAAGTAGACCAGGATGCATGCCCCCTGGGTTCCAGTCCCATCTTTCCGAATCACTCGCACTCATCGGGAAGGAGGACTGGGGGTGGAGACATTTCTTGATTGAATAGACCATTCAGGGTTGGTATGTGACTATTTGCGATGCGTGATCCCGGAAATGAAAGTTGGTCTACGAGCTTGACCATTCTTCCTTCATGTGGAAAACACATTACTCTAAAGAGTGAGGAGACTATTGCTCCCATGCAATATATATAGTCTCATCGAAGGAGTAGGATATAATCCAAGGGTCCTTGAACGACCATCATGTTCATTTGAACGTCCTTCCCTTTCAATTTAATAGGCACATTGGGGAGGATCCCTAATGGTCGACTGGTTCCTTTATCGAAACCCGAGAGATTTCTTATCTCAGGCAAAAGCGCCGGGGAACCCAGTGCTTTCCAAGCAACAGAGGAAAGGATACTCACAGATGCCCCTTCATCAATGATAGTGCCAGCCATTACCATTCTGTAAATTTGGACTATGATTCTGAATGGCATACTGGCTGGCAACCGGGGTCTGCCTAGTTGATTCCAATCAAAGGATACAACCAGGTTGCTTGGTGGTGGGACCGAATATACGGCCGGATATGACCCTGACGATGTTCCTTCCTGCGATAAAGGAATGGGTGCATTGCCCTAACGCTTGTCAGAGTCTGTGTTGATGAAAAGAATCTGGATGGTGTCATCCTTATTCTCTTCGGTGAGGGTGTCATTTGAAGATGAATCTTCAGTGACGGTGTCATTTGAAGATGAAGGAAGAACCGGGTCAACTGCCGTTTCTACCTTTGGACTTTCGTCCGGTCTGGATTCAGTAGGTTCATTTTCAATGACTGACGCTTCAGCTGACCACTTGAGCGGGCCAGCTGTATTCTCAACCAACGAAGGACTTGGCACGAGTTTTTTGTATCCAGGAGGAAGTCTCAACGGTGAAACCGGACGATCTTCCAAAACTCTCTTCGCTTCGTCTAAGAAGGGACAACGGTGGATGGCGTGATCGCCTTCACACAGTCTGCAGGGGGATCTTGCTCCCCCTCTTTGTCTTGAACCTTCACTTTCGCTGGTTGACGGTAAGCATTCAACATGGCTATCAGAGGTTGATGCTCCCGAATTGTGCAAATGAGGGGACCAGTCCCTTAGTATCCGGGGAATACAGGGATAATCTCTATGGAAGTGGTCTCCTCTACATATGACACATGGTGATTTAGGCCCGGTCTGTGCTGTGTGTGGATTTTTGTCAGATGTCTTTTGCTTGCCCCCAGTCGCCTTAGGCTCCTTCTTCTTCTTCTCTCTCTTCTTCCTCTCCTTCTTCTCCATGGGAGCTTGGCTTCTGCCGGCTCTACCTTGCGAAGATGAAGGATTGGAGGAAGAGTTATAGGAAGTAGAAGGCTGGTGGGTAGCTCTAGACTGATCTAACTGTTGACTCAACTGCTTAGGAACCATGGTGTTCTGAACTACATTGGTTGAGAATAGCCAAATTGGCAGGCCAATTGTCAGTCCTGGAAGCGACAACGTGGCCATGTGGGGCGCACCAACTTCTCCCCAAGAGGAGAAAGGACTAGGATTTCCAACATGGGGAATTCCTTGGTTGGGGCGTTCCATGTTCTCAACCTAAAGATCAATGCAGGAATAGGAGGTGATTATGTTCCGTTTAAAATAAATTTTATAACGACGCTTTAGACACAACTTGCTTTTTCACTTTTTAAGAGTCGAGAAAAAGCTAAAGATGACTCTAGTCTCCTTCGATGTTTTAACGAGCCCGAAGTGACAAATGCTCGAGTGGACTTTTTCAGTTATAGAGTTTGAAAAAGGCCAAAAGAAACTGCTCTGGAGATCTAGGCAGAGGGTGTGCCAAACTTTTCACAAAACCACAGAATACGTTTTACGGTACGAGTGGTCGATCTTCGTGAATGCTATGTTCACTGCATTGCGATCAGTAGGGCGGCCGACACGGTTTCCTATGGATAAAGGCTTCGTTCCTATAGGGGTCTCCCAATATATACGCGACGGTACGTGGGAGCACAAGTCCGTATTGATACTTATCGCTTCACCGTGGAGGAATCACCCAACCACTCAACGCTAAGATATCACGTTTAACGACGCCGGAACACGTCTCTATCTTAGACCTCTATGTGTTTGCGTTATGTTTCAATGCGTTGTTATGTAAATTCAATTGATTTTAATGTTGATCTTGTTTAGCATTTTGCCTTTATGGATCACCACGAGATGTATAATACAACTTCCTAAATGCAGTCTAAGATGATAAGCAAGCTTTTCAATCTTTCAACTTTGAAAATCTTAACTACTGAGGGAAAAGAAAGACATCATCTTTTCACACAGATCATAGAGCACACACTAATGCACTTTTTCCTAAATCAACATGCAAGCTGTCAAAATGCACATGCACAATGCAGGTATTTCTTTTCTCTTTCTTAATGTTGATGTAATACAAAAAGAAAGCTGTTGTATAACTTTGAATTCAATTTCAAGTGAAAGCAAACAAGCTTTTGTCCAAAATCAAAAGACACCTTAAGATTTACTTGTTTCAACAGTAGAAATACATAAATTCAAACCATATGACGAAAGCAAAAGCTCAATCAGCTATGAACAGCAAACAAATTAACTCTTAAGATCAAAACGACACTTATCACAGGTCTAGATCTAAGAGGCCACAGCAAGACTAGTTCACTTTTCGTTATGGGAAACTGTAAATGGCATAAGAAATACACAAAGAACAAATACAGTTTCTTTATACAACCGAGGCAGAATAGTGGCAAGGAAAGTTGGTTTCAGATAGGCACATTGACTGATAACAGGCTGCAAAAACAAGGATGAAAACAGGGCAATAAACAGCAAGGAACCCCAGTTGCACAAGGAAAAACTGGTTCAACGCAGGTAGTACACTGTCAGTTTGACATTCAGCGCAGGTAGCCCCTTCGGGACCTGCGATGAAATGCAAACTGCCTTCACAGTGCCTGCAATGAAGAGATAAACTTTCGTTTTTCTCAGTTTCCGGGTTACAGATTGCTCAAAAATTCATAGTTTTTGGCCAAATCAGAAGCTATCAATCAAGTACACACTAAAGGATGAAAAGGAGGATGAAAAGCTATCACTAAGAGCTGTTCAGAGTCCTTGTGGATCAGCTCTTCAAATCATAAACATGCCCAGAAACTGAGCTAGAGTAGCTGCCCTCTACTTTGCATTTGAAAGATCCAAATGCAGTTCGATTCGGTACTCCCTGTGTTTATGAAATGAATAGCAAAAAACACAAACAACCAACAAGATACGATCCCCAGTGGAGTCGCCAATTTGTTGTTGGGAAAAGTATCCAATACGGAATGACCCTATCCCACTCTAAGGGTGATAGTACCTCAGCAACAATCAAAGCAAAGCTATCTAAGATTTCTTCTTTATGAAAGTAAAATAGGGGAGAAAGAGGTCCACTAACCGATGTATTTCGCTAATGGTTGATTGAATCTTCTCTCCTTGCTGCTTGCTCCCAGCTCCTTGCTCTTTCACTGGCCCAGCTACACCAAGATCCTGCAAAATGGCAAGAGAGGGAAACTACAAGAAGCATACATTCATAATTGATTCAAGGATTAGAATAAATCAAATACACAAGTATAGCAACACATCATTGAGACACATGTATATAGAAGAACCTCAAACGCTTTATTAATGGAAGAAGTAAAGTTCAGGAAGTGATACAACCACAAGAGGCCCAATCCAGCATCACTTCCCAGCAGAAAGAAATCTCCTCTTCACCTCCTTCAAAGCAAATCACCCAATAGTTCTATACTCAAACCGACAGCACTTCCTTACATTCACAAGATTCCAGCCTCCCTAGACCTCATGAGAGAGCTCTATATATAGGAGTTTTGGAGAAAGGATGAGTCATCTTGAAGCTGGCATGAAGGTGACTAGTGTCCTCTCCCACTTCAGTTATTCTTCAGTTCTTGAGTCCACTTGGAGGTTCTTGCTTCCACTTGGAGATCTAGACCCTCTTACTCATCACCAGTCGAATTCCTTGATCCAAGTGTCATTTTGGAAGCTTCCTGGGCATTGACACCTTGAGGAATGACTGTGCCACATGTCCCAACTCGCCCAGCACAGGTAGCCTTCTTTGCAGTTGACATTCAGCGCAGGTAGACAGTGGAGCACTTGACATTCAGCGCAGATGCTCAGTGGAGCAGTTGACATGATCCAGAATTGCCTTGTTTTTGAGTGTTTTCAGGTGGAGAACTTTTATTCAGTGCTGTGGTTTGCTGACCTTGTTCCTCTAGGGGTAGGAACAACATGTTTAGGGACTTTGGATCCCTTAGATTATGGACATTTCATGCTTCATGTTGTAAGGGACAAAAATGTCTATAACATCTGGGTGTCACATTTCCACCATGCCCCAATAACCATTTTCGTCATCAAGCAGCTGCTCTGCCTGGTGCATGATGGGTGTATATGGCTAGAGGAATCCATCCCCATCATGACGGACTTGATTCATCACATCTCCCGACTTCCATATGTTGGGCATGGAATCCCTGCAAGGCATGTTTTGGGGCTCAAAGCCCTAGTTTTGACTGGATTTTGTTGTAAAGCTCTGCGAATTGCGGGCGTGGGGCGCAGAAGTATGTTAGAGTCACAGGATTGTATCCCCTAGTTTTGTAATGTAATGTTGGCCTACCCATGGTCCACGAACCATGGGATTGTATAATAGAGCAAGGCTCTAAGTTTAAAAGACAATGAGTAGTAGAGAAGAATAACAAGTCAAAGTGATTGAGTCATGAGTGTAAAGTGTGTCTTTGGGTCGTAGGGTAAGAGAAGGCTCTGCAACTGAGTGCAAAGAGGCCTAGTAGTCTGCAGCTAAGTGCGCGGACCCCTTGTGATGTAGGAAAGTGTTCCCTTTGCGGATAGAGGCAACCCCTCTAGCCCTAGAGTGGGTCTAGTCACAAACAAGGATAGATCAAAAATAGATTTCCTTAAAAAGTTATAGTTGGAGGCCTACCTCAACCGGTGTTCGATGGAGTTCCATTGCACTGCTCCAGCTTCCATTTCCTTCTCCCAATGAGTGATCAACCTGAAATAACGCAAAGGAAATACAACAAAGCACATAACCAGAAAACAATAATGGTCTATTTACTCACAAAGTCAAGAAGTCATGAGATATCAAGTAAATTACATACAAGACATAGGAAAACATCATTGATTGTATTAATAATTGAATAAGAGCAAACTTACAACCAAAGTCTTGACGTTACAAGCCTTCTCAAAGGAATCTAGCCATCATGTTCCTCATGCATTCACTCTTTGAAGATGGATCTCCCAACATACAAAGTTCTCTCTCACTCATAAGTTTTACACAAAGTTAAGGGCACTTCACAGCCTTCCACAAACTATCAACAATCCCACATTTTTCACACTCACACCAGCTATCTAGCAAACTCACAAACACTAACAACACTGCTCAATCCAAGAATTTACCAACTAGCCAACTATCCAACTATCCAAACTAGCAGTGCATAGCAATGGTGAGAGTTTAAATAAGAGAAGGAGTCTCCATGAAAGGTGGAAGAGTGAGCTTATCCCCAAGGAAGGTAGCAAAATTGATGGAACTGCCATGCCAAAGAAAGGAGGGCGATACAAACTATGCCAACAACCAGGTTTGGAGTCATCCATAAGGTCGATTGTTGGAACAAATTCCCCCAGTCTGGATCATCGTGGGGGCATAACTGATCCTTAGCACTGACATCGCTAGTGAGCAATGTATCCAGTCAGATCATCAAAAAGGAAAATAAGTAACCTTATGCTGGGGCATGAAATCAGATCATCACGGGAATCAGATGTACTTCTGCGATGGCAGCATGGTTGGACTATTCATGAGTGCCCTTCATTGCATATAATAAGTCCATAGTCGTGATGAGGCAGATAACTTAGGAAACGTGGGTCACTTGGCAGTACAAGAGAGCATTTGTTCAATATGAGCATGTTTGACTTGGACACATGACACAGTAGAAGGACTGGAGTGAAGGCAGTGACAAATTACTGTGTAACAGATGCCCCCTAAAGTATGAATCTTGAGAGAGTGGGAGGGGTGAAATGCTTTACGAAACTGACTGAGCTAGAACACCATCTAGAAGAACCTACACGCAAGTACAACTGATATCTTTGATAGTGAAATACATGTAGTCTAGGCATGAGTGCAACCATCCAAAAGACATACGAACTAGGTCTGTGGTATGGACGCAGCCATCCAGCTAATAAGACCATGATAGTGATAAAGGTATGGTCGTAGCCATCCATGAAGACTCAGGTATGGTCGTAGCCATCCATGAAGACTCAGGTATGGTCACAACCATCCATCAATGAGTCATGTAATCATGAACCAATCCACACAGCCTGAAAATGTGTAATCTAAGTTTGGGGTCTTGAACCCAACCAACCATAGTACAAATTATAACATGCGAATAGATGTGCTGAGGTTGAGCATGATAGAAAGTCACTTGATTAATGGTCAATGATGAAAATCGTTAACAAGTGTAAGAGAAACCACCAATAATGCCAATGGTTCTCAAGGTACTTGTCTAGCACAATCCATGAAGTGTGAAGAAGGAGCTGAAGTCGAACACTTGTGGAATCACCCAATCGATGACCGATGATGAAAGTCGACCATCAGGTGCGAAGAACTTGCCATTGAGGCATGAAAGCTCTAAGGTACCAAAGGGGATCTCTAGATCAATCTCCTGGATAATGAGTTGATGTCGACAGGAGATGACCCATCGCAGGAGGGCCATAGTGTTTCCCCCATCAACGACACGAGATAAGGAACAAGTGGTAAACAATAAAACAGAGTATCAGAGGAGGAGGCAAGGATGTAAACTGCAGAAGGATTATACTCTTGAACATGTCAGCGACACGACTCTGGAGGGTGGCAGCATTCAGGTACCAAGGGATTAGAGGCTTGATGGAGACGGCGTGAACCATAATGAGGCTAAGTGGCAACCTGAACCCGTCGAAGCCCAAATGATGATGTATGGATGCCCCAACCCAACAAGAATCAAAAGTGTCGATCCTCAAGAGTGACTAGCTGCCAATGATGATTTCCAAATTTTCCCCACCATTGCTGGCGAGTACCCCTATTATTTTTGAAAACAAGCTTGAAGGGGACCGCTGCTCAAATCCAACCTATTAATGGTTTAACGAGCCTTAGGGAGGAGAAGCTCGAGTCTCATCATGGTGACGATTCCAATGTCGTCAGAGTTTAACGAGTCCAACATAGGTAAAACTCGGAGCCTTTTTCATGTTTAGAGAGTTTGAAAAAGACACGGAAAAGAAAACTCCAGGGGGGGTCCTTTTTCATAGATTTGTGTCTCTCAAGCCCAAAAAATTATAAAACGATACTCGAAAGAACTGCTTGACCATTACGATCGAGGAGTACTTTTCGTGATTAGTGACCTCGACCTAAAAAAGTAGAAAAGTGATCAAAATCATGTCGTTTCGTAACCAATAACGAACCCAAAACGACAAAGGCTCGGCAATATTTTCGTTTTTACTCGGTCGGAAAAGAGCTTAAAGTTGACCACCTCTTATTTCATTTAATGAGTCAAGAGGAACAACTCGGCTATCTTTTCCTCTTTTAAGTCGGAAAAGAGTGTTAAAGAAGACTTTACAGATCAAGTGTACACGAAGCATGACATAACTCCACTACCTATAGCTCTACACAAAACACGTTAAATGTAAACCCATTTGACATAAAATTAACAATATATTGAGAAACATAGTTAAAAAAACAAAATTTAATTAACCATGTTACAAAAAATGAGAAAAAACCCACATTTTTAAAATATAATTTTCTAATTTTCCAAAATTACTATAAAAGGAGGGGTAATTCATTCATTTTTACCATTGGCACTGTCCATTTCACCTTGGAGTGTTTTGGAGCACCAAAGTTGGTGAGCTGATTTCAAACCCCATTCATTCACTTTTCATCCTGAAACTTCTACTAGGTAAATAGACTTCTTCCTCCGCTTCATTACATTATCTTTTTGGTGCATTTTGGCGTTAGATATGTTAGTTTAGATGGATTTTTGAGTCGGCGTCCGCCGCTCGGTCATCGCGGGTATGCCGCTTGAGTCCGTGATGACTGAGCGTGCTTTACACATAACACTTTCCGATCATCGTGAGAATGTGGTGTACTTCTGCGATGACTGTGAGAAAATTGAACTGTCAACTTCACGCCATCGCGACTGTTTTAAAAACAGTCGCGATGACAACACAAAATTATTTTTTTTTACAAATTACGTGTTGAATTTTGTAAATGAAGTTCTAATTCATTTTTCCTCGTCATGCAGGACATCATGGCATTTGTCTGGCAGGAACAAACACATGATGATAATGATGTGGAAGTTTTTGCTGATGCTGGGTGCTGAAATGATTTACGTGCATGCGGGTTGCTAAAATTCTTCCTTACTCCGCACCTTCAGTCCCAACCCGATTTACTAGAGCTACTGATTCGCGCTTGGAACCTGACAGATGGAAAATTCATAATCTGAGGCCAAGACATCGAGTTCGATGCCATAGATGTGTATTTCCTGATCGGGCTATCCCGACGCAGTGAGAGGCCAATTCTAAAAGGGCAGCGACCCGGGGCGATTCTCTAGAGATGCTGATGGCACGAGTGTGCCCACGGGCATGCAAAACGAGAAGTGGGAAGGTGGAAATCCCGACGGTGGAAGACGTGGTTCTTCGTGCAATCCTATTTATGGTGGCGAGGGTAGTGGGTTCCCAAGTCCAACATGAGGCATCAAAGACCCATCTCCGATTGGCTCTCGAATGTCTCAATCTGACCATGTTCAACTGGGCGGAAGTAGTGATGGCCAATATGAAGAGACAACTTACCAAATGCCATTGAGGAGAGATGAAGAAGTTTGGCTACGGGTCCATCTTAGTCTCACTCATGCTGGAGTGGGTGCCGGCGCTGCAGTTGCAGGACATGGATTTGGATTTGCCCAGACCACGAGAGACCAGGGCCACACGGTGGGCACATGTTATGCCGCGAGGAGGTGGCGGACGACCAGTGTCGTGGGGGACACTGTTTCGTGGGTGGCTGGAGCGCCAGACGATCTTCGTCAAGGACTGGTCATATGCCGACATGGAATTTCACAGAGACCCTGACATGTAGCTGCCTGCTGGTGAGCAGTGGGAGGATGGTGGTAAGACACTTGATCACATTATTTTTGCATTTTATTTTTATGATGTTTTTTGGATTTTTTCATGTATATGTCCTGATGATGAACTCTATGGTATTAGCAGATGTGGGACTAGTGAGACCTGTAGGGCTGACTCTAGAGGCATAGAGGAATGCATAGGGCATCGGAGCGCTAGCCTTGGCTCCCCCAGCTGATGATTCGGTGGAGATAGTGGCCGAAAATCTTGAGGGCCTAACGGCGGGGATCCCTGATTACATGGGGGTCGAGGAGGTCCCCATAGAGCTCCAAATTCACACAGTAGGAGTGATACCCAGGGTGCACCACCTATTGAGGCGAGTTGCATGAGCGGTGGTGTGCTATAGGGAGCATAACCCACAGCAGTAGACACCTAGGTTTTATTTCTTGCTGATGAGTTTTTTTTTGAGAGACATGTGTCTTAGATGTATGGAGAACATAGACTCTATTTGGACATATACACTTATTTTTGGAGTGCCTCAGTGTGCCACACGAGATATATATATATATATATATATATATATAGAGAGAGAGAGATATATATCTATATATATCTATATATATATACATATACATATTCCTATGGTTCATTATTGTGTTTTGCATACTTCTTATATGTTGTTTTGATTACATGTTACACAAATGTTTGTCTAATACATGGTTTGCTAATGCATTAGTTAACGTGTTTAATCTTCCTGGAATGTTTTGATATGTGATAAAATCAAAATTCCTTTCTAACAATTTAACACATAAATACAACCTTAAAATCTGATGGTCTCTGACGGAATAATGCCCATTAAGCTGGTGGACAAAAAGCTGAAAATCCAGATTTACAACCAATGTACGAATACCGAGGTTGATAGCCTCGGTGAGTAACTCAATAATAGCACTATATTTAGCGACATTGTTTGTGGTACAACCCAGAAAAACACCTTGAAGGTCTACTAACTCACCGTGAGGATCGTAGATCACCCATGCTGCAGAAGAAAGATTGCGGGTACTGTGGCAGGCACCATCAGCAAAACCAACGTAAGGTGTACCAGACATCTGCACAAGAAGCAAAAGACACAATAAGCGGAAATTATGCCTACACACCAAGCCAAACATGAAAACACACACACAACACACCTGCTAAAAACACACGTATGTACAAATTAGAGTGCATGAAGTTCACGCATAATATTTTTTGAGGTAAAGCCCATTTCGGGGCTTATCCAGAGGGTTCCCTTCATAATCAATTAGCTCATAGGCCCCTTTTTACAAAACTCGCTTTACAATATAAGGCCCATGCCACATGGGCTCGAATTTTCCTACCCCCAGCTTGTCATTTGCTTGATCATAGAGCAGGACTAAATCTCTTTCAACAAAAGAACGAGGATGGATAGTATGATAGAAGTGAGCTTTCACTCTCTTCTTCTATGCTTCAATAGCTAGAGAGGCTAGTCGACAAGTCTCGTCCAGCCGCTCTAGGTAGAGAAGGCGTTCTTCTACTGGAGTAGTGTTGGGGAGTAATTCGACGGCTAATTTCAAAGAAGGGATCTCACACTCGATGGGAAGGGTAGCCTCCAGTCCGTAAACCAATTGGAATGGGGTGAAACTAGTGGCATCCTTCACAAAAGTTCGGTAGGCCCATAAGGTGGAGAACAACATCAAGTGCTAGTTGGACTTGTGCATGCCAATGGTACATTGAAGCATCGTAACTAGGACCTTGTTGATGGCTTCTACTTGGCCATTGACCTGAGGATAGTAAGGTGTCGAGCTATCATGCCGCAAGCCTAGCTGGGTTGTTAACTCAGTCATCATATGATTATGGAAATGCTTATCGTGATCAGTGATGATAGCCTGAGGGACTCTGAACCATGAGATAACATGATTAAATAAAAATTGCACCGCTGTGTGACCGTCTTCAGATAGTGTAGGCATCACCTTAGCCCATTTTGTGAAATAATCAATGGCAACGATGATATACCCATGCCCCCCAGTCGAGTGAGGGTTACAAGTCATATAATCAATGCCCCATTTGGCAAAAGGGCTGACGGTAACAACAGGGTGCAATGGAGCGGGAGGTGCGCGCATCTTCTGTTGGTAGATTTGGCACTCATGACAAGAGCGGATGACAAGAATGCAATCCTTCAAGATGAAGGGCCAAAAGTAACCAGCATGGAGGATCTTCTGAGCAATAGCATACCCGGACATGTGACCACCAAAGGCGCCAGAATGGCAGTCATTTATAACTCGTTCAGCTTCCTCAAATGTTAAGCATCGGCGAAAAACAGAGTCGGCGCTGAGACGGTACAGGGTGTCCCCAATAATACGGTAGGGCTGAGATTGATGGCGAATCTGTCACCGAGCATCCTTAGACACATCGGGACAAAAAGAGGATTTCTGAAGATAGACAATGATATCGAGGGTGCTAATTAAGAACAGAGTTTCATCCGGAATATGGTACTCTAACCGAGGGGGTGAAATAAGAGATGGCAGAGAGCAAAGAAACTCAGCAAAGATGAGGGATTTCTTAGACTTGGTAGTGGTGAATTCCAAGTCGAACTCTTGGAGGATAACAATCCACTTTGAGTACTTGCCCCCCAGAAACTGACGCGACAGGATGTACATCATCCGGTTGCAATTAGAAACCACCGTCATGGTGTGCAATAAGATATAATGGCGGAAATGTTGGATGGCACAAACGGTGGACAATGCCAACTTCTCGACGTAGGCATATCGAGTTTTCATATCTAATAAATCTCAGCTGAGATAGTAAATGACATGCTCAGTGTCATCATCATCATCTTGAACGAGAACCATGCCAATAGTGGTATCGGCAGCGGCCAAATATAGAGTTTAGTCACGATAATAATCAAGAGGACGTAACAACGGAGCAGAAACAAGGAGAACCTTGAGGTGCTTGAATGACTCTTGAGCAGCGGAATCCCAAAGAAAAGGGGTATCCCGCTTCAATAACCGCGTATAGCCTTTGGCCACTTCGGCATAGTTCGAAATGAATCGTCATAAAAAATTCACTTTACCCTGCAAACTCTGCAATTGCTGCAAAGAAGCAGGGGGAGGGAGATTCAGGATAGCTTCAACCTTAAGGGGATCCAAATGGATACCCTCTCAGGAGACGATGAACCTGAGAAGTCTGCCTGACTCAATGCAGAAGACACACTTATGTGGATTAAGTCGGATGCGGTAGTGTCGACAGCAGAGAAAGATTTCGCAAAGGTGAGTTGGATGGTCCTGGCATTTTGCTGAATGAGCTGGTAGATCATCTAGGTAAGGTTGCACAATGTGGCGAATATCATGGAATGCATAAGACATTGCACATTGGAAGGTGGCACCAGCATTTTTTAAACCGAAAGGGAGCTTTTTGTAGGAAAAAGTGCCCCACGCACAGATAAAGGCGGTCTTGTGTTGATCTACCAGCACAATATTAATCTCATTATAACCATAAAAACTGTCCATGAATGAGTGCATTTCACTCCCGGCACACTCATCAATGAGCTGGTCAATGAAGGGTGTAGGGTAGTTATCTTTGGGATAGGCCAGATTAATATCACGATAATCAACATAGACCCTGATAGTGCCCTGTTTTTTAGTCACAGGGACAATACTGGAGACCCAATCTGTGAGTGGGATGGGGTAAATAAAACCAACCTTAAGAAGCTTTTGAACTTCCACTTTAATAGCCGCAGCCTTTCAAGGGTGCACAGGGCGTAAACACTGCCGAACAGGCTTAGCACCCAGATATGTAGGTATGTCATGCACCACGATGCTAGGATCGATGCGAGTCATTTCTTCGTAAGACCAAGCAAACACATCATGGAATTCACGAAAAAGATCAGTGTAGAGTTGAATCTCCTCCGAAGTACAAGTTATTCCGACATGGATGTGCTCAACAATCCCTGGTTTAACAGAGATGTCGATTGGCTGAGTTTGTGTGATGTTTCCCATGTTCCCTTCAGAAGACAATTAATGGACTTGAATGGGTGTCTTAAGGGGTTGGGATGGGAGACAAGGAGAAAATCACTCGAGACAGGTAAGCATTTCCCGATGGGCAAGGAGAAACGATGAACGATGGTGATGATCAGACCAAGGGGGTTCCTTGAAAGACATGGTCTCAATAATGGCTTCATCAGAAGGAAAAATTTCCTTTAAAGGGTCTAAAGAAGTGCCATCTCCAAGCCAAGGGGAATGAGCGTACGAGTCGAGAGCTCTTCTTGAAGGAGCAGATTCAGGGGGGGGAGCCGATGCAGCAACAATTTCGACATAGTTGTGCTCGACAGGACTCAACGACATCTCATCACCCCAGGATTCTATCTGATTAGTGGGGGGAAGAACCCAAGGATCAAAGTGAACAAAAATCATATTAATCAGACCGATGTTGGGAGGCGGGAGCGAGAAAACACCCATAAGGGTAAGATCTTTAAAGAGTCCAGCTCCCACACTCTCACATGGAATGGAGGTATGCTCCACAAAAGGCACATTGCCATCAGAAGAGGAGGAGGCGAAGAAAGACAACTGGTCTACTATGATGATCTTCCCCTAATGAGGGAAATGAATGACACAAAATAGAGATGAAGCCACAGCTCGCATGGAATATGTCTATCTTTGTCCCGAAAGGAGGTTGTAAGTTAGATTAGCATCAATGACTTCAACCTCCACTTCGACTATCTTCCCTTCCAAAGTAATAGGCAAGCATTGGAGTATACCATAAGGGCGAGACTCTCTCCCATCAAAGGCTTCCAAGGTCATAGGAGATTGGCTCAGAGTTGGGGAACCAATAGCCTTCCAACAAGCAACGGACATGATGCAAGTAGAAGCGCCTACATTAATGATGGTACGATGAATCGTTTTAGAATTGATGATGACCTGGATAAGGAAGGAAATTTGGTGAGGTAGTCTCGGTATATGGCTGTCTAGGTCAAAAGTGATCAAATCCGAGTCAGCCGGGTCAATGCCACCGATAGCTGATAACAAGGACTTCCTCTGAGAGGGGCAGCTCTAGAGAACTAAAGCGGACATAGCTGACGGAGCCTGGGCTAAGTCCTCAACAATGCTATAGTGCTGAGCAACATGAGCATTGGGGTTGTAAGAAGACTTCCGGAGTACACCTTTCTGAGGGGGTCGGATGGTCGGCTCAGTGCTAGGTCTCTCGATATGGAGGGGACCAGAACTTGACAGAGGAGCGCTAGAGGGGACCTCAGGATCTTTCCTGGTAAGCAATGGATATTATTTTGCCCGAGTAATAATGTGGATGGGAATCGTCCCAACCATAAACACATGAGAACCAAAGGGAGAAGAGGATTGGGATGTATCAGACACCATTTGGATTTGCTATGAGGGAAAGGGTTCTTTGAGCACGGCAGGAGTCCCGGGAGCACCTTTCAACAAATGGCTAACTTCAGACCGCCTTGGGAAGTCTGTGGTATAGTGATCCTCGTCGCAGATAAGGCAAGGATACTTAGGCTTGCGTTTGGTACCTTCCTCAGGCGGAGGTTTAGGGGAATCCTGCTTCGATTGATCAAATTTATTCTTCCCTTTTCCCTTCTTTTTTCCTTTCGAGGCTTTGTCCGTCGTGGTGGACTGAACGGCATTAACCTCGGAAGTATTACCAGAATTGGATACAGCCTGAGAAGTATTTTCATTTGGAGCATTCAAATTTTGCTTCCAAAGGCTCGTGGAAGATTTCTTAGAGGACGGATTAACAGAACCAATGAAGCCGTCAACAGATGGTGTTGGCGGAGCTTCGAAAGTTCCGGGTCTCGGGACATCAAGCAAATAATCATATAGTGTATTGGACTGGGAGTAAACCAAGTCAAGGTATTGAGCACGCGGAATAGCCTGCTCTTCAGTTACACATGCCCCCATAGCAATGTCCCATACTATCGGACTGACAAATGAGGTCGTGAACCAGTTGGTCAGAAGCTAATCAGGAATCCAAAACTTAATCAAACGGCGACACCGTCTCCATTCATGGATATCATCGGAGATATGTGTAGCCATTGTTTGTTTTAAGGATGTCAGGAGATGTGTGCCCATTTCATATCGAATCGGAAACTGAAAATGAGTTAAAAATGCCATAGCCAACGAGTTAAAGTCCTGAAAAGATCCGCGAGATAACTCAATATACCATTTAGCAGCAGAGCCAATGAGTGTCCGTTGAAAAAGGCAGAGCCAGATTGAATCATCAAGCCACGAATTTGATGAACACCATAGATGATAAGTCATGATGTGGGCTTGGGTATCTTCTCCAGCTTTACCGTCAAACATGGGACAATCACCGGGAATCTTAGTTGGAACCGGTGGCCAATACGGATTATGAAGAATAGGATAATTGTTCAGTTTGGACACATCCGGTAACTCCAACGTTGCTAAAAAGGGTAATTGAGGGTTAAAGGACATCTAAGGCTACGGGTAGGAGGTAGCACCAGAGTTCCAGCCAGCTGCTTGTTGCCCCCATTGAGTTTGTCCGGACGGATTTGGCCCAAAAGGGTTCTGTCCGTAGGGATTTTGTCCATAGGGGTTATAGCTACAACTAGATGGATGACCTCGGATCTACCCCCCAACATTCCATTGATTACCATCTTGGCCTGCAGGAGCAACATATGGTTGCTCGTAATTCTGATAAGGACTCACCTGCAGTTGTTGATAATTTTGATATGGGGCAAATTGGGTTGGCCCCTGGGACTGCTGGAAACCATAAGGCGGCTAGGCTCCAAACTGAGCCTAGGAGCATGGCTGCATTTGATAAGTAGGTTGAGATTGAGATCCAACCTGCATTTGAGGACCGGATTGGGTCTGGAGCCCAGAATGGGGCTGAAAAGCTGGTGGAGCTTGAGAAACAACAATCATTTGAGTGCTCGGTTGAGTAGGCCAGATGGATGTACTTGAGAGAACTCAGGCTGAGCCATCTGGCCAGAAGGTTGACCTAGTTGAGATTGAGATTGACCCATTTTCCCAGAAAGTTGAGCTTGCTGGGTATTAGGTTGTCCTTGCACAACTGAGGGCTATACTGATTGATCGGAGGGCTGAGTGGACTGGACAGTTGGTTGGCCTGATTGGATTTGAGGCTGACCAATTTGTCCAGATGGTTGACTAGACTGGATGGTGGGTTGGCCTTGCTGAACATAAGGCTGACCGACTTGCCCAGAAGGGTAGCCTTGCTGGACACTAGGTTGGCCTTATTGCATGTAAGGTTGTCCTGGCTTACCAGAAGGTTGCCCAAAATAAGTAAAGGATGAACCACCAGAGCCCAAAGGTTGTCCCTGGAAGGGTTGTCCTTGTGGACCTCCAGGATCCCTGGATAAGGCTGTCCGTAATACTGCTACCCATAGGAGGTCTACGTGTAAGACGACTAACCTTGATAGGGTGGTCGTTGAAAATTGGTAGGGGGTACTTGGCCACCATGATAACCGGTGGTACCCCAAGCAACGGATAACGGGACTGTGACCTCAATCATAGGTTGAGATGGCAAAGGTCCAGGGTAATAAATATGAGCTCCTCAAGAATTGTAATAATGAAATAGATTTGGGGGGTTCGGATTCTGAAGAGCCTATAAATATTGATCGTATGCCTCCCTTGCTGGAATGGAACCAGAAGAAGGTGGGGCATTTAGTGTAGTATCAACAACTCCGGATGTAGATGCCGATGGGCCACTATTCGCAAATCCGAACGAAGGTCTAGCAACAGTGGTCACAACAGAGGATGCAGTGACGACACCAACAATAGGGGCTGAAGAAGCCACACAGACAGTTGGGATAGTCGAGATCGAGGTGACAAACACATTGTGAATTTGAGGGATAAAAGACTCTAAAGTTGGAGTGATGGTATGAGACCACATGGAACTCGTAAGGGAAGTCTTAGAACCCATGACATCCCTCAAAGCCTTATAGTGTAAAGGCAGCGTGACACCGAGAGGGGTGGCACGAAAGGGTGTAGTTTCTGTTGGGATAGGAATTTCACCACTCGTCACAACGGATTCTTCACTCGTGATGGGGGATGTGTCATCCATGTCAGAAGAATACATTGGGACCAAAACACTAGGAGGAGTACTGGGAATATCTTCTTCGGAAGGCTCCCAAACGGGGCTCCAATGAATATCATAAGACTTGTCTTCTGGGGTGCGAGAGTTAATCGGTTGGATACTTGGAATGATAGGGAGAGTATCACTAACAACCGGTATCTCAGGAGCAACAGAAGAGGGAGACCCTTGGTCACTTGGAATGGGAGACGAGATTGGTGATTCTGGCAGGATGATTCGATTCAAAAAATCCTAGGAAAACTAACAAGAAAGAACCCTACTCAAGCTAATGCAAACAAGATCTAATAGGGTAAATGTGAACGTGGCTGAATAAATTTTAAGACACAGGAATAGAACTTGACCTTTTCATCTTTAAAGAGTCGAGAAAAGGACAAAAAGATGACTCTATTTGCCTTCGAATATTTAATGAGCCTGAAGTGACAAGTGCTCAGATGGACCTTTTCTTTTAGGGAGTCCGAAAAGGAACGAAAGTGACTACTCTGGAGAACTAGGCAAAAGGTTTACTAAACAACCCATAAAACTGTATATACACCTTGGCAGTCATATGAAAACCAAGGACTTTTTGTACGACAGTCAATCTTCTTGAATGTTGTGTTCAGTGCACTACGGTTTGCAAGGCGGTAGACATGGCTTCCTAAGGATAAAGGATGATAACCTAGTGGGGTCTCCCAACATATACTCGATAGTACATGGGAGCACAATTCCGTACTAGACCACTATTGAGTCACAAAAGGAGGAATCACCCAACCTTGAGTGAAAACAAAAGTGACTAGGTTTAATGACGCCAGAGCACGTCTCTAGCCTAGACCTCTAAATAGTATGCATTATTTTCCAATGCGTTGTTAGGTTTATTTAGTTCATTTTAGAGTTGATCTTGAATTATGTTTCATTTTTCAGGCCTTACTGTATCTATACAACAAATCCTAGGATGCAGCTAGAATGAGCAAAATATCCTTTTACTTCAATGAACACCTACCTATGGGAGGGTAGAGAGATCGTTCCCAAACCAAGAAAACCAAGATGAACAGAGACAGTCACTCAATGCATACAGACATCAAATCCTAAAGTGCATGGATACTACTAATGAGAGATTTTATCATTCGCTTTTCAATATGCAAATTTGAAATGCAAATTCACTTTCACTTTTGTATTCTAAATGGATGCAATCCTTTCTATTCTGATGTCTTTAAATCTTAGAAGAAACAAATAAGCAACAAGTAAGTGTGGAAAAACCGGTTGATCCAAACAATTGTGATCTATGTTCGGTAGTGAAAAGAAATCGAATCAATACCAAAGATTTGTTCAATAACAGTCACTAAACAATCAACCAAAAATGAACAATGGGGAAGGCTCAATCAAACTAACAAAAAGTTACAAACGAACCTTGAACAAACCAACCACTAAGCCAACTAACTCAAGAAACTTGAAATAATGAACTAGGTCACACAGGCAAAAAGCAAGATTCATTCAACAAAGCCAACGAAAGAGTGCCTTAACCATAAACAGTGAAAAACAAGCTACTGAGAAAGTGAAAAAAGCAAGGGACCAACAGGACTGATGGACTCAGGAGGCAGAATTGAGAAAATCAATTCTACAACAATCAGCGCGGGTAATACACAAGCAACTAGCGCTGATAAAGAACTAACCGCAGCAACAGAGCGATGTCAGCGCAGAAGTACACAACTTTTCCACGATGGTAGGATTTTCAGAACCGTCGTGACTGTGAGACGTTATAAAGCGATGCACAGGATATTACAAAAGGGTGAGCGTGATGACAGCACGACTGTTAGACTACTATCTGTGATGATGTTTAAAACAATGACAGGTGAACAGAAACTCCGAAATCAAAAATAGTCAATCCTTCAATCAAATAAAGGTACTTCCCAGATCAAGCCAGGAAACTCACAAGACTTATAACTAATCCTCAAACTTCAAAAGAGACCAAATCAAAATCAAAACAAGAGAAAACAAGGGAAGAACATAGGACAGACTCCCCAATAGAGTAGCCAATTTGTGATGTAGGAAAGTGTTCCCTCTGTGGACAGAGGCAACCCCTATAGCCCTAGAGTGGGTCTAATCACAAATAAGGATAGATCAACAATAGCTTTCCTTAAACAGTCATAGTTGGAGGCCTACCTCAACCGGTGGTCAATGGAGTTCCGTTGTGGTGCTCCAGCTTCCGTTTCCTTCTCCCAATGAGTGATCAACTTGAAACAATGCAAAGGAAATACAACAAAGCATGTAACCGGAAAACAACAATGATCTATTTACTCACAAAGTCAAGAAGTCATGAGCTATCAAGTAAATTACATACAAGACATAGGAAAACATCATTGATTGTATTAATAATGGAATAAGAGCAAGCTTACAACCAAAGTCTTGACGTCGCAAGCCTTTTTAGAGGAATCCAGCCAGCATGTTCCTTAAGCATTCACTCTTTGAAGATGGATATCCCAACATACAAAGTTCTCTCTCACTCATAAGTTTTACACAAAGTTAAGGGCACTTCACAACCTTCCACAAACTATCAACAATCCCACACTTGTCACACTCACACTAGCTATCTAGAAAACTCACAAACAATAACAACACTACTCAATCCAAGAAATTACCAACTAGCCAACTATCCAACTATCCAAACTAGCAGTGCATAGCAATGGTGAGAGTTTAAATAGGAGAAGGAGTCTCCATGAAAGGTGGAAGAATGAACTTATCCCCAAGGAAGGTAGCACAATTGATGGAACTGCCATGCCAGAGAAAGTAGGGCGATACAAACTATGCCAACAACCAGGTCTGGAGTCATCCAGAAGGTCGACTATTGGAACAAATTCGCCCAATCTGGATCATCGTAGGGGAATAACTGATCTTTAGTGCTAACATCGCTAGTGAGAAATGTAGGCAGTCAGATCATCGGTAAAGATAATAAGTAGCCTTGCACTGGAGCATGAAATCAGACCATCACGGGAATTAGATGTACTTCTGTGATGGCAGTGTGACTAGACTGTTCATGAGCGCCTTTCAGCACGTTTATTAAGTCCATAGTCACAATGAGGCAGATAAATTAGGAAAAGTGGGTCACTTGGCAGCAGAAGAGAGCATTTGTTCAATATGAGCATGTTTGACTTGGACACATGACACAGTAGAAGGACTGGAGTGAAGTCAGTGACAAATTACTGTGTAACACCCCTGTAGCTAAGTGCGCAGGGTGGAGTCAAGTCTGTAAACAAGGAAGAAATTAATAAAGAGAAGTTTTATCATAACTTTTTGCATCTGTTCTTGGGTTAAAACATGGTTGATATAATTTATGAATATATTGTTTATTTACTGCGCGCACCTGTATGAATGGTTTATATTGTTAAGTATAACTTAAAGCATGCAAGTAGGATAAGATAATCAACTAACATTGGAATATCAGTAAAGACTTGGGTAATAACACAGAAGCGCAACATTCAAACCTTCAGTTGAAGGCAGTATCGCAGGCTGCGAGGAACGGGAAAGTGTGTGAAGAGACCTGCGCACAGGGTCGAACAACGGACCACTTGAACTCATCAGACATCTCCAGGGTGTGGAAACCTAGTTCTATCACCCTCCCATACTACTTCGAGTGAGACCTCAGTTCGTGCTCTGTGGATTGTTGCTGAAAGGGCTAGTAGTACTGTGATTTGTTTGGCTAAATCAACTCTGAACTTGGTTTAGGCTCTGACAAGCCAACAAATGGTTCCATTGCCGGGACCGGGATTTGCATAATAGATGTCTGATGTTGTATCACTGGAATTCGACAAAGAAAGGAATTGAAAAGTGGTTGGACAGAAAGATTCATGAGTTCATAGCACCCATGATTATCGAAGGAAGATTGGTTAGATTGCTACTTATATACGGAAATCCACGAAATTTTCTTTGCATCCTCTCCCTCTGAGTTGTACGAGTGTATCGCGAAGCTAGAAAACAGTCAAGGAAGGTGTAGGCTCGACAAACCTATTGTGTGGACTCCAGAGTTGGTGCACATACTAGAAGCATTGGAAGATAAGGTCACGCGCGCTGTGGATCACTGGCTTGATTGAATCATAGGAGGATTTATCACCGAGTTCATGGTAGATACTTTAATTAGCTATAGTGAGGCCAAATGATGCTTCCTTAAAGGACCATGAGATAAGTACGTTAAATATTTGAACACTTGGATTAAGATGCTACTGTGTGAAAACCTAGTTATGTGAATAAATTGATGTTTTGGGCTACATGAAGTGGAATGATCTATAGAAACGAAGGTAGCATAGAACTAGAAACTAGCCCCTTGATTTCACCTCCACAAGAAAGTGAGGAAGAGCTCGCGCAGGTCTCACCAAGGAGTTCGATTAGTTTTATAAGGTAACGAATTTCACGCATACCACTTCCACCGACACCACCACCAGTTTCAACATCTTCACCCCCGTCTTCACTCACACCACCTCCGCCACCACCACAGTTCAATATGGCAAGCGTGATAAAGTTGTCGGTGTTCAAAGGAGTAGGGAATGAAGATCCAGACCAATTTTGGTTCATGAAAAAGGTTGTAAGGGAAGAATAGGGAGTCATAGATGACAATATAAAGAAAGCAACGCTGGTCAGTGCTTTGCAGGATCACGCACTGACGTGGTACACTAAGCATTCCAATGACAATCCAAACGTAGGGATCACGGATATCCAAGATGCGCTAAACACATAATTTAGCAGGCCTAAATCAGAGACACAGTCAATTATTGGATTTAAGGAAATCACGATGCTTCTAGGTGAGACCCCTTAGTAGCTAGATCAGAGATTGAAGAGTATGATTTGTGAAGCCAACATGACCTTAACGGATGGGAAACACCATGCATGGTTCGTAGCATCACTAACGCTGCATCTAAGGAACGTGCTGTCACTGCAGAAGCTATCCACTCAGGCCAAGGCCTTATAGATCGCAATAAGACTGTACGAGACCACGATACAAGATCCTAACCTGGGAGTCCAACAGATCCACGCGTAGTTGAAAAACTTGTGTCTTGAGATGCAAAGTTTGAAACAAGAGAGGAAAGCTCGCTTAGAAGCACACAAGGAGGTATGGTGCATATAGTGCAAAGGACAAGGACATGATAAGGACCATTGTCTAGTCTTCACGAACTACCTAGTGAGAGGAGGACCAATGCCATTGAGACCAGAGGAATAAGCAGGACCGAGCGCAGCGCTTGCATTATGGTGCACAATTTGTCAGATAGGAGGGAAGCATGTTATAGATAACTGCCATCTATTACAGAAGTATATGAAAACGTCCCAACAATTGTTCTGTAATTTTTGTAGGTCAGTAGGCCATGATGAGCATACCTGCAGAAGTTATGAATTGATGATGGATCAAAATCCTACCTATAGAGTTCAAACCAAAACACTATCCCTTGATCAAAATGTAGGGATGGCGTGCACTAGATTTCAGGGGCATGGATGAGGTCGAGGTGGAATGGGACCAGGAAGAGGTTGCGAACAACTGATCTATTACAATTGCGGAGGGCCAGGGCATTATGCCCATGATTTTACAAACCTGATGAGAGAATCATATTTATATTGTACCCAATTTGATCATGAGATGGAGGGCTGGCCCACACTGATAGCAAGGTTGCATGATAAAGGAACACTCTAATCTTCCCTAACTCAGAACCTACAAATGATGAGGTCTGAGCCATACGAGGAAGACCCGAATGTAAATATCGTACTCCAAAGTGGCATTATGATGGGGGAGGACAAAGGAAAGTAGCCTGAAGAGAGTGCCTAGGTTTGCAAGGCTCCAACAAAGGAACCAAAATTTGATTTGGAGTGTGCTAAGGAGACATTCATGGAAGCTAAGAAGAGCTTCATGGAGGCCTCCACTTCAGGTAGTAAAGACAAACTGGAACTAGAAATGGACCCATCAATGCTCACTACCTTTTTGGAGACATGCATGAAGCTGCTGCGTGACAACAAAGTGGTGAAGGGGCTGCAAGAACTCATCACTAGATGTGCTGGACCAGGAAAACCAAGCGTAGTCCAGGCTTGGGAAGCACACAATACAAATAGGAAGAGAGATGAGATTGACTGCACAGATCAGGGACTATGAAATGGATCAAGTGATTTCGGATCTAGGATCAGACGCAAATGTCCTGCCAAATCAGACATGGGAACGCATGGGCATGCTCGTGTTGCAATGGTCTCCTATTTAATTGCAAATGGCAAACCAGCAAAAGATCCTACCTATGGGGAGATTGCAGGGAATAATGGTAGATATCAAAGGTGCAAGTGTGCTTGCAGATTTCAAAGTGATAGATATTTTTTATGACAACAATCCCTATCCCACACTACTGGGAATAGATTGGGCCACTCACATGAATGGAGTGATAAATCTAAAGAATCGTGAGATGATTTTTGAGAAAAAGTCACTGGACATAGTGGTACCTTTAGACCCTATGGAAGGATCACGCTACATAGAGCCAGTGTGCAACTGTGAGAGTGATGACGATATAGACTATATCTACAAGATAACCATATGGGAGCAGGATTGGGTGAATCCAACAGCGGATGACAAGATTTTGTGGGAGTATGAAAGCTCCTGCACCTCAGATTCAAACGAGGAGATAGAACGATGGCAGAACCAGTTACACGAGGTAACCACGCTCAACTGCAACATGATGATAAAGTCACTATGCTGCGTAGAAACAGAAACAAGAGATCTGCCTATGTATGATGGGTTGAGCGAAGTGGATTTTTTCCTAAATAAATTTGAAAAATAAGTACCGGAACAATAGCGGCTCGGTGTTCTAAAATGGGTACTACACACTACACCTGCAAGGTGGTGGGGTATGCACCAACAGAATTTTGAGGATTGGCGCGAATGCAAAAGGATGATGCGCATGCAGTTTGGGATGCCTCAGACGCAGCTAATAGACAAATATGATAGATGGGATGATCCACATGCACACCTTGCGAAATGGACCAAGGTCTATGGGGAAGAGCCACAACCTAACTGGGTGCATCTGTTCTGTCATACCCTGGATATCATACCCATGAATTGGTATACTGAGACAGAGCTCCACCATGGCACGATCGAATGGTATATCTTGCATGAAGGATTCCTATTAACCTTAATGTTTGAGGATCGTTGGTGGGATACTGTTGATGATGCGCTACAAGAAGTAAAAGCAACGATCTTCAAAATACCCCAGGAGCCAATGGAAGTGCTTTAGCCAGAATGGGTGACCCAGCTATTGGGCATGGAATCCCCCAAATCATGTTTTGGGGATCAAAGCCCAAGTTTTAAGTAATATTATTGTAAAGCCCCATGAATTACGGGAGTGAAATGTATGTTAGAGTCATAGGGTTGTCTGCCCTAAGTTTGGAATGTATTGTCGGCCTACCCATTGTCTGCCGACCATGGGATTGTATAAATAAGAGCAAGTGTCTATGTCGTAAGGGGAATCAGATCATGATGGAATAGAATGGATAGAATGAGATAGAAAAGCATAGAAGAAGGGTCTAAATGCGTCTTGGGTCGTAGTAGTAGGAAAAGGCTTTGCATCTGAGTGCGCAGAGGCCTAGTAAAGTCCGCAGCTAAGTGCGTAGACCCTTGTAGCTAAGTGCATAGGGAAAAGTTGAGTCTATAACCAGAGAAAGGATTAATAAAGAAAGGTTTTGTTACAAATTTTGTGCATCTATTCTGAGTTATTACATGTTTGATCTTACATTGCAATTATATTGTTTATTTATTGCATGCACTTATATGAATTGTGAATACTGATAAGTGTAACTGAAAGTGTACAAATAAGCTAAGTTAATGAACTAATATTAGGCTACTAGTAAGGATTTGGGTAATAACACTATTCGGACCCCGAGTAGGGATGTGCAAAGGCAACATCCTAGGCTGCAAGGTATGGGTAAGCGTGCAGAGCGACGTGCACACAGGGTCGAACCGTGGACCACTTGAAACCATCAGACATCTCTAGGGTGCGGAAATCTGGTTCTAGCACCCTCCCATACTACTTCGAGTGAGACCTTAGTCCACACTCCATGGACTATTGCCAAAAGGGCCAGTAGTACCGAGATTGGTTTGGCTAAATCACCTCTGAACCTAGGTCAGGCCCCAACAAGCCAACAAATGGTTCCGTTGCTGGGACTGGGATCCAACGAAGAAAGAAATTGAAGTGTGGTTAGACAGAAAGATTCACGAGTTCGTGACGCAGGAAAATAGGAATTCAAGAGTATCAAAGGAATAGTGGTTGGAGGGCTACTTATATACGGAAATCCACGAAATTTTCTTTGCTTCCTTTACCTTTAAGTTGTATGAGTGGATCATGAAGCTAGCAGACAGTCAGGGAAGGTGTATGCTTGACAAACCAATTGTGTGGACTCCATAATTAGTGCATAGACTAGAAGCATCAGAAGATAAGATCATGCACACTGTGGGCCATTGGCTTGATTGAATTATAAGGGGATTTATCACTAAGTTCGTGGTAGACATGATAGTCAGCTATAGCGAGGTGTAATGACGCTTCCTCAAAGGACCGCGAGGTAAGTACATTAAGTATTTGAACACTTGGAGTAAGATGCTATTGTGTGAAAAGTGGGTTATGCAAATAAATTGATGTTTGGGGCTATGCGAAGTGGGAGGATCTATAGAAACGAAGGTAGCGCAGAGATAGAAAATAGCCCCTTGATTTCACCTTGGTGGGAAAGTGAGGAAGAGCTCGTGAAAGTTTCTCTGAGGAGTGCAATCAGTTTGATAAGGAAGTGAATTTTGTGCATACCACCCTAACCTACACCACCACCAGTCTCACCATCTTCACCTCCATCTCCACCCACACCACCTCCGCCACCACCACACTTCAATATGGCAAGCACGATAAAATTGCTGGTATTCAGAGGAGTAGGGAACGAACATCCGAACCAATTTTGGTTCATGGTAAGGGCCGTATGGGAAGTACAGGGAGTTGTGGGTGAAAATATAAATAAGGAAATGCTGGTAAGCGTGTTGCAGGATCGCGCACTAACATTATACATTAAGCATTCTAATGACCATCCAAACATGGGGATCACAGATATCTAGGCTGCGCTGAACAGGGAATTTAGCAGGCCAAAGTCGAAGACACAATTGATTATCAGGTTTAAAGAGATTGAGATGCTTCCAGGCGAGACCCCATCAGATCTAGATCAAATACTAAAGAGTATGATTCGCGAAGCCAACAGGACACTGACAGATGGGCAACACTACGCATGATTTGTAGCATCACTAACACCGCATCTACAGACGGCGCTGTCGTAGTAGAAGTTATCCACCCAGGCTAAAGCTTTGGAGATTGCAATGAGACTACATGAGACCCCTATATAAGATCCTGGCCTAGGAGTCCAAAAAATCCACGCGCAACTACAAAATTTGTGTCTAGAAATGCAGAGTTTGAAACAGGATAGGACAACTCAGCCAGAGGCGCGCGAGGAGGTATGGTGCATAAAATGCAAAGGCCAAGGGCATGAAAGGACCATTGTCCAGCCTTCGCAAACTACTTGGTGGGAGGAGGGCTGATGCCATTAATACCAGAGGCACAAGCAGGACTAAGCGTGGTGCCTACATTATGGTGTGTGATTTTTCATATAAGAGGAAAACATGCTATGAATAATTGTCATCTATTGTAGAAGTATATGAAGATGTCCCAAAAATTGTTTTGTAATTTCTGCAGGTCAGTAGGCCATGATGAGTGCACCTGCAGGAGCTATGAACTAATGATGGATCGAACCCCTATCTACAGAGTGCAAAACAAATGCAAGCCCTAAATCAAAATGTAGGAATGGCGCGCACTGGATTTCAAGGGCGCGGACGAGGTCGAGGTGGAATGGGACCAGGAAGGGATCGCGGACAGCTGATTTGTTACAATTGTGGAGGACCAGGGCATTATGCTCGCGATTGTACAAATCTGACAAGAGCATCATGTTTATATTGTACTCAGTTTGATCATGAGATGGAGGACTTCCTTACACTGGTAGCGAGGTTGCACAATAAAGGGATACTCAAGCCTCCCCCAACTTAGAATTTGCAAATGATGAGGTCTGAGCTACGCGAAGAGGACCCAAATGTAAACATAGTTCTTCGAAGTGGTATCACAATAGGAGATGATAGAGGTAAGTAGCCTAAAGAAAGTGTGTGGGTTTTCAAGGCTCCTATAAAGGAACCTAAATTTGAATTAGAGCGTGCGAAGGAGACATTCATGAAAGCTAAGAAGAGCTTCATGGAGGCCTCCACTTCAGGTAGTAAGGATCAACTAGAGCTGGAGATGGATCCTTCAAGGACCACTAACTTTCTGGAGACATGTATGATACTGCTGCGTGACTGCAAGGCTATGAAAGGACTACACGAACTTATCACTAGGTGCACTGGGTCAGGAGAACCTCACGTAGTTTGGAAGCTCGGGAAACATACATCACAAACAGGAAGGGAAATGAGATTGATTGCACAAATCCCAGAGTATGAAATGGATCAATTAATTTTGGATCTAGGATCAAACACGAAAATATGCTGCCAAAGCAGACATGGGAGTGCATGGGTAGGTCGGCATTGCAGTGGTCCCCTATTCAATTTCAAATGGTGAACCAGCAGAAGATCCTACAGATGGGAAGATTGCATGGAATAACGGTAGACATCGAAGGTGCGAGCACGCTTGCAGATTTTGAGGTGATAGAGATTATCAGTGACAACATTCCCTATCCCACGCTACTGGGTGTTAGCTACCTATACCAATAGGTTTCATTTTTCATGATTGGCAGGGGAAGTTCCAAATATGCTCTACTTTGGTGATGCAAAGATCTCATATTTTTGTGGAAAACACCTATCTACAGTTGATTCATACTGTCCTACTTCTGAATGGGTGATGTAACAGTCTAAACTGGGTCATGCCATGTTTCAATTTTTGTTGTAGATTAGAGAAAGAAATCTGTCCAAACTGTTTAATCTTGGCAGATTAGTAGTTAGGTAGAGAATGAAGGTTCCCAACTGCTTAATCTGGGGCCTTGGAAGTAATAAGGCTAGCCTTAGATAGAAAATCAAAAGGAAATGCAAAAAGAAAAAGAAAGAGCACATGAGGGTTTGCAAGTCTAAGTGCACCCTCCCCAAAGTAATAAAAAATGCTAGGCAATAGAATGGGTAGGTAGATGGGGTTGCAGAAGCATGATTTCTTTCATATTGCTGGCCTAAACAGAGAAAACATATATTGGCTAGAGCAGATCAACCTATACAGCATTTTGGTGACAGTAAAGTGAAGCATGTCTAATTTCCCAATCATTCCCCATCAAACTCCTTTCTAACATCCCACTATCACCTTGGTTCATGAGAGAAATCAAACTCATTTGTTGATCCTTGTTGTATAGAAGAGCCACATTTCTTGTGTAAAAATCTTTTCATTTTGATCTACTCTCCTAACTAAGTTTGTTCCCTAAAAACATAGTGTTTACTTCCTCTCTTCCATATCTCCCATCCAATACTAACTACTAACTCTATTATTACTTAACTCCCTATCTTCCACTTTTCCCTATTGCTATATCACTATTGTATATAAAAAACCCCAAAAATATATATATTCCCCCTTCCCCTAGGCAATATAGCCTTAAGTCCCAAAGGGTCGGAGCACAAAGGAGTTTAGCGCTAAGGAAAAAGCGTGCTAAATGGTCTATTTCAGGATTAAATCAACATCTGGTTGATTTAACAGCCCAAGCGCATTTCACCAACAAATACATGAAAACCCATTTGTTCCAAAAAACATTGCAAAACCCGCAAATCCGCCGTTGTCCTAAGTTTTGTTCCGGGCGCGCCTTTCCATAAAAACTAATTATTTATTATCCGCTCCCCGTCGTATTGCCCGATCACGTCTGCTCCTCGTCGACAGTCAGATCTGGGCCCTCCCATCCGACGGCCCACAGCAATATCGGACCACCCTCGATGCCTGTACGTTAGCGCCCGAAATCTGTCAGAGGGTGACGTCAGGGCTCGGACACGTGTCACTCTTGGGTTGTATCGGGCGGCCTCCTGCCAAAACCGTGCCCGTACCTTAAGCAGTCCGATATTACCGCTTACCACCTTCCGTTTACCGCCCGCCACATCGCCCCTACGTCAGCTCCAAGTCATTGCCGAATCAGCACCATGTCAACGCCCGACCAGCCACTGCTCCAGCTGTCTGCCACGTCACCCATCCACGTGGACCACTTACAAGCTGCCACGTCACCACTCCGTACCTGACCCCACCTATGACGTCATGCTGACGTCATCCAACAAAAGGCGCCAAAGGAAAAATTTTCCATATTTTTTCCCGAAATCGCGTTTTTTCGCATTTTTTCCAAAAAAGCTACTGTGCTCCTGCATGAGCGATTACGTCGCTTACTCACCAACCTTAAAGACTACATCCTTGCTGCTGGCACCGTGGATTCACCTGCATGTCAACGCCATTGTCATAGTAAACCCAGGTATTTATCGGTATCCCTCTGTGTACCGTGGTTTTTGCATAATTCACCAAAATAAGCAAGAAATGAGAGAAAACACAGTAATTACCAGGAATCCTTGGTGACCAGCGTTTCATTTCCCACTATAAGCCCGAATTCACCTAGAGAGGTTCCATATTGTGCCAAATTACCACAAATTCACAGTTTGTTTGCGCATTCGCAAATCTAAACCTCTGCTAGACAAATCCACCGGGAAAGTCACTCTCAAAACACAGTATTTGCTCATTAAATCTCTCCCTGGAGCATTTCAGCTCAGTTTCTCCCCTGTCTACCTTGTCCTCTCTGAAAATTTCCCCCCTCATTGGAAATTCACTGCTCTGTATCGTTGTGCCCAGAAAATCAAGTGCAAATCCAATTCCAAGTATCAGTGGACCATGGAGGCCCCTGTAGCTCTAAACATTCCACCTTTAAATGCCCCACACAGAGAGCTAGAATGGCTGGCCCTAGCTGATAGAGACTACCAGATGGCAGAGGTAATCCCATATTACAACAAGTATCATATTCATTTAATCAATGAGCTAAAGGCCAAACATCTCAATGGAACTGATATTCTAGGGATTTGGGACTCCAATTTTCCCATTTTCAATCTTCCTCAAGTCAATGTCGTCCCAGATTTAATCCATCGATGCAGTGCCAACTATGATCCATGTCAGAGAGTTGTCCTCAATCCCTCAGGCTCAGTCTTGTTCTATGTCACCCCTGAGGCTATAAATCAAATGTCGCACTTTCATACTACAAAGCCATTGACTCCTCTATCCATGATGCACTTGATAGACCAAGGAGGCAAGCTGTCCAGTGCCCAAATCATAAAGATTAATCAACTATTCATTCAATTAGGCTCTCAAACTGTGAGGTCTCCTCCTATTGGAAATGCATATCTCAATGAGTTGGGCAAGATTCTTGTGGATATGATCAGTTATGTCCTAGGTTACAGGTCAACTGAGGATGTCGATGAAACCATTCTGGCTATGATGTCTGTCTTCTCCCCTGGAAAGCCTCCTTCGGTTCACTATGATTATGCTGCATTCATTGCTAACAAAATTCACGAACAGTTGATGAATTTAGAGAGGGAAAGGGTGTTTAGATACACTTCTTACATCTATCACTTATTCCTATTTAATCAGCCTGACAGCTTCCCTATTACTCTCAAGAAGTTTGATGCCCAGGGGAACCAAAGGTCTGTGGTATTTTGGTCTTCAATCTTTCATCACACCTCTTTTTCACCATATAGCTACTGTGAATTCATAGACCTTTTCATCCATCCAGCCATGTCCTTGCTGTTGATCTCTCCTCCTCCAAGATTGACAGATGACATGCAAAGAATCCTCCAGCTCTCAAAGGCCTACAACATTGGGGATTGGTACTTCTACCAACACCATACAGTGATCAGGATATATGGTTGTGAGTTAGCCCCATACAGGCTACCAAGATATGTCCCTATGAGACTCTTTGCCTTAGAATATTTCAGACAGTTTGGAAATGCAGACATGACCCATTTCCACAACAAAAATAAAAAGGCACAGCTCAAAGTCAAAAACCAGCTAGGCCCATTTATTTACAATAAAAGGGAAGAGGCATGGAAAGAAGCAGATAAGATCTTGCAGTGCCTCAAGTTGCAAACCAGTTTCCTCTGGTCACCCTATGACCCCAATCACTTCATTAGTCTTAGAAGGGTCAAATATAAATTGGCTAGCTATGATCATATCAGGTTACCACATATTGAAAAATATGCAAATCAATTAGAATGGAAAGAGGGCACCCTAGAAGAAGCAAGTTCTAAAGAGGAAATAGCACAAAAAGCAGCAAAGACACTTGAGAAGGAAGCTGACTTGGAATATTGTGGGCAGGTTTCTTCTTTTCATCATACTCAACTTGGAGCAGTTGCCTCATCTTCTACAGCTCCCCAGCAAGCAGCTCAAACCACTACTCTAGCAGCTAGCACAGATAAGGGGAAAGAAATGGAGCAGGAGCAGACAGTCCCAACAGCAAAACAACAGAAGGAACATACAGAACAGCAAGAAGAAATGGCTAAGGCCCCTGTATCCACAGAGAAACAGGTTCAAGAAAATGTTCCTCCAAGACAGGAAATAGCAGTGGAGACCTCGGTGCTCCAAACCCCGATGAATGAAGAGAGAGCCAGGAAGAGGGATAGCTAGCAAGAAACTCCCCCTACTACATCAGCAAGTCAACAAGGGGAAAAAAGGCAAAGGCTAAACCCTTTTTCTGAAGAAGAGATGCCTATTGGACCATCCATGGGTATGGGCCCCCCTAGCATGGAAGCATCAACTAGTTCCTTCCAGCAGGAACAAGAGAGACCACTTGGAGGAGAGGTCAGCTCCTCAAGCCAACAACGAAGGGCAGAGTCTGGAATCAAAAAGCAATTTATGGATATAAAAGCTAGGAATGAGCCAGTCAGAATCCAGCTTTACAATCATTTGCTCAAAATGGCTCCCACCAATCAACAGAGGCTCATGTCAGCATATGACATTGCAGAGGGGGATATGACTATGAGCCATTTTATGCCTACCATGTTGCAGCCACAGTCAGCTGCAGATTACATCAGAGCCAACCTAGAAGTATTTGCAAAAGACATCCAACCAATGGACCAAATAGAGCTACATAAGCAAATGGGTGAGATGGTCTACTCTACTCTTGCAGATAAAACATTTCTAGCACACAAACTGCAAAATTCTCTCCATAATACTACTGCCCAACTAGAATTGGAGAAAGCTTCTTCTCAAGCCAAAGACAATAGGATTAAGTCTTTGGAAGATATCATCATAGAGCTTGGGCATGACCCAAGTGATCCTAAAGCTGTGCAAGAGCTCATGAAGAAAAAAGATGAAGATATATCAGCTTTGAGGAAGATGTTCAAACTTCCAGCAACCCTTCACCCCGAAACAGTAGATGTTGCTTAGCAGTCAAAGGATCAAGATGTAGTGGCCATGCTATTGACTTTGCACAGACAATTGGTAGAAACAGAGGGACGATTGGTAGCAACAGAAGGTGCATTACAGGCAGCCCTGAAACAAAAAGAAGGAGAGCAGATACCTCAGCCCTCTCAACTAGTAATTAACCTTGAGGAGCCTCCTCAAATTATAAGTCCTCCCACAGGAAAAACACCAGAGGCAGGCCCTTCAGTAGCAGCACCAGCAACAACATCAGGACAGACACCCAGCCTTGATATGCAAAATATGATGAAATAACTTCAAGCTCTGGAGGCCCAGATGGCAGAACTAAATGAAGCGAAGGAAAAATTGGCTACAATTAATGAAAAATATGACAAATCAAAGAAAAGTGTAGCTGAAAAAACAAGAGAGGTAAGGGCTCTTGAGAAGAAAATAAAAGAACTGGAGAAAGAGCTTTGTCTTGATAAAGTTGTAGCTGAAATCAAGAAAGTCCTGTGGGCCAATATTGGCCAGTCTATAATAGATCAATGGAAATATATTGAAACCATCCATGAGCATATAGATCTCATATGCAGGGCCCAAAAAGAAAGTCAAAGAGCAAGGGCATCTCTAGGCAATATGCCTGAGATAGCCAATATGATGATCAATGTCCTTAACAATCGCACAGGCCCCCAGTTGGCAGCAATGGGTATCTCTAACATAACTGATACCATTTTACTAGTAAAGAGGGTGATCACTTTGAGAAATCATGTACAAACATTGGATAGAAGGTGCGAGGAAATGCAGACAAAGGTGAACAAATTCATGGAGAAATTTACAGCATTGCATAACAGAGGCCTTCCCAGCTTAGTAACCAGTGCAGGAAGGTTACTATCTCATGAAAACTATGCCAAGAGGGTAAATACATATGCCACGAATTAGATCACTGCAGCATCAAGTGCCCCAGAGGAAACAGGGCCTCCATCTAGGCAGAGTCTCTATAATAAAATAGAGAATTTGTTTTTTATCATGAATGAGATTAGACATCTGTTTGAAGTGCCTCCAAATTACTATAAATATACTGAGGCAGATGAAACCTTAGGCATAATTTTGAGACACCAGTTACCTACTCAGGAATGGTGGACAAGCATGATACAGACATTGCTGTGAAGAAACAAATTTTTCACCAAATTTTTGTACATCAATTATAAGTCATCATTTTCAGAAAATTGATATATTCACTATGACTAGAAAGGAGTGGACAGAGCCAACTCAGCAAACAAATTTGGCCACTAAAGCAAGACCAACAGATGCAGATGATGGGGCCGAGATAGCTGCAGCACGACAAAGAAGTAAAGGGCATATTACTCAGAATCAATACGAAGCACCCGGCAGACCCAGTTGCCTCCAAAAGTCAAGGAATTTCTGACAGAACTGAAAAAGTCATTCATTGTCCATTTAAAGTGGCAATAACTATTGTATCTGCTATCTTTGAAAGTTGGTAAGAGTAGTTATTGTGAAATAACTCATTGTTGAGATATTTCTGTGATATTTTGTATATATGCACCCCCACATAGCTTATTGGGGGTTGTTGTTGTTTAGTTTTTCAAGAGAACTCGGCTGTATATCCTCTGAGAAATATAATGCAAAGGAGCTTTTGGTTTCCAAAAACTGGCTTGGCTTGGACGCACTGTGATAAAACTATTGACTGCTGTAGGATTCTCGTGTTATGACGTGATACAATAAGTGTTTTCTAGCCGTACTTGTATTTCATTTCTTACGTAATCTGTCTGTGATGTATGGTGATTAATCTTGGTAGAAAGGTAAAAGACTAGTTTAGGATTTTTCCATTAAAGACACCCTAAACTCAATCCTTACTACTAAATATGTTTTCTTCAGGGTTAGCTGCAACTATGGAATTCTTAAATGCTCCTATTTGCTCTAATCACATGATAAGTCTTTATTCAGTAATTCTCTTTTGCTGCTGAGTAGGATTTGTTCTTCATTTTGTGTTGCACTGTGAAAAAACTCTTGATTGCCTTTCTTGGTGTAATTTATACTGTTTCTTGTCTAAAAATCAAAGTTTGTATCATGAATACCCATCTAGCCTTGCAGTGAACCTCTCTTTATCACAGATATCAAATGCTATTCATTTCTGGACTCCACATGCCCAATGGACTGAACTCTCTTTGATGCTTGCATGCCCTTCTTTGAACAATAGCCTACAACCAAAATTCAAACAAAACTCTTACCTCATAACTAGCCTAAAATCTTCAAAAAAAAAAGTTAAATCTAAAAGAGAGAGCCCTCTCTGATTACAGGTAGGCTAGAACCTGCAATCCAAAGCTTGGTTAGTGGTTACCCCGGCCGTATTCTCTCAGGAGTCAAAGGGAACAACCTGGGTGTTAACATAAATGGCGACTCCACGAGGGACAAACCCAATTCCTAAACCCCTGTCTGATTCTTAATACTGTAGATAAAGCCTGAGTGACAACCAGACAGCCTTAGAAACTGCCTCTGCTTTACATTTGTAGGAGTATATAAAAGCTACCTCAGTCAATCCTTATTCAGTCTTAAGTTCCATACAGTTGTGCTATACTTGATCAGACCTTTTCATACCTTTTTCAAAGATTAATATTTCTTAGAAAATTCTCCCAAAGGAAATCATAGAAGCTGGCTCCTAAGAAGAAAACTCGTTATACAAGATCTAACCCGGATCCAGATCCATCACCTGAGTTCCAAAATCCAAACCTGATTCCAAGAATCATTAAGAAACAAAAATCGGAAGAGACTTTATCAGATTCAAGTTCTGAGGCAGGATTTCAAACTAATATTCCAAACCCTGCTAATGTTTCTTTACATCCTCATACCACCATTCCACACTCTCCTAGTTCTTCATCCACTTCACAAGGTGTCCTTTCAACCCCTCCATCAACTGCACATACCCTTCTCATCCCCTTTCCTCCACTTGTCCCATTCGTTCCTGTTATCCCTATTGTCCCACCAAACATGGCTAATAGATATGCTCCACTACAGTTACCTACCAATCCAGGGTCTATGCCTCAAGATTACCAAACCAAGATTTCATATTTTGATGGTACTGGCTCTTATTCAGCCCTTCAACATACTAAGAAAATGCAGGATTATTTTGAAAATTATGAGATAGATGATGATGGGGTTAGAATGAAAATTTTTGTGCAAAGTCTAACCGAAGATGTAAGATCATGGTTCAGGTCACTTCCAGCAAACTCCATAGCTAACCCCGAAGCCCTGTACCAAACCTTTATCAACAGATGGGAGAAGAAAAAGGATCCACTCCATATTCTATCTGAATACAATGCTATCAAAAGAGGTCCCCAAGAAACTGTCTTGGACTATTGTGCTCGATTCAACAGTGTGTACAATGCAATTCCCCAAAATCTGAGACCCCCACCTGATCTGGCCCTATACACCTTTCCTGATGGGTTTGATTCAGATATGGCATACCAATTGAGAGAAAGAGCTCCTCGAACTTTAGCTGAGATGCAAGATATAGCTGTTAGTGTAGAAGCCAACCTGATAGCTAAGAGAAATAGGACCAGAACTGAAAGAAAGACTACCTTCAAAGAAGAGCCTTCAGGCTGGGATCAGAAATTAGATGCAATAATCACTGGTATGCACAGATTAGGTGACAGAGTAGAATCAGTTGAGAGGAAATCATCATGGGAGGCACCACAGAATAATCCTATCAGGAATCCCAATTTTAGAAGAAATCAAAATCCTAATGTTGGCAAGGCCAGCCCTGAACCAGAGATTAGGCCTCCGTTCCAAGAAAACTATGCTGAAGCATCCACTTCTAGTGAGCAGATAGATGATACCCACATTAATTTGATGGGCCTGAACGATGATCAGCAAGTTTTTCTGAGTCAAGAAGATCATAAGGATGATGACATTAATCAGTTCCAAACTAAATCAGGTGAATCATTTGATTTCAAACAAGGCTATGACACAGCTGTTTTTGAAGTTCATAAACAATACAAATTGAGAAGCAGAACTATAAACGTGACACAGCCTGAGAAAACAAAAGATAGCCAACAGCCTAGGAAGGTTATTATCACAGAGCCAATTGACAAAACTGATTCAATTACAAATGAAGTAACAGTTGAAGAGGTAACCGAAGCATTTCCCTCAAATCAACAGCCATTGGCTACACCGCCTTTACAGCACAATCCAAGTAACACTTCTCAAAAGTTGAGCAAAAATGATAAACCTCAAGATCAGATAGAAAGTCAAGAAGAAACCTCTAAAAATTCAATTGACAAAGAAAAAGTTGTTAAACAGAACACCAAGATTCAATCTGAAAAACCTTTTGACTTAGAAGCTGAAATTGGTAAATTAAAGATAGCCATTCCTCTTTCAGAGCTAGCTAAACATAACATTTACAAACAACAAATCAAGAAGTCCCTTCAACTGACCCACAACAAGGATGATGTCAATGTGTTGGATGACACCCCAGAATTGCTTTTCGGTCCAGAAGTTGATGGAAAGACAGGAGGTACTGGAATCTTACCTTTTTATGTCAGCTTGCATATTCATGATAAGATATTACACAATGCAATGTTTGATTCAGGCGCCTCTCATAACCTTATGCCTAAGTCAGTAATGGAGAGATTGAATCTAGACATCACAAGACCATATAAGGACCTATTTTCATTTGACTCCAGCCAAGTTAAGTGTTTAGGCTTGATAAAAGATCTATGTGTTTCCCTTGTCCAGTACCCAAATAAAACAATTTTAATGGATGTTGTAGTTGCTGATATCCCACCTAAATATGGAATGTTGTTATCAAGATCATGGGGAGCTAAACTCCAAGGTTCCCTACAATTGGACATGTCATATGCCACCATCTCTGTCTTTGGGCAACCAAAGAGGCTATACAGAGAATCACTCATGAAATACATGGTGAGCAGTGAAGAAAAACCTCAAAATTTCCCTATTTATGCAGTCCATTCTGACATGGATTCCTTCATTCTGTTCAATGATGATATAAGTCCAATATGTGATGACAAATCTGTCTTACTTGAACAAGATCTGCATATGAATGAGCAATCAAGTTCCCAAGAAATCAAGGTGGAGCAATCAATTGATGAGACCATTTTAGAAGACAAACCAGACGAAAAACAAGACCTCCAGCTTTTCATTCCAAGTCATAAAGAGGCTGTTAACCCTCCCCTAAATCAAGAAATCCTTTGGTTTCTTGAGTTTGATGGATCAGTCAACAAATCAGGGGCAGGAGCTGGAGTGTGGATTCATAACAAACAGAAAAATCATGCAGAAGGTTGAGCGTATAGGCTTAATTTCAGATGTACTAATAATGTGGCAGAGTATGAGGCTCTTTTGCTAGGCCTCAAACTGGTAAAATCCTTACAGGCCACAAAAGTTTCAATCCTGGGAGACTCAGACCTCATTATTCAACAAGTGAAAGGCAATTTTGTCACCAATGACAAAAGACTAAGATCATACAGGTCTGCTGCTATTGAAATACTCAATGCCTTCACTGAATTTCAAATGACCAAAATATCTAGAACCCACAACCTTCATGCACATAGTTTAGCTACATTTGCCAGTACATGCAAATTGCCTTTTGAACCCAACCATTGTTTTACAGCTGAGATAAAACACAGACCTTCTATCCCAAACAATGTCAAAGATTGGCAAGTATTTGAGGATGACACACAGATAAATAGTTTCTTGACCTTGCAGCATGAATTTTCAGGTTTAAACATTGATGTTGATTCTGTGAAAGACACACAACCACTAAGTGAACAGGACCAAACAACTATATCACCCAAGACAACAAATCAAATACTTTGTCCAACAACCTTTGACAAGGTAAATATACAAGAACTCAAACAATTACATTTTGATGAAATAGCTGGTACAGAGGCTGAAGTCATACAACTAAAAGACAATTTTCTACCAACGGGCCTGACTCCTTTGGAGGACATTTTTGACTCAAATGATGTTCCTAGGAAACCAAAAATGCAACCCCTTAATGCTGCCATTGAAGAATGCAACATTGGAACTACTGAAAAACCCAAGATAATAAAATTGTCTGCATCTTTACCTCCCGACCAGAAGCCCAAATACATTGACCTCTTTAAAGAGTTCCAAGATGTGTTTGCATGGAGTTATGAGGATTTGAAATCCTATGACACCTCTGTTATTCAACACACCATCCCTCTCAAGCCTAATCAAAAGCCATTCAAGCAAAAATTAAGAAGAATCAATCCTATGCTTCTCCCTTCAATTGAGAAAGAGGTACAAAAAATGTTTAAAGCCGGTATCATAGCACCAATCAGGTTTTCAGACTGGATTTCAAATTTGGTCCCCACAAGAAAGAAAACTGGTGAGATTAGGCTTTGTGTTGATCTAAGGAATTTGAATCAAGTGTCCCTCAAAGACAATTATCCCTTACCCAAAATGGATCACATTCTCCAAAGAGTGGTGGGGGCTTCAAGAATCTCATTACTTGATGGATTTTCAGGCTTTAATCAGATCCTAGTCCACCCTGATGATCAGGATAAAACAGCATTCACAACCCCATGGGGAACTTTCAAGTATGTCAAAATGCCTTTTGGGTTGAAAAATGCAGGAGCTACATTTCAGAGAGCAATGGATATTGCTTTTGCTAAAGAGATTCGTGATTTCCTTGTTATTTACTTAGATGACCTCACACCTTTTTCAAAATCTGACCAAGAACATCTGAAACACTTGAGACAAATATTCATAACATGTAGGAAATATGGAATTTCCTTAAATCCCAAGAAGTCTCTATTTGGTTTGGAAGAGGGTAAGCTATTGGGTCATATCATTTCAAAGGATGGCATTAGAATTGATCCAGACAGAATACAGGCCATCTTGCAAATGCCCCATCCAAGAAATATTAAAGAATTACAAGCCTTCTTGGGAAAGATCAACTTTTTAAGGAGATTTATCCCAAACTTAGCAGAATTGATCAGATTGCTAAACAACATGCTAAAAAAGGATTCTAAGGTGAAGTGGACAGTAGAAGCAAATCAAGCTTTTGAAGGTATTAAATTGGCCCTTACCCAAACCCCAGTCTTAACAAATCCTCAATTTGACAGAGAATTTATCATTTTCTCTTTTGCCTCCCAGCATACCATTGCTGTTGTCTTATTGCAGAAAGATGATCAAGGGAATGAAAAACCAATTGCTTTCTTCAGTAGAGCCCTCAGAGATGCACCTCTGAAATATCAGATCATGGAAAAGCAAGCTTATGCTTTGGTTAAGGCCATCAAAGACTTTAGGATTTACATCCTATACTCCCATGTTATTGCTTATGTACCAAATGCCATTGTGAAAGACATATTGACTCAAGAAAGCTTAGAGGGCAGAAGAGGAAAATGGATTGCTAACATTTTAGAATTTGACATTGAAATAAGACCTACAAAACTGATAAAAGGGCAAGGTTTGGCTAAATTGATGTCTGAAGCAAACTTCCAAGCCTTGGATATCAACCAACTGGACAATGAACCGGAGCTGGCGACTCCAAAGATCAATGTAGCCTTTGAACAATCCCTTTGGTATTCTGATATCTGTTATGTATTGCAAAACCTGTGTGCTCCCCCAGGATTGTCCAGAACCAAATCTAGATTTTTAAAAATGAAAGCTTCAAGATTTTGTGTTATAGATGGTAATTTACTATGGAAAAATCATGAAGGTATATTGCTGAATTGTTTGAATATGGATGAGACTAACAATGTTATGAAAGAATTTCATGCAGGTGATTGTGGTGGACATTTGTATTGGAAGTCCACTGTGGATAAGATATTAAGGGCAGGTTACTATTGGCCCACTCTGTTCTCTGATGTTAAAAATTTTACCACTTCATGTCACAAGTGTCAAATGTTTGAGGGAAAAAGAAAGTTACTACCACTTCCCTTAAAGCCTATTGCAACAGAAAGGCCCTTTCAGCAATGGGGCTTGGACTTCATTGGGGAAATTCATCCTTCATCTTCAGGCCAACATAAATGGATCCTAACAGCCACAGATTATTTTACTAAATGGATTGAGGCTGTTCCATGCAGACAAGCAAATGATTCTACTATCATTCAGTTCCTTGAAACTAATATTCTTTCCAGATTTGGTTGTCCTGACAAGATTATCACAGACAATGCTGCTGCTTTTAGATCCAAGAAGATGGTGAACTTTTGTCACAAATTCCATATCACTTTGGGCCATTCTACTGCATACTACCCTCAAGGCAATGGTTTAGCTGAATCATCTAACAAAAGTCTTATCAACATCATTAAGAAGATATTGGAAGAGAATAAGAAAAATTGGCATAAGAAGCTTGTAAATGCCTTATGGGCAGACAGGCTAACAACTAAAAGATCTATTGGGGTCAGCCCATATGAGTTGGTTTATGGAATGGAAGCCAAATTCCCTTCATCATTAGGGGTCCCTGTCATGAAGCTACTTCAAGAAAGTCAGGCTGAACCAAATAACATGCAAAGAAGAATCAACCAGATAATTTGTTTACAGCAAACCAGAGATCAAGTGTACAGCAGAGTTCAAGTCCTACAAGAGAAGCTGAAGAAAGCCTTTGATAGAAGATCAAAGGCTGAAGATTTTTTCATTGGTGATAAAGTGCTCAAATGGGATTCAAGAAGAGAAGACAAAGGAAAGCATGGCAAATTTGACTCCCTCTGGAGGGGACCCTTTGTAATTCAAGCAGTACAAGGAAATAACACTTATTTCTTGAAGAATTTGGATGATACTGAAGTAGAAGAGGGCCCTGTGAATGGCCACATGTTAAAGCATTATTTTGACTACTTTCCATGTATATAACATGGCTTTGCCCTGTACATTATCAGTTGTATATAGTATTTTCTTTCAGCATATAGATACTGCAGCTTCACAAGTTTTGTAAATAAGCAGGAAAAGGCTTTTTACTTCAGAAGTTCCACAATGGTGGAAGATTCCAGTTTTGAAATTCAAGGAGAAAACCTTCAAGTTTTGATGAGAAGTCAAGAGCCAAGGCATTCTGACCTGTTGTTCTTGGTCTTTCAAGTAGAAAAACCATCCCCAAGTGGAGCCACTGTTAGCTACCTATACCAATAGGTTTCATTTTTCATGATTGGCAGGGGAAGTTCCAAATATGCTCTACTTTGGTGATGCAAAGATCTCATATTTTTGTGGAAAACACATATCTACATTTGTTTGATACTGTCCTACTTCTGAATGGGTGATCCAACAGTCTAAACTGGGTCATGCCATGTTTCAATTTTTGTTGTAGATTAGAGAAAGAAATCTGTCCAAACTGTTTAATCTTGGCAGATTAGTAGTTAGGTAGAGAATGAAGGTTCCCAACTGCTTAATCTGGGGCCTTGGAAGTAATAAGGCTAGCCTTAGATAGAAAATCAAAAGGAAATGCAAAAGGAAAAGAAAAGAGCACATGAGGGTTTGCAAGTCTAAGTGCACCCTCCCTGAAGTAATAAAAAATGCTAGGCAATAGAATGGGTAGGTAGATGGGGTTGCAGAAGCATGATTTCTTTCATATTGCTGGCCTAAACAGAGAAAACATATATTGGCCAGAGCAGATCCACCTATACAACATTTTGGTGACAGTAAAGTGAAGCATGTCTAATTTCCCAATCATTCCCCATCAAACTCCTTTCTAACATCCCACTATCACCTTGGTTCATGAGAGAAATCAAACTCATTTGTTGATCCTTGTTGTATAGAAGAGCCACATTTCTTGTGTAAAAATCTTTTCATTTTGATCTACTCTCCTAACTAAGTTTGTTCCCTAAAAACTTAGTGTTTGCTTCCTCTCTTCCATATCTCCCATCCAATACTAACTACTAACTCTATTATTACTTAACTCCCTATCTTCCCCTTTTCCCTATTACTATATCACTATTGTATATAAAAAACCCCAAAAAATATATATTCCCCTTCCCCTAGGCAATATAGCCTTAAGTCCCAAAGGGTCGGAGCACAAAGGAGTTTAGCGCTAAGGCAAAAGCATGCTAAATCGTCTATTTCGGGATTAAATCAACATCTGGTTGATTTAACAGCCCAAGCGCATTTCACCAACAAATACATGAAAACCCATTTGTTCCAAAAAACATTGCAAAACCCCCAAATCCGCCGTTGTCCTAAGTTTTGTTCCGGGCGCGCCTTTCCATAAAAACTAATTATTTATTATCCGCTCCCAGCCGTATTGCCCGATCACGTCTGCTCCCCGTCGACCGTCGGATCTGGGCCCTCCCATCCGACGGCCCACAGCAATATCGGACCACCCCCGATGCCTGTACGTTAGCGCCTGAAATCTGTCAGAGTGTGACGTCAGGGCTCGGACGCATGTCGCTCTGGGGTTGTATCGGGCGGCCTCCTGCCAAAACCGCGCCCGTACCTTAAGCGGTCCGATATTACCGCTTACCACCTTCCGTTTACCGCCTGCCACGTCGCCCATACGTCAGCTCCAAGTCATTGCCGAATCAGCACCATGTCAGCGCCTGACCCGCCACTGCTCCAGCTGTCTGCCACGTCACCCATCCACTTGGACCACTTACAAGCCGCCACGTCACCACTCCGTACCTGACCCCACCTATGACGTCATGCTGACGTCATCTGACAAAAGGCGCCAAAGGCCAAATTTTCCATATTTTTGCCCGAAATCGCGTTTTTTCGCATTTTTTCCAAAAAAGCTACTGTGCTCCTGCATGAGCGATTACGTCGCTTACTCACCAACCTTCAACACTACATCCTTGTTGCTAGCGCCGTGGATTCACCTGCATGTCAACGCCATTGTCATAGTAAACCCAGGTATTTATCGGTATCCCTCTGTGTACCGTGGTTTTTGCATAATTCACCAAAATAAGCAAGAAACGAGAGAAAACATAGTAATTACCAGAAAATCCTCGGTGACCAGCGTTTCATTTCCCACTGTAAGGCCGAATTCACCTAGAGAGGTTCCATATTGTGCCAAATTACCACAAATTCACAGTTTGTTTGCGCATTCGCAAATCTAAACCTCTACTAGAAAAATCCACCGGGAAAGTCACTCTCAAAACACAGCATTTGCTCATTGAATCTCTCCCTGGAGCATTTCAGCTCAGTTTCTCCCCTGTCTACCTTGTCCTCTCTGAAAATTGCCCCCCTCATTGGAAATTCACTGCTCTGTATCGCTGTGCCCAGAAAATCAAGTTCAAATCCAATTCCAAGTATCAGTGGACCATGGAGGCCCCTGTAGCTCTAAACATTCCACCTTTAAATGCCCCACACAGAGAGCTAGAATGGCTGGCCCTGGCTGATAGAGACTACCAGATGGCAGAGGTAATCCCAGATTACAGCAAGTATCATATTCATTTAATCAATGAGCTAAAAGCCAAACATCTCAATGGAACTGATATTCTAGGGATTTGGGACTCCAATTTGCCCATTTTCAATCTTCCTCAAGTCAATGTCCTCCCAGATTTAATCCATCGATGCAGTGCCAACTATGATCCATGTCAGAGAGCTGTCCTCAGTCCCTCAGGCTCAGTCTTGTTCTATGTCACCCCTGAGGCTATAAATCAAATGCTGCACTTTCATACTACAAAGCCATTGACTCCTCTATCCATGATGCACTTGATAGACCAAGGAGGCAAGTTGTCCAGTGCCCAAATCATAAAGATTAATCAACTATTCATTCAATCAGGCTCTCAAACTGTGAGGTCTCCTCCTATTGGAAATGCATATCTCAATGAGTTGGGCAAGATTCTTGTGGATATGATCAGTTATGTCCTAGGTTACAGGTCAACTGAGGATGTTGATGAAACCATTCTGGCTATGATGTCTATCTTCTCCCCTGGAAAGCCTCCTTCGGTTCACTATGATTATGCTGCATTCATTGCTAACAAAATTCACGAACAATTGATGAATTTAGAGAGGGAAAGGGTGTTTAGATACACTTCTTACATCTATCACTTGTTCCTATTTAATCAGCCTGACAGCTTCCCTATTACTCTCAAGAAGTTTGATGCCCAGGGGAACCAAAGGTCTGTGGTATTTTGGTCTTCAATCTTTCATCACAGCTCTTTTTCACCATATAGCTACTGTGAATTCATAGACCTTTTCATCCATCCAGCCATGTCCTTGCTGTTGAGCTCTCCTCCTCCAAGATTGACAGATGACATGCAAAGAATCCTCCAGCTCTCAAAGGCCTACAACATTGGGGATTGGTACTTCTACCAACACCATACAGTGATCAGGATATATGGTTGTGAGTTAGCCCCATACAGGCTACCAAGATATGTCCCTATGAGACTCTTTGCCTTAGAATATTTCAGACAGTTTGGAAATGCAGACATGACCCATTTCCACAGCAAAAATAAAAAGGCACAGCTCAAAGTCAAAAACCAGCTAGGCCCATTTATTTACAATAAAAGGGAAGAGGCATGGAAAGAAGCAGATAAGATCTTGCAGTGCCTCAAGTTGCAAACCAGTTTCCTCTGGTCACCCTATGACCCCAATCACTTCATTAGTCTTAGAAGGGTCAAATATAAATTGGCTAGCTATGATCATATCAGGTTACCACATATTGAAAAATATGCAAATCAATTAGAATGGAAAGAGGGCACCCTAGAAGAAGCAAGTTCTAAAGAGGAAATAGCACAAAAAGTAGCAAAGACACTTGAGAAGGAAGCTGACTTGGAATATTGTGGGCAGGTTTCTTCTTTTCATCATACTCAACTTGGAGCAGCTGCCTCATCTTCTACAGCTCCCCAGCAAGCAGCTCAAACCACTACTCTAGCAGCTAGCACAGATAAGGGGAAAGAAATGGAGCAGGAGCAGACACTCCCAACAGCAAAACAGCAGAAGGAACAGACAGAACAGCAAGAAGAAATGGCTGAGGCCCCTGTATCCACAGAGCAACAGGTTCAAGAAAATGTGCCTCCAAGGCAGGAAATAGCAGTGGAGACCTCGGTGCTCCAAACCCCGATGAATGAAGAGAGAGCCAGGAAGAGGGACAGACAGCAAGAAACTCCCCCTACTACATCAGCAAGTCAACAAGGGGAGAAAAGGCAAAGGCTAAACCCTTTTTCTGAAGAAGAGATGCCTATTGGACCATCCATGGGTATGGGCCCCCCTAGCATGGAAGCATCAGCCAGTTCCTTCCAGCAGGAACAAGAGAGACCACTTGGAGGAGAGGTCAGCTCCTCAAGCCAGCAAAGAAGGGCAGAGTCTGGAATCAAAAAGCAATTTATGGATATAAAAGCTAGGAATGAGCCAGTCAGAATCCAGCTTTACAATCATTTGCTCAAAATGGCTCCCACCAATCAACAGAGGCTCATGTCAGCATATGACATTGCAGAGGGGAAGATGACTATGAGCCATTTTATGCCTACCATGCTGCAGCCACAGTCAGCTGCAGATTACATCAGAACCAACCTGGAAGTATTTGCAAAAGACATCCACCCAATGGACCAAATAGAGCTACATAAGCAAACGGGTGAGATGGTCTACTCTACTCTTGCAGATAAAACATTTCTAGCACACAAACTGCAAAATTCTCTCCATAATACTACTGCCCAACTAGAATTGGAGAAAGCTTCTTCTCAAGCCAAAGACAACAGGATTAAGTCTTTGGAAGATATCATCATAGAGCTTGGGCATGACCCAAGTGATCCTAAAGCTGTGCAGGCGCTCATGAAGAAAAAAGATGAAGATATATCAGCTTTGAGGAAGATGGTCAAACTTCCAGCAACCCTTCACCCCCAAACAGAAGATGTTGCTCAGCAGAGAAAGGATCAAGATGTAGTGGCCATGCTGTTGACTTTACACAGACAATTGGTAGAAACAGAGGGACGATTGGTAGCAACAGAGGGTGCATTACAGGCAGCCCTGAAACAAAAAGAAGGAGAGCAGATACCTCAGCCCTCTCAGCCAGTAATTAACCTTGAGGAGCCTCCTCAAATTATAAGTCCTCCCACAGGACAAACACCAGAGGCAGGCCCTTCAGCAGCAGCACCAGCAACAACATCAAGACAGACACCCAGCCTTGATATGCAAAATATGATGAAAGAACTTCAAGCTCTGGAGGCCCAGATGGCAGAACTAAATGAAGCCAAGGAAAAATTGGCTACAGTTAATGAAAAATATGATAAATCAAAGCAAAGTGTAGCTAAAAAAACAAGAGAGGTAAGGGCTCTTGAGAAGAAAATAAAAGAACTGGAGAAAGAGCTCTCTCTTGATAAAGTTGTAGCTGAAATCAAGAAAGTCCTGTGGGCCAATATTGGCCAGTCTATAACAGATCAATGGCAATATATTGAAACCATCCATGAGCATATAGATCTCATAGGCAGGGCCCAAAATGAAAGTCAAAGAGCAAGGGCATCTCTAGGCAATATGCCTGAGATAGCCAATAGGATGATCAATGTCCTTAACAATCGCACAGGCCCCCAGCTGGCAGCAATGGGTATCTCTAACAGAACTGATACCATTTTACTAGTAAAGAGGGTGCTCACTTTGAGAAATCATGTACAAACATTGGATAGAAGGTGCCAGGAAATGCAGACAGAGGTGAATAAATTCATGGAGAAATTTACAGCATTGCATAACAGAGGCCTTCCCAATTTAGTAACCAGTGCAGGAAAGTTACTATCTCATGAAAACTATGCCAACAGGGTAAATACATATGCCACGAATCAGATCACTGCAGCATCAAGTGCCCCAGAGGAAACAGGGCCTCCATCTGGGCAGAGTCTCTATAATAAAATAGAGAATTTGTTTTTTATCATGAATGAGATTAGACATCTGTTTGAAGTGCCTCCAAATTACTATAAATATATTGAGGCAGATGAAACCTTAGGCATAATTTTGAGACACCAGTTACCTACTCAGGAATGGTGGACGAGCATGATACAGACATTGCTGTGAAGAAACAGATTTTTCACTAAATTTTTGTACATCAATTATAAGTCATCATTTTCAGAAAATTGATATATTCAATATGACTGGAAAGGAGTGGACAGAGCCAACTCAGCAAACAAATTTGGCCACTAAAGCAAGACCGACAGATGCAGATGATGGGGCTGAGATAGCTGGAGCACAACAAAACAGTAAAGGGCGTATTACTCAGAATCAATACGAAGCACCCAGCAGACCCAGTTGCCTCCAAAAGTCAAAGAATTTCTGACAGAACTGAAAAAGTCATTCATTATCCATTTAAAGTGGCAATAACTATTGTATCTGCTATCTTTGAAAGTTGGTAAGAGCAGTTATTGTGCAATAACTCATTGTTGAGATATTTCTGTGATATTTTGTATATATGCACCCCCGCATAGCTTATTGGGGGTTGTTGTTGTTTAGTTGTTCAAGAGAACTCGGCTGTATATCCTCTGAGAAATATAATGCAAAGGAGCTTTTGGTTTCCAAAAACTGGCTTGGCTTGGACGTGCTGTGATAAAACTATTGACTGCTGCAGGATTCTCGTGTTATGACGTGATACAATAAGTGTTTTCTAACTGTACTTGTATTTTAATCTGCCTGTGATGTATGGTGATTAATCTTGGTAGAAAGGTAAAAGACTAGTTCAGGATTTGTCCATTAAAGACACCCTAAACTCAATCCTTACTACTAAATATGTTTTCTTCAGGGTTAGCTGCAACTATGGAATTCTTAAATGCTCCTATTTGCTCTAATCACATGATAAGTCTTTATTCAGTAATTCTCTTTTGCTCCTGAGTAGGATTTTTTATTCATTTTGTGTTGCACTGTGAAAGAACTCTTGATTGCCTTTCCTGGTGTAATTTATACTGTTTCTTTTCTAAAAATCAAAGTTTGTATCATGAATACCCATCTAGCCTTGCAGTGAACCTCTCTTTATCACAGATATCAAATGCTATTCATTTCTGGACTCCACATGCCCAATGGACTGAACTCTCTTTGATGCTTGCATGCCCTTCTTTGAACAATAGCCTACAACCAAAATTCAAAAAAAACTCTTACCTCATAACTAGCCTAAAATCTTCAAAAAACAAAGTTAAATCTAAAAGAGAGAGCCCTCTCTGATTACAGGTAGGCTAGAACCTGTAATCCAAAGCTTGGTTAGTGGTTACCCCGGCCGTATTCCCTCAGGAGTCAAAGGGAACAACCTGGGTGTTAACATAAATGGCGACTCCACTGGGGAAAAACCCAATTCCTAAACCCCTGTCTGATTCTTAATACTGTAGATAAAGCCTGAGTGACAGCCAGACAGCCTTAGAAACTGCCTCTGCTTTGCATTTGCAGGAGTATATAAAAGCTGCCTCAGTCAATCTTTATTCAGTCTTAAGTTCCATACAGTTGTGCTATACTTGATCAGTCCTTTTCAAAGATTAATATTTCTTAGAAAATTCTCCCAAAGGAAATCATAGAAGCTGGCTCCTAAGAAGAAAACTCGTTATACAAGATCTAACCCGGATCCAGATCCATCACCTGAGTTCCAAAATCCAAACCTGATTCCAAGAATCATTAAGAAACAAAAATCGGAAGAGACTTTATCAGATTCAAGTTCTGAGGCAGGATTTCAAACTAATATTCCAACCCCTGCTAAGGTTTCTTTACATCCTCATACCACCATTCCACACTCTCCTAGTTCTTCATCCACTTCACAAGGTGTCCTTTCAACCCCTCCATCAACTGCACATACCCTTCTCATCCCCTTTCCTCCACTTGTCCCATTCGTTCCTGTTATCCCTATTGTCCCACCAAACATGGCTAATAGATATGCTCCACTGCAGTTACCTGCCAATCCAGGGCCTATGCCTCAAGATTACCAAACCAAGATTTCATATTTTGATGGTACTGGCTCTTATTCAGCCCTTCAACATACTAAGAAAATGCAGGATTATTTTGAAAATTATGAGATAGATGATGATGGGGTTAGAATGAAAATTTTTGTGCAAAGTCTAACCGGAGATGTAAGATCATGGTTCAGGTCACTTCCAGCAAACTCCATAGCTGACCCCGAAGCCCTGTACCAAACCTTTATCAACAGATGGGAGAAGAAAAAGGATCCACTCCATATTTTATCTGAATACAATGCTATCAAAAGAGGTCCCCAAGAAACTGTCTTGGACTATTGTGCTCGATTCAACAATGTGTACAATGCTATTCCCCAAAATCTGAGACCCCCACCTGATCTGGCCCTATACACCTTTCCTGATGGGTTTGATTCAGATATGGCATACCAATTGAGAGAAAGAGCTCCCCGAACTTTAGCTGAGATGCAAGATATAGCTGTTAGTGTAGAAGCCAACCTGATAGCTAAGAGAAATAGGACCAGAACTGAAAGAAAGACTACCTTCAAAGAAGAGCCTTCAGGCTGGGATCAGAAATTAGATGCAATAATCACTGGTATGCACAGATTAGGTGACAGAGTAGAATCAGTTGAGAGGAAATCATCATGGGAGGCACCACAGAATAATCCTATCAGGAATCCCAATTTTAGAAGAAATCAAAATCCTAATGTTGGCAAGGCCAGCCCTGAACCAGAGATTAGGCCTCCGTTCCAAGAAAACTATGCTGAAGCATCCACTTCTAGTGAGCAGATAGATGATACCCACATTAATTTGATGGGCCTGAACGATGATCAGCAAGTTTTTCTGAGTCAAGAAGATCATAAGGATGATGACATTAATCAGTTCCAAACTAAATCAGGTGAATCATTTGATTTCAAACAAGGCTATGACACAACTGTTTTTGAAGTTCATAAACAATACAAATTGAGAAGCAGAACTATAAACGTGACACAGCCTGAGAAAACAAAAGATAGCCAACAGCCCAGGAAGGTTATTATCACAGAGCCAATTGACAAAACTGATTCAATTACAAATGAAGTAACAGTTGAAGAGGTAACTGAAGCATTTCCCTCAAATCAACAGCCATTGGCTACACCGCCTTTACAGCACAATCCAAGTAACACTTCTCAAAAGTTGAGCAAAAAAGATAAACCTCAAGATCAGATAGAAAGTCAAGAAGAAACCTCTAAAAAGTCAATTGACAAAGAAAAAGTTGTTAACCAGAACACCAAGATTCAATCTGAAAAACCTTTTGACTTAGAAGCTGAAATTGGTAAATTAAAGATAGCCATTCCTCTTTCAGAGCTAGCTAAACATAACATTTACAAACAACAAATCAAGAAGTCCCTTCAACTGACCCACAACAAGGATGATGTCAATGTGTTGGATGACACCCCAGAATTGCTTTTCGGTCCAGAAGTTGATGGAAAGACAGGAGGTACTGGAATCTTACCTTTTTATGTCAGCTTGCATATTCATGATAAGATATTACACAATGCAATGTTTGATTCAGGCGCCTCTCATAACCTTATGCCTAAGTCAGTAATGGAGAGATTGAATCTAGAAATCACAAGACCATATAAGGACCATTTTCATTTGACTCCAGCCAAGTTAAGTGTTTAGGCTTGATAAAAGATCTATGTGTTTCCCTTGTCCAGTACCCAAATAAAACAATTTTAATGGATGTTGTAGTTGCTGATATCCCACCTAAATATGGAATGTTGTTATCAAGATCATGGGGAGCTAAACTCCAAGGTTCCCTACAATTGGACATGTCATATGCCACCATCTCTGTCTTTGGGCAACCAAAGAGGCTATACAGAGAATCACTCATGAAATACATGGTGAGCAGTGAAGAAAAACCTCAAAATTTCCCTATTTATGCAGTCCATTCTGACATGGATTCCTTCATTCTGTTCAATGATGATATAAGTCCAATATGTGATGACAAATCTGTCTTACTTGAACAAGATCTGCATATGAATGAGCAATCAAGTTCCCAAGAAATCAAGGTTGAGCAATCAATTGATGAGACCATTTTAGAAGACAAACCAGATGAAAAACAAGACCTCCAGCTTTTAATTCCAAGTCATAGAGAGGCTGTTAAACCTCCCCTAAATCAAGAAATCCTTTGGTTTCTTGAGTTTGATGGATCAGTCAACAAATTAGGGGCAGGAGCTGGAGTGTGGATTCATAACAAACAAAGCAATCATGCAGAAGGTCGAGCCTATAGGCTTAATTTCAGATGTACTAATAATGTGGCAGAGTATGAGGCTCTTTTGCTAGGCCTCAAACTGGTAAAATCCTTACAGGCCACAAAATTTTCAATCCTGGGAGACTCAGACCTCATTATTCAACAAGTGAAAGGCAATTTTGTCACCAATGACAAAAGACTAAGATCATACAGGTCTGCTGCTATTGAAATACTCAATGCCTTCACTGAATTTCAAATGACCAAAATATCTAGAACCCACAACCTTCATGCACATAGTTTAGCTACATTTGCCAGTACATGCAAATTGCCTTTTGAACCCAACCACTGCTTTACAGCTGAGATTAAACACAGACCTTCTATCCCAAACAATGTCAAAGATTGGCAAGTATTTGAGGATGACACACAGATAAATAGTTTCTTGACCTTGCAGCATGAATTTTCAGGTTTAAACATTGATGTGGATTCTGTGAAAGACACACAACCACTAAGTGAACAGGACCAAACAACTATATCACCCAAGACAACAAATCAAATACTTCGTCCGACAAGCTTTGACAAGGTAAATATACATGAACTCAAACAATTACATTTTGATGAAATAGCTGGTACAGAGGCTGAAGTCATACAACTAAAAGACAATTTTCTACCAACGTGCCTGATTCATCTGGAGGACATTTTTGACTCAAATGATATTCCTAGGAAACCTAAAATGCAACCCCTTAATGCTGCCATTGAAGAATGCAACATTGGAACTACTGAAAAACCCAAGATAATAAAATTGTCTGCATCTTGCCTCCTGACCAGAAGCCCAAATACATTGACCTCTTTAAAGAGTTCCAAGATGTGTTTGCATGGAGTTATGAGGATTTGAAATCCTATGACACCTCTGTTATTCAACACACCATCCCTCTCAAGCCTAATCAAAAGCCATTCAAGCAAAAATTAAGAAGAATCAATCCCATGCTTCTCCCTTCAATTGAGAAAGAGGTACAAAAAATGTTTAAAGCCGGTATCATAGCACCAATCAGGTTTTCAGACTGGATTTCAAATTTGGTCCCCACAAGAAAGAAAACTGGTGAGATTAGGCTTTGTGTTGATCTAAGGAATTTGAATCAAGTGTCCCTCAAAGACAATTATCCCTTACCCAAAATGGATCACATTCTCCAAAGAGTGGTGGGGCTTCAAGAATCTCATTACTTGATGGATTTTCAGGCTTTAATCAGATCCTAGTCCACCCTGATGATCAGGATAAAACAACATTCACAACCCCATGGGGAACTTTCAAGTATGTCAAAATGCCTTTTGGGTTGAAAAATGCAGGAGCTACATTTCAGAGAGCAATGGATATTGCTTTTGCTAAAGAGATTCGTGATTTCCTTGTTATTTACTTAGATGACCTCACACCTTTTTCAAAATCTGACCAAGAACATCTGAAACACTTGAGACAAATATTCATAACATGTAGGAAATATGGAATTTCCTTAAATCCCAAGAAGTCTCTATTTGGTTTGGAAGACGGTAAGCTATTGGGTCATATCATTTCAAAGGATGGCATTAGAATTGATCCAGACAGAATACAGGCCATCTTGCAAATGCCCCATCCAAGAAATATTAAAGAATTACAAGCCTTCTTGGGAAAGATCAATTTTTTAAGGAGATTTATCCCAAACTTAGCAGAATTGATCAGATTGCTAAACAACATGCTAAAAAAGGATTCTAAGGTGAAGTGGACAGTAGAAGCAAATCAAGCTTTTGAAGGTATTAAATTGGCCCTTACCCAAACCCCAGTCTTAACAAATCCTCAATTTGACAGAGAATTTATCATTTTCTCTTTTGCCTCCCAGCATACCATTGTTGCTGTCTTATTGCAGAAAGATGATCAAGGGAATGAAAAACTGATTGCTTTCTTCAGTAGAGCCCTCAGAGATGCACCTCTGAAATATCAGATCATGGAAAAGCAAGCTTATGCTTTGGTTAAGGCCATCAAAGACTTTAGGATTTACATCCTATACTCCCATGTTATTGCTTATGTACCGAATGCCATTGTGAAAGACATATTGACTCAAGAAAGCTTAGAGGGCAGAAGAGGAAAATGGGTTGCTAACATTTTAGAATTTGACATTGAAATAAGACCTACAAAACTGATAAAAGGGCAAGGTTTGGCTAAATTGATGTCTGAAGCAAACTTCCAAGCCTTGGATATCAACCAACTCGACAATGAACCGGAGCTGGTGACCCAAAGATCATTGCATCCTTTGAACAATCCCTTTGGTATTCTGATATCTGTTATGTATTGCAAAACCTGTGTGCTCCCCCAGGATTATCCATAACCAAATCTAGATTTTTAAAAATGAAAGCTTCAATATTTTGTGTTATAGATGGTAATTTACTATGGAAAAATCATGAAGGTATATTGTTGAATTGTTTGAATATGGATGAGACTAACAATGTTATGAAATAATTTCATGCAGGTGATTGTGGTGGACATTGTATTGGAAGTCCACTGTGGATAAGATATTAAGGGTAGGTTACTATTGGCACACTCTATTCTCTGATGTTAAAAATTTTACCACTTCATGTCACAAGTGTCAAATGTTTGAGGGAAAAAGAAAGTTACTACCACTTCCCTTAAAGCCCATTGCAACAGAAAGGCCCTTTCAGCAATGGGGCTTGGACTTCATTGGGGAAATTCATCCTTCATCTTCAGGCCAACATAAATGGATCCTCACAGCCACAGATTATTTTGCTAAATGGATTGAGGCTGCTCCATGCAGACAAGCAAATGATTCTACTATCATTCAGTTCCTTGAAACTAATATTCTTTCCAGATTTGGTTGTCCTAACAAGATTATCACAGACAATGCTGCTACTTTTAGATCCAAGAAGATGGTGAACTTTTGTCACAAATTCCATATCACTTTGGGCCATTCTACTGCATACTACCCTCAAGGCAATGGTTTAGCTGAATCATCTAACAAAAGTCTTATCAACATCATTAAGAAGATATTGGAAGAGAATAAGAAAAATTGGCATAAGAAGATTGTAAATGCCTTATGAGCAAACAGGCTAACAACTAAAAGATCTATTGGGGTCAGCCCATATGAGTTGGTTTATGGAATGGAAGCCAAATTCCCTTCATCATTAGGGGTCCCTATCATGAAGCTACTTCAAGAAAGTTAGGCTAAACCAAATAACATGCAAAGAAGAATCAACCAGATAATTTGTTTACAGCAAACCAGAGATCAAGTGTGCAGCAGAGTTCAGGTCCTACAAGAGAAGCTGAAGAAAACCTTTGATAGAAGATCAAAGGCCGAAGATTTTTTCATTGATGATAAAGTGCTCAAATGGGATTCAAGAAGAGAAGAAAAAGGAAAGCATGGCAAATTTGACTCCCTCTGGAGGGGACCCTTTGTAATTCAAGCAATACAAGGAAATAACACTTATTTCTTGAAGAATTTGGATGATACTGAAGTAGAAGAGGGCCCTGTGAATGGCCGCATGTTAAAGCATTATTTTGACTACTTTCCATGTATATAACATGGCTCTTCCCTGTACATTATTAGTTGTATATAGTATTTTCTTTCAGCATATAGATACTGCAGCTTCACAAGTTTTGTAAATAAGCAGGAAAATGCATTTTACTTCAGAAGTTCCACAACGGTGGAAGATTCCAGTTTTGAAATTCAAGGAGAAAAACTTCAAGTTTTGATGAGAAGTCAAGAGCCAAGGCATTCTGACCTGTTGTTCTTGGTCTTTCAAGTAGAAAAACCATCCCCAAGTGGAGCCACTGTTAGCTACCTATACCAATAGGTTTCATTTTTCATGATTGGCAGGGGAAGTTCCAAATATGCTCTACTTTGGTGATGCAAAGATCTCATATTTTTGTGGAAAACACCTATCTACAGTTGATTGATACTGTCCTACTTCTGAATGGGTGATCCAACAGTCTAAACTGGGTCATGCCATGTTTCAATTTTTGTTGTAGATTAGAGAAAGAAATCTGTCCAAACTGTTTAATCTTGGCAGATTAGTAGTTAGGTAGAGAATGAAGGTTCCCAACTGCTTAATCTGGGGCCTTGGAAGTAATAAGGCTAGCCTTAGATAGAAAATCAAAAGGAAATGCAAAAATAAAAGAAAAGAGCACATGAGGGTTTGCAAGTCTAAGTGCACCCTCCCCGAAGTAATAAAAAATGCTAGGCAATAGAATGGGTAGGTAGATGGGGTTGCAGAAGCATGATTTCTTTCATATTGCTGGCCTAAACAGAGAAAACATATATTGGCTAGAGCAGATCCACCTATCCAGCATTTTGGTGACAGTAAAGTGAAGCATGTCTAATTTCCCAATCATTCCCCATCAAACTCCTTTCTAACATCCCACTATCACCTTGGTTCATGAGAGAAATCAAACTCATTTGTTGATCCTTGTTGTATCGAAGAGCCACATTTCTTGTGTAAAAATCTTTTCATTTTGATCTACTCTCCTAACTAAGTTTGTTCCGTAAAAACTTAGTGTTTGCTTCCTCTCTTCCATATCTCCCATCCAATACTAACTACTAACTCTATTATTACTTAACTCCCTATCTTCCACTTTTCCCTATTACTATATCACTATTGTATATAAAAAACCCCAAAAAATATATATTCCCCCTTCCCCTAGGCAATATAGCCTTAAGTCCCAAAGGGTCGGAGCACAAAGGAGTTTAGCGCTAAGGCAAAAGCATGCTAAATGGTCTATTTCGGGATTAAATCAACATCTGGTTGATTTAACAGCCCAAGCGCATTTCACCAACAAATACATGAAAACCCATTTGTTCCAAAAAACATTGCAAAACCCGCAAATCCGCCGTTGTCCTAAGTTTTGTTCCGAGCGCGCATTTCCATAAAAACTAATTGTTTATTATCCGCTCCCCATCGTATTGCTCGATCACTTCTGCTCCCCGTCGACCGTTGGATCTGGGCCCTCCCATCCGACGGCCCACAACAATATCGGACCACCCCCGATGCCTGTACGTTAGCGCCCGAAATCTGTCAGAGGGTGACATCAAGGCTCGGACGCATGTCGCTCTTGGGTTGTATCGGGTGGCCTCCTGCCAAAACCGTGCCCGTACCTTAAGCAGTCCGATATTACCACTTACCACCTTCCGTTTACCGCCCGCCACGTCGCCCCTACGTCAGCTCCAAGTCATTGCCGAATCAGCACCATGTCAGCGCCCGACCCGCCACTGCTCCAACTGTCTGCCACGTCACCCATCCACGTGGACCACTTACAAGCCGCCACGTCACCACTCCGTACCTGACTCCACTTATGACGTCATGCTGACGTCATCTGACAAAAGGCGCCAAAGGCCAAATTTTCCATATTTTTGCCCGAAATCGCGTTTTTTCGCATTTTTTCCAAAAAAGCTACTGTGCTCCTGCATGAGCGATTACGTCGCTTACTCACCAACCTTCGAGACTACATCCTTGCTGCTGGCGCCGTGGATTCACCTGCATGTCAACGCCATTGTCATAGTAAACCCAGGTATTTATCGGTATCCCTCTGTGTACCGTGGTTTTTGCATAATTCACCAAAATAAGCAAGAAACGAGAGAAAACACAGTAATTACTAGGAATCCTCGGTGACCAGCGTTTCATTTCCCAATGTAAGGCCAAATTCACCTAGAGAGGTTCCATATTGTGCCAAATTACCACAAATTCACAGTTTGTTTGCGCATTCGCAAATCTAAACCTCTGCTAGACAAATCCACCGGGAAAGTCACTCTCAAAACCCAGCATTTGCTCATTGAATCTCTCCCTTTAGCATTTCAGCTCAGTTTCTCCCTTGTCTACCTTGTCCTCTCTGAAAATTGCCCCCCTCATTGGAAATTCACTGCTCTGTATCACTGTGCCCAGAAAATCAAGTGCAAATCCAATTCCAAGTATCAGTGGACCATGGAGGCCCCTGTAGCTCTAAACATTCCACCTTTAAATGCCCCACACAAAGAGCTAGAATGGCTGGCCCTGGCTGATAGAGACTGCCAGATGGCAGAGGTAATCCCAGATTACAGCAAGTATCATATTCATTTAATCAATGAGCTAAAGGCCAAACATCTCAATGGAACTGATATTCTAGGGATTTGGGACTCCAATTTGCCCATTTTCAATCTTCCTCAAGTCAATGTCCTCCCAGATTTAATCCATCAATGTAGTGCCAACTATGATCCATGTCAGAGAGCTGTCCTCAGTCCCTCAGGCTCAGTCTTGTTCTATGTCACCCCTGAGGCTATAAATCAAATGCTGCACTTTCATACTACAAAGCCATTGACTTCTCTATCCATGATGCACTTGATAGACCAAGGAGGCAAGTTGTCCAGTGCCCAAATCATAAAGATTAATCAACTATTCATTCAATCAGGCTCTCAAAATGTGAGGTCTCCTCCTATTGGAAATGCATATCTCAATGAGTTGGGCAAGATTCTTGTGGATATGATCAGTTATGTCCTAGGTTACAGGTCAACTGAGGATGTTGATGAAACCATTCTGGCTATGATGTCTGTCTTCTCCCCTGGAAAGCCTCCTTCGGTTCACTATGATTATGCTGCATTCATTGCTAACAAAATTCACGAACAGTTGATGGATTTATAGAGGGAAAGGGTGTTTAGATACACTTCTTACATCTATCACTTGTTCCTATTTAATCAGCCTGACAGCTTCCCTATTACTCTCAAGAATTTTGATGCCCAGGGGAACCAAAGGTCTGTGGTATTTTGGTCTTCAATCTTTCATCACACCTCTTTTTCACCATATAGCTACTGTGAATTCATAGACCTTTTCAACCATCCAGCCGTGTCCTTGCTTTTGAGCTCTCCTCCTCCAAGATTGACAGATGACATGCAAAGAATCCTCCAGCTCTCAAAGGCCTACAGCATTGGGGATTGGTACTTCTACCAACACCATACAGTGATCAGGATATATGGTTGTGAGTTAGCCCCATACATGCTACCAAGATATGTCCCTATGAGACTCTTTGCCTTAGAATATTTCAGACAGTTTGGAAATGCAGACATGACCCATTTCCACAGCAAAAATAAAAAGGCACAGCTCAAAGTCAAAAACCAGCTAGGCCCATTTATTTACAATAAAAGGGAAGAGGCATGGAAAGAAGCAGATAAGATCTTGCAGTGCCTCAAGTTGCAAACCAGTTTCCTCTGGTCACCCTATGACCCCAATCACTTCATTAGTCTTAGAAGGGTCAAATATAAATTGGCTAGCTATGATCATATCAGGTTACCACATATTGAAAAATATGAAAATCAATTAGAATGGAAAGAGGGCACCCTAGAAGAAGCAAGTTCTAAAGAGGAAATAGCACAAAAATCAGCAAAGACACTTGAGAAGGAAGCTGACTTGGAATATTTTGGGCAGGTTTCTTCTTTTCATCATACTCAACTTGGAGCAGCTGCCTCATCTTCTACAGCTCCCCAGCAAGCAGCGCAAACCACTACTCTAGCAGCTAGCACAGATAAGGGGAAAGAAATGGAGCAGGAGCAGACACTCCCAACAACAAAACAGCAGAAGGAACAAACAGAACAGCAAGAAGAAATGGTTGAGGCCCCTGTATCCACAGAGCAACAGGTTCAAGAAAATGTGCCTCCAAGACAGGAAATAGCAGTGGAGACCTCGGTACTCCAAACCCCGATGAATGAAGAGAGAGCCAGGAATGGGGACAGACAGCAAGAAACTCCCCCTACTACATCAGCAAGTCAACAAGGGGAGAAAAGGCAAAGGCTAAACCCTTTTTCTGAAGAAGAGATGCCTATTGGACCATCCATGGGTATGGGCCCCCCTAGCATGGAAGCATCAGCTAGTTCCTTCAGCCAGGAACAAGAGAGACCACATGGAGGAGAGGTTAGCTCCTCAAGCCAGCAAAGAAGGGCAGAGTCTGGAATCAAAAAGAAATTTATGGATATAAAAGCTAGGAATGAGCCAGTCAGAATCCAGCTTTACAACCATTTGCTCAAAATGGCTCCCACCAATCAACAGAGGCTCATGTCAGCATATGACATTGCAGAGGGGAAGATGACTATGAGCCATTTTATGCCTACCATACTGCATCCACAGTTAGCCGCATATTACATCAGAACCAACTTGGAAGTATTTACAAAAGACATCCAACCAATGGACCAAATAGAGCTACATAAGAAAACGGGTGAGATGGTCTACTCTACTCTTACAGATAAAATATTTCTAGCACACAAACTGCAAAATTCTCTCCATAATACTGCTGCCCAACTAGAATTGGAGAAGGCTTCTTCTCAAGCCAAAGACAACAGGATTAAGTCTTTTGAAGATATCATCATAGAGCTTGGGCATGACCCAAGTGATCCTAAAGCTGTGCAGGTGCTCATGAAGAAAAAAGATGAAGATATATCAACTTTGAGGAAGATGGTCAAACTTCCAGCAACCCTTCACCCCCAAACAGAAGGTGTTGCTCAGCAGAGAAAGGATCAAGATGTAGTGGCCATGTTGTTGACTTTGCACAGACAATTGGTAGAAACAAAGGGACGATTGGTAGCAACAGAAGGTGCATTACAGGCAGCCCTGAAACAAAAAGAAGGAGAGCAGATACCTCAGCCCTCTCAGCCAGTAATTAACCTTGAGGAGCCTCCTCAAATTATAAGTCCTCCCACAGGACAAACACCAGAGACAGGCCCTTCAGCAGCAGCACCAGCAACAACATCAAGACAGACACCCAGCCTTGATATGAAAAATATGATGAAAGAACTTCAAGCTCTGGAGGCCCAGATGGCAGAACTAAATGAAGCCAAGGAAAAATTGGCTACAGTTAATGAAAAATATGATAAATCAAAGCAAAGTGTAGCTGAAAAAACAAGAGAGGTAAGGGCTCTTGAGAAGAAAATAAAAGAACTGGAGAAAGAGCTCTATCTTGATAAAGTTGTAGCTAAAATCAAGAAAGTCCTGTGGGCCAATATTGGCCAGTCTATAACAGATCAATGGCAATATATTGAAACCATCCATGAGCATATAGATCTCATAGGCAGGGCCCAAAAAGAAAGTCAAAGAGCAAGGGCATCTCTAGGCAATATGCCTGAGATAGCCAATAGGATGATCAATGTCCTTAACAATCGCACAGGCCCCCAGCTGGCAGCAATGGGTATCTCTAACAGAACTGATACCATTTTACTAGTAAAGGGGGTGCTCACTTTGAGAAATCACGTACAAACATTGGATAGAAGGTGCCAGGAAATGCAGACAGAGGTGAACAAATTCATGGAGAAATTTACAGCATTGCATAACAGAGGCCTTCCCAGCTTAGTAACCAGTGCAGGAAGGTTACTATCTCATGAAAACTATGCCAAGAGGGTAAATACATATGCAACGAATCAGATCACTGCAGCATCAAGTGCCCCAGAGGAAACAGGGCCTCCATCTGGGCAGAGTCTCTATAATAAAATAAAGAATTTGTTTTTTATCATGAATGAGATTAGACATCTGTTTGAAGTGCCTCCAAATTACTATAAATACACTGAGGCAGATGAAACCTTAGGCATAATTTTGAGACACCAGTTACCTACTCAGGAATGGTGGACGAGCATGATACAGACATTGCTGTGAAGAAACAGATTTTTCACCAAATTTTTGTACATCAATTATAAGTCATCATTTTCAGAAAATTGATATATTCACTATGACTGGAAAGGAGTGGACAAAGCCAACTCAGCAAACAAATTTGGCCACTAAAGCAAGACCGACAGATGCAGATGACGGGGCTGAGATAGTTGCAGCACAACAAAGCAGTAAAGGGCATATTACTCAGAATCAATACGAAGCACCCGGCAGACCCAGTTGCCTCCAAAAGTCAAAGAATTTCTTATAGAACTAAAAAAGTCATTCATTGTCCATTTAAAGTGGCAATAACTATTGTATCTGCTATCTTTGAAAGTTGGTAAGAGCAGTTATTGTGCAATAACTCATTGTTGAGATATTTCTGTGATATTTTGTATATATGCACCCCCGCATAGCTTATTGGGGGTTGTTGTTGTTTAGTTGTTCAAGAGAACTTGGCTGTATATCCTCTGAGAAATATAATGCAAAGGAGCTTTTGGTTTCCAAAAACTGGCTTGGCTTGGACGCGCTGTGATAAAAATATTGACTGCTGCAGGATTCTCGTGTTATGACGTGATACAATATGTGTTTTCTAACCGTACTTGTATTTCATTTCTTACATAATCTGTCTGTGATGTATGGTGATTAATCTTGGTAGAAAGGTAAAAGACTAGTTTAGGATTTGTCCATTAAAGACACCCTAAACTCAATCCTTACTACTAAATATGTTTTCTTCAGGGTTAGCTGCAACTATGGAATTCTTAAATGCTCCTATTTGCTCTAATCACATGATAAGTCTTTATTCAGTAATTCTCTTTTGCTGCTGAGTAGGATTTGTTCTTCATTTTGTGTTGCACTGTGAAAGAACTCTTGATTGCCTTTCCTGGTGTAATTTATACTATTTCTTTTCTAAAAATCAAAGTTTGTATCATGAATACCCATCTAGCCTTGCAGTGAACCTCTCTTTATCACAGATATCAAATGCTATTCATTTCTGGACTCCACATGCCCAATGGACTGAACTCTCTTTGATGCTTGCATGCCCTTCTTTGAACAATAGCCTACAACCAAAATTCAAACAAAACTCTTACCTCATAACTAGCCTAAAATCTTCAAAAAAAAAAGTTAAATCTAAAAGAGAGAGTCCTCTCTGATTACAGGTAGGCTAGAACCTGCAATCCAAAGCTTGGTTAGTGGCTACCCCGGCCGTATTCCCTCAGGAGTCAAAGGGAACAACCTGGGTGTTAACACTGGGAATAGATTGGACCACTGATATGAATGGAGTGGTAAATATATAGAAGTTCAAAATGATTTTTGAGAAGAAGTCACTACACGTAGTGGTGCTGTTAAACCCTACAGAAGGAGCACGCTACACAGAGCCAGTGAGCGACAATGAGCTAGACTGTATCTACAAGATCACTGCTCAGGAATAGGATTGGGTAAATCCTACAGCGGATGGCCGAATTTAGTGGGAGCGCGAAAGCTCTTGCACATCATATTCAGATGAGGAAATAGAACGATGGCAGAATCGGTTAGATGAGGTAACCACACTCAATTGCAACATAATGGTAAGATCACTGCATTGCCAACAGAGGTAAGGGATGTGCCTATGTATGATGGGTTGACATCAGTGGATGAATTCCTAAACAAATTCTAAAATGCAGTGCCAGAATAGTAGCAGTTTGATGCGATGAAATGGGCACTGCGCGCTATGCCCACAAGGTGGTGGGGTACACACCAGCAGAGTTTCGGGGATAGGCGCGAATGCGGAAAGATAATGTTCTTATGATTTGGGAAGACTCCAGTGCAGATGGAAGCAAGGAATGATGAAAGAAACAACCCACACACCCATCTTTCCAGATGGGTACAAGTGTATGGTACGCATCCCGCACAAATGCACACTGCTATCATGATAGGAAATGGGAACAACAAGCAGAAGCAGGAAAGACAGGTGTGTGAAGTGCTAAACAGGGTCCACCATATGAGACGCATCGACTGGGACTTGCACTTACCAGTGGTTGTATGGGCTTATAGGACTATGTGAAAAACTTTGACCGTGCAAGTGCTTCCGAAGCTGAAGTATGAAGCATGGGCTGTATTCCCTGTGGAGTATGAGAAGACGAGTCCACGCATAATAGCACCCATAGATACGATGGTCTGCGCAGACCAAAATGAATAAATCACACAGTTGCATGAAATAGAACATACAAGACTTGAGGAAGAAATCTGACAAGGAAACTTTAGGCTTCGGGAACTTGAAAAAGACCGAGTACCGCTAAGGGAGAAAAGTGATTTAATGGACGGAGAGGTAAAGAAGCTGGAAAATGAAACAAAGGAATAATTTCTCGTCAAATAACTGAGGATGGAAAGGCAAGGTGCGTACAGTCATATTGACAAATTGGAAAACTATTGTTGCCGTCGTGGCTGAGACCACATCTCGCCAAACGTAGTGACCAGGATAGCGCAATGAAAATAGTAGAGTGCACGATGTCGATCACTACAATGGAAGATGGGGATTCTCTGCAAACCATGGTGGAGGACGACATGAAACCCCACATGGGTGGTGTGCCCACTTGACTAGCCATAGGAAGGACAGTCTTAGTGCTCCAGGTAGTTGAAAGGGAGCGCGGGACTATAAAATATTTTGCATGGGGGCTATGCAATATGGGTGATGTGCACAGTAGCAGAACTTCATAGGGTTCGCAACCGCACATGGAGGGTTTCACTGTCGCATGGGTTGGCTAGGAAGTGACCATTAGTGTCACTATTCATGATGGATTTCGATTTGAGGCCAAATGGAGTGGGCGGCGGGCATTTAAGATGTGAGTTATGGGCAAGATTTGGGAAAATCTGCTACCAAGAAAGCATTAATGGCCTGAAATTGGGGGGAGTGGTCGAATTCAAATTCGAAAGGTGCTATAAAACGCACAGGGATGGCCAGTGAAAAACACTTGGTCATTTGAGAATTGAGCGTTTGAGCAGAGCATAGAGTGTTGAGAACCGAGCGCTAATTGAGCTCCTAAGTTTGCGAGAGACCGAAGATAGTCTAGAGATGATGATGACCACTACAGATGGGTTAGGAGTTGAAGAGGTAACCACCAGCGAGGCCGCGAAGACCCCCATGGTGCAGGATGTTCCTGAGGGCGCTGGGGTGGTCACAGAAATCCCCAAATCACCGCGGGTGCCACAACCGAAGAAGGATAAATAGGTAATGGGTCCAATACGCATGTCCCCGAGGAATCTGCGACACAACAAATTATCAATGGAAGAAAATGGGAAGGTAGTCACAATTGAAATAGATGAGGAAGAAGAAGACTTACAGGCCCTGATCACCATAGCGGAAGAAGAAGAAGAAGTGGAGGAGGATATCCAACTGTTGTGCTCTGCAATAAAAATTCTAGCTTATGTCCCTCCGTGGAAAGGGAAAACTAAAGTATCGAAGAACCTAGACGAAACAAAAAGCTCACTCCAGACCCTGCTACTCCCTAACAACATTGTATTTGAGGGTACGCACCTAGGCCGCATATGTTATAGGCATTTTTGGGCACTGCAACCCCAATCATAAATGTCCATAAACCAAGGGCTCTTAAGTCCCTAAAAGTGTTGTTCCAACCTCTAAAAGAACAAGGTCAACTGATTACATCTTCTCCCAGAAGTTCTCCATGAAAAACTGCTCAGAACTGGTCAAAACTGGACCATCTCACCTGCTCCATGGTCAAAGTGCACTGCATCACACCTAAATACACATAGGAGGTGCGATGCATCTTGAAAAGCCCTTCTATGGGGTGCGATGGGTGAGAGTGGACAAATGGCAGGGTCAATCTGCAAGGTGGAGGATCATGGAATCTTCTAGAAACTTCTCTTGTGACACTTGCCTCTCTGCATTCGCCCAAGGATGAGTAAGAGATTATCAATATCCAAGTGGAATCAAGAACTATCAGAGAGGACACTAATCAAATCTCAAAAGCTGACTCACCCCCCTTGCAAACATCTATATATGGATCCCTCATCCCAGAGATCCAGAGGCTGGAATTTTGTATCTTGTAAGGAAGTGCTGTTGGTTTCTTGGTGCAATATCATAGTGTTGGGTGATCTAAGCTTTTCATGAGGTGAAGAAGGGCTTTCTTGCTGAGAGGATGACACTGGGTCAGAACAATTGGTTGTAATCCTCTTTGCTCTTTCTTGATTATCAATAAAGCTATTCAAGTTTTCCTCCACATTCTTGTATGATTGATGTTATATGCATCTGTGTGGTCAATATATATATGGTCCTATATTGTTTATGATAATAGATCTATGTTCTTGGATAGTGTTATGCTGCTTTGATTGTACAGGTGTTCTTTGAAGCTAGGTAGACGAGGAAGCGAGTGGCAAAGATCTATCAGAAGGGAGAGGAATCGAGCGAGGAACCAAGCGCAAGACAGAGGTTGGTCTCCTTATTCCCCTCTTATCTATTTCTCATAAAGGAAAACGAAAGTAGTTTTAGTTTGTTTGTTTCGAAGGTAGCTACCAGCCTTAGTGGGACTAGCATCTCTGCATAGACACTAGATTTCCCGATAACAAAATGGCAACTCCACTGGGGAGCGAATAGATTGTTTGTTTATCTACATTTGTTTGCTTTATAAACTTACAGACGGAGCCTGAAGTTAAGCCAGCTAGCCTTCGAACTGCATTTGTTATGCAAGTGAAAAGTAGATCAATGTTGCTTCAGTCTATCTCCGGGTTTTGTTTATGAACTGAACAATTTGTTTACAAGCTCTCTAATTGCCCTTGTGGTGGCTCTAGTAACCTCTTTAGATCTACCCCTGTGATTGATTTACTTATTACCACTTGCTCGGCCTAAATCCCTGAACTGAGCTGCAAACTGTGACCCGGAACCCAGTTAAAATCTCATCCCTGGTCCAGCGCACTGTCTCTTCTGTGAATTCTAGATGCATCGCACTTCCTGAGTGTAGTAGGTGCACTGCATCGCTTTTTCACTGTGTTATAGGTGCGCTGATCAGAGAAGGCCTTTCCTGCTCCTAGATTTTGGTTTCTGTGTTCACTCTTTTCAGCTCTATTCAAGAGTTTTGTTGCCTATGGTCAGTACACCTCTGTTGAAACCCCCTTCCTTGCCATTATTCCACCTCCATTGTGCGAAGAACTGTAGATGTTTTTATGTATTTTGAGCCATTTTCAGTTCTCTTTTACAAAGAAGTAGCGTAATTGTACTGTCGTTTCCTGATTTGAAAGTGTCGCAAGTGTCGTTTTCAGTCATAGAAAAGAATCCAATTGTTCTTAATAGTCAATTACATTGTTACTCTTGTATTTGATTTGAATTAGTAGTTTTTCAAGTGTCGAAATCAAGTTTTCATTTCCAAATTGCAAAGTGTCATCATTGTCCTCATTTTGTCTTGAAAAGAAACTTGCTAGTAAAGTCGCTTTGAGAAATAATTCAGATTTGCGCTTAGCTTTATTTTTACCATTCACACGTTAAGAAGGTTGAAAACAAATACATGCACGTGCATTTGCATTTAGATTGCTTGTTGGTTTGATTTAGGACAGTGCATATAGTGTGTGCTCTCTGCTCTATGTTGAAAGAACGTCATCTCTCTTTCCTTAGTAGCTAGGATTTTCATTGCAAAAAGAAGATTAAACGATTGTTTATCATCTTAGATTGCATTTTAGGAATTGTACATCTACATCACGCGGTGAACCTGAAAGGAAAATTTCTTAAGAAAGATCAACTATAAAATAAATTTAATGAATCTAAAAACACTTTGGAACCTAACGCACAACATCTAGAAGTCTAGGCTAGAGACGTATTCCAGCGTCATAAAGCCTGGTAACTATTGTTTTCATTGATGGTTGGGTGATTCCTCCACTTTGAGATGATAAGTGCTAATACGGACTTCTGCTCCCATGTACCGTCGAGTATATATTGGGAGACCACAATAGGCTTTATCCTTTATCCATAGGAAGCCGTGTCTGCCACCCTATCAATCGCAATGCACTGAACACAACATTCGGGAAGATTGACTGTCGTACTATAAAAAGTATTTTGCAATTTTGTGATTGGTTTGGTAATCCCTCTGTCTAGATTTCTAGAGTAGTCTCTTTCATTCCTTTTGAGACTCCTTAAAGGAAAAGGTCCATCTGAGCACTTGTCACTTCAGGCTCATTAAAAATCGAAGGCGACTAGAGTCATCTTTTTTTTTTTTCTCGACTCTTAAAAATTGAAAAAACAAGTTGTGTCAAAGCGTCTAAAATTTATTTTAATTGGAATAATTATCACCTTTCCTACATTGATCTTAGGTTGAGAAAAATGGAGCCCACCAACCAAGGAGTTCCCCTTGGGGGAAATCCTAGTCCCTTCTCCTCTTGGGGAGATGTTGGTGTGCCCCATATGGCCACATTGTCGCTTCCAGGATTGACAATCGGCTTGCCCGTATGGCTCTTCTCAACCTCTGCCATTCAAAACACCGTAATCCCTGAACAATCAAGTCAGAAACTAAACGATACCAGAGTTACCCCCCAACCTTCTACTTCATCCAATTCTTCCTCTCCTCCTTCCTCTTCGCTTGATGAAGCTGGTAAAGCCAAAAATCAAGTAACCGAGAAGAAGAAGGAGAAGAAGAAGAAGGAGCCAAAGGCGAAAAGGGGCGACCAACCATCGTCTAGCAAAAATCCACACACTGCACCATCCAGGCCTATATCGCCATGTGTCATTTGCAAAGGAGACCACTATCTTCGAGATTGTCCTTGCATCCCTCAGATCTTAAGGGACTGGTCTGCTCGTTTGCACAATCTGGTGTCGTCAACCTCTGAGAATCATGTTGAAGGTAAACCATCAACTAGTGAAAGTGAAGCCCCTAGACAAAAAGGAAGATGTAAATTTCCTTGTAAATTATGTGAAGGCGATCACGCCGTCCACCGTTGTCCCTTCTTAGACGAGGCTAAAAGAGTTTTTGATGACCGCCTGGTTTCACCGTTGCGACTTCCTCCTGTATATAAGAAGCTCTCGCCGAGTCCGTCACTAGTCGAAAATCTGGCTGACATGCCCTTGTGGTTGGCCGAAGTGTCTATCATTGAAGATAAACCATCTGAATCCACACCAAACGAAAGTCAAAAGGTCGAGGCTGCAGTTGACCCGGTCTTACCTTCAGAGGATCCATCTTCAGATGATATAGTCACCGAAGAGAACAAGGATGACACCGTCCGAATTCTTTTTGTAAGCACAGAATCCGATGAACATGGGGGCAGTCTACTCGTTCCTTTACCGTAGGAAGGGAGTTTGTCAAAGTCGTATCCGGCCATCTATTCGGTCCCATCTCCAAGCAACCTAGTTGTTTCCTTCGATTGGAATCTACTAGGCAGACCCCGCTTACCGGCTAGTGTACCATTTCAAATCATTGCTCAAATATATAGAATGGTCATGGCCGGTACCATCATAGATGAAGGGGATTCTGTGAGTATCCTTTCCTTAACTGCTTGGAAAGCGCTTGGTTCACCATCGCTTTTTCCTAAGATAAGAAATCTAACAGGCTTTGACAACGGAACGAGTCGACCATTAGGGATCCTTCCCAATTTGTCGATAATGTTGAGAAGGAAAACCATTCACATGAACGTAATGGTAGTCCAAGGACCCCTGAATTATAATATACTCCTTGGACGAGACTATATTTATTGCATGGGAGCCATTGTCTCCTCACTCTTTAGAGTAATGTGTTTTCCGCATGAAGGAAGAGTGGTCAAGCTCGTAGACTAGCTTTCATTCCCCGGCTCACACATGGAAAATAGTCATATACCAACCCTGAATGGTCTTTTCACACAAGCAATGTCTCATCAATCCCCAGTCCATCCTCCTGATGAGCGCGAGTGATTCGGAGGATATGACTAAAACCCAGGGGGCATGCACCCTGGCCTGTTTCGACAGGAGAACCTTGGGTATAGGGTAGGTTTCCGCAGAGGATATATGACTAGCTGACACACCTGTCCATTTTGGAAAATGGGATTAGACCAGAATAAGATACTTCTATTAAGGTAGGCCTTTCCCAATAGAACAAATGTTTTGTCTGCAAATTGAGGGGTAACTTGGAAAAGGTAGGCCTTTCCCGATAAAACAAGTGTTTTGTCTGCAAATTGAGGGGTAACCTGGAAACTCTACTTCGCTATACCTGGGGGCATGCAAACCTTTTGGCATGCAAGTGAAGAGCGACCATTAATTTTTTTAAATTTATAGGTCCTCTAACCCTTTAAAGTCATAGGATTGGTCGTTTCCTAACTTGCATAAAGAAAGGATGCAGGGCAAAGCTTTGAAAAAATGTCGTTTTTATATATGATACATCCTTATTATACGACTGGATTAATCGATCATTTTTAACGCGAAATTCAATCTCGTTAAAAAATAAACATAAGCAATGAGAAAATGTTCCCCTAGAGTTTAAGCTCATTAAAAAATGAACCAATTTCCGGTAAATAACCATCATGAATGTATTATCATCAGCCTTTAAAGCCTTGGTCGTGTTCTCATCATCACCTCCACTCTGTATTGGCTGATCACTCACCTCCATTTGATTGTTGACCCTTTTTGAGGAACAACTGTGAAGAGTGATCCTGTTAGCCATCCTTATGACATTGCCGTGATTGGAAAATTCCAAACCTTACCTGGAATCAGCTGCTACCCGAATTTATCACTCGTTCCTCAAAAAACGAGTCTCCTTTAATCTCTTTTCAATTGACTCATAAAATATGAAAAGATTGCCGAGAAATTGGCCTCTCCAGCTCATTAAAGGGACCGGAATTGCTATCCCTCCTTTAGATTTTAATCTTTTTGGACTTGAGGGATTATTACACAAAAAGATCGAGCGCTTGTTTTGTTCAGCTCGTTAAAAGTACCAAAAATTCATCCCTTTTGTATTGTTTTATACTTTTTCGGACTCAAGGGATTATATGACGAAAAAGGATTATTGGATTTTTCTTTACGTCCCTTTTTCAGACTCTCTAAAATTGAAAAGTACTGAGTTATCCTTGTCGTTAAACTCGTTAAAACCGAATAGCGACAAACTTGTCCATACAGACAAGAACGAGTTTCACTATCGCTAGGCTCGTTAAAACATAGCGATGGGTTTTCCCGAAGGGAAAATTATAGAACAAGCATATGTTATCCTCCTCAAGCTTGAAAAAAATAAAGAGGTACTGGTCAGCAATGACTGGGGAAAAATTGGGAAGAAAACTTGAAGAAACTTTATCAGTAGCAAGTCACTCTTGAACATGACACTTTCACTCCGCATCTGAGTTGGGTTGGGTATTTCCATTCACTGGTCACATCACCATGGTTCTGTCACACCATCCATATTTGGGATTAATGCTACTGATCCATCATGTCAGTGTTGCCGATATGTTCAAGAGAAGTCGCTCAGAGAATTCACCTGTGTCTCACCCACTGCAATACATTTACGCTCCATCCTTTCATGACCGCCACCTTGAACCTTATATCACCAGATCGTTTTCACCTCCATTAAAATCATTTGCTCCGTTCCATGTCATTGATGTGGGATTCATTAAGGCCCTCCTATGACGGATCACTTCTTGTCAACGTTAGCTCATTATCCAAGAAGTCGATCTAGGAACAACCCTTTTAGTACTTTGAAGCTTGCATGCCTCAATGGGAAGTTTCTCACTTCCAGTGACAGGTTTACATCAATGGCCTTCGACCAAAAGATTTTGCATGGTGTTCGACGCCAAGTCCCTTATTCACACCACGTGAATTGTACTGTAGTACCTTGGGGGTCATCATCATTATCGGTGATTCCTCTCGCGCCTATTAACAACTTACATCATTGGCTGGTAATCAGGTGATGTCTTTCCATGTTCGACTCCAGAACATCTCTCACATGGATTGACTTGTACTTTGAGTGAAGATCGAACGAGATTGAAGACCCCGGATCTAGTATCATCCATCCGGGATGCAATATATATTCAGGAAAATAAAGACATCAAATGTACATCATTACTGCACAGATAATCATCCAACCTAAGGGATGATGGCTCTACCAGAATCATTAGTCTACACTCAGACGATTGTCTGTCTTACGTACATGAAAAATGAATTTATAAAGCTGAGCATGGGAATGCCCACCTCAGCTAGATCATGAAAATATTATGAAGATAATGTATTGTATTGTATCTTATTACAGGTCACCTTCCAGCTTGAAAGAACTTTAGATCCTCATGATAAAGCATTTCACCCGACATCAACAGATTAACGACCTCATGCTTTAGGGGGCAACTGTTATAGAGATTTTTGGGCACTGCAACCCCAATCCTAAATGTCCATAAACCAAGGTCTCTTAAGTCCCTAAAAGTGTTGTTCAAACCTCTAAAAGAACAAGGTCAACTGATTACATCTTCTCCCAGAAGTTCTCCATGAAAAACTGCTCAGAACTGGTCAAAACTGGACCATCTCACCTGCTCCATGGTGAAAGTGCATTGCATCCCACCTAAATACACACAAGAGGTGCGATGCATGTTGAAAAGCCCTTCTATGGGGTGCGATGGGTGAGAGTGGACAAATGGCAGGGTCAATCTACAAGGTGGAGGATCATGGAATCTTCTAGAAACTTCTCCTGTGACACTTGCCTCTCTGCATTCGCCCAAGGATGAGTAAGAGATCATCAACCTCCAAGTGGAATCAAGAAATATCAGAGAGAGGACACTAATCAAATCTCAAAAGATAACTCACCCCCCTTGCAAACATCTATATATGGATCCCTCATCCCAGAGATCCAGAGGCTGTAATTTTGTATCTTGTAAGGAAGTGCTGCTGGTTTCTTGGTGCAATATCATAGTATTGGGTGATCTAAGCTTTTCATGAGGTGATGAAGGGATTTCTTGCTGAGAGGATGATGCTGGGTTAGAACAATTGGTTGTAATCCTCTTTTCTCTTTCTTGATTATCAATAAAGCTATTCAAGTTTTCCTCCACATTCTTGTATGATTGATGTTATATTCATTTGTGTGGTCAATATATATCTGGTCCTATATTGTTTATGATAATAGATCTATGTTCTTGGATAGTGTTATGCTACTTTTATTCTATAGGTGCTCTTTGAAGCTGGGTAGATGAGGAAGCGAGTGGCAAAGATCTATCAGAAGGGAGAGGAATCGAGCGAGGAACCAAGCGCAAGACAGAGGTTGGTCTCCTTATTCCCATATTATCTATTTCTCGTAAATGAAAACGAAAGTAGTTTCAGTTTGTTTGTTTCTAAGGTAGCTACCAGCCTTAGTGGGACTAGTAGCTCTGCATAGACACTAGATTTCCCGATAAAAGCATACCAACCATGAAATTTGAAGACTGGGACCTCACTGATAGCGAGAAGTTCCCGCACCTAGGGACCGGGAATTTAGTGAAGCAGAACACTGAGGGGGTGGTGATAATGCTAAAGCCATGAAAATGGCTGCACAGTGTGGAAAAGGTTAGGTTACTGCACTAGTTATGGATACCACATTTCCACCGCATGCCCATCACCATTTTCTTCATCAAGCAGCTGCTCTGCCTAATGCATGATAGGTATCTATGGCTGGAGGAGCCTATTCCTGTCACAGTAGACCTCATTCATAGGATTTCTCGGCTCCCTTGTAAAGGAAAGGACCCTGCAACTATAGCCAAAAAAGGCAGCGATTTGGCTCTCACGAAAGCCATGAAGGCGAAATATAAGCTAGAGAAGAAGAAGAGGGGCTACGCCATCTCCATCATCAAGGACAAAGCAGTGCACGTAGCAACCCAACTCCTGACCGGAAAAGTAATGAGGAAGTGTCATGCCGATGAGGTACTGGTGCTGGTGGTCATGCTAGTCGAGTAGTGCACAGAGGCGGTCCAATTTAATTGGGCCAAATTCCTCTGCGAGAAATTTTTGATAAACTATCGTGAAGCCCAGGAGCAGGGTAAGACCTTCAACTATGTGTGGTTTCTCTTATCCATATTGCTGGTAGCGGGAGAACTGCCAGAGGACAGTTAGTTCCCCAATATTGACAGAGAGTTAACAGAGGCCACAAGGTATGCTTCACTCTAGGCCACCAAGGATGTGAAATGGATTCGCGACACAAAAATTTTCTGGGTGCTCATGGAGGCAAGCATCTGGATGAGGATCAAAAGTAGGCCGCGCCTATCACCTACAGTGCACAATAGTCTGCAGAGTTTTGCAAACTTCCAAGCCGATATGCACAACATCTACTTTAGGGCACAGAAGGATCTGGTGAAGTAGTGGACGAAGCTACCATTTGTAGCCACTGACGATGTGATATTTACTATATTGGAGACATGGCCTCCCGAGTGGCGCACCCCAGATTTGGCGGAACTAGAGAAAGCGGAAGCATAAAAAAAGAAGGATGATGCCAAGCTGCACGTCACCCAACTGGCCGAGAGAAGGTGGAATGAAAAAGCGGCAGCTGAGGTAAGGGCAGTGCGTGAAGCGACACAGAAAGCCATGGAGCAAAAGAAGGCCACAGAAGCAGCAGCAGCAGTGCAAATAGTAAAGGCAGCAATGGTACATGCAGAGGAGTGCCAAGCAATGTCCTCAGGGTAGGAGGCGGAGGACACAGAAATAACAGAAGGGAGCATGGACCCAAGGACCACGTCCACACAGCTCAAATGGACACACATCGTAGAGAGATCGGGTCCAAGGAAGAAGGTCAAGGCTTTGAAGTTGGCCATTGACCCGATCACCTTAACCGAAGGTGATCTCCATGACATCGGTGAGAAGGTCCGCGATGTCACCAATGGAGTGCTTCAAGATTTTATGCAAGAGAACTAGACTGTGTTGGGGGCCCTCAGGGTGTAGCTGTAGGAGTTATAGGTGTGCCCCCCTCAGGAAGGCACCTTATCAACACACATCACAGTGGTGTTACATAGTAATTTGGCACTGGCCTCATTTAGGATAAAGTCGGTCTCTGAGCGACATCTACACTGTGTCATAGATCAAATAAATATGTCCATATCTTCCCACTCATTCAAAAAGATTAAACAAGTGCTCTCTAATCCTGAAAATTGACCATTTTTCCCATGTTTCTGCATCGTCGCAAGTAAACATCATTCTGCTTGTGACGATTCTCTGTAATGAACTATAACATTGCGACATCATTGCAGGGGTACATCTATTTCCTACGATGGTCGATTTTTAGGGCTTGGCGCAAGTCATCAAGATTCTTCTTGCGATGATGACTCTGAACACACTACTTCCTTGCGATGTTGGCGCTGAGCCCTAGTGTATTACTTGCGATGATCTAGATATGGTGAATTAGTTCAAACAAAATTCTTCTGGGTGGTTCTAGAGTTGGTTGTTGGGTCAAGGGAGTTCACCTTTCCTCCTCTGGGATGGTGGTTCCACCTTTTAAGAAACCTCCCTTGAGGGTAAGCTCCCTCTCTCTCATTTATGGAGGCTCCTCCTCTTATAAAAGCACTCCCTATTGCTATGATCAGCTAGTTTTTGGATTGGAGAAAATTAGCTAGCTTTGGTGTGAGTTTGATAGTTTGCAGTGTGAATTGCTAATAGTTTAGCAATTGGTTGTAGATTGCCTTAGCCTTGTATTAAAGCTTGTTTGTGAGAGAGAGAGTTATCATCCATTTGGGAGGCCTTTTTGAGAGTGAATGCTTGAAGAAACATACCGGCTCGACCCTTCGAGAAGGCTTGCGACATCAAGGCTTGGTTGTAAGCTTTGTTTTTGTTCATTCTAATACAATCGATGGTGATTTCCTATGTCTTGTGTAAAATATACTTGATAGCTTATGGTTCCTTAACTCTGTAAGTAAATAGATCATTGTTGTACTCTGTCACGTGTTCTGTTGTTCTCTTGTGTTGTTTCGGGTAAATTGCTCAATGAGGAGAAGGAAATGATAGCTGAAGCGGTGCAATGAAAGCTCCATCGAACACCGGTTTGAGGTAGGTTCTTTCAACAATGACTGTTTCAAGAAATTAGTTGTTGTTTTGTTTTTCTGTGACTAGACCCACTCTAGGGCTAGAGGGGTTTCCTCTATCCACAGAGGGAAGATTTCCTACATCACAAGTTCGCAACTCCACTAGGGAGTCCTTTGTATGTTTTTCTCTTGCTTGATCTTGATTTGTTTTTGATAGTGTCTCTTGATTTTAGGGTTGAGCCATCAGTATCCTGGGTTACCTGGGTCAATCTAGGAGTCCCTCTTACTATCTGAAATATCAGTCTGGTGTCCTTCAGGTGTTTTTACTTTGTTTTTTCTATTAGTTTAGATCATCATTGTAGATTGCTTAATATCTATGATGACATCGCACCTGTCCTCTTTGGTAAACCTTCACATCGCAGATATCCCATCATACAATTGTGACGATTCTTGAAATCAGACCATCGCAGAAGATAGGTGAACAACTGCGACGACGTCACCTAGTTGCTAGCTCTTTTCTTACGATCATGTGTTTTTCATCTCAGGTTGCTATTTATAGCCCTGCGACGATTCCTGTACAAGTTTTTTTTTTACAACTTTACCTCCTGACTCAACCAATGTTGCTTGCCGCCTGTTATCTCTTGTCTCTTGTCAACTTGTTTTGACTGTATTTGGGTTAAGGCACTTTCTCCTTGGTTTTATTTAGTGAATCTTGTGTTTTCAGACCGTGTGACCTAGCTCTGTTAAAGGTTTCGTCAAGAAGTCGTTTGTTTGGGTTACCCGTCCATCCAAGATTCGTCCACAACCATCTGATTGATTTGCTTGAGGTTGTTTTACTGCTTGTTTTCTTTCTGATTGGTCTTTAGTGTTTGGTTATTGAACCAGTTCCTCATATTGATTTGATTTCCACACTATCAAACATAGATCACATTTGTTTGGATCAGTCAGGTTTACACTTGCTTGTTTGTCATTAAAATTCCAAAAATAAAAAATATTGCATTCATACAACATACGAAAGTGAAAGTGCATTTGCATTACTGAATTTTCATGATTGAGAAATTAGGAAGCAAAGTTTAAATCTTTCATTAGTAGTTGTGAGATAAGTGTATTGATGCATTGTGTTTCTTAGTGTTTGCATTTGCTTGTCTTGGTTTGCGTTTGCTTGGAAATGAACTCTTTACCCTCCTTTAGGTAGTTGTTCATAGAAATGAATGGAAAGACTCATTGTAGCTACATCCTAGGAATTGTTGAAATACATTCGATAGGGCCTGAAAACCAGAACTTAATCCAAGATTAACTTTTAAAATCAATTGAATGAACCTAACAATGTATTGGAACTTAACGCACATTTATCTAGAGGTCTGGGCTAGAGACATGCTCCAATGTCATTAAACCTAGTCACTATTGTTCCCGCTAAGGTTGGGTGATTCCTCCTTTTGTGATTCAATAGTTGCTAGTATAGACTTGCGCTCCCCATACCATCAAGTATATATCAGGAGACTCCACTAGGTCATCATCCTATCATCCATAGGAATACAAGTCTACTGCCTTACGAACCGTAATGCACCGAAAACAACATTCAGGAAGATTGACTACCATACGGAAAGTCCTTGGTCATTTCTCTTTCATTTGATCACCAAGGTGTATATGCAGTTTTGTGGTTTGTCTAGTAAACCTCTTGTCTAGTACTCCAGAGTAGTCACTTTCATTCCTTTTCGACTCCTTAAAAGAAAAGTATCATTTGAGCACTTGTCCTCTCAGGATCATTAAATATTCGAAGGTGACTAGACTCATCTTTTGTCCTTTTCCTTGACTCTTTAAATATGAAAAGGTCAAGTTTCGTTCCCGTGTCTTAAAATTTTTTGGCCACGCTCACATTTTTCCTTGTTAATCTTGACTGTGTTTTTGGTTCACATCGATTTGTGACCCTACTCGATTATCACTTTTCCAGGATTTTGAGTTAATTCATCCTGGCAGAATCACTAATCCCATCCCTTGTACCAAGCAACCATGACTCTGCATCTCTTGTCACTTCTAAGGTATCGAATTTTAGTGATACCCTTCCTATTATCTCGAGTATTCAACCCCTTGACTCTCGAGCTCCGGGAGGAAAACCTTATGATATTAATTGGAATCCTCTTTGGGAACCTTCAGAAGAGGAATTCCCTTTTACTCCCACTGGTGTTTTGGTTACAATGTCTTCTTCTAACATGGATGAGACGAGCCCCATTACCGGTGAAGAGACCCTTGTGTCAAGTGGAAAAATTCCTCTTCCCACGGAGGGTTTCCCCTTTCACTTGGGTCTTGGTGTGACATTGCCTCTATGCTATCGCGCCTTGTCCGACGTCATGAGTTCCATGTCTCTTAATCCGAGTTCTATGTGGTTTCGTACTATAGCCCCGACCTCAGAGCCTTTCGTACCTCGGATTCACAATGTGTCAGTCACCTATGTTCCATCATTGCCTACTATTTGTGTGGCCTCTACAGCTCCTACTGTTAGTGTTGTTGTTGCGTCCTCAGTAGTTACCACTGTTACTGGGCCCTCAGTTGAACCCACTAGTGGTGGTCCTTCAGCTTCGACATCTAGAGTTGTAAATCCCATAGGTAGTGTTCTGCTCTCTTCCAGTTCTATTCTGGCAAGGTGGACATATGAGCAATACATGTTTTCTATTCAAAACCTAGATCAGCATAATCCTTGCATGATCCTTGAGGGGCTCATATTTATCATACTGGGTTACTCCTTCCTCAACCCATGGTTGATGTTTCAATACCATTATCTTTTTCCTGGGCTTGTACTACTTACCATGGCGGCCAAGGGCAACCTTCCACTTTCCAAGGGCCACCACATCAAGGGCAGCCATATCAAGGGCAATAGTATCAAGGGTAGCCATACCAAGGGTAACCATATCAAGGGAAACCTACTAGCCTACAAGGACAACCCTTATAGGGACAACCTTCGGCCTTTTTAGGTTCCTCTTTTATTTACTTAGGAAAACCTTCTGGTCAACTAGGTCAGCCTCAATTCCAACTAGGCCAACCCGTTGCCTAGCAAGGTCCACCCTCTGGACAAGTAGGCTAGCCTCAACTCCAGCAAGGCCAACCTACTATCCAGCCTGGTCAACCCTCTGGACAAGTAGGCCAGCCTCAGATTCAGCAAGGCCAACCTACTGTTCAGCCAGCTCAACCCTCTGGTCAAACAGGCCAGCCTCAGCTTCAGCAAGGTCAATCTATTACCCAACAAGTTCAACCTTTTGGGTAAATAGGTCGACCTCAGTACCAATAAGGCTAGCCTTCTAAGTTTTTGGGTCAACCTCAATTTCAACAAGGACATCCGTCAAGTCAAATCAATCCATCTCCTAGTCAGCCAGGCACTCAAGCACTCATTATTTCTCAAGCCCCACCCGGTTCCCAGACTCAGGCTAAACTCCAGACCCAACCTGGTCTCCAAACTCAAGTTGGATTTCAAGCCCAACCTATTTATCAAATGCAGCATGGACCTTAGGCGCAGTTTGGAGCTCAGCCGTAATACGGTCTCCAAATACTTTAGCAACCCCAAGGGCAACCTCAGGCTACTCTGTACCAAAATTATCAGCAACCGCAGGTCAATCGTTATCAAAAATTTTAGTAGCCCTATGCTGCCCCTGTTGGTCAAGCTAGGAACCAATGGGTTGTTGGTGGTCAAAACTCGGGTCAACCATCCGATTATACTTATAATCCCTATGGAAAAAACACTTATGGACAAAACCCTTACAGGTAAAATCCTTCTGGTCAAAACCAATGGGGGCAACAAGGGATTGGATGGAACCTAATGTTGGCTCTTATGAGAAGCCTATGATTTCCTTTAATCCTCAATTAACTTTCCTAGCAACCTTGGAATTTCCTGATGTGTCCAAGCTGATGAATGATCCAATCCTTCATAATTTGTATTGGCCACCAGTTCTGACCAAAATTCCCAGTGATTGTCCTAAATTTGACGGTAAATCTGGAGAGGACCCTCAAGCACATGTCATGACTTATCACCTCTGGTGCTCATCTAACTCATGGCTTGACGATTCTATCCACCTCCGTCTTTTCCAATGGAATCTCACTTGTTCTGCTGCGAAATGGTATATTGAGCTTGCTCGTGGAACTTTCCAGGATTTCAATTCGCTTGCAATGGAATTTCTTACTCACTTTCAGTTACCGATTCATTATGAAATGGGCACACACCTCCTTACATCTTTGAAATAGGACACAACAATGCACATCTCCGATCATATTCATGAATGGAGGAGGCATCGTCATTTGATTAAGTTATGGATCCCCGATCAGCTTCTGACTGATTGGTTTACAACCTTGTTTGTCTATCTGATAGCCCGCGACATTGCCATGGGGACATGTGTTATTGAAGAGCAAGCTATCACGCATGCTCAATATCTCGACTTGGTTTATTCCCAGTCTGGTAAGTTGTATGATTATTTTCCTGATGCTCCACGACCCAGAATTACTAAGGCTATGTCAACGCCATCTGTTGATGGTGTCATTAGTTTTGTTACTTCATCCTCCCAAAAGTCTTCCGCAACCCCTAGGAAGAAAAATTCAACTACTCCAAATGAAAATGCTTCTCAGGCCCCATCTAATACTAGTAAAACTTTCAAAGTCAATGTCATCTAGTCCATCGCTGTAGATGAAGCTTTGAAAGGTAAGACAAAGGGTAAAGGAAAAAATAAAGCCGATCCACTAAAGTAGGACCCTCCTAAGCCTCCGACCGATGATGATACCAAACGCAAACCCAAGTACCCTTGTCTCATCCGTGATGAGGTTCACTATACTAAAGACTGTCCTAAATGGTCTGAGGTTAGTCATTTGCTTAAAAGCACCCGTGGAACTCCTGCTATGCTCAAGGAACCTTTTCCCTCTCAACAAGCCCAAATGGTTGTTGATTAACCTCAGTCCTCTTCCACTTTTTGCTCTCAAGTTTTCATGGCTAGGATGATTCCCATTCATATCAGTACTCGATCGAAAGAATATCCTCCACCGACTAGAAAGGAACCTAAAGTCCCTTCAAGTGTTCCTTCGTCCAGTACTATCCCTCTCCATATTGAACGGCCTAGCACTGAGTCAGTCATTTGACCTCCTACCAAGGGTGTACTCCAGAAATCTTCTTACAACCCTAATGCTCATGCCACGTAGCACTATAGCATTGTTGAGGACTTAGCCCAAGCCCCTTCGGCTATGTCTGCTTTGGAAGTCCTCTAGAGTTGTCCCTCCCAAAGGAAGTCTCTGTTATTAGCTATTGGTGGCATTGACCCAGCCGATTCAGATTTAATCACTTTCGATATTGAAAATCATGTACCGTGATTGCCTCATCAGATTTCTTTCCTCATTCAAGTCATCATTAACTCAAAAAATATTCATCGTACTATTATTGATGAGGGCACCTCCACTTGCATCATGTCTGTTTCTTGTTGGAAGGCCATCGGTTCCCCGACGTTGAGTCAATCTCCTAATACCTTGGAAGCCTTCGACGGAAGAGATTCCTGTCCTTTTGGTATCCTCCCGCGCTTGCCCATCACTCTGGAGGGGAAGACAGTTGAGGTTGAAGTCGAAGTTGTTGATGCAAATTTGACTTACAACCTTCTCTTAGGTCAAAGCTGGCCATATGCCATGCACGCTGTGGCTTCATCTCTATTTCATGTCCTTCATTTTCCCCATCAAGGGAAAATTATCATGGTTGACCAACTGTCCTTTTTCAGCTCTTCTTCTTCAGATGACAACATGCCATTTGTGGAGCATACCTCAATTCCCTATGAAAGCATGGGTGCTGGACTTTTTAAAGATCTTGCCCCTATGGGTGTCTTTTCGCTCCCACCTCCCAACATTGCCCCCATTAACATGATTTTTGTCTGTTCTGATCCTTGGGTTGTCCCTCCCATCAATCAGGTAAACTCCTAGGGTGACGTGATGTCGTTGAGTCCTACCGAGCTCAACTATGTAGAAATCATTTTTGCATCGACTTCATCCTCTGATCCTGCTCCATCGAGCAGGTCCCTCGACACGTATGTACAATCCTGTTGGCTCAGGATAGAATTTCTTCGGATCTGTTACAGGAGATATTTCCTTTCGATGAAATGATTTTAGAGACTATGTCTTTCAAGGAACCTCCTTGGTTTGATCATCACCATCGCTCCTTGTTTCTCCAAAGCCATGGGGCTATGACTACCTGTCTAGAGAAGCTTTCTTCTTGTATTCTCTCACAACTTCTTCAGACACCTATTTAAATTTATGAAGTTTTCTCTGAAGGAAATATGGGGAATATTACACAAACTATGCCCATCAACATCTCTGTCAAGCCAGGGATTGTTGAGAATATCCACATTGGAGTTACCTGTACTCCAGAGGAGATTCAACTTTATACTGACCTTTCCAGAGAGTTTTGTGATGTTTTCGCTTGGTCATATGAATAAATGCCCAGTATTGACCCTAGTATCGTAGTAAACGAGATCCCTACACATCCTAGTGCCAAACCTGTTCGACAACGTTTACATCCCGTGCATCCGAGAAAGGTTGTGGCTATTAAGGGAGAAGTTGAAAAACTTCTCAAGGCTGGGTTTATTTACCCTATCCCACTAACTGACTGGGTCTCTAATATTGTCCCTGTGACCAAAAAGCGGAGCACTATTAGGGTTTGTGTTTATTATCATGACATCAACCGTGCATTTCCAAAGGATGATTATTCTATGCCTTTTATCGACCAGCTCATCGACGATTGTGTTGAAAGTGATATTTATTCATTTATAGACGACTTTTCTGGTTACAACCAGATTAATATTTCACCTGCAAATCAACACAAAACTGCCTTCATCTGCCCGTGGGGTACCTTTGCTTACAAGAAGCTTCCTTTCGGCCTTAAAAATGCTGGTACTACCTTCTAGCGAGCAATGTCCTACGCATTTCATGACATTCATCACATTGTTCAGCCATATCTGGATGACCTCCCAGCTCATTCAGCTAAACGATCTGATCATACAAACCACCTCTGTGAGATTTTTCTTCACTGTTGACATTACCATATTCATCTTAATCTATATAAGTGTGTCTTTTGTGTTGAATCAGGCAGACTTCTTGGGTTTGTCGTCTCTAAAGAGGGCTGTTACACAGTAATTTGTCATTGTCTTCCTACCAGTCTTCCTACTATGTCATGAGTCCAAATCATCCATGCTCATGCTCTCTAACGTTTCCAAATGACCCACTTTGCCAAAATTTTTGCTATCATTGCGACTGTTGTAAAAATAAATGCGCTGATGAGCGCTCCAAAACAGATCTAGTGCGCTGCCAGCGCGGAAGTACACGTGATTCCCGCACTGGTCGAATTTCATGAGACAACGCGACTGTTGCTTATGTTTGATCGCGCTGACATGACTTTCTTCGTTATTCAGTAGCGATGTCAGCACTCCAGTGCAGTTATGCACCCGCGATGATCCAGTCTGGGTGAGTTTGTTCTAACAGCCGGCCTTCCAGATGACTCCAAACCTGGTTGTTGGCCTTGTATATGTTGCCCTCCCTTCTCTGGCATGTCTGTTTCTTCATTTGAGCCACCTTCCTTGGGGATAAGCTCATCCTCCCACCATTCATGGAGACTCCTTCTCCTATTTAAGCCTCCACCATTGCCATGAGCTGCTAGTTTGGAATTCATAGTGTTTGGAGTGTTGCTGATAGTGTGTGAGCTTGATAGGTAGCTGGTGTGACAAGTGTGGGATTGTTAGAGAGCTTAAGAAAGGTTGTGAAGTGTTTTGATCTTGTGTAAACTTGTGTGAGAGAGAGTTTTGTCTTGGGAGATCTACCTTCAAGGGTGAATGCTTGAGGGACTTGCTAGCTGGACCCTCTTGAGAAGGATTTGACGTCAGAACTATGGTTGTATTCTTCTTTGTTTATCAATAATAGACGACTATCATTATGGTTCCACTCTTATTGTCTTTATGATGGTGTTTGAGTTATATCCTTTCTGACTGATATATAGTTGCATCTATTGGATTTTATGCTTGTGTTTGTATCATTCTTTGCATGTGCAGGTGTCCGTGCACGAGGATCATGAGGATTGTGACCAGCCGGGGCAAAGGAACAAGAGCATCAACTCTTCTACAAGTACTAGCGTTGGAATCCAGGTAGGCCTTCATCATTGGTCTTTCATTTGCAATTAGCAACCTATGTGTTAGCGTTGTTTGATTGTTGCTAGACCCTATTTGGACTAGTAGGGATCGCCTTTGTCCGCAGAGGGGATTTACCTCCACAACAAGGGCATTCATCTAGATCCCCTCAAAGTTGAAGCTATACTAAATCTCCCTCCTCCTACCTCTTTGCCGCAATTATAGAGTTTGCAGGGAAAATCCAATTTTTTACGTCGTTTTATTCCTAACTACGCCGATATTGCTAAGGGTTATATGAGACTTCTAAAGCATGACACTCCCTTTGTTTGGGATGACACTGCCCAAAAGTCTTTCGAGCAACTCAAGGCACTCCTTGTTTCTACTCCCTTATTGCATCCACCTGATTACCATCATGACTATACTCTTTATCTCGCTACTGCCGACAGCACTATTGGCATGGTCTTGGTTCAAGATGACGATGGTTCCGAGCATGTTATCTATTATCTGAGCTGTAACCTCCTTGACACTGAGACTCGATATGCTTATATCAATAAGCTCGCCTTGGCAGTCGTTCACGCTATCCAACGTTTCCATCACTATATTTTGTTATGCATGACGACAGCGATTTCCAATTGCAACCCAATTACGTACATCTTATCACGTCAATTGCTGGGGGGCAAATACTTGAAATGGATCGTTATCCTTCAAGAGTTCGATTTGGAGTTTACTACTGCCAAGTCCAAGAAGTCCCTTGTATTTCCTAAATTGATTTGCTCGTTACCGTCCACTACCGCTCCCTCTCGGTTAGAGGATCGCATTCCAGATGATACCCTTTTCTTGATACGATGATGTTATTGTCTACCTCCAGACGTCTTCCTTCCATCCTTATTTGTCTGAGGATGCTTGACGACGTATTCGTCACCATTCTCAGCCTTATCGTATTGTTGGGGACACCTTATACTGTCTCAGTGTTGATTCAGTTCTCTTTCATTATTTGACATTCGAGGAAGTTGAACGAGTCTTGAATGACTGCCACTCCAGCACCTGTGGTGGTCATATGTCTAGTTATGCTACTGCCCAAAAAATCCTCTGCACTATTTATTTTTGGCCCTCTATTTTTAAGGATTGAATTTTCACTATGCGCTCCTGTCACGCGTGCCAAATTTACCAATGGAAGATGCGTGCGCCAACATCCCCTTGGCACCCTGTCATTACCGTAGGCCCTTTTGCTAAATGGGGCATAGATTTTATGACCTGTGACCCTCGCTCGGTCAGGGGGCATGGGTATATTATCATTGCCATAGATTATTTTACAAAATGGGCTGAGGTGATGCCTAAATTATCTAATGATGGTAAGACAACATCACAATTCTTATTCAATCATGTGATTACTCGATTCAGAGTCCCTCAGGCTATTGTCACTGATCACGGTTCTCATTTCCATGGTCATATGACGACTGAGTTAACAACCTAGTTCGGCTTGCATCACGATAGTTCGACGCCTTATTACCCTTAGGCCAATGGCCAAGTCGAAGCCGTCAACAAGGTGTTGGTTACGATGCTTCAGTGTACCATTGGAATGCACAAGTCTAATTGGCATTTGATGTTGTTTTCCACCTTATGGGCTTACCGTACCTCAGTGAAGGATGCCACCGAATTCACACCGTTTCAACTCATTTATGGTCTGGAGGCTACCCTTCCGATTGAATGTGAGATACCTTCTCTCAAGTTAGCTGTCGAATTGCTCCCGAATACTACTCCTGTAGAAGAACGTCTTCTTTACCTAGAGTGGCTAGACGAGACCCGTCAACTTGCCTCTTTAGTCATCGAAGCAAAAAAGAAGAGAGTGAAAACTCACTTCGATCAAACTGTTACTCCTCATTCTTTCATTGAGGGAGATTTAGTCTTGCTATACGATCAAGCGAATGAGAAGTTTGGGGCAGGCAAATTCGAACCAATGTGGCATGGGCCTTATATTGTGAAACACGTTTTGTAAAAAGGGGCCTATGAGCTAATTGACTACGAAGGAAATCCTTTAGATAAGCCCCAGAATGCGCTTTATCTTAAAAAATATTATGCATGAGTCTTTTGTGCATCTGCTGTGTACATACATGTGTTTTTAGTGTGTGCATGCGTGGCTTGGTGTGTGGGCGTTATTGCTGCTCATTGTGTATTTTTACTTCTTGTGTAGATGTCTAGTGCACCTTATATCGGTTTCGATGATGGTGCCTGTCGTAGTACATGGAATATTTCTTCCGCAGCATGGGTGATCTACGATACTCACAGTGAGTTAGTAGACCTTCAAGGTTTTTTCCTAGGGTGTACCACAAACAATGTCGCTAAATATAGCGCCGTCATTGAATTATTGGCTGAGGCTGTTAACCTCAATATTCATGCATTGGTTGTGAATTTGGACTCTCAACTTGTTGTTCTCCAAATTAATGGGCGTTATTCCGTCAGAAACCCTCAAATTTTAAGATTGTATTTGCGTGTTCGCTTATTGGAAAGACATTTTTATTTTATTACATATCAACACATTCCTAGAAGGTTAAACACGTTAACTGATGCATTGGCAAATCATGTATTAGACAAACATTTACGCAATTTATAATCAAAAAAACATTATATGCAAGTACTCAAACGCAATAATAAAACATAGATAGTTATATATATCGTGTGGTGCACCTAGGCGCTCAAAAAATAATGTGTATGTCAAAAAATAAGGTATATGTTCAGGCTACATCCAAGACACATGTCTCTCAAAACATTAGAGAAAGAAACCTAGGTGACTATTGTGGTGGGTATTACTCTCTGTAGCATACCACTGCACGAACTACTCGTCTGAGTAGTCTATGGACGTTGGGTGACACACCTGTAGTGTGTCATTGGTACTGTCATGGGACCTCCTCGAATCCTCTATAGTCGGGATCCCCTCGGTCAAGCCCTCTAAGTCTCGGGCTATCTGCTCCTCTACGTCACTACCTGGGGGTGGCAGGGAAAGCTCTCTATTTTCCTCCCTCCGCGCCATAGAAACGAGACCCACCAGTCTCTCAGGTCCGACGTCTGCAAAATTGAACATAATTATTAAGGCATATACATTTAAAATCCAAAAACAATATAAAATAAAATACTAAAATATAAAAAGTATGGCGGTTAAGCAAGCGTGTTACCTCTCATGTCCCACTACTCTCCAGGCGGGAGTAGCATGTTTGGATCTCCTCTAAAGTCTATACCTGCATAGGGCCAGTCCTCAACAAATACCTGCTGATGATGCAGCCACTCCATGAAGACAGGACCCCATGATACTGGCTGGCTGCCACCTCCTCGTGGCATCACCAGAGCCCACCTAGTGATCCTGGTCTATCATGGTCCCGGCAATAGGACTTCCATATCCTGCAACTAAAGTATTAGTGCCTGATCTAGCATGAGCAATACTAGAATGGAGCCATATCCAAACTGCTTTGTCTCCCCTTGCTGGCACTTGGTCAGCTACCTCTTCATATTCAAAGACACCGCATCAGCCCAGTCGTACATGGTAGGTTTGAGGCATTCCAAAGCCAACCGCATTTGGATTTTAGTCACCTCGTGCTAAGCCTTAAAGCCTACTGCTCTCACGATCATAAACAATAGAACACATAGTGACAGGTCCTCCACTATCGGGATCTTTAGCTTCTAGCTAGTGGGTGATTTGTGTGCCCCCGGGCATGCTCATGCAATCAACATATCTAGAGACTCTTCGAGGACCCGCACACCACCCATGAGGGGTCTCTCTCCTCGTCGAGATAATCCTATGAGAAAGTATATGTCTATCGCGTCAAACTCAATCTCCTGCCCCCAGATTATGAACTTACGCTCTGTTGGGTTCCATGAGCGAATCAAGAACTCTAGCGAGTCCAATTGCGCTTGTAAAAGGGGCGTGAGGAAAAATTTAAGTAATTCGCAGTTCCGAAGAACCTGCATGCATTGGGGATCAGTTGCCCCTCTTTAGTCATTGGTATCGTGCATGTGTTCTTGCCATGCAAACACCATTTTTCACCCTACATATGTAAACAGGGAAAATTTTAAGAACCCCCCCTAATTTTACATATATAATAAATGGGTGGATCTCCATGGTATATAGGAAAAATGGAAGGCGATTTTATCAATAATATGATATGTATATATAATGTTTTGGCGAATCTCTCACCAGGCATGGCGAATATTTTACTCAATTATAAAATATTGTGTTTATTGAATACACAAATGAAATCATTGCATTTCTTTAAAATATCTTTTGAAATCAAAATTACCAAAATTACATATCGATACCCTAGTGGGTGTAGGATAAAATTCACCTGTGGCATTCACAGAAAGCATGAGAAAAAACCTAATACTATATATAAAACCAAGAAAAGTTCAAATTCATCACTTCTAGGGACCTTGTAACCACCCTGCCAATACACAAGTATGTTCCTATTTGCAATTAGAAAAATTACCCAAATTACAATTTGTTTACTCCAGCATATGTTGGAAAGTTATAGAAGGATGACTAGTGCAATCAATCCATTCCTTTTAGCCCTGGATTTTTTTTCAGTTTAAAACAGAAGTATACAAATATACTTGTCCAATGTCTATGCTTTAACCATTCACCTTAAGATGTTTTTACAATATAATTTCCTAAGTCTATTTAATATCTTCATTATCATAAAAACCAACCTATATCGATCTTAACTCCACATCTACCACTCTTAGGGGGATGAAATCTATTTATCCCTCTGAGCACTTGGTAGACCCAAAATTAAGATGGATCTAAGATGATAGAATTTCCCCTTTAAATAGTCTATGCTCACATGAATACCATGGTATTACCATGGGTCAATACCATGGGTTATCATAAACCTGGAGCTTAAAAATTGCTATTAGTAATTTATAAAAATTAATAAAATTAATAGTTGATTTTTATTTTATTTTTTATTTTAACCAAGCTAAAATGTTTAACATACATTAAATTACAACATCCATTTTTACTCTTGATCGGATCAAATATTTTTTCACTCTATGCTAGTTTGCATATCACGATATTTGATACCTCTCGGGGGTTAGTAGATCCAGAGTAAAGATGGATCTATGCTGGTTTAACTCCCCCATTTATTTAAATAGGCTACATTCCAGGTGAATACCATGGGTCAATACCATGTGCCATTTTTATTTTTATTAATACTAATATTAGGGTTAATAATAAAAATAGAAAAATAAATTAAAAATAAAAATAGAAAAATAAATTAAAAGTAAAAATAAAAATAAAATTGAAATAAATTTAGATTCAAGCCGACCTGTGTTATTCTTTAAAAATTTTATCTTCATGGGTATTTATTCTATCCATTATGCTCTTCTTTTATCATCATTCTCAAAACCTGATGATGGATCCCTTTTGGGATTTGAAACGTTGGTATAAAAATGTTCATACTGTGGATTCTCCGGTCAATGGTTCAAAAGGGTTAATAATGCTTTTTTGCATGGCATTAATAACAATCTAGTCCATGGTATTTGTCCCATAGTATTTTTCCCATAGGTTTCACCTAAATATAACACATTTTTTTAGTGTTCGTAAATATAAGGTGACTTATGGAGTAAATATAAAAAAATGTTTTATTTGTTTACCATACCTCTCGTTTATTTATATTTTTATTAATTTACCATACCTCTTTTACAAATATGGTATTTGGCCCATAGAATTCACTTAAATAAAACCTCTAAATAATAAAAGAGGTTTTATTTATTTACCATGCCTCTAGTTTATTTATATTTTTATTTATTTACCATACCTCCACTTTACTTATATTTTTATTTGTTTACACCCTTGCATGTATATAAGGTGACTTATGGAGTAAATATAAAAAATGTTTTATTTATTTACCATACCTCTCATTTATTTATATTTTTATTAATTTACCATACCTCTTTTATAAATATGGTATTTGGGCATAGGATTCACTTAAATAAAACCTATTCTTGAAAATGGGCGAATGGATTCACTTAAATAAAACCTATTCTTGAAAATGGGTGAATGGAAGGTTGTAACTCCTAATTTCAAGGGCTAAATTTACCTTTTTTACCCTCTCCCTTAAAATAAGGTGGGCTATTTGAGGTGATTTGTAAAAGTGTACTATGATACAAAATATTCGCACACTAAAAATTTAAAACCCCTTAATTTCGCCAAAGGGCGAACATTCGCCCTTAAAATTTTCTATGTATGCAAATACCAAATGATTAGAACTTGTTTGAGCCATTTTCATAGTCTAAAATGGCGTAAAAAATTAAAATTTTAGGTTTGCTACACCGTCGTAGTTGTTTCTAAAATAGCTGCAATGGTCCACTTTCATAGTTCACCATTTTCCAGATTGTCACAGGGGTACACGTGTTTCCTACGACGATGTTGATTTTGGCATGTGTAAAATTTCCGATCGTCGCAAACCCGCGGGGGACTTCTGCGAAGACCGGGGTGATTTTCTGGAGTAAAAAATCCACCCAAACTTGACCAAAATGCGTGAAATTAGAATTGAAAACACTCAAAACATAGAGGCAAGGCCGATACTTACTTGGTGAAAGATTGGCATGGAATGGATGACCCCAGCTATAGAAATCGACCTCCAATTTGCACAGGTATGCGTTGTTTTGAAAAATTACCAAGGTTAAAAATTCAAAACAATGTAAATTTTTTTTTACCATTTACCTTATATAAACGTTTTTTGAAATTTTAGGGTTTCTAACTATAGGTTTTGGGTTTTCCTATAGTTTATGGGTTTTCCTTATGGTTTTAGGGTTTTTTAACTTAGGTTTTTCTAATATTTAACGTGTATCTTTGTCGAATAGGTCCTACACTTAGGTTTCTGTGCAGGAACAGGTGTGACGGATATGAGTTCTGGTCGATACGTGCTTGGTACATACCATGGAATTTCCTACGAGTCCTCTTTAAGCTCTTTTTTGACTCGTAAAATATGAAAATATTGTCGAGTATTTTTCCCTTTTTAACTCATTAAAGAGAATAAAAATGGCAGTCTGCTTTCAGCTCTTTTCCGACCGTTTAAAAACAAAAAGATGGTCAGGCTTTTGTCGTTTCGAGCTCATTTTTGGTTATGAAACGTCGTGTCTCTGATCAGTTTTCTACTTTTTCAGATCAGGAACACTAGTTACAAAAAGTACTCCTTGATCAAAATGGTCAAGCAGTTCTCTCGAGTATTATTTTCTACCTTTTCGGGCTTGAGGGACGCAAACTTACAGAATGGGGCCCCCCTGGAGTTTTCTTTTCCATGTCTTTTTCAAACTCTCTAAACATGAAAAAGACTCCGATTTTGACCTATGTTAGACTCGTTAAACCCTGACGACATTGTACTCATCATCATGATGAGACTCGAGCTTCTCCTCCCTAAGGCTCATTAAAATTTTACTAGGTTGGATTTGTCCGAAGGACAAACTTATATCGCAAGCATATCCTATCCCCTTCAAGCTTGTTTTTCAAAAATAATTGGGGCACTCGCCAGTAATGGTGTGGGAAAAATTTGGAAATCTTCATTGGTAAATTACGGCAGCTAGTCGCTCTTGAACATCGACACTTTTGCTTCTCACCAGGTTTGGGACAACCTTACGTGGTTTGGGTTTGTCATTTTGCCTCATTCCATTTGATCCTTGTTGTCTCCATCAGACTTCTGATCCCTTGGTATCAAAATGCTACCGCATTTCGGAGTCGTGTCACGGATATGTTCAAGAGCTTAATCCTTCTATAGTTTGCGCCATTACCTCCTCCTCTAATCCTCTATTTCACCATCTTCCTCTTGTTCCTTGTCTCATGTCATTGATGAGGGAAACATTATGGCCCTCCTACGATGGGTTGCTTCCTGTCAACACCAACTCATTATTTAGGAAGTCGATCTAGAGATTCCTCTTGGTACCTTGGAGCTTGCATGCCTCAATGGCAAGTTCTTTGCACTCAACGACAAAATTACATCATTGGTCTTCGATCAGGTGACTCCACGAGTGTTCGACTCCAGATCATTCTTCACACTTTGTGGATTGTACTCGTAGTACCTTGAGAACCATTGACATTACTAGTGGTCTCTCTCGCGCTTGTTAACAGTTTACGTCATGGGCTAGTAATCAAGTGATTTTCTAGTATGCTCAACTTCAGCACATTTATTCACATATTAGAAATTATACTATGATTGATTAGGATTCAAGACCCTGGACTAAGATTACATAAGTTAGAGTTGTGTGGATTGGTTTGTGATTACATACATGAATCTTTGATTGGATGGCTACGACCATACCTGAGTCTTTTTGGATGGCTGCGACCATACCTCTATCTTTATATATGGTCTTATCGACTGGGTGGCTACATCCATACCATAGACCAAGTTTCATATGTATTTTGGATGGCTGCACCCATGCCTAGACTACATGTATTTAACTCTTCGAGATATCAGTTGTACTTGCACCTGCAGGCTTTCAGCGATGGTGTTCCGGTTCGATTATGATTTCGTAAAGAATTTCACCCCTCCCACTCTCTCGGGCTTCATGCTTTAGGGGGCATCTATTACACAATAATTTGTCACTGGCCTCATTTTGGATAAAGTCAGTCTCTGAGTGACATCTTCGCTATGTCATACATCAAATAAATATGTCAATATCTTCCCACACATTCAAAAAGATTAAACAAGTGCTCTCTAATCCTAAAAATTGACCCTTTTTCCCATGTTTCTGCATCGTCGCAAGTAAATTGCGACGATTCTTTGTAATGAACTATAACGTCACGACATCATCATAGGGGTACATTTGTTTCCTACGATGGTCAACTTTTAGGGCTCGGCGTAAGTCATTAAGGTTCTTCTTGCGACGATGGCTCTGAACAGACTACTTCCTTGTGATGTCGTTGCTGAGCCCTAGTGTATGAGTTGTGACAATCCAGATATGCAAATTCAAACAGAATGCTTTTGGGTGGTTCTAGAGCTGGTTTTTGGGTCAAGGGAGTTCACCTTTCCTCCTCTAGGAAGGTGGTTCCACCTTTTAAGAAACATCCCTTGAGGGTAAGCTCCCTCTCACTCATTTTATGGAGGCTCCTCCTCTTATAAAAGCACTCCCTATTGCTACGATCAACTAGTTTTCAGATTGGAGAAAATTAGCTATCTTTGGTGTAAGTTTGATAGTTTGCATTGTGAATTGCTGATAATTTAGCAATTGGTCGAGGATTGCCTTGGCCTTGTATTAAAGCTTTTGAGTGAGAGAGAGAGTTATCATCCATTTGGGAGGCTCTTTTGAGAGTGGATGCTTGAAGAAACATACCAGCTGGACCCTTTGAGAAGGCTTGCGATGTCAAGGCTTGGTTGTAAGCTTTGCTTTTGTTCATTCTAATACAATCGATGGTGATTTCCTATGTCTTGTGTAAAATATACTTGATAGCTTATGGTTTTTAAGTATGGGGGTTTTACGCAGTGCATTATATTAGATATCATTTTGGGATTGAACTGCGTTAAGTAAGATCATTCACGTATGACCATTTCCATGAGAGGTAGTCGTAACTGACTAATTTCTCATGATTTTTAAATAGTTCACTTAGCACTCATTGCATCGGGTGATGCTCACAGGGGTGAAGAAGTGGGATTGAAACTAGTGAAATGTGGAGAACGAATCACATAGCATCAATCATCACTTCCGGGGCTTATGGTTTGTTGACTCTGTAAGTAAATAGATCATTGTTGTACTCTATCATGTGTTCTCGTGTTCTCTTGTGTTGTTTCAGGTAAATTGCTCAACGAGGAGAAGGAAACGATAGCTGAAGCAGCACAACAAAAGCTCCATCGAACACCGGTTTGAGGTAGGTTCTTTCAACAATGACCGTTTAAGGAAATTAGTTGTTGTTTTTTTTTTCTATGACTAGACCCACTCTAGGGCTAGAGGGGTTGGCTTTGTCCACAGAGGGAACATTTCCTACATCACAAGTGGGCACTCCAGTAGCAGAACAGATGTTGCGCGCAAGGATGGAAAACACAATAGTGTTTCCAGAAGGAGCTCTAGTGTCATCCAATGTGATGGATCAGATGTCGCTTAACATGATGAAAGATGTTGGCCTTAACCTGCCTGCCCTTCCCCGAAAAATTCTATATTAGTTACAGGACAGGATAACGACAGAGTTGCGGGCTAGGGAGAGCCGCGTGATCTAATTTCTCAGTGAGCAAAAAATTAACATAGAATAGCTCAGCTTGCAGTGCAACAAGTTGGTGTCATAGAACCAACATTTGGTGCACATGGTAGATATTGCTTACTGACACATCCTGGAGCTAGCCATCGCACCAAATCTACCAGTAGAAGTACGGATCCACAGTTTGGCAAGAGGAGTCCACGACACAAGAGAAGAGATGATAAGGTTGCAGCTAGAGCTGAATCTCCAGATCGTTGAGCTGTGGTTGAAGGCGCAGCCTTCCACTCCCCAGGAAATCAGAGAACAACACACGAGCGTTATTGCAACAGGGTTGGGAGATATTGGAGGTGTAGTGTGAATGTATGAATATGTTGGAATAGGCCTTGGATGTCCTCATGATTTTGTAGGAGGATCCCAACATCCAACGGTTGGAGATAGAGGCACGCGAACTCCAGCAGCAGTATGACTACATCAGAGGGACTATGCAGACAGTAATCCTCACTCAATAGCTTGTGAGGATGTAGTAAGCCAAAGTGTTAAAGGAGTAGGTGGATGTGGCACGCCATAAGGAAGCAGTTCTCAAAGTGTGCGTCTAGCCATGGATTGACGAATCCTTCACAATAACAATAGATATTGAAGGAAATCTCGCACAGATTCAAGGTATGCATGCACAGATGTAGGGAATCATTCCAGAAACAGATGTCTCAGAAGAGAGAATGCAATAGGTTCAGCAAGTAGTAGCTCAGTGCATTGCAGACATCAAGAGCGTTCGGGACCAGCTAGAAATATTTTGCAACAACATCACCGCGCCAACAAAGTGACTCCAGGGTGAGTCACGATGTTTATGTTGGGGCCTTGTTGGGCATGGAATCCCCCCACAACATGTTTTGGGGATCAAAGACAAAGTTTTGAGTAATATTATTGTAAAGCCCTGTGAATTGTGAGCACGAAATGTATGTTAGAGTCATAGGGTTGTCCGCCCTAAGTTTGGAATGTAATGTCGACCTACCCATGGTCCGCGGACCATGGGATTGTATAAATAAGAGCGAGGCTCTAAGTTGTAAGGGGAATTAGATCATGATGGAATAAAATGGATAGAATGAGATAGAAAAGCATAGAAGAAGAGTCTAAGTGCGTCTTGGGTCATAGTAGTAGGAATAGGCTCTGTAGTTGAGTGCACAGAGGCCTAGTAAAGTCCACAGCTGAGTGAGCGAACCCCTGCAGCTGAGTGTGCAGACCCATGCAGCTGAGTCTGCAGGGTAGATTTGAGTTTGTAACCAGAGAAATGATTAATAAAGAAAGGTTTCATTACAAATTTTGTGCATCTATTCTGATTTATTACATGTTTTATCTTACATTGCAATTATATTGTTTATTTACTGCACGCACTTATATGAATTGTGAATACTAATAAGTGTAACTAAAAGCGTAGAAATAAGCTAAGTTAATCAACTAATATTGGGCTACTAGTAAATATTTGTGTAATAACACTAATCAAACCACGAGTAGGGTTGTGCAAAGGAAGCATCCTAGGCTGTGAGGTACGGGTAAGCGCACATAGCGACGTGCATGTAGGGATGAACCGCAGACCATTTGAAACCATCAGACATCTCCAGTGTGCGAAAACCTAGTTCTAGAACCCTCCCATACTACTTCGGGTGAGACCTAAGTTCACGCTCCATGGGTTGTTTTCGAAAGGGCCAGTAGTACCGAGATTTGTTTGGCTAAATCACCTCTGAACCTAGGTTAGGTCCCAAGAAGCCAACACCAGCTGAGCAGCATGCTGGAGTGCTACAACGTAAGTATTGAGGAGGATGATGAGGATCCATGGAAAATTAACATTCTAGAAATGGAAGGTTGTCACGAGGTTCGAGGACCATTCATTGAAGATCCTGACATCACTGTGCCACTAAAAACGAAGTAGGAAAACATTCAGATGGAGGTTGAATTGAAGTATGCAATGCTCTTGATTATTGGGATGATGCCACGATAGATAAGGTCATTGAGTTACTCCGCAAGTACCAAGACTTATTCCTGACCAAGATTACGGACTTAAAAGGGATCGTTGGCGACTTCGGGATGATGAAGATCACCCTAAAACCTGATGTGAATCTAGTTAAGTAGAGGGCTTACTGCTTGAATCCGAAGTATAAGGAAAAGGTCCGCATAGAACTAGATAAAATGCTCGCAGCTGGAATTATTGAGCCAGTGGAAGAATTTGACTGGGTGACCCCTATGCTAGTGCAGGAGAAAAAGCAGAAGGGCGAGACAAGAATATGCGTGGACCTCAGGAAGTTGAATGACACTTGTGTACATGAACCATTCCCAACACTGTTCATAGATGAAGTATTAGAAATTGTTGGCAGGCAAGAAACATATTCTTTCACGATGGGTTCTCAGGGTACCACCAGATCAAAATCATGCCGGAAGACAGGAGCAAGACCACATTCACCACTGAATGGGGCTATTTTTAGTACATTGTCATGCCATTTGGGTTAAAGAATGCGCCAACCATATTTTTGCGCATATTTTTTGCCGCCTTCAAAGAGTATATCCACAAATTCCTAAAGGTCTATCTGGATGATTGAATTGTCTTTGGATTGGTTAAGCACCACGTAGCAAGCTTATGCTTAATGCTGGATACTTGCGGATGACACCAGATTGTGCTGAACCTTAAGAAGTGCACATTCCTCGTTCCCTTTCGGAACCTACTGGGACATGTGGTCTACAAACAAGGACTAATGGTAGACCCCACGAAGATTGCAGTAATTCTGAATTTGGAAGCACCGCGAAGTGTTAAACATTTGTGCACTACCTTGGGACACACAAGGTACTACAACAAGTTCATCAAAAGCTATGCCCAAATCACCATGCAGATGAAGAAACTATTTAAAAAAGATGTCACATTTTGCTGGAATGATGATTGCAAGAAGAGCTTGGATGTCCTTATGGGGAAATTGGCCTCCACTCCAATCCTAGTCTTCCCAAAATGGGATGTGGAGTTTCATGTCCATGTTGATGTGTCATGTATCACGCTGGGAGTGGTGCTCACACAAGAGGGTGTAGAGGTCTTGGATCACCCTATCACGTTTCCAAGTCATAGATTGTCCAAAGCTGAAAAGAACGATTCCACAACCGAGCGCGAGGGATTGGCTATGGTGTACGCGTTCCAAAAATACTGACACTATTTGCTAGGAGGACATTTCAAGATGTACACAGACCATTCCGTGCTAAAGTACTTGGTCAATAAGCCTGTGTTGGGGCAGGCACATCTATAGGTGGCTCTTATTGTTCCAAGAATATGACTTTGAGGTCATGGTAAAACCTAGATTCCTAAACACAGGACTAGATCACTTGTCATGTATTGAGATAGGTGAGGAACCTACTAGTTTGGAGGAAGGATTACTTGATGCACATCTCTTTTCTGTACACATTTTGGACGGACACTTCAAAGATATAATCCACTTTCTGACAACAGGGACTGCATCGAAGGAATACTCTGTCCAAAAGAAGAAGGAAATGGTGGTGCATGTGGCAGATTTTTCTGTCATTGTGGGGCACCTATACAAAATGGGAAATGATGAGATTTTGCAAAGGTACATACCTGAATTTGAATGAATTCAGATCCTCAAGGAAGAACATGGGGACACTACAGGAGGAAACTATGTAGGACGAGCGACCACACAAAAGATTCTCCGCGCAGGGTTTTGGTGGCCAACCCTACATCATCATTCAAAAGCACACTATAAGGCCTGCGATATATGTCAAAGGACCAGAAAAAAATCTCGGAGGGACGAGATGCCATTGAATCCACAAATGACGATGTAGCCCTTCAAAAAGTGGGCAATTGACTTTGTAGGACCTATCAAACCCCATGGAGAAACGGTCACGTGATACATCATCATCGCGACGGAGTATCTGACGCACTAGGCAGAAGCATAGCCAGTCAAAAACTGCACAACTGCCATGACTGTGAATTTTTTGTTTGAACACATGTTGACATGATTTGGCTGTCCAAAAATCATAATGAGTCATCACGCTACACATTTCCTGAATGAAACCATCAACACACTTACAGAAGAATTCCAGGTGTATCATCAAAAAAGCACACCATATCACCCACAAGCTAATGGGACAGTAGAAGCATTCAACAAAATACTGGAGACTGCGCTAACCAAAGTGTGCAACACGCAGCGAAGCAATTGGGACCTGCATGTACCTACAGTACTATGGGCTTATAGGACAATGTGCAAGAAGCTGATGGGACAAACACATTTCCGGTTAGTTTATGGCGTGGAAGTTGTCATGCCGATGGAATATATTGTACCTAGTTTGCGCATAGCAGCGCTCACAGGTATGATGGACCACGAAGCTCTGGAAGAAAGGCTTGTGCAATTGGAAGAACTTGAGGAGGAACGGTTCTTGGTTGGTTTTCATCAGCAAGTACAGAAGCAGCATGAAAAGGCCTGGCACGATCGCCATATTAAGCTGCGCACCTTCAAGATAAATGACAAGTGCTATTGTATGACAGTTTGAAAAATTTTCGGGAAAGTTCAGAATGCATTGGCTGGGAGCGTACATGGTTAAGGAGGTCACAGACAGAGGCACGGTCCAGCTAGTCAAACTAAATGGAGATCCTTTCCTAGGCAAAGTAAATAGCAGTTGCTTGAATCCCTGCACGGGTGGCCCAACTATCTGACTAACCGGTGGAAGCACAGTCTTCGCACTCCAAGGATCTGGACAGAGGCGCGGGACTATAAACACATGCAAGGGATACAAACACAAATGTAGAGAAGTAGATTAGACACAAAGGTCTCGGAACACCGTATGCAGCAGATCCGACAAGCAATAGCTCAGTTCGAGAACAGTTGGAGGGAATCCATGCAAATATTGTCACGATAACAGAGTGACTCGAGGGTGAGTCACGATGTTTGTATTGGGGGCCTGTTGGGCATGGAATCCCCCCAAGGCATGTTTTGGGGCTCAAAGCCCAAGTTTTGACTGAATTTTGTTGTAAAGCTTCACGAATTGTGGGCACAGGGCACGAAAGTATGTTAGAGTCATAGGGTTGTCTACCATAGTTTTGTAATGTAATGTCGGCCTACCCATGGTTCATAGACCATGGGATTGTATAAATAGAGCGAGGCTCTAAGTGTAAAAGAAAATGAGTAGTAGAGAAGAATAACAAGTCTAAGTGATTGAGTCATGAGTGTAAAGTGTGTCTTTGGGTCATAGGGTAGGAGAAGGCTCTGCAACTGAGTGTGGAGAGGCCTAGTAGTCCGCAACTGAGTGCACGGACCCTTGCAGCTGAGTGCATAGGGCGGAGTCGAGTCTGTAACCGAGGAAGAAATTAATAAAGAGAAGTTTTATCATAATTCTATGCATTTGTTCTTGGGTTAATACATGGTTGATAAAATTTACAAATATACTATTTATTTACTACACACACTTGTATGAATGGTTTATATTGTTAAGTATAACTTAAAGCACGTAAGTAGGCTAAGATAATTAAATAACATTGGAATATCAGTAAAGTATTGGGTAATAACGTAGAAGCATAGCGTTCAACCCTTGAGTAGGGTGGCTCGAAGGCAGTATCTCAGGCTTCGAGGGACGGGAAAGTCTGCGAAGAGACCTGCATGCAGGGTCGAACCGCAGACCACTTGAACTCATCAGACATCTCCAGGGTGTGGAAACCTGGTTCTAGCACCCACCCATACTACTTCGAATGAGGCCTCAGTCCGCGCTCTATGGAATGTTGCTGAAAGAGCCAGTAGTACTGGGATTTGTTTGGCTAAATCAACTTTGTACCTGGGTTAGACCCAAACAAGCCAACACCATACAAAGGAGAGGACCTTGCGGCCATATCGAAAGGGAAAGGTAGTGATTTGGCCATCACAAAGGCCATGAAGATGAAGTACAAGCTGGAAAAGAAGAAGAGGGGCTACGCCATCTCCAGCATCAAGGACAAAGCAGTATGCGTGGCAACTAAAATCCTCCCAGGAAACGTTATGTGCAAGTGCCGCACAGACGAGGTACCTGTGCTAGTGGTCGCATTAGCAGAGCAGTGCATGGAAGGGGTCCAGTTTAACTGGTCTAAATTCCTCTACACAAAAATTTTAGGTAATTGTCGCAAAGCCCATGAACAGGGTAAAAAATTCCACTATGCATGGCTATTGTTGTCCATAGTGCTCGTAGCTGGGGAGTTGTCGTAGGATAGTCAATTCCCCATAATTGACAAAGATTTACTGGAGGCCACGAAGTATGCTTTGCTCTGGGCCATGAAGGATGCTAAAAGGATATGTGATAGCAAGATCTTCTGGGTGCCCATGGAGATGAACATCCGAATGTGGATCAATCGTAAGCCATAGTTGTCACCCATGGTTTACAACAGTCTGTAGAGTTTTGTAGAATTTAAGGTAGACACGCACAACATATATATCAAGGTGCACAAGGACCCAATGAAGCAGTGGACAAAGCTACCCTTTGTAGCCAAAGACGACACCATTTTCAATGTCTTGGAGGCATGGCCACCGAAATGGCGTGCCCTAGACATTGCAGAAATTGAGAAGTCGGTAGTGCAAAAGAAGAAAGACGAGGCCAAGCTACACATCACACAATTGGCCAAAAAACGCAGGAAGGAAATAGCAACAATAGAAGTGTGGGTGGTGCGAGATGTGGCACATAAAGCAGTCGAGCAAGAAAAGGTAGCAACAGTAGCATAGGCAGCAGCCACGAAGGCGGGCGAGGGCCAAACAACACTGTCACAAGGGCAGGAAGAAGAAACAAAAGAAGGAGGTGTAGATCCATGAACCACATCCACATAGCTGAAGCGCCAATACCTAGTAGAGCGGGCAGGGTCATGGAAGAAGGTCAAGGCCTCTAAATTTTCCATCAACTTGATCACCCAAATTGAGGATGATCTGCATGACATCGGCGAGATGGTGCACGATGTCACCAATGAGGCTCTCCAAGATTTCATGTAGGAGAACTAGATTGTGTTGGGGGCCCTCAAAGCATAGTTGCAGGAATTACAGGTGCACCCCCCTCAGGTTAGTACCCTTTTGACCAAACTCGCGGTCGGATCTACGGCAATAGATCAAATGTTTCACCCATGGATGATGAAAAAAATAGTGCTACCGAAAGGGGCACTAGTGACATCAAATGAGGCCGAAAGGCCTTCAATTAGCACACTAAAAGGTCTCAATGTTAATCTAGCTGCCTTCTACGTGAGACATTATATGTGTTGTAGGATGTGATAACTATAGAGCTATGAGCTAGGGAGAGCTACGTGCTCCAAGTCCTCAGTGAACAGAAGATAAATATCGAACAACTAAGCTTATAGCACGATGAATTGGTGTCGCAAAATCAACAGCTGGTGCAGGTGATAGATGATAATTTCCGACGCATCCTGGAGCTGGCCAACCCAGTAGATATACCAGCAGAGGCACGGATCCACAGGTTAGCAGCAGGGGTCCGTGAGGCTAGGGAGGAAATGACAAAGGTTCAGCTAGAGCTAAATCTTCAAATCGCCGTATTGCAGTTAAAGGCGCAGCCATCCACTACTCCGGAAGTCAAAGAACAACGTGCTAGTTCTATCATAGTGGGATTGGAGGAAATCGGAGGTGCAGTGCGTGTTATACAACAAATTGACCCCCTCATCAGCTCCGAGAGGAAAGACATGATAGCTAAAGCAAAGACCAAGATCACATGCCTTGTTTCCACACTAATGCTAGCTATGCACTGACAACCTACTTTATAAAGTTTCTCTACAAGCCTAAGGGTGTGTTAGTGACCCAACTAACTCTAGTTGCTAGTTCGGGAACAACGTTAGTGGACCATAATGAAGTTATAAGGGTCAAAGGAGTGAATTGACTCATAAATATCTAGATGTTTGCTCCTAGATCTACTCAAGAAAAGCAAGGAAACATCTCAAGTTCGACCTATTTGGGGGATTTCTAATCCTAATGAAGGAGGCAAATGGGAAAGAGTTGAAAAGCATGGAAACTTCATTTCTTTTACCCTAAGGAACTCATGGAGGAACTTGGAAACCCTAACTCAATTGCTACATAAGCAAAGCTAGGGCTATGGTGATGGAGGTCAGATCATTTGAAAGGATAGCATACTTGATTGTCGAGCATTGTCTCAAATCATAAGAAGTTGGTAAGAAGGGAGAGAGAGAGAGAAGTTGGAGGGGTAAGAGAAGGCTGATGCAACAGATGGTTGTAATCACTCTTCCAACATTAATATAGCACTATAGTTGTACTATCTACTCTGTGGTGTTGGTACTATCATTCATTTAGTTGTTTGTCCAATACCTTTTAGCATGAGTGGCTTAGTTATGTGTTACTAGATGTTCTTTTATGTATTCTTGTATTAGTTATCAGAGTTGTATGCTATGATTATGCTTATCTCTTCTATGTGCATGACTTGATCTGGAGCCAGCTCAGGGGACTTCCACTTAGCTACATTGTGCTCTCCAACAAATCTACACGGAGGCTTGAGGTAATCTATTTGTCGTACTTTGATAGTTAGTTATTGTTTATGAACATGCATGTAACTTTGTGATGGTTGCAGATAATCTTACAGTTTGCCAAAGGTCCTGGGAAGACCTTTGAGGGTATCTCCATTCTCCATACACTGTGCATTTTATCCTACAGCAGAATTGGCGACTTTGCTGGGGACTATACATCTAGTTCCCAGTTTAATGGGACAGTTCTCAGTTTCCTCCTCCTTCTAAGACCTCCCTATACTTCTTCATTCCCTTTCTGACCCACTGAAACCTTGCTACATGTTGTTTATACATATTCATCATTGAATCTAATCCAAGAAGCCCTGTTTTGAATTGTTTTCCCACACTAATGCAGGTTAGCAGACTACACAGTGCTTTATAAAGCACTGTGTCTGCACACACAGAGCATTAGTAGACCCAGTGACTCTTTGTGGCTACTGTTACAGAGCGTTAGTCTCCCAAAATCTTGATTTCCAGCTGTGTCTACAAACCCAAGGGGATAGGAAGCCTGTTCATGGACTGAAAGAAGATCTACTACTACATTTTGTTAGCAAGATAGGTGTCCTGAAAGAAATTTTTTTTAGGAAATAAGTTGTTTTTTCTTTCTTGAAAAAATTTTTATCAAAGAAAAAATCATCAATTCTTTTATTCATTCTTTTGTTTATCTGGTTAAAATCTGCTTTATTTTGGTTTCAAGTAGTTGTTAGGAAAGCATTGGAAAGATTTCTATTGGTTATGCATGTGTTATAATGACTAAGATGCATGGAACAAATATGAATATGTGAAAGACTCTCAGTTGTAGAATACAACTTGTTTTCATCGAATTAAATATTTTTTAAAGCATTGTCTTATGCATGAATTTTTGAGTCAGAGTCCCATCACATTTGATACGTCAAATCCCCTACCGAAGACAATAAAAAAGTACACATAAAATTTACCTAAAATCAATCAGTAACTCTTTATTGAGCAAACAAACATTAGTTCAGGCTAGGATCTTGGGATAGGCAGTGTGAGTAAACTGCCCAAGATCGAAAACCCAAACTAGTGTCATTAAAAGAGAGAAAATTCCTGCTGCACTCATACTACCGAGACCACTCCAGTCAAAGTGGAGCTAAATACGAGACAACATTGGACTATAAGTGAATGTAGCCCACCTTCGCTTGCAACTCCTTTGGGTATTTTGTGTATTGGGGATCCCTTCGGGGATTTCGAATCTGAGTTGGGGACTTAGGTATCCTGCCCACACAACGTACTATCTGTGACTATGTACCCCCTCGGTAGTGTCTGTGATTTTAGGCATCCTTAGTGGCTAAGCTTTTAGGGACTTACACAAGGTGACTGGGGTGGGCTGCCCTGGTACTTGACACAGATGGACCTACTCTGTCTTTAGTTTTTGGGAGGGTGCTCGTCTTCACGAGAGTACTTGGCCCCTCAATCTGAGGTTTGAGCGAAGCTCTAGAGTAATCGTAACTGTACATTTGGCCAGCCCTCTCTGTTATTCATTGTGATACTAGGTTTCATCTCTAGTGATCATTGTTTTTTAAACAGCGTGATTTCCCTTTGTTTGCTAATTGATCAACTTAGTGTATTCTTAATGTTTTTTAGGTACCCATGTGCTATCATTGAGACCTTAACAAATATCACGATAAAATTTATTGATAAAAAATTAACGGTCACTGTGGCTACATCTAGCCCTCATCGTCAATCTAGACGATTGTTAGTACTTCCTCCACTCATTGTGGAAGATCCGCCGAGCTCCAGTGAACCAGATTCCCCATCTTTGGGGAATCAGTCTCCCAGATCTCACACGGAATCTATTTGGACAACCGACGATTCAAGTTTGTCAGAGGATTTTTGTACCAAAGGATTTCTTCCTCACTTTAACCCTCCGCTCACGAATCGTTTGGACCCACTATTGGTTCTAGTGGCACCTGTACTCCATGTTTCTATAGGTGGAACATTTCCATCCATCCCATTAACAATTAATGGGTCATGGAACTTTGTGGACAGTTTTGGTCCTCCACCACTTCCCCAGTCGACAATCACCAACACACTGTTGATGGCAAACCCTGCTATCCCATTTGTCCCAGGTACAACCACTCACATGACACCCTCCATGAGTGGAACCCAGCGAATGCCAAGTTCCACCCCTTTAGTGTCAAACTGTATACCTTCGATAAGTGCTACATACAACATTCCATATAACGCCCAATATAGCACTATTAGCATGGTTCCCGTCCACCAACAATATGGTCGACAACCATTGTATAGTTCAATCCCCTATATTCAAGTATCTCGGGGTATTCCCAATATGCACATACTGGTTGAGAATGTAACAATTCCCCCTCCATTCTTAAGCATGCCTTGCTAGTCATTGATTGACATGAGCATTCGTTATGTCAATCAAGGACATATGGTTAGTTTTGTGGTGGGCGAGAATCCTCAAGGAGGTCCCAACCAATCCATGGGGGCACCCTACTCAAAAATTCAAATGAGTCAAGGGGGCACTACTTATCCTGGGGGCAATTCTATACCCCAACATCAGATTCCCCATGGAAACCCACACTACAACACCATACCCCAAGGCAACTACTATACCACGCAGCCTATGTATAATATTGGGACTCAAACGATGGGAGGATAGCAAGGTTACTCAAGTCATATGTCATTGCCTTGGTCCGAGTTGAGGGCACCACACACTTTGCCTTTCTTGGCAATGTTAGATATCCCTGACATGTACAAACGTACAAATGACCCCATCTACCACAACTTAATTTGGATGCGGATCCTGCATAAGATACCAACAGACATCCCCAAGTTCGAAGAGAAACAAGGGGAGGATCCAGGCACTCACATCACCACCTACCATCTTTGGTGTGTTTCCAACTCCATGGTGGATGATAGTGTCCGGTTACATCTTTTTCCCTGCACCCTCACTGGAAACACAACTAAGTGGTACATTGAGTTACCACGCGCATCAATAAATACCTTCGACACTCTAGCAATGGAATTCCTAAAGCACTTCCAACTACCCATTTGCTATGAGACTGGGATAGACCTCCTCACTTCACTACGTCAGGATATGGCCACCCACATCTCTAATCATATACATGAATGGAGACGTAGGCAGAAGTTAGTTAAAGCTCCCCTCCTAGACTATCTCTTAGCGAATTGGTTCTGCAAGTCCCTACTCCCGTAAATCGCTAAAGATGTTGCTTTAGGTGGTGCAGTCAGAGAAGACCAATCCATACATCATGCCCAGTACTTAGATATAATATATTCACAGTCTGGCACTCTTTACGACGTAATCCCCAATGCCCCTCGTAACTCCAATGTCTCCACTACTCAACAATGCATAGTGCATGCCGATGGGATTATCGGCACAACCTCTGGGGCTGCTATAAAACAACTTAGCAGTCACATTTCCCAAATTTCAATGGACCCCTCTACCAAATTGACTACTCTTCCTACAACCATGATAAACTCTGTGCAGTCTACACAAAAGCCTGGTGGTAAGAACAAGAAGAATAAGAAAAAGACCATTCCTTCTGAGGAACAGTCAACAAAACAGCAAAACCCAAAACAGAAGGCCGATGCACCTCTTGGCGATGGAAAGGATAAACCCGCCAGATTCCCTTGCAAAATCTATGTTGAAGACCACATGACATATCGTTGCCCGCATCTTCAGGAATGCACAGAATACATTGCTAAAAAGGATGCTGGTAGGACCCCCGCTATCCTTAATAATCCTTTCCCCACACAGCAATAGCAAAACCTTATTGCCAACCAACCTTAACCCCGCAAGGGGGCAACAGTGGTTTGCAACATCCTTCAGCTGGTGAAGGATCTTCTACCATTTACACCTTTGAAGCAATAGATCTACAAAGGCCAAATCTTATGGAGCTCCTGTCGCTCATGCAGAGGAACCTTCCTCAAGTCAAAACCCACCGCCGCCCAACAATTTGCATATCAAAAGACTGGTTGCTGACCTTGTAATTTCCTCCCCAAAGGGGCACCTCGATGCACAACACAAAATACATGTGCATGTGCCGCCCAAAACTACAACATTGTAGAAGACTTGGCACAAGTTTCGTCTGCTATGTCGGCACTCGAAGTATTACAAACATGCCTAGCACAAAGGAAAGATTTTATTTTGCTATTGGTGGTATCGACCCACAGGATTCCATGCTTGCAGTTTTAGACATGGAACACTGTAAACCTCCCCTTTCCCACTAGCTTGCATTTCAAGTGCAAATTTTTTCGAAAGGTAAAGGTATACAAAGAACTGTCATCGACGAGGGTGCTTCTACCTGCATCATGTCAGCTTCATGTTGGCTCGCTCTAGGTTCTTCAACCCTATCCCCACTGTTGAATTCCCTTAAAGCTTCCGACGGCCACACTTTCATCGCAAAAGGTTACCTAGCTAGCTACCCCATCACTCTGTATGGGAAAACCTTAACTGTGGACATAGAAGTCGTAGATAGAAAACTCGACTATAATCTCTTGCTGTGTCATAGTTGGACATATGCCATGATGGCCATTGTATCTAATGTCTTTCGCATCATCCTATTTCCATTGGATGGAAAGGTAGTTACAGTAGATTAGCTGTCTTTTTGCACCCCTGATTACTCCCCATTACAAAGCGGCTCTGTACCCCTAGTAGGTGGTGTACCTGACTCTTACGTCAGTATCGGTACCAGTCTACTAAAGGCTTCTTCCCTCATGGGTTGTTTCCCTCTTCAGCCACCCAAAGTTTCACAGATGGTCAACATGCTTTCATCTATTCCTAATGAACAAACCGATCCATGGATTCTACTGGCTCCTTCAGACATTGACACATACGGAGAACAAATGCCGCTACCACCAGCTGAATTGGCCTACCAAGCCATTCAATCTACATCCACATCTCCGGTCACTTTGGTTATGGCCAATGGTACCATTGCCCCTCCCATAAATTCTCCATCTCTCGATCCACTCAATCAAGTCCTACCTACGGATGAAGCTATTCGAGAAATCATGAGTTTAGAAGAGCGACCTTGGGAGGATTGGCACCATCATGTTTTGATATTTGATTCGGACACGATGCCTCTTCAAATCCTATCCCCTAACATACCAGAAATCGTTTCCTCACCCTATACGAACATCCAAACTTTGGAGGTAAAAGGAAACATGGAAAATATTTCAAAGACATTGATCATCAATATTTTTTTCAAGACAGGCATCGTGGAAAACATCTAGATTGGAGCAGATTGCAATACTGAGGAAATTGCAAGCTTCACTTTCCTTTTTAAGGAATTCCACGATGTATTCGCCTGGTCTTATGAGGAAATGCCCGACATAGCTCCATCTATTGTCGAGCATGAGATCAAGCTTTATGACAATGAAAAACCTGTCCGTCAAAGACTTCGACCGGTCCATCCCCACAAAACGACAGCCATAAAAAATGAAGTAGAGAAATTGTTATGTGCTGGTTTCATCTATCTAGTTCCTTTAACGGAATGGGTTTCCAATCTAGTTCCTGTCGATAAAAAACAAGGAACCATTTGCGTATGTGTCAACGATCGAGACTTGAACACCGCGTGTCCAAACGATAATTATCCGACACTGTTCATCAATCAAATCATCATCGACTGCGCCAGTTGTGAATCATTTTCATTCATGGATGGATTCTCAGGTTACAACCAGATTGCTATAAAACCCAAATAACAGCATAAAACTGCCTTCTTCTGCCCATGGGGCATTTTTGCCTATCGAAAACTCCCATTCGGCTTAAAGAATGTTGGTGCAATTTTTCAAAGAGCCATGGACTACGCATTTCACGATATCAGGCATATCGTTCAAGCTTACTTGGATGACCTTCCAGCCCATTCCAAGCAACAAATGCAGAACCTCAACCATTTAAGAGAAATCTTTCTAAGGTTCCAGTTTTACAACATCCGCTTGAATCCACATAAATGTGTTTTCTTCATCGAGTCTAAACGCTTACTTGGATTCATTGTCTCCAAGTACGGGATTAGGGTTGATCCCAGTAAGGTAAAGGAAATTACTCAATTGCCTGAACAATAATCCGTTCTACAGCTCCAACATTTGCAAGGGAAAACAAACTTTTTATGATGGTTCGTTGTAAATTATGCTGAATTGATGAAAGGCTTCATGCACCTACTTAAGAAGGGAGTGTCGTATCTGTGGGATGATCAAGATTAACGATCATTTGATGCCTTGAAAAAGGTGCTTATATCAACCCCACTCCTTAGTGCTCCTGACTATAGCCACGACTTTCTTCTATACCTGGTAGCCTCGCCATTGTCTCTTGGAATGTTCTTGGTTCAAACTCATGAGGACCGGAGTGAACATGTGATCTATTATCTGTCCAAAGGCTTGGCTAGGCCTGAACTTAGATATTCACATGTGGAGAAGCTGTCATTGGAAGTCATCTTTGCTGTCAACCGATTCTGACACTACATATTTCTGTGACAAACTACTGTCATCACCTTGGAGAATCCCATGAGACATATTTTGTCTCATCAAGTAATTGGAGGAAAATATTCAAAATGAATCATGAACCTCCAACAATTTGATCTAGTTTTCACAGCTACTAAGGCGAACAACTCCTTAGTCTTTGCCGAACTTTTGTTGGAACTTCCGATCGTCGATCCGAATGAGATAGCCCACGATCCTCTCTTGGATGAGGCTATCTATCTTATGGACACCACTGACCCTTGGTACGGATACATTCTTGTCTACCTCCAAGCACAACGGTTCTGCCCCGAACTATCGACAAGCGACTGTCGTCACATATGCCACCAAGCACGACACTATCTAGTGACTAATGATACATTATATCATCACGGTGCAGTTACAGTTCTTTAGTGTTGCCTCACTCATGAAAAGGTGGAACACATTTAAATGATTTCCATATTGGGGCATGTGGCGGTCATCTTTCTGGCATATCTACTGCACAGAAAATCTTGCATGCAGGCTATTACCGGCTGACCTTGTTCAAAGATTGTATCAAAGCCATCCGTCAATCCCATCCTTGTCAAGTATTCATGAAGAAAATGCGTGCTCATCTGGCCCTACTGCACACTGTGATTTCCATTGGCCCCTTTGCCAAATGGGGGATAGACTTTGTAACCTGCAATCCTGTTTCCTCTGCTGGACAAAACTATATCATAATTGTTGTGGACTATTTCACGAAATGGGCCAAAGCCCTTCCCACCTACAGAGTCGATGGAGAAACCGTGAGGCTATTCCTATTCAATTAGGTTATATGTCATTTTGGTGTACTCCACATGATTATTATAGAGCATGGATCTCATTTCTAGAACCATATGATGTCTGATTTAATGTCGCTGCTTGGTTTTTGTCAGGATCAATCATCCTCCTACTACCCTCAAGCTAATGGTCAAGTAGAAGCCGTCAATGGCGTCTTAAAAACCATGATCCGTAGGTTGGTAGGAAATCATAAAACCAATTGGAACCAAATGTTATATTTGGCGCTATGGGCATACCAAACTTCAGTAAAAACTGCCATGGGCTTTACACCTTTTCAACTCGCTTACAGCCTGGAAGCAGTTTTACCCATCGAGTGTCAAATCCCTTCCCTGCAAATAGCCATTGAAATCCTACCCAACACTACTGCCGAATAAGAATGCTTACTATACCTTAATCAACTAGATGAAACTCGTAGGATGCCGCATTGGCACCCGAGGCTCACAAGCACCGGGTAAAAACCCAATACGACAAAAAGGTCAAGCCTCATTCTTACCAAGAGGGAGATCTTGTTTTGCTCTATGATAAAAAACATAACCTCTTGGGGGCAGGAACACTTCAAACCTTATGGCTAGGTACCTATGGCATCAAGAAAGTCATCTCAAAAGGGGCATATGAACTACAAGATTGGGAAGGAGTCCCACTCGTGAAGCCCAGAAATGGGCTCTATCTGAAAAAGTATTATGCCTAGTAGCGCACTAGGCATGTGCTTTGTAATTTTATGTATTCATAAGTTTTGCTTCCCTTTGTGGTGTGATTGGATTGTTTTGATATTTATTGGAGTACTTGTCTCATACATTCTTCTCATAATGCAGATGTCTTCGTTAAACTTAGCATATGTAGGGTACGCAGATGGTGCCAGTTGTCACACACGGCACATTGCATCAACTATTTGGGTCATCTACACCCCTAAGTCGAAACTATTTTTTTTCGGAGGAGTCTTTCTTGGTACTTCCACCAAAAATACTTGCCGAGTATGTGTCCGTAATTTCACTTCTCACAGAAGCGTCATCAAGGGACATCTCCATTCTGTTGGTCAAGTTAGACTCCCATCTATTTGTTATGCAGTTGACAAATCATTATCACATTTGTAATCCAACCTTGTTACATCATTATTTAAGGGTACGACTCTTGGAATGTCAATTTGACATAATCACATATGAACACATTCATAGAGAATTTAATGTCGTTGTTGATTCATTAGCTAACTATGTATTAGATTGGCATATGTCTCATTCACTATAGAAGCATGCATGAAAAGTAAAATTTACTGAGTTAAAAATTTTACAAAAACATTTACGCCATCAAAATACCAAAATGTATATATATATATATATATATATATATATAGATATATATATATATATATATATATATAGATATATATATATATATATATATATATATAGATAGATACATCAAAATCCAGTCTTTAACATTGAAATATTCCAAAACTTGGATGTTTTAAGTACAAAATGGCTACTAAGCCTAGCTAAAAACACCCATTGGCTATGCCAAAACAACTGCTAAAAAGAGAATATTGCTCATGAAATTCTAAAACCGCTCTAGCTATCCTCCAAAGAGGAACCAGAAACCACTCAGGTACACCGACTATGTGCCGCTACATATGAGCGGGAATCTCCCTCATAGGAAGGGGGGACACCCATGCTTAAGCCCTCTAGGTTCCTCAGAACCTCGCAAATATTATCGGCATCACCTCCCCCAGCAGGTAGTTGGCCTCCTTGTCGCATATGGTGGGGTTCGCCTGCAGGTTGTAATGGCACCAGATCTGTGTTAAAGCATAAAGCTTCATGTCAGTACTTATTTCACCTATAAAAACTTTACATAAACCTTCAAAAGCTAAAAAATACTTGAAGTGCTTTCAAAAATCATTCTCACCTTGAGGACCCCAGTTTTTCCCAGGTAGTAGCATCAAGTCAGTGTCACCGGTAAAGTCCATGCCCTCATAAGCATAGTCATCAATCATCACAATTTAACCACAAATCCATTGGAAGAAATCTTCCTTGAAGAAATGCCGGATTGGTCCTCCTCTTGTGCGAGGATCGAGTGATGACCATCGCCCTTGCCTCGGCTCCCTCAGATCAAAGGGACCTAAGCTCATCCTTGGGTGCATAACAAGTACCCCCTCAAGAATGAATGCAACTATGAGAGTACCATACCCAAAATTGTGTTGGGTATGAGTCTTGTATGCCATTAACTCTGCCTTCAACTGGTGAAGCACTGCTTCACACCTATTGAACATTTGTGGTTGGAAACAACCAACTGCAAGAACCAGTTGGGCCTTTGTTGCAACGTGGGGACTCTTTGATCCCGCCAACCACACAATAAACCATAAAATTGCCCTCATAGACCTGGACCTTATCCTCTCTATGGGGACTCTATTGCTAACTAGTCCGCTCTTAGGCATGCAATAGGATTGCACCAGCTCTAGGGTAGATCATGGATTTGGCCTACCACCGGTGAGTTTTGCCTATGCCCCATGGCATGATAGACTAGTTAAAAGGTATATGTCATCAGGATCAATAACTAGCTCCTGATCTGCAATCCTGAACACTTGCTCGTGTTCATCTCAGCGCTGTATAATCCATCTCAATAAATCCTCCTAACCTTTCATCACCTCCAACTTTACATACTTCAGTCAACCACTGCAGCGCAATGCAAGTATGCATGCTGGATAATTTCACATCAACAATTCTTGGCTATCATGAGCCCGTTCTCTCCATATACTAGTCATTATGGCTTGAAACCTGTGCAAAATAACCATAAAAACAATCAAAAAGGGGCAAAATAGCTTCAAGAATTCTTGCATGAGGTTTTAAACTGTGCCTTTCAGCTCTAACGCTACCCCCTGTGGTACACAAGAAGGATTAACACCCTCCAGTAGGTCATATAGAGAATTTAATGCTCCCCACAGGCCATCTAGAGGGCGTTAGTGCGCAAACACTACTTTAGGGCACCTCAGATCTGCAAAAATCCACCCCTAAAACTATCAAGAAAGGTTAAGAAATGCATAGAGAAAGGTTTTAGCCTCTACCTAGGACTAACGGCACGTTGAATGGTCACATGGATCTCCTACAATGGTTTGCGGAAAATCTGCTCCTCTTTAGCTCCAAAATGCTCTCACAATTCTCAAATAGTGAAAATGGTGAATATGAAAGCTCAAAACACTTCCTTATATTTATTGTTGGAGACATGATTTTTGAAATCATTAAAGAGAAAGTAGTCCATTCCCCATGATTTTTTATCATGCATGAACCCATATGGATAGGAATTGCTACTTTTTATACTTTTTCCGCTTTTGACGAAAGTACCTTCAAGAATGAAAAGTAGTAAAAGCTGCATGAAATTGTCAAAGAGAACTTTTATTTTATAGGATATTTTCTCACTCTCTATTGTAACATGCATTGTGATGCAAGAAAGTGTTCCCTCTATGGACAGAGGTAACCCCTCTAGCCCTAGAGTGGGTCTAGTCACAAACAAAGACAAATCAACAATAGCTTTCCTTAAACAGTCATAGTTGAAGGCCTACCTCAACCGATGGTCGATGGAGTTCCGTTGTGCTGCTCCAGCTTCCGCTTCCTTCTCCTAATGAGTAATCAACCTAAAACAATGCAAAGGAAATGCAACAATGCATGTAACTAGAACAACAATGATCTATTTACTCACAAAGTCAAGAAGTCATGAGCTATCAAGTACATTGCATGCAAGACATAGGAAAACATCATTGATTTCATTAATAATGAAATAAGAGTAAGCTTACAACCAGAGTCTTGACATCACAAGCCTTCTCAGAGGGATCCTGCCAGCATGTTCCTCAAGCATTCACTCTTTGAAGATGGATCTCCCAACATACAAGTCTCTCTCACTCACAGGTTTTACACAAGATTAAGGGCATTTCACAACCTTCCACAAGTTATCAAAAATCCCACACTTGTCACACTCACACCAGCTATCTAGCAAACTCACAAACACTAACAGCACTGCTCCACTAGCCAATCTGGATCGTCGCAGGTACATAACTGATCTTATGCGCTGACATCACTTATTCATTAATGTATCTAGTCAGGTCATCGCTGAAGATTACAAGCGACCTCGCGCTGGCACATAAAACCGGACCATCGTGGGAATCAGGTGTACTTCTGCGATGGCAGCACTTCTGGACTGTTTAGGAGCACCCTTCAACGCATTTATTTAGCCAACAGACGCGATGAGTAAGATAACTTAGGAAAAGTGGGTCATTTGGCAGCATCAGACAGCATTTGTCTAACATGAGCATAAATGATTTGGACACATGACATAGTAGGAAGACTTGGATGAAGATAGTGACAAATTACTGTGTAACAGATGACCCCTAAAGTATGAAACCCAAGAGAGTGGGAGGGGTGAAATGCTTTATGAAACTGACTGAGTTGTAGCACCATCTGGAAGAACCTGCACACAAGTAAAACTGATATCTCTGATAATGAAGTACATGTAGTCTAGGCATGGGCGCACCCAAAGACATATGAACTAGGTCTGTGGTATGGATGCAACCATCCAACTAATGAGACCATGATAATGATAAAGGTATGGTCGCAGCCATCCATGAAGACTCAAGTATGGTCACAACCATCCATCAATGATTCATGTAATCATAAACCAATCCACGTAGCTCGAACATATGTAATCTAAGTTCAGGGTCTTGAACCCATCTGATCATAGTACAAATTCTAGCATGCGAATAGATGTGCTGAGGTCGAGCATGATGGAAAATCGCCTGATTACCAGTCAATGAGAAAACCCATTAACAAGCGTGAGAGAAACCACCAATAATGGCAATGGTTCTTAAGGTACTATCGAGCACAATCCACGAAATGTGAAAAAGGAGTTGGATTCGAACACTCGTGGAATCACCCAATCGATGACCAATGATGAAAGTCAACCAGCAGGTACGAAGAACTTGCCATTGGGGCATGCAAGCTCTAAGGTACCAAAGGGGGTCTCTAGATCAATCTCCTAGATAATGAGCAGATGTCGACAAGAGACGACCCGTCGCAGGAGGGCCATAATGTTTCACCCATCAATGACACGAGATAAGGAACAAGTGGTAGATGGTGAAACAGAGTATCAGAGGAGAAGGCGAGGGTTTAAACTGTAGAAGGGTTATACTCTTGAACATGTTGGCGACACGACTCCAGAGGGTGGCAACATTCAGATACCAAGGGATCAAAGGCTCAATGGAGATGACATGAATCAGATGGAATGAGGCTAAATGACAACCCAAACCCACAGAAGGCCAAATGACGATGTATGGATGTCCCAACCCGACAAAAAGCAAAAGTGTCGATGTTCAAGAGTGACTAGTTGCCGTAGAAAATCAATGATAAACCTGTTCTTGAATCCAACCTAGTAATAATTTAATGAGCCCTAAGAAGGAGAAGCTCGAGTCTTATCATGGTCACGATTCCAATGTTGTCAGGGTTTAATGAGTCCGACATAGGTAAAACTCGGAGTCTTTTTCATGTTTAGAGAGTTTGAAAAAGACACGGAAAAGAAAACTCCAGGGGGGTTCTTTTTCGTAAATTTGTGTCTTTCGAGCCTAAAAAAGTATAAAACGATACTTGAAAGAACCGCCCAACCATTACGATCGAGGAGTACTTTTCGTAACTAGTGACTTTGACCCAAAAAAGTAGAAAAGCGGTCGAAATCACGTCGTTTCGTAACTGATAACGAGCTTGAAACGACAAAGGCCCAACAATATTTTCGTTTTTACACGGTCGGAAAAGAGCTTAAAGGCGACCGCCCCTTACTTCTTTTAACGAGTCAAGAGGAACAACTCGGCTATCTTTTCATTTTTCAAGTCGGAAAAGAGCTTAAAGATGACTTTTTCGGATCAAGTGCTCACGAAGCTGACATAATTCCACTACCTGAAGCTCTGCACAAAGCACGTCAAACGTGAACCCATTCGATATAAAATGAACAATATACATAGAAACATAGTTAAAAAACACATTTTGACTCACCATGTGACAAAAATGAGAAAAAACCCACATTTACAAAATATAATTTTTAAATTTCCAAAAATTACTATAAAAAGGGGTTAATCCAACCATTTTTACCATAGTTACTGTTCATTTCACTGTGGAGCATTTTGGAGCACCAAAGTTGGCGAGCTAATTTCAGCCTTGTTCGTCCATCATTCACCCTGAAACTTGTTCCAGGTAATTAGTCCTTGTCCTGCGCTTCAATTCCATACCTTTTTCATGCATTTTGAACATTAAATGTGTTGGTTTAGGTGATTTTTTGGACCGAGCTCCGCCGCTCGGTCATCGCAGGTATAGTCTTTGGGTCCGCAATGGCCGAAAAAAATTGACACATAATGTGCTCAGATCCTCATGGAAAAGTTGTGTACTTCCGCGATGACCGCGGAAAAATACAACTAGCGACCTCGCGTCATCATGTCTATTTTAAAAATAGATGCAATGACGACATGAACTTATTCTTTATGCAAATTATGCGTTGAATTTGGTAAACGAAGTGCTAATTTGATTTTTTCCATCATGCAAGTGATAATGGCATTTGTCTAGCAAGAATGAATGCATGATGATAACGATATAGAAGCTTTCGCCGACTCCACACCTTCGGTCATAGCCTGATTTACTGGAGCTACTGATCTAGGCCTGGAATCCCATAGATGGGAAATTCATCATCCGAGGCCGGGATATCAATTTTGATGCTACAGACATATATTTTTTGACTAGGCTATCCCGTCGCGGTGAGAGGCCCATTCTGGAGGGGTAGCGACCCGGGGGTGATTCCTTAGAGATGTTGATGGCTCAAGTGTGCCCACAAGCACGCAAGACGAGGAGTGGGAAGGTGGCAATCCCAACAGTGGATGACGTGGTCCTTCATGCTATGATTTTCATGGTGACATGGGCAGCAGGCTCCTAAGCCCAACACGAGGCTTCGAAGACCCATCTCCGACTGGCTCTCGAATGTCTCAATCCAACCATGTTTAACTGGGCAGAAATGGTGATGGCGAACATGAAGAGGCAACTCACCAACTGCTGTTGAGGAGAGACGAAGCAGTTTGGTTATGGATCCATCTTAGTCCTGCTCATGCTGGAGCGGGTGTCGGCATTGCAGTTACAGGACATGGATTTGGATTTGCCTAGACCACGTGAGACTAGGGCCACACGGTGGGCACACGTCATGCCACGAGGAGGTGGCGGACGACCAGTGGCATGGGGGACATTGTTCCGAGAGTGGCTAGAGCGCCAAATGATCTTCGTGGAGGATTGGCCATATGCCAACATGGACTTCTGCGGAGATCCTGACATGCAACTGCCCACTGGAGAGCAGTGGGATGATGGTGGTAAGACACTTGATCACATTTTTTGCATTATTATTTTTTATGATGTTTTTTTATTTTTCATGTATATGTCCTAATGACGAACGTTATGGTATGCAGATGTAGGACCAGTGAGACCTGTCGGGCTGGCTCCAGAGGCATGGAGGGATGCGCAGGGCATTGCAGCACTAGCCTTGGCTCCCCCAGCTGATGATACGGTGGAGACAGTGGCCCGGAACCTTGAGGGCCTAACAGTAGGGATTCTAGATTACATGGGGATCGAGGAGGTCCCCATAGCATTCCAGATCCACACAGTAGGAGTGGAACCCAGGGTGCACCGCTTGTTGAGGCGGGTGGCATGGGCGGTGGTATGTTATAGGGAGCATAACCCACCGTAATAGACACGTAAGTTTTTATTTCTTGTTGGTGATTTTTTGAGAGACATGTGTCTCAGATGCATGGAGAACATAGACTCTATTTGGACATGTACACTTATTTTTTGAGTACCTCAGTGCGCCACGCAAGATATATATATATATATACATACATATTCCTATGGTTTATTATTGTGTTTTACATGATTCTTGTATGTTGTTTTGATTACATGTTATGCAAATGTCTGTCTAATACATGATTAGCCAATGCATCAGTTAATGTGTTTAACCGTCATGGAATATGCTGATATGTAATGAAATCAAAATTCCTCTCTAACAATTTAACACGTAAATAGAACCTTAAAATCCGATGGTCTCTGACGGAATATCGCCCACTGAGTTGGTGGACGACAAGCTGAGAGTCCAGGTTTACAAGGAGTGTATGAATACCGAGATTAATCACCTCGGCTAGTAACTCAATAACAACACTATATTCAGTGACATTGTTCATGGTACAACCTAAACAAACACCTTGAAGGTCTATCAACTCACCATGAGGATCGTAGATCACCCATGCCGCAGAGGACAAGTTGCGGGTACTGTGGCATGCACCATCAACAAAACCAACGTAAGGTGCACCAGACATCTGCACAAGAAGCAAAAGACACAATAAGCGGCAATCACGCCTACACACCAAGCCAAAACATGAAAACACACACACAACACACCTGCTAAAAACACATGTATGTACAAATCAAAGTGCATGAAATTCACACATAATACTTTTTCAAGTAAAGCCCATTTCGGGGCTTATCTAGAGGATTCCCTTCATAATCAATCAGCTCATAGGCCCCTTTTTGCAAAACTCACTTTACAATATAAGGCTTGTGCCACATGGGCTCGAATTTTCCTGCCCCCAGCTTATCATTCGCTTGATCGTAGAGCAGGACTAAATCTCCTTCAACAAAAGAACGAGGATGGACAGTATGATCGAAGTGAGTTTTCACTCTCTTCTTCTGTGCTTCAATAGCTAGAGAGGCTAGCTGACGAGTCTCGTCTAGCCGTTCTAGGTAAAGAAGGTATTCTTCTACCAGAGTAGTGTTGGGGAGTAATTCAATGGCTAATTTCAAAGAAGGGATCTCGCACTCGATGGGAAGGGTAGCCTCTAGTACATAAACTAATTGAAATGGAGTGAAGCTGGTGGCATCCTTCATAGAAGTTTGGTAGGCCCACAAGGTGGAGAACAACATCAAGTGCCAGTTAGACTTGTGCATGCCAATGGTATGTTGAAGCATCGTAACTAGAACCTTGTTGACGACTTTTACTTGGCCATTGGCCTGAGGATAGTATGGAGTCAAACTATCATGCTGCAGGCCTAGCTAGGTTGTTAGCTCAATCATCATGTGATTACAGAAATGCTTATCGTGATCAGTGACTATAGCCTGAGGGACTTCGAACCATGAGATAACATGATTAAACAAAAATTGCACCGTTGTGTGACTGTCTTTAGATAGTGTGGGCATCGCCTCGGCCCATTTTGTGAAGTAATCAATGGCAACAATGATATACCCATGCCCCCCAGCCGAGCGAGGGTTATAGGTCATATAATCAATGCCCCATTTTATAAAAGGGCCGACAGTAACAAAAGGGTGCAATGGAGCAGGGGGTGCACGCATCTTCCGCTGGTAGATCTGGCACTCGTGACAGGAATAGACGACAAGAATACAATCCTTGAAGATGGAGGGCCAAAAGTAACCGGCGTGGAGGATCAACAATTCTTAGTTATCATGGGCCCGTTCTCTCCATATACTAGTCATTATGGCTTGAAACCTGTGCAAAATAACCCTAAAAACAATCAAAAAGGGGCAAAATAGCTTCAAGAATTCTTGCATGAGGTCTTAAACTGCGCCTTCCAACTCTAACACTACCCCCTGTGGTACACAAGAAGGATTAACACCCTCCAGTAGGTCATATAGAGAACTTAATGCTCCCCACAGGCCATCTAGAGGGTGTTAGTGCACAAACACTACTTTAGGGCACCTCAGATCTGCAAAACTCCACCCCTAAAACTATCAAGAAAGGTTAATAAATGCATAGAGAAAGGTTTTAGCCTCTACCAGGGACTAACGACACGTTGAATGGTCACCTGGATCTCCTACAATGGTCCGCGGAAAATCTGCTCCTCTTTAGCTCCAAAATGCTCTCACAATTCTCAAATAGTGAAAATGGTGAATGTGAAAGCTCAAAACACTTCCTTATATTTATTGTTGGAGACATGATTTTTGAAATCATTAAAGAGAAAGTAGTCCATTCTCCATGATTTTTTATCATGCATGAACCCATATGGATAGGAATTGCTACTTTTTATACTTTTTCCGCTTTTGATGAAGGTACCTTCAGGAATGAAAAGTAGTAAAAGCTGCATGCAATTGTCAAAGAGAACTTTTCTTTTATGGGATATTTTCTCACTCTCTATTGTAACATGCATTGTGATGTAGGAAAGTGTTCCCTCTGTGGATAGAGGCAACCCCTCTAGCCCTAGAGTGGGTCTAGTCACAAACAAGGACAGATCAACAATAGCTTTCCTTAAACAGTCATAGTTGGAGGCCTACCTCAACCGGTGGTCGATGGAGTTCCGTTGTGTTTCTCCAGCTTCTGCTTCCTTCTCCTAATGAGTAATCAACCTGAAACAATGCAAAGGAAATACAATAAAGCACGTAACCGGAACAACAATGATCTATTTACTCACAAAGTCAAGAAGTCATGAGCTATCAAGTACATTGCATACAAGACATAGGAAAACATCATTGATTGCATTAATAATGAAATAAGAGTAAGCTTACAACCAAAGTCTTGACGTCACAAGCCTTCTCAAAGGGATCCAGCCAACATGTTCCTCAAGCATTCACTCTTTGAAGATGGATCTCCCAACATACAAGTCTCTCTCACTCACAAGTTTTACACAAGATTAAGGGCACTTCACAACCTTCCACGAGTTATCAACAATCCCACACTTGTCACACTCACAATAGCTATCTAGCAAACTCAAAAACACTATCAGCACTGCTCCACTAGCGAACTATTAGCAACTATCCCAAAAAGCTATCAGTGCACAACAATGGTGAGAGTTTAAATAAGAGAAGGAGTCTCCATGAAAAGTGGAAGGGGGAGCTTATCTTCAAGGAAGGTAGCACAAATGACGGAACAACCATGCCAGAGAAAGGAGGGCGATACAAACTATGCCAGCAACCAGGTCTGGAGTCATCTGGAAGGCTGACTGTTGGAACAAATTCACCCAATCTGGATCATCGCGGGTACATAATTGATCTTCTGCGCTGACATCGCTTATTGATTAACATATCTAGTCAGGTCATCACTGAAGATTACAAGCGACCTCGCATTGGCACATAAAACCAGACCATCGCGGGAATCAGGTGTACTTCCGCGATGGCACTGCTTCGGGATTGTTTAGGAGCGCCCTTCAGTGCGTTTATTTAGCCAATAGATGTGATGAGGCAGATAACTTAGGAAAAGTGGGTCATTTGGCAACATCACAGAGCATTTGTCTAACATGAGCATAAATGATTTGGACACATGACACATTAGGAAGACTGGGATGAAGACAGTGACAAATTACTGTGTAACATGCATCTTTATTGTTTTATAATTTTCATTTTTCATTTAAAAATCACTGAAAAATAGATAAGGCACAAAAGAGGCGATGCAATAATTGCATATTGAAGCATATTGAAATAAAAGGAGCGATGCAATAATTGCATATTGGAAATAATAAAGAGAAACAAGTAATAAGGGTGGTGCTTTGGTTGCGATGTGATCAAATCGCAATCGCAAATCATGGCGGCAATTATATGAATCATAGTGGCACTTAACAAGAAAGAAATAAAGTAATATATCATAATCGCAAAAGAAACAAGTTTTAAAAGTGTTAAAGATTCGAACCTAAAAGATATATATATATATATATATATATTTTAAAGTCCCGACGAGTCTGTGATATCACATAACACTTTAAATATGTGTATATGGCTATGCTGATTGCGATATGTGATGGGATTCCAGACCCGATATTGTTATGTATTACGTTTAGTAACTCGGGCAAATCTGATGGAGTTATTAAACCGGGTTAATCCTTTTCAGTTCCACTTTTTAGTGCTTTGCATTAATTTTGTCGTGTAAAGGAAAATATCACTGTTAAAGCCAAATCTGAAGGAAAGGCAATTGGTTGAGTTTCTTGGTGTTTTGGTCAATTGAAATGCACCCAATACATGCGTAAGCCCAGATTTACGCACGACTAACACAGTTTATCACGACTAAAATGGATTAATCATTATTTAGGCATATACAAAGGAACTCGGCAGTGGATTAACAGAGCAAGCCAGTAGTTATCATCCTCTTCTAAATTCAGTTATGTTCCTGTTATTTCATGTTCTTTGAGTTGTCTTTTATCCTCTGTAAAATCCTGTAATAGTTTTTAATTCAGATAGTTAGGGAAACAATTTAGTAGTTTGACAGTTTCAGAGATCAACAACTGTTTCACAAATGTATAAAAGGAGGAAAATTTACAAAGGAGGAGTTGTTCGAATTTTGGAGAACCTGGAGACTAAGCCACTTTATTCCTGATATAGCTATTGATTAATGAAAGAATCAAAAGTTTCCATGAATTGTTAGGTATAATTTTGTAACTTCTCTATCATGTGCCATCTTATGTTTTGTTCTTTCAAGTATAGTAATGAAGCTACGAGTCTTTATTTGCTTATGTAGATAAAGTTAAAATTCCTTAAAAGAGTGCTCCTATACTTGAAGTTTTCATCTTCCTTTCTAAGTTATAGATAATAGTTTCTGTGTAAGGCAGCATATTATCTTTAACTTCTCCAAGGGTCGCAGATAATAGTTTCTGTGTCAAGCAGCATATTGTCTATGATTCAGTTCTCATTTTCATAATTCTTCTAAGTGACAGATAGTAGGTTCTGTGTTAAGCAGCATATTATCTTAAACTTCTCCTTCAAGCTTTCTTCATTCATCATTTATATCTAGCAACAAATGGCATTCTGAGATTTTCCAGTCACATATGTATTAAGGGTTAAAGACCAAGTTTTCCAGGTCCTTCATTTAAGAATACAACAAACAATAAAGTGACAAATAAGTGACAACAAACAATAATCATTAATGTCTTAAGCACAATTTCTCCACAGCTAGGAAATTGGTTTCTTCAGGTACAACACTCTCAAAAACCGAAAAATCCTCGAGTTTATCATCGTTGGGCTTGTTAAACAGATACGACAACGATATGAGAAACTCTTTTTTGCTTTTTTTCTAGCTCATTAAATTGAAAAAGATGATTAGAGCATTATTTCTAGGCACTTTTTTCTCGCTCATAAAACTGAAAAAATCTCGAGTTTTGTCTTTAGGCTCATTAAAAATTTATAAAGATGACCCAAGCATTCTTTTAGGTACTTTTCTCACTCTTTAGACTGAAAAATCCCAAGTTTTCGTCACCGGGATCGTTAAAAATCTATGGCAGCAACAAGAGCACTTGCTTTTTTGGGACCATTTCTCACTCTTAAATCGAAAAATCCTCGTGTTTTTCCCCTTCTTCGGTCTAGTTAAATCTACGAAGAAGTAATGAGCAGTTCTTTTCCCTCTTTTTCCTTTCTCACTAAACTGAAAAAGATACCTAGAGTTTTCTTCATTTGACTCGTTAAAATTTGATGAAGGTATTGAGTTTGTTGTCACGTGACTCATTAAAAATTCATGACGAAAAATGAGTTTAGTCCATCTTCTCGTACTCGTAAAAAAATGAGGTCAACATCTATTGAACATAGGTTTCTCTTTATCCAGATTCAATAGATTAACTCACGGAAAAGTAACCGATCCGGGCATACTATTAACCTTTTGTCGCACCCGGTTAACAACTATGACAAAGGGACCACCATGGAGTCATTCTTTACGATCTTTTCAGACTCTCTAAATATGAAAAGACCACCGAGTTGTCTAGTTTGGACTCTTTAAATTACACAGCCAAGATATAGAGTCGCTCTTTTTTTATCCTTTTTAAACTCTCAAAACATGAAAAGATCAATGAGTTTGCCTTTCTGGACACATTAAACTAATCAGACAGCGCATAGAGTCGCCTTTTCGTGGTCCTTTTTAGACTCTTAAAATATGAAAAGCTCGACGAGTTTACCCATCTAGACTCACTAAACTAATCAAACGGGGAAAGTAGACAATACAACTGCATTCAGTATTAGAAAGCATGGTTTGGCAGAAGTCGTTCCCTTGAACATGGCACTCCCTTAGATAAACCTTCCTTGTGACGGCCTCTCAATATGAATCCTACCATCCAATGAGTATTAGCCTAAATACCCTGATGTTCTTACATATTTTTATCCTAACACTCTTTTGTGTTCATGAGTCTAGTGCTGCATGGTTAAAACCGTTGTCGTGCCTTCTATTGTTCAAGGGTTAACCTTTTGTTTCCTCCATCAACCCATCAAGCACATCCTTTCATCATGCCCTTTGTTGTTTAGACCCAATGCTCAAAGATTCCTCAAAAAAAAAATCATTCTTGTCCTATTTCATGTCGATTAATGTAGGACACATTATTGCCTACCTTTCGACAAGTATCTTCCTATCGACTTCAACACTCTATTTAGGAAGACAACCCAGAAACACATTCAGTTCCTTGGTACTTGTAGACATTAGTGGTAGGTTGCCTTGTATTTGATCAGGGGTTCTCATTATTGGCTCCTGTTTAAGCTATTCTATAGGTGTTCAACGACAAAAACATCTTTCACACTCATTATATTGTACTGTGCATCTTGGAGACCATCCCCATTATTGGTTTCCTTCCTCGCATCTGTTAATGGTCTCCATTATTGAGTAGTAATTAGATGATTTTGTGCATGTTCAACATCAATGCATATATTCACATGTATCGATCTATGTTGTTCGGTGAAGCGGAAATCAAGACCTTGGGTAGAGGCTTGCATCACTCAGCATTGTTTCCTCTCCCAAGTTGTGTATATTGTTTTTTGGAGACAACTTATCAGGATGATTCTATTATGACACCGGACCCACATTGTGCTTATCGGTGGCCAACATCATCATATCTCTTTGGAGAAAATCACTCTGACATAGCTACTGAGCATGGGAATTCTCAACTCAAGACACGATTTTAGTAGTTTTATATATATGTGTTGTATCAGGTTTCCCATACCACCTGAAGCTCTAATCCTCTCTCTCTTTTTGTCGAAGAAGGAAAATCACAGTTAAGTAAATTATTTTGGCCATCATCACAACCTCTGATCTCACACTCTAGGGGCCATTTGTTATACAACAAATTGACCCCCTCATCAGCTCAGAGGGGAAAGACATGATAGCTGAAGCAAAGACCAAGATTACATGCCTTGTTTCCACACTAACGCTGGCTATGCACTGACAACCCGCTTTATAAAGCTTCTCTGCAAGCCTAAGGGTGTGTTAATGACCCAAATAACTCTAGTTGCTAGTTCAAGAATAGCGTTAGTGGACCCTAATGATGTTCTAAGGGTCAAACGAGGGAATTGACTCATAAATATCTAGATATTTTCTCCTAGATATACTCAAGAAAATCAAAGAAACATCTCAAGTTTGACCTATTTAGGGGATTTCTAATCCTAATGAAGGAGGCAAATGGGAAAGAGCTAAAAAGCATGGCAACTTCATTGATTTTACCTTAAGGAACTCATGGAGGAACTTGGCAACCCTAACTCAATTGCTAAATAAGCAAAGCTAGGGATATGGTGATGGAGGTCAGATCATTTGAAAGGATAGCATACTTGATTGTTGAGCATTGTCTCAAATCATAAGAAGTTGGTAAGAAGGGAGAGAGACAGAGAAGCTGGAGGGGTAAGGAAAGGCTGATGCAACAAATGGTTGTAATCACTCTTCTGACATTAATATAAAATTGCAGTTTTACTGTCTACTCCGTGGTGTTGGTACTATCATTCATTTAGTTGTTTTTCCAATACCTTTTAGCATGAGTAGCTTAGTTATGTGTAACTAGATGTTATTTTATGTATTCATGTATTAGCTATCAGAGTTGTATGGTGTGATTATGCTTGTCTCTTCTATGTGCAGGACTTGATCTAGAGCTAGCTCAGGGGACTTCCACCTAGCTGCATTATGCTCTCCAACAAATCTACATGGAGGCTTAAGGTAATCTATTTGTCCTACTTTGATAGTTAGTTATTGTTTATGAACATGCATATAACTTTGTGATGGTTGTAGATAATCTTACAATCTGCCAAAGGTCCAGGGAAGACCTTTGAAGGTATCTCCATTCTCCATACACCGTGCATTTTATCCTATAGCAGTGCAAGATTGCACCAGCATGTTGGAAGAATCACTTGAGGTCCTCACAACTTTGCAAGAGTACCCCAACATCTAGCACTTAGAGACAGAGGTGCAAGCACTCCAACATTAGTATGACAATATCTAAGGAATTGTACAGATAGTGGTCCTCACCCAGAGGCTTGCACGAATGTAGTAGGCTAAAGCACTAAAGGAGTAGGTGGACGTGGCGTGACATAAGGAAGCAGTCCTCAAAGCGTGCATCCAGCCATGGATCGACGAGGCCTTCACCATCATGGTAGGCGTCAAAGGCAAGCTCGCACACATACAGAGGATGCACAAATTGATGCAGAGAAGCACTCTCGACACAAAGGTCTCAGAACGACGTATGCAGCAGATCCAGCAAGAAGTAGCTCAGTGAGCTGCTGACATCTGCACATTTCGAGAACATTTGGAGACTCTATGCAAAGATCGTCGCCCCGATAGAGTGACTCAAGGGCGAGTCACGATGTTTTTATTGGGGGCTTGTTGGCTATGGAATTCCCCCAAGGCATGTTTTGGGGCTCAAAGCCCAAGTTTTGACCGATTTTTTTTGTAAAGCTCCAAGAATTGCAGGCGTGGGGAAAAAAATTATAATAGAGTCACAGGGTTGTCTGCCCTAGTTTTGTAATGTAATGTCGACTAGATAGACCTACCCATGGTCCACGAACCATGGGATTGTATAAATAGAGCAAGGCTCTAAGTGTAAAAGAAAATGATAGATAAGTAAGAAATAATCTAAGGGATTGGATCACAAGTGTAAAGTGTGTCTTTGGGTTGTAATGTAGGAGAAGGCTCTGCAGCTGAGTGCGTAGAGGCCTAGTAGTCTGCAGCTGAGTGTGCGGACCCCTGCAGTTGAGTGCGTAGGGTGGAGTTGAGTCTGTAACTGAGGAAGGAATTAACAAAGAGAAGTTTTGTCATAATTCTATGTATTTGTTCTTGGGTTAATTCATGCTCGTTATAATTTGCAAATATATTGTTTATTTACTGTGCACACCTGTATGAATGGTTTTTGTTGTTAAGTATAAGTTGAAGCATACAAATAGGCTAAGATAATCAACAAACATTGGAATACTAGTAAGGTCTTGGGTAATAACGCAGAAGCATGGCGTTCAACTCCTGGGTATGGTTGCGCAAAGGTAGTGTATCAGACTGCGAGGTATGGGAAAGTGTGCGAAGTGACTTGCATTCAGGGTCAAACCACAGACCACTTGAACTCATCAGACATCTCTAGGGTGCAAAAACCTAGTTCTAGCACCCTCCCATACTACTTCGAGTGAGACCTCAGTCCGCACTCCACAGACTGTTTCTGAAAGGGCTAGTAGTACCGGGATTTGTTGAGCTAAATTAACTCTGGACCTGGGTCAGTTCCCACTAAGACAACAATGGATATTTTATGTTGAATAACGTTGGTGTCATAATATTTGAGGTCTTCATAACTCCAGGAAAAGTCATCTTGAAATTATTTAAACATACTTATGTATTTCATCTTTTCAGCCGGAGGTAATGCTTTGGATAATTTAATAAGCTTAGGTTTTTCTTATGTTCCTAGGTTACATTCTTCTATGTCTGATCTTAAAGCTTCCATTTTTTGTTTTCTAGCTACATCATTTGAATCAAACAAATATTCTAATGGGACTAATCCCTTAGGCAAAAAGTTACTTTTAAGGTTTAAAATCTCTGAATCATCATTAACTATTTCTTCTATTTCTACTTTTTCTAAGTTATCTATTTCTACTTTGGTGAATTTAGTGGCTTTATCTACAGCTCACCATCTATGATGTCATCTATTGTACAATCAATATCTATGTTACAGTTTTGGAATTCTCCCTCAGCATTCATAAAATCATAGATTTGAGAATCTTGTGAAAAAATCCGCCAATATTTCAGATTATCAGGTAATAGGCCTGTGTCTTACCTCTACAGTGTACTAGTGATTAGGCTAAAAAGGTAATCTACAAGTGCTAGCAAAAGTAGCCAAGCTGTGAGCTTGCATGTTCTATTTCCTAGGAATAACAGCAAAATCAATTTCAAGAAGTTCCTTAATCAGATCTAGGACAATTTCTCTGTATTGGCTAAGTCTAGGATTATTCACATAATACTCTCCTTTAATTTGTTTTATGATCAATTTCGAGTCTCTCATGATAGAAACTCTCTTGGCTCCAAGGTTTCTTACAATTTGCAATCCTAAGATCAAAGCTTCTTATTTTTCCATGTTATTTGTGCATTTAAAGTTTAATCTAAAGGCATGACCTTCAGAATGATTACTTTCCATGTTATGAATCCAAACTCTTGCACCTGCTCCTAATCTATTCACTAAGCCATGAAAGTCTAAGTGCCACCCAGATTCATGAAATATATTATCGCTGTCAGGTTCTTTATGTTCTTATTTTACAACTGTGTTATTATCTTTTCAAATGTCTGAATTACATAAAGTGAAAGAATCCATAAGAGAATGTACAGAATAAATAGGATAGTTCTGTGGTCTATTTGTACTACTGACCATGTATTTCATTAAAGTTTCTCTATAAAAATTTTAGAGCTGACCAAATACTGAAATTTGTGGCATAAGACATGTCTAACTGTAGATATCCTTGCAATTTTGCTCCCCATGAGTGAGATAATAGCATTCCATACGTTGGAGGGATGTCAGCAACTATAATATCCATGACAATACTCTTACCTGGGTATTAAACTAGAGTGACACACAAGTCTTTTATTAGGCCCAGGAATTTAACTTTACTAGAATCAAAAGAGAAAATATCTTTGTATGGTCTAGTTATATCTAAATCTAATGTTTCCATGATTTCTTTAGGCATTAAATTGTGAGATGCTCCTGAATCTAACATAGCATTATGAAATATTTGATCATGAATAGTTAAGCTAATGTAGAATGGAGGAACACCACTTTGTCCATGTTTTCCATTTAACTCAGGACCAAATATTAACTCTGGTTGGTCATCATTTACATTAACAGAGTCTTCTCCTTCATCTATATTCAGTGTTTCAGTGATTTGGGCTTTGTAGGAATCATTTTTTATCAATTCTGTTAAAGGAACTGATATTTTCAATTTGGCAATTTTAGTTTGGATATTAAATGGAGTCTATGTTTTGCCTAACTAAATGATTTCTTCCTTGGCAATTGGAGTTTGTGTAGTTTTTTATTTCTTATATTTAGTTGGTAATTCAGTTTCTGTTTGGGTATCCATTGTTTTACTATTTTCAATTCTTTGTTTTGGAATAGTTTGGGAAGGAGTTGAAATATGAATAGCATTTGAAGCTTGAGTATTAGTTGATTTTTGGACATCTTTTGAAGTTTTAAGAGCAGCTGATTTTTGAATATCAGCTGAAGTTTTAACAGCAATATTTGTAATGTCTACAATTTTTGGACTAGCTGCAATCTTTGGAGTGAAAGTTTTTTGGGTTTCCCTAGAGAGAATTTGCAACACTTTGGTTGCAAGAGCTCCCACTGCTTTCTTGGTTTGAGTTTGGACAATTTTATTAGAGGGATCTTCTGCATTTTTCTTACTCCTAAGGTTATATTGCTTGTGAACTTCATTAATAGAAAAATCATAACCTTATTTATAATCAAAGGACTCTCCATATTATAACTGTAATTGTTGTAACATGCATAATTCCTATTCTTCTTGGGTAAGAAAAATAGTATTACCATCATTTATTCCCATTAAGTTAATCTGAGTGTCTTCATCTTCTTCATTTTGGTGAGAACTTTCAGCATTGTTTTCTTGGAAAGGTGGTCTAATCTATTGATCAGGCGGCCCTTCTCTAGGTTTACCAATGTTGGGATTCTTCCTAAAGTTTGGATTTCTTATTTGAGGACCTTGTTGTTGATTATCCCATTTTGGTTTTCCTTCCATAATTTCTAATCTATCCACTAAGTTTTATAAACTTTTAGCCAAAGTATTTATCTTAACATCTGAAGTGGATGGTTCTTCCTTAATGGTAACTCTCCTCTCATTCCTCATTCTAGCTCTTTTAGCCAACAAGTTTGCTTCTACACTAACTGCATCACTCTAAATTTGTTCTAAAGTTGGAGGGTTTCTTTCTCTCAATTGGTAAGACATATCAGTGTCAAAACGATCAGGAAATTTGATTAGTGCTAAGTCTAGGGGAGGTTTGATATTTGCATGGATTGCATTATAGATACTATTAAACCTAGTATGATAGTCCTGAACAGATTCATTAGGAGCTCTTCTAATGTTTTCATATTCAAACAATATTTTTAAAGGATTTTTCTTCCTTTCCCATCTATTGATAAATAATCTATCGAAAGCAGGTAAATCAACAATATGACCAGCAGGTAAACCTTTAAACCATTTCTTGACATCTCCTACTAGTGTTTGTGCAAATAATCTCATTTGTACATCTTCTTCATCAATTTCATGTAATTCAAAATAATCACTGATTTTATTTACATGTTATTGTGCAGTATATTGACCAATACCATCAAATTGAAAGATTTTACTCTGGTAGTCTTGGGGCATGGCATCTACTTGAGCTGGTAAGGTCAAAGGAGCATATCTAGCAACCATGGCTAGGATTCTAGCTTGGCTAGGAGGTAAAGTGGTAGTGCTTGAATATGAACTTGAAGGACTTACAGGTGAGCTTGAAGTGCTAGAAAATGTACCAGAAGTGCTAGAAGATGAACTTGGAGTATTTGGAGATGGAAATAAAACTCTGGGCTGAAGAGGAAGCTTGGGAATGAATGAGTCTGTGGAATGAAGTGTAGGGGAAATAATAGATGAGGTGGTACTAAATAAAGATGAATTTACAGACTCTAAAGGAATGGTAGAAGGCTTAGGAGTAGCAGCAATTAGGGCAGCTAATTCAACTGACTTTTGAAAATAGGCTTCGTCTATCTGTCTTATCGAATCTGAGGTTAAAGCATCAAGTTTGTCAAAACCGTCTAAAAAATGTTTATCTAAATCAAGATGTATAGTATTCTTCTTTGATTCAATAAACTGAATAAAAGTAGGGTCAATTACAGTATCATGGACTGAAGTTTCAGATTTGGTACAAAACATTGAATGCTCAAATGATAAATCAAATTGAAGATCCTCTAAGTTTGATAACTCTTTAGGAAGTGAATTTTCTTTGGTTAGTTGACTAATGCTTTCTTTACTTTCTACTTTATTGTTTTTTCTCAAGATTTTGTCTAGATTATCAATAATTATAGCAGGGTTTGGATTGGATTTGCCCTGGTATAGTATGTTCTTTTGGAAGCCAGAATTTTAATTTTTTAATGAAACCTTTGACAACCATAAAATGGCCTTAGGGTGCAAAGATGAGATTTAGGATTTGCTTTAAGGCTTATTAAATTGATGACTCGTTCCCTAGTATGGTCTCTACTATGTTATCACTCTAAAATTTCCCTAGGGTTGTCATGTTGTGTTTAAAGAAATGATAGAGGTAACCACAAAGCTACTTTTGAGATCAGGATCTAGCCTTCCTAATGCTTAGAGAGGCCTCTCTCTTAATGATTTAACTTTGTTTGTGTTAGAGCCTAGATTTGCCGCAGGCTGAAAAGACAAGGTTCTAGGTCCACATCAAACCACGCTCAACCTCGTAGCTAGCCCTACGAGGACAGGAGAGGGCTCTCTCCAGGTCACGCTAAGCGATAAGGTAATCGATGAGGCTTGAGATGACTGTAATAAAAGCTAATATTATGCTAGGTATGAAGTGCAAGGATTAAATTTGAGTTTTTTGGGGGTTTTGTTGGAAAAAGGGACAGACAAATTTTGGGTTCGGGGATGAGGCCATATTTTTGCAGAGTTCTGATTGGGGCAAGGAAGGCAATCGTTTTGATGCTTTGAATTGAATGAATGGGTGGATCAGACCGATGAGGGGCTAAGGAGGGAAAGAATGTCTCAAGAGTCCTCCTCAAACAGATGAAAATATGAAGAATTAAACAAAATATCCAGGTAGAGCATAGCAGTCCATGAATTCTAACTTAATCACTCATTTGTTTAATTGTAGAAGGCAAGAGAAGGGAAAATGATACACAATAACATCAATGAACTTACAAATACATAGAGAAACACACCATCAAAACATAGAGCCACATGGATCCCAACAAGTGCTGCAAAACCCTGGTCTTTCCTTTGCCAAAATTGCAGAAATGAAATGTACAATGAAGTGCTCAGCAATCCCAAGTGTCCAACCCTGCAAATGACTTAGAAATTACATAATATATACAAGCCAAACCTATTCCCTTGCCTCTAGGGGTCGATTTCATCATTCTAGGAGCTGTTTGAACTAATTCTAAACAAGGAACTAAAATCTAGGTAGTCAAACAACTTACCCCTATATGCTAGGAAACTGATTCATTCATTTAATTTTCACCTCTTAGTGAATGAATCCTCTAGAACAAGTAAATATGTGCCAAAATTACATCATATTCATCACGTTACATCAAGATAGATCAATAATTACATCAAGAAGTAAAACTGGTCAAAACTGGGTAAAATTCTGAGCTGCTAAGTGAAAAACAGGCCAAAACTCTCTATGCGCTGCGCCAAAATCTGTATGTGTCGCGCCACTTTGGAGCTAATTTTGAGGCACTTCTTGAAGTCCAAATTGAGCCCAAGTGTGCTTGTTGGAACTCCCTGCCTATCTACTTTCCAACCCAAGTAGAATTTCTAAATTTGGATGTCATTTTCCCCTCCAAAGCCTCAATCTCATAAGACTGCTTCCTGTGTGTCAAAATAGGGGCAGTGAGGTCATTTTTAGGGTGTTTTTGACCCTTTAGGCAACCCAGAACTTGATGAAATCCTTAGGTAATCCATGAGCATGCATAACTTTTCATAAAAAATCCAGAAATGCAAATTTTTCCTCCAGAGGACCTCCCAATTATAAGCGCGCTAAGTGGCGCTACGCGTTGGGCAGAAAAACCTGTTTTAAAGCCAAAAAATTCAAAATTGACAAAATTTTCTCCAAATTTCTTGATATTTGGGCTATAGGTCCCCAATTAAGTACCATGCTCAGCCAAAGAAGCTTCAGCCAAAATTTGGAGTCGATCATGCTCTTTTTGCATCTTTTTCCTTTTTGATGCCTTCCTTAGGTTTGCCTTTAAATTTCTTATTCGTGCCTTGCAAACATGATTTAGTGCCCAATAATGGTTTTTCATGTGCCTGAGCATGTCCTTGTCCTTGTTTTCTTTTGCCAACAGCTTCTCTAAGTGGATGTTGATCCTATCGAGCCAAATCTCTCAATCAGCCTCTATCTCGTGCTGAATGGGTGTTCTCTCATTTAGGATTCTTAGCGCAACGTGCTGGTCTTTAGGGGTGTTTCGCCACCTCTATGAGGCCTCCGGGGTGCATGTTCCTCCATGGGTGAGTCACTTTGGGTTTCCATTCCATAATCAGATGAATGACCGGATGACATGACTGCTGTACAAAATGCCTTGGAGAAAACTGATTGCTGATGTATGAAGACTGTGTTGGACTGCTCTTTTGTGATGTGCTTGACCTCTACTACCAAGGGGAAAACAGAACAAGGGACTGTTAGGAGGAAGGAAAATAGTGAGGGATTAAGGGGTATTAGGATAGATTTTGTTGGGAAAATGTAGGAGGGTTTGAGGGGTTTTATGTATAGGGTTAGGAGAGTTTTTGTAGGGTTAGGGTTTGGGATTTGGGATTTGAGAATTTGGGACAGAGAATTTGGGATAGGGGTTTGATGATTTTAGGGAGTAGGGAACAATGAAATCAGGGAAAAATGGAATAAGGGAGAAAAGAAAATGATGGGAAGAGAAAAAACTTGGTGGCAAACAGTTGAAACCCTAGGCAACCATTTTTATGTGAATGATTTGACAAGGTAGGGTTTTATTATATGTTTAGACCATCACCATCCATAAACCACCATAACATATCACAAAATTGGATGAAACATCAAGATAGAGGCTCTACCTGGCAAATCCATGCTTGTTATTGACAATTTGGAGCAATTTTTTGAAAAAATCGGCCTTGGAAGCTCTATGCATCGTGCACCAGCCCAATGCACCATGCATTCCATGTGCGCCATGCCAGTGTATTTTTACACTGTGAAAAAATGCCCAATGCGCCTCGCACGCCATGTGCGCCGCGCACAAACCCAATGCGCCGTGCACCCAACCCTGTTTTTTAGTGCTTTGTTTAGGAGACTTTTGGACGCCTTCCCGGTGTACAAATTGGGCGTAGGATAGCTTGTTGGAAAGGAATTGGAGTCTAATTTATAGCCCAAGTATAATTTTTCAATTTGGTATTCGTTTTCTCTATAAAATATCAAATCTTCCAAGACTGGTCAAAATGTGCCAAATGAGGCTGCCTCAAGGTAGAGTGTTGTTGCAGTCAACTTTTGAAGGTGTTCCTCAACTCCAAATTGAGCTCATGATAGCTCATTGGAAAGATATTTGTGTCTGGTTATCATTTTACTCATCAAGAAAGTCATTTGGCTGACCAAACTAGGATAAAACGTGATTTTTCCCAAGGTCACTTCAGAGGTTCATCAATTCTCCTGAGGCAATTGTATTTTTGACATTTCGCTAAAAATATGACACCTGTGTAAAAAGTGAAGGAGGTTTTTATTACTTGGCCTATTGTGGACAAAAAAATCTCTCATGTTTTCCAAATTCATCTTTCATTTCTCATAAGTATCATTGGAGTAAAACCTATCCCGATGTGTGGAAGAAGGGATTTGTCAAAATGAAGCGAAATGAAGGGGATAGGGAGCTTCTAAATTCTTGAGGAAATTTTGGGAAGTAGGGAGGGATGTTAGGAAGTAGGGGAAAGTGTAATCTCAGAAATTGAGTGAAGGAAAGGGGTCCAAAAGGGCAAAACATAGGCCTAGCCTAGAAAATAGGGTTTGTAGCAAGAAACTAGGGTTTGTGTGAAAATGAGGAATTGGGGGTATCTCAATGATGGGAAGAGTTTAATAAGGTACATTAAGGATAGGGGAAGGTGTATGAACATCAGGATACAAGGTTTACTAATGATTTGATCGTCCAAGAGAAATTGCCTTCAAAACCCTAGGAGAGGGAAATGACCTTACCTAGGCGCAACTGAAGCATGAACAAGGTGTAAAATGACCCATTGGAACCTGACATGATGATGAAAACCCTTTGAATGATGGTACACTAAGCTGAATGGTGACATGGACTAACATTTGGACAATTTTGAAAGGAATAAGAGCAAACCCTAGACCTAATGCCTAGTGACCAAATTTTGCTTGAAAACTCACTGAAATGACAAAATTTGACCTTGACACCTTAAAATCACTTTGTAAGAGCATTTTTGATCACTGGAGGAAGGCTGGAAAGACTGACACTAACATTGGCTCCAATGGGGATGGTAGCTCCTTGGAGGTGCCAAGAACTACAGATCTTTGGAAGAGCAGACAAGTGCCTTCATCCATTGGGCAATGGAGTCAAAAACTCAAGCTGAAATGCATGACTGAAAACTGACGACTTGACGACACAAACTGACTCTCACTCAACTAAAAACTGACTCGATACTTAAACACAACCAACAAACTGGAAAATATGCTCAAAATGAAGCTTATTCATCAAAACCTACTCTAACGGTTCTATTTCACTGCCAAATCAAGTGAAATGAAATAACCAATGCAACCATGTTAGCATCTTGGCTGTTATTTGATTTCTTCCCAAATGCTTTCTGATGCACAGGAAAAGGGAAGAATCAAAAGGCAACTCCCATGGAAACTCGGAATCAAGTTGACTAGTGATAAACTTGAAAAATATGAATTGGCTGGATGACTTCAAGAATACTGCAAAAGGATCTTCATAAGCATAGTTATTGATTTCCATTAACACATTACTGCTCTGGTCCAAGTAATATTCATAGCTAGATATTAAGACTTTCCTCGCATTGGTGTTGTATTTCTTTGGTGATTGCAGCAAGTTGTCAAAAGGATCCTGAAATTCATGAATAACGAAACTCTGTTGCTGATTCCAAACAAAACAAAAATATCCTTTATCAATCTCCTCATATGACTGCAAACTTTGATTTGAGCTTTGTAATGAAAACTCTGTTAAACAAGACAATGAAGTGGACTTTTGAATAAGATTATTATCAACATTCTTTTCTGTCACATGGTTAGCCAATGGGGAAGAACTTTTATAGAAAACGTCATCCAACACACGAGCAATAGGATCATCAAAAATTTGAGAAAACTGCTGCGATGTATCCATTAAAACTGTATGACATCCTACTAGCTATTCATCTTTTTCTTTAGAGATTTTATGAAGATTTTGCCTTATAAACTGAAATTCTTCGAAACAAAAGGGTAAAAAATCCTCATGCATCATTAGATCATGTATTTCAGCTGCCAAACCTTCATCTGTAATCTGACCTTCATCCTTAATATTAAAACCTAGAGGTTGTTGATTTCCTACAGGCTGCCCATTCGAAGATTTACTGTGCATTTTACCCTTCAAAAACTGAAATGATTCAAAACAAAAAGGTAGGGAATCATCCTGTATCATTTGATCATATGTGCCAGCTTCCATGTCTTCATATGAAACTTGACAATCAATGGCATTTGGGGGCTAGAAATCTGAATATGAGAAGTCTTGAACAAGGTTTTTATTGCCCTTAAGATGGTCCAAATCAAGACTTATTGACAGCTGATTTCTGATTGCATGGAAGTTGTCTTTGATGAACTGAAATGAATCAAAACGAAAAGGAAAAGATCCTTCACTTACTTCAAAATTTGTTGCACTTTCCTTGTCACTTTCATAGCTGATATGCATCGGTTGATCACTGTACTTGAGCTGCTGAAAATGAACTTTCTCTTCCCGCAAACTAGCTGTTGGTTCGTCTGCAATATTAGCTTCTGTTTGGAGGACATAATCATCATCATACTGATCAAACTGAGGCAAATCATCAGTATAAAACACATCATCAAGAATACATGTCATATCAACAGATCTCTCTTCTCCAAGATGATCTATAAAAAAATCATTATCAGATCTATGACAACTGGGATAAGAAAGAAGATGTTTTGGATCAACAACTTGTTCTTCTTCAATCAACGAGCCATGGGCTTGAACATTATTCTCATTCCTTGTGGTGATCTTTTGCATCATCTCTTCCACTGCACTTACCAAAATGTCAAGCTTTACCTCTAGAGATGTCGATTCCTCTGGATTTGTGTTTTTCATTTCTTCTTCTTTCAACCTTGCCCTTTGGATCAACAGATGAGCCTCTACATTTACTGCACTGTTTGGCATCTCTTCAAGTGTTGAAAGATTCCTTTCTCTCAGCTGAAACTCCATTTCCGGATCAAAGGCACCCGGATAGTGCAAGAGAGAAGATCTAGGAGGAGGCCTTATATCAACTGGCATCGAATAATAAACCTAGTTAAATTTGGCAGAAAACTATTGTACTGTCTCCCCTGGTAATCTTTTCAGCTGGTTATACTCTTCTATAATCAAGAAAAGGTTCTGTCTGATCACCCACTTGTCGAGGAAAACTTTGACGAACTGCTGGAAATCTGAGATGCTTGCATCAGGCAGGGTTTTGAACCAACTCTTGACTTTGCCTTGCAAATAAAGAGCAAAAAGCCTAATACTGACATCCTCTTCATCAGCCTCAAAAAGGTCTAGAAAGGACTCAAAATTCTTCACATGTTGCTCAGTGTTGACATTCTTACTTTCACCATCAAACCTCGGCAAGTATAGATCATAGTTTTTGGGGAAAGCATGAAGAACAGAAGGTAAAACAAGAGGTTTATACCTATCTGGGATTATAAAAGGTGTAGGAGTATATACAAGAGCTACGAGATCCGTTTTGGTCTCTTGAGGTTCATTAGTTTGAAGATGGTCATCACAAGCTTCAGAAAAAGGGTCTTGATCAAGATCAAAGGCATGCAAATCTTTGGTATTTACAATCTTCAAAGGGAAGGAATCAAATGCAGGCTGAGGATCTCTTCTCAAATACAATATACTTTGCAAAGCATTCTTGACATTCTCAGGAAAGGAGAAGAAATAATTTATAACAAAGAACAAAATGTCTTGGATGAAATTCCAACTTGAATACCTGATCTGTCCATATTGTCCTTTCATGTTTTTGCTGGTCAGGTTCATCCTCCAGTGGAGTCTTTAGATCTGATCTCAAAACTAATTTAGAGTCGCCAGGTGAATGATTTCAACCTTGCCAGTGTCTGATCATTTTCAACCATCAACAATCAAATCTGAACTTGATACATGTTACTGGGGCAATTTTTAAGTTAAATGTTCAGCTTATAAGACTAGACCGGAGATTGACTGAAGCAGCTTTTATCTACTTGCGCTAATGCAAAGCAAAAGCGTTTCGAAGGCTACTTGGCTAACTTCAGGCTCCGTCTGTAATCTACAAATCCAAACAATGAAAATAAACTTTCTTCCCCAGTATGGTTGCCACTATGTTAGAGCCTAGATTTGCCTCAGGCTGAAAAGACAAGGTTCTAGGTCCACATCAAACAACGGTCAGCCTTGTAGCTAGCCCTACGAGGACAGGAGAGGGCTCTCTCTGGGTCATGCTTAGTGATAAGGTAATCAATGGGGCTTGACATGACTATAATAAAAGCTAATATTAGGTTAGGTATGAAGTGCAAGGATTAAATTTGAGTTTTTTGGGGGTTTTGTTGGAAAAAGGGACAGGCAAATTTTGGGTCCGGGGATGAGGCCATATTTTTGCAGAGTTCTGATTGGGGCAAGGAAGGCAATCATTTTGATGCTTTGAATTGAATGAATGGGTGGATTAGACTGATGAGGGGCTAAGGATGGCAAGAATGTCTCAAGATTCCTCCTCAAATAGATGAAAATATGAATAATTAAACAAAATATCCAGGCAGAGCATAACAGTCCATGAATTATACCTTAATCACTCATTTGTTTAATTGCAGAAGACAAGAGAAGGGAAAATGATACATAATAACATCAATTAAGTTACAAATACATAGAGAAAGACACCATCAAAACATAGAGCCACATGGATGCCAACAAGTGTTGCAAAACCCTGGTCTTCCCTTTGCCAAAATTGCAGAAATGAAATATACAATGAAGTGCTCAGCAATCCCCAGTGTCCAACCCTGAAAATGACTTAGAAATTACATAATATAGACAATCCAAACCTATTCCCTTGCATCTAGGGGTTGATCTCATCATTCTAGGAGTTGTTTGAACTAATTCTAAATAAGGAACTGAAATCTAGGTAGTCAAACAACTTACCCCTATATGCTAGGACACTGATTCATTCATTTCATTTTCACCTTTTAGTGAATGAATCCTCTAGAACAAGTAAATATGTGCCAAAATTATATCATAGTCATCAAGTTACATCAAGATAGATCAATAATTACATATGGAAGTAAAATTGGTCAAAACTGGGCAAAATTCTCAGCTGCTAAGTGAAAAACAGGCCAAAATTCTCTATGCATCGCGCCAAAATCTGTATGCATCACGCCACTTTGGAGCTTATTTTGAGGCACTTATTGAAGTCCAAATCGAGCCCAAGTGTGCGTGTTGGAAAGCCCTACCTATCTACTTTCCAACCCAAGTGTAATTTCTAAATTTGGATGTCATTTGCCCCTCCAAAACCGCAATTGCCAAGACTGCTTCCTGTGTGTCAAAATAGGGGCAGTGAGGTCATTTTTAGGGTGTTTTTGACCATTTAGGTGACCCAAAACTTGATGAAATCCTTAGGTAATCCATGAGAATGCATAAATTTTCATAAAAAATCCAGAAATGCAATTTTTTCCTCCAGAGGAACTCCCAATTATAAGCGTGCACCAAATGGCACTACGCGTTGGGCAGAAAAACCTGTTTTAAAGCCAAAAAATTCAAAATTGACAAAATTTTCTCCAAATTTCTTGAAATTTGGGCTGTACGTCTCCAATCAAGTACCATGCTCAGCCAAAGAAGCTTCGGCCAAAATTTGGAGTCGATCATGCTCTTTTGGCCTCTTTTTCCTTTTTGATGCCTTCCTTAGGTTTGCCTTTAAATTTCTTATTCGTGCTTTGCAAACATGATTTTGTGCCCAATAATGGTTTTTCATGTGCCTGAGCATGTCCTTGTCCTTGTTTTCTTTCGCCAACAGCTTCTCTAAGTGGATGTTGATCCTCTCGAGCCAAATCTCTCGATCAGCCTCTATCTCCTGTTGAATGGGTGTCCTCTCATTTAGGCTTCTTTGGGAAACCTTCTAGTCTTCAGGGATGTTTTGCCACCTCTATGAGGCCTCCGGGGTGCATGTTCCTCCATGGGTGAGTCACTTTGGGTTTCCATTCCATAATCAGATGAATGACTAGATGACATGACTGTTGTACAAAATGCCTTGGAGAAAACTGATTGCTGATGTATGAAGACTGTGTTGGACTGCTCTTTTGTGATGTGCTTGACCTCTGCCACCAAGGGGAAAACAGAACAAGGGACTGTTAGGAGGAAGGAAAATAGTGAGGGATTAGGGGGTATTGGGATAGATTTTGTTGGGAAAATGTAGGAGGGTTTGAGGGGTTTTATGTATAGGGTTAGGAGAGTTTTTGTAGGGTTAGGGTTTGGGATTTGGGATTTGAGAATTTGGGATAGGGGTTTGATGATTTTAGGGAGTAGGGAACAATGAAATCAGGGAAAAATGGAATAAGGGAGAAAAGAAAATGATGGGAAGAGAAAAAACTTGGTGGAAAATAGTTGAAACCCTAGGCAGCCATTTTTATGTGAAGGCTTTGACAAGGTAGGGTTTGATTATATGTTTAGGCCATCACCATCCATAAACCACCATAACATATCACAAAATTGGATGAAACATCAAGATAGAGGCTCTACCTGGCAAATTCGTGCTTGTTATTGGCAATTTGGAGCAATTTTTTGAAAAAATCAGCCTTGGAAGCTCTATGCACCGCGCACTAGCCCAACGTGCTGTGCATGCCATGTGCGCCATGCCGGTGTATTTTTACACTGTGAAACAATTCCCAATGCGCCGCGCACAAACCCAATGCACGCGCACCCAACCCTGTTTTTTAGTGCTTTTTCTAGGAGACTTTTGGAGGCCTTCCCAGTGTCAAAATTGGGCACAAGATAGCTCGTTGGAAATTTATTTGAGTCTAATTTCCAATCCAGCTAGAATTTTTCAATTTGGAGTTTATTTTCCCTGTCAAAAATCAAATCTCCCAAGACTGGTCAAAATGTGCCAAATGAGGCTGCCTCAAGGCAGAGTGCTGTTACAGTCAACTTTTGAAGATGTTCCTCAACTCCAAATTGAGCTCATGATAGCTCATTGGAAAGATATTTGTGTCTAGTTAGCATTTTACTCATCCATCAAGTCATTTTTCTGACCAACCTAGGAGAAAACGTTATTTTCCCAAGGTCACTTCAGAGGTGCATCAATTCTCTCAAGGCAATTGTATTTTCGACATTTCTCTAAAACCATGACACCTGTATAAAAAGTGAAGGAGGTTTTTCTTCTTTGGCCTATTTTGGACAAAAACCTCTCTCCATTTTCCAAATTCATCTTTTCTTGCTCACAAGCATCATTGGAGTAAAACCTATCCCGATGTGTGGAACAAGGGATTTGTCGAAATGAAGCGAAATGAAGGGGATAGGGAGCTTCTAAATTCTTAAGGAAATTTTGGGAATTAGGGAGGGATGTTAGGAAGTATGGGAAAGTGTAATATCAAAAATTCAGTGAGGGGAAGGGGTCCAAAAGGGAAAAACACAGGCCTAGCCTAGAAAATAGGGTTTGTAGCAAGAAACTAGGGTTTGTGCGAAAATGAGGAATTGGGGGGATCTCAATGATGGGAAGTGTTTAATAAGGTACATTAAGGATAGGGGAAGGTGTATGAACATCAGGATACAAGTTTTGCTGATGATTTGACCGTCTGTTATAGACATTTTTGGGCACTACAACCCCAAGCATGAAATGTCCATAAACCAAGGACTCCTAAGTAGTGTTGTTCTAACCCCTAAAGGAACAAGGTCAACAGATTACAGCTTCTCCCAGAAGTTCTCCATGAAAAACTGCTCAGAATTGGTCAAAACAGGATCATTTCAGCTGCTCCATAGGCCAGGTGCATTGCATCTCACCTAAATACACTGTGTGGGTGCGTTGCATTTCAAAAAGCCCTTCTATGGGGTGCGATGGGCGAGAAATGACAAATGGCAGTGTCATTCCGCGAGGTGGAGAGGCAATGGAAGCTTCCAGAAACTTCTCCTGTGACACTTGCCTCTCTGAATTCGACCAAGGATGAGTAAGAGATCATCAATCTCCATGTGGAAGCAAGAACTATCAGAGGGAAGACACTAATCAAATCATAAGCTGACTCATCTCCCTTACAGATATCTATATATGGATCCCTCATCCCAGAGATCCGGAGGCTGGAATTTTGTATATTGTAAGGAATTGTTGTTGGTTTCTTGAGACAAACATCAAATTGTTGGGTGATCTAAGCATTGTATGAGGTGAAGAGGGGCTTCCTTGCTGAGAGGTTGATGCTGGGTCAAAACAACTGGTTGTAACTCCTCTTGGCTTTTTCTTATTTATCAATAAAAGCTATTCAAGTTTTCCTCCATACTATTGTGTCATTTATGTTTGTTGCATTTGTATGGTCAATTTACATCTGATCCTAGATTATTTATGATTATAGATCCATGTCTTTGTATAGTGTTATGCTACTGTGACCTTACAGGTACTTTGTGAAGCTGGGCGTGCAAGGGAACAAGTAGCGAAAGACTATCAAGGAAGAGAGGAATCAAACCAGGAGATTAGCGCAAGACAGAGGTTGGTCTTCTTTGTTCCTCTCTATCTATACTTTATAAAGGAAAAACGAAAGTAGCTTTACTCTGTTTGTTTCTAAGGTAGCTATCACACCTTAGTGGGATAAGCAGTTCTGAGTAGAAACTTTTCCCTGTAACAAAATGGCGACTCCGTTGGGGACGAATTAGTTTGTTTGTTTATCTTCCTTGTTGTCTATTTCATAAACTTACAGGTAGCATTCGAACTGCATTTGCCATAGCAAATGCAAAGTAGATAAATGCTACTTCAGTCCATCTACGGGATCTGTTTATGATTTAAACAACTGATTCACAAACTTTCTGATTGCCCTTGTGATAGCTCTTAGATCCTCCTTAGATCTACCCCTGATTGTTGAATTACTGATTACCTTTTGCTCGGCCAAAACCCATGAACTGAACTGCAAACTATGAATCGGAACCCAAGCAAAGTCTAGTTTCTAGCCCAGTGCAGGTACTGTTATGAGAATCTGAAATTCAGCGCACTTCCTGAGTGTAGAAGGTGTGCTGCATTTCAAATTCCCTGTGTTATAGGTGCGCTGATCAGGCTAGGCTTTGTGCAGTTTTGGTTTCTGTGATTCATTCTTTCCAGTTCTATTCTTGAATTTTGCTGCCTGTGATCAGTATATGTCTGTTTGAAACCCCTTTTCCTTGTTGTTATTCCGCCTCCTTTGTACAAATGAACTGTAAATGTTTTTGTGTGTTTGTTGAGTCATTTTCAGTTCTCCTTTGCAAAAGTAGCGTAATCGTACTGTCGTCCTTTGATTTGAAACTGTCGCAAGTGTCGATTTCAATCATAGGAAAGAGTTTGATTGCTATTGATAGTCGATTATCCTGTTACTATTGTTTTCGGTCTGAATTTGTAATTTTTCTAGTGTCAAAACAAGTATTCATTTCAAAATCGTAAGGTGTGGTGATCGTCTCCATTTTTTATTTCGAAAAGAAACTTGTTGATATTTGTCACTTGAAAAGAAATTCAGATTTGTGCATCAACTTTCTTCTTATCATTCATATACTAAGAAAGTCGAAAACAAATACATGCATGTGCATTTGCATTTAGACAGTCTGATTGGTTTGATTTAGGAAAGTGCATTTAGAGTGTGCTCTTTGCTCTTTGTGAAACGATTCTGTCTTTCTTTCCTTAGTAGCTAGGATTTTCATTGCACAAAGAAGATAAAAAGATTGTTTATCATCTTAGATTGCATTTTAGGAATTACATCTATATCTCATGTGAACCTGAAAGGAAAACTTCATAAACAAGATCAACTATAAAATAAATTCAATGAATCTAACAACGCTTTGGAACCTAATGCACAAAATTTAGAAGTCTAGGCTAGAGATGTATTCCGGTGTCATAAAACCTGGTAACTGTTGTTCTCACTGATGGTTGGGTGATTCCTCCACTTTGAGACGATAAGTGACAGTATGGACTTGTGCTCCCACGTACCGTCGAGTATATTTTGGGAGACCACAATAGGCTTAATCCTTTATCCATAGGAAGTCGTGTTTGTCGCCCTATCGATCGTAATGCACTGAACACAGCATTCGGGAAGATTGACTGCCGTACCATAAAAAGTATTCTGCAGTTTTGCGATTGGTTTGGTAATCCCTCTACCTAGATTTCCAGAGCAGTCCCTTTCATTCCTTTTCAGACTCTTTAACAGAAAAGGTCCATCTGAGCACTTGTCACTTCAGGCTCATTAAAAATCGAAGGAGACTAGAGTCATCTTTTGTTTTTTCTCGACTCTTAAAAATTGAAAAAACAAGTTGTGTCAAAGCGTCTAAAATTCATTTAATTCGGAAACATACTTCCCCTTTATTTTTAGTTGATCGAGTAATCCGCAATCGTGGAAGAAAGTCAATTGAAACCCTGTCGTTCACGGAGGCTTACGAGTCAACCGTCTTTGTCTCTAGAATCGAAGCTAGTACGGTCAAAGCGAACTCGTTTAACCGGTTCCAAATCTCCTGTTAAAGTTAGAACAAGTGTTCCAACAACATCAGAGACTCCGGTTACTCCAAACATTTCTGGAATCCCTGCCTCTACAGAAGAAGTTCAGCAACCACAGAAGGACAGTAGTACTGATCCTAGTTTGAGGGTAAACACTTGTGTTACCGAACCAGTTCCATTTACAACCGGTTCGGAGAGTCTTGCTCCTCAAACATCTGTCGCTGCCGATTCCATACCTTCTTCGGCACCAGAAATATTCTACGGACCTGACGGTCTACCCCTTCCACCTAGTTTGATTGCCATAGAAGAGATTGTGGAAGATCCTCCAACTAGTACTCCATCGCAATTTGGAGTCGGGATCACTCTGTATCCTTCTTCGTCAGAAGTTAGTCTACCGCCAGCGGAAGCTCCTGTAGAATCGCTAGGTAATCTTTTGGATAGACTAGAAATGTCTGAACAACCGTCAACATCTAGGACTGTGTCATCTGACACAGCGACGGCAGAACCCCCTGCTATCACTCCAACAATGTTCGCCGGTATACCATCTGTCCCAACTAGCTCTCAATCGCTAGAAGGAGCCCACTCAGGGGCCATTTCGACAGTATGGTCTGTTCCTATTTGTTCATCCAGATTAATATCCGGAAACTCTTATGTTGAGTCTCAACAAATTGATCCATTTGGAGGTCAATTTGGGCAGTCCGGCCCTCAAGGGCAAACTATTCCCTTGAGTTCTGGATTACCACCGTATGGGGGGCAATATACCCTTTCATTATCCCCTCTGGGAGGACAACCATACGGGAGTTCACAACAAAATTCGCATTATGTTGGAATTACTTCAAGCGGTTGGGTACCGATACTACCTCAACAACCAAGAGTTGTATATTCAATGCAACAATGCTTACCTATGTCAAATATACCAACTACGCCAGCTATTGTGACGGTGTCGCAAGTTCAAGTGCTGCTTGTTGTATGCCAACCTCAGGTTTCTCAGGTTGTAATGCAACAACCACTTGACCCTGCGACTCAACCACAATCGCCGACTGGCGGAATGACACAGGTTCAGACGGGTACAATTACCCCTCATCTTGGTCAAACAGTTAATATCGGGCAACAGCACATGGCTTCACAACCATGGCTAGTACAATACCAACAACCGCAATTCCAACAAGTATACCAAGGTTCTGAGCAACAAATCTTTGCAAATAGTGGGCAGCCGTTTATTCAAAACGATCAAAATCAACCATTTTACAATGGTCATGCCCACCAACCTTACCAAAGTTACCAACATCAAATGTATTACGCCGGTATGTAAAGACCAACTGCTCAAGCAATCCCATCTTATCCTGGGTATGCTTCACCTAACCTGAATCAACAGTTACCCTTCGTGGAAACTTTAGAGTTACCTGATTTAAATCTGTTAACAAACGATCCAATTGCTTACGCCCCTTGTTGGCCAGCGATTCTGCATAAACTTCCATCAGATATTCCTAAATTTAATGGAAATCCGGGTGAAGATTCGTCGAATCATGTGATGACCTTTCATCTGTGGTGTTCATCAAACACCCTAAACGATGATTCGATTAGGCTTCGCCTTTTTCAGAGGACGTTGATTGGTCTGGCAGCAAAATGGTACATCGAGTTGCCTAGAGCTTCATTCGACAACTTCAGTACCTTAGCCACAACCTTTTTAACTCATTTTCAATTACAGATAAGGTACGAAATGGGAACGGAACTCCTTACCAACTTCAAACAAACGATGGCCACTCACATATCTGATCATATACATGAGTGGCTACGTCGTCATAGAATGGTAAAAACATATGTTCCCGATCAGCTCTTAGCTGAATGGTTTATCAAGTCACTACTAACTTCCATCATGAAAGATGTGGCAAAGGGGGGCTTCGTAATAGAAGAGCAAGTTATCGCTCGTGCGCAATATTTGGACTTGATTTACACTCAATCTGGCACGCTCTACGATAAAATACCTGACACCCCTAGACCGGAATTCTCAATTCCTCCTCCTCCTAAATCAAACAATGACTCTCATGCCGGCGATGGCGTCATTGGCGTAATAGACACGAAATTGACAAAGGCTACATCCAAAAAGGCCCGTAAGATTTCAGGTCAAAATGCAAAAGATGAACTTCTTGCCTCGGAAGTAAATGTTGTATCGACAGATAAAGGCAAAGAAACCAAGCAACCAGGGGGCAAGAAGAAAGGCAAAGGGAAGAAGAAGAAACATGAAGAATCATCTCCTGAAAAATCTTCTGCAAACCCTCCTAGAAATAGGAAACAAAAATTTCCATGCATGATATGCGATGAGGATCATCGGACACTAGATTTTCCACACAGAGCTGAGCTTAAAAAATTCTTCAAGAATTCAAAAACCTCAGTAGTATTAACTGATCCGTTTCCTAATCCAGGAACAAATCTGGTTGACAGTGGAAATGCTTCACCATCTCAAGTGCTAATGTTGTTGGTTTCAAAACAGCAAAATGATGCTTTGATATCGACGAGGAACAAAGATTATGGGAATCCACAACTGTCGAACAACAAGGATAAAGATCAACCTAGTAGTTCAAAAACAACTTCGACAGAAGTTACGCTGCCCATCATTCCTGAACTGAAAATAAAACCACCAAAGGGAGTAGTACACAAATCAACATTTAATCCTCATGCTAGAGTAGCACAGCATTATAATATAGTGGAATATTTGGCCCAATCACCATCCGCTATGTCGACTCTTGAAGTACTACAAAATTGCCCATCCCAAAAGCAGGCTTTATTATCGGCCATTGTTGGGATAGACCCAAAGGATTCCAATCTTGTATCCTTCGATCATAAAGGATACGATCCTCAATTACCAGCTCAACTAGCTTTCCTTGTTCAAGTGAAAGCCCTCAACAAAACTGTTCATCGAACAATTATTGATGGGGGGGCATCTACATGTATTATGTCAATGAGTTGCTAGAAAACTTTAGGATCTCCAACCTTGTCGCGATCTTCGACGACATTAAAAGCATTTGACGGACGAACATATACCCCATATGGTATTCTAAGTAACTTGAAGGTTGAAATAGGAGGAAAAACATTAGAAATAGATGTTTAAGTAATCGATGGAAATCTCGATTACAACATCCTACTAGGAAGGCCATGGATATATGCTATGGCTGCCATTATGTTGACCTATTTTAGGAAGATTGCATTTCCCTTTCAAGGAGGGATTACAATCGTCGATCAACAAAAATTCCTCCCCAATGGTTCTCAAGTTACGGGAAGCATTCCTATGATCCATGGAAGCCCCCATTCACTTCAAAATATCGGAGTAGGCCTACTAAAAGACCCTGTATTAATGGGAACTTTTTCCCTTCCACCTCCAATCAATTTGGCGGAAGTAGCGTCAGTAGGAACCTGCAATATGATATCTTCTAAAAAGATCTCAGAAAACGATATTGACATGGATCATGCGATGGTTTTGCCTCCCATCCCAACGGAAATATTGTAGCAATCAATGTTCCTAGCCTGGGTGGCAAAACCCAAATCAACGCTCATCGAGTGTTTGGATAGATAGGTCTAAGGAATATGGCACCCCTTCAGATCCTTGGTCGAGAGTGCATGACACCGACGAAGGAATTGTTCAATCAATGGTAATTGAAGGGGCACCATGGGATGATTACCACCATCGTTCCCTTCTTTCGGATTGTGGAGAAGATGCTCCTGATGACCTTTATCATCCTTCGGTTTTTTATTTTCTATCAAATACTGTAAACATGGTGGATTCTGAGCGAAACTTCTCCAACATTGAATAGACTATCGCCATAAATATCTCAACCAAAACAGATGTTGTAGAGAATATTTATGTTGGCAAATATTGTTCTCCTTCAGAACTGGAAATATATAACGCTCTTTTTCGCGAATTCAGAAATGTCTTTGCTTGGTCATATAATGAAATGGTAGGCATTGACTCGAGTATCGTTGAACATGAAATTAAGATGTATCCAGATGTCAAACCAGTACGACAACAGCTATGGCAGGTGCACCCTAAGAAAGCCGCTACCATTAAGGCAGAAGTTGAGAAACTTCTCCATGTTGGTTTCATTTACCCGGTCCCTCTAACCGATTGGGTATCGAATATTGACCTTCCGACTCATTCGCGAAAGCGGACTAATCACCCACAGCATTTAAGAGCGATATTCCTACATTGCCGACACTACAAGATACGACTCAATCCACACAAATGTGTATTTTGTGTCAGTTCTGGTCGTTTACTTGGCTTTTTAGTCTCAAAGGACGGGATTCGTCTCGACCCATGTAAGGTTCAGGAAATCATAAATTTGCCTCCACCTTCGAATTTGCTTCAGATTCAGAAACTCCAAGGGAAAGAAAACTTTCTAAGGAGGTTCATTCCAAATTACGCCGAACTTGCTAAAGGTTATAAGCGTCTTTTGAAAAAGGAAGTACCCTTTGTCTGGGATCAGGTTGCGAAAGCTTCCTTTGATGCTTTAAAAGAATCCTAATGAAAGCATCATTAATGTACGCTCCTGATTATCAAAAATACTTTAACATGTATCTGGCTGTAGCGGATACGACCATCGCAATGGTTTTAGTTCAAGAAGACAATGGAATTGAAAATATTATATATTATTTAAGTAAGAACTTAAATGATACAGAAAGCAAATATTCTTATGTTGAAAAGCTAGCGCTCGCAACTGTTCAAGCGATACAGAGATTTCGACACTATGTCCTCTTTCGAAAAACTACCATTCTGTTAGATTGCAACCCCATGACTTATATATTGTCGCGACAGTTGCTGGGAGGCAAATATTCAAAATGGATAGCAATCCTACAAGAGTTTGATTTGGAATTTGTAAAATCCAAGTCAAAGAAAGCTCTGGTTTTCGCAGAATTATTATGCGATCTCCCATCGTCGTCCAACGATGAAACATCCAAAGAAATGATCATGGACGAAAGCTTGTTTCTGATATCTTCAAGCAATCAGTGGTATGGGGATATAATAATTTATCTCCAAACCCAAAAATATAGGCCAAATACCTCTCACTCCGAACAAAAACGTATTCGATACCAAGCAAAAGACTACATGATCGTCGGTGATACACTTTACCGTCGCGGTATCGATACAGTTCTGAGAAGGTGCCTCACGCATGAGGAGGTAGAAAAAGTTCTGAATGATTGCCATTCAGGCGTGTGTGGGGGGCATTAATCCGGTTATGCTACAGCGCAAAAAATCTTATGAGCAGGATACTTCTGGCCAACAATGTTTAACGATTGCATAAACGCAATCAGAAGTTGCCATGCTTGTCAAATTTTCGATAGCAAAACCGGAAGACCACCCGCACCTCTGCAGCCAATAGTTGTTGTCGGGCCATTCGCCAAATGGGGCATCGATTTCATGGCATGTAACCCCACCTCGACCGGGGGGCATGGGTATATCATAGTCGCAGTTGAATATTTTACCAAATGGGTCGAGGCGATGCCTACATTAGATAATACTGGTGAAACAACTGCCCTCTTCTTTTTCAATCATGTAGTCGCCAGATTCGGCGTACCACAAGCTATAGTCACAGATCATGGATCGCATTTTCACAATCACATGATGGTTGAATTAGCTGCCAAACTAGGGTTGTCTCATGACAGCTCTACTCCATATTACCTGCAAGCCAACGGACAAGTTGAAGCAATAAACAAGGTCCTGAAGCGCATGCTGCAAAGGATGATTGGAGTTCACAAAAGAAGATGGCACCTAATCCTGTACTCAGATTTGTGGGCTTACCGAACATCGGTAAGGAATGCAACCGGGTTTACACCTTTCCAACTGGTATATGGCCTGGAAGCAGTCTTACCAATCCAGTGCGAAATCTCGTCCCTCAAACTCGCAATTGATATCCTCCCCGAAACTTCAGAAGAAGAAGCTCATTTCTTGGAACTAATCCAATTGGACGAAACCCGTCGTGATGTCGCTTTGGCTAACGAAGCCCATAAGAAATGAGTCAAAGCACAGTTGGACAAAAATGTCAAACCCCGTGTCTTCTCAGAAGGTGACTTTGTCTTGCTTTATGACCATGAATCCGATAAATTGGGAGTAGGTAAATTTAAGTCTTTAGGGATGGGCCCCTATATTGTTAAGAGAGTGTTAGCAAAAGGAGCCTATGAGTTAATGGATTATGACGGAATTCCACTGGCGCAACCTCGTAACAGGTTGTACCTCAAGCGTGACTATGCATAATTTAGTATGGTAACCTGTATGCTTTTGTTATGTTTTTGTTTTCGCTAAAGTGTTTATTTTGGTCAAGTAATCCACTTTTTACATTTATTGCAGATGTTAAACCTATTAGAGTCATGCGTTGGATATGCCGATGGAGCGAGTCATAGTTCGCGAAACCTATCTTCCGCGACTTGGGCCATTTTTGATCCAAGCAGTGAGTTAGTAAGTTTCAGAGGGGTATGTATTGGTCGATCAACGAATAACATCGCTGAATATAGCGCGTTGATAGAAATTCTCTCTGATGCCATAACACATGGTATACGCCGACTGATTGTCAGGCTAGACTCACAACTCGTCATACTACAACTCACTGGTATCTACTCTGTCCGAAATCCAGCTATTTATCGCGTGTTCCTAAGGGTTAAGATTTTGGAAAGGCAATTTGATTTTATTCAATATCAGCATATTTCCATAAACTTAAACACATTAACTGACTCATTAGCAAATTATGTGTTAGATAGACATTTGCAACATTTATAAAAAGAAGCATACCATCAATGTTTGCATTTGGATCATGTAACTTAACCAAAATAAAACTCCGAAAATAAAAAAATATATATAACTGTTTATGGTTTACACATAATGTTCTGTAACCAAGACAAAATTGGTCAAATGACCAAAAAACTCAAAATGCTAGGGAGAACCCTAGTCCCATGATGCTCGTGATAGCAAGTCACAGCCTGTGCAATCATGCGTAGGAGTCGAGTCCATTGTCTTGGCACTCCAGTAGTATGCTGCTGCAACCTCAAGGGCAACTCATCAGTCCTCACATCTGGAATACCAAGAGTGAGGCCCTCGACCTGCTCTTGTAATGCTGTAAGAGTCTCGGCCACATCGAGGTCACGGAGGATAACCCTTCCAACAACCTCTCCTACTGGGGCGGCAGTTGGCACTCTTAGGCGTACTACTGGCCGAACGGGACCAACATCTGCATGAACACATGAGTTTGATTAAGTCTTGACAGAATAAAGCACAAGGACATTATAAATGAAAAACGATAAACAGGAATACGGTCAAAGAATTTACCAATGGCACCCCACTGTTCACCAGCCAGCAGTACTAAATCTGGGTCACCCCGGAAGTCCATGCCAACATATGGATACTCAGAATAAACCATCTCCTGACGATCAAACCACCCAAAGAAGGTATCATAAAATGAAATCTGAGACTGACTAGCATGCCTAGACATATGGTCAACCCATCTCTGCATACGTGGTTTAGTAGGTGAAGGTAAATCGAGTGCAATATACTGCGGCTGCATCAGTGGTATCTTTTCCAAGGCAAAGGCGGTCAAAATAGAACCATACCCAAAGTTCTTCAACCTCCCACTCTTTACTTTGGTCAACTGTTCTTTCATCACAAGAAGTACTGCGTCGCACCAGTTGAACACCTTCGGTTGGAGGCATTCCAAGGCATACTGCATATAAGATCGGTTGGCTACATGAAGAGCTGCACCACCAGCCATCCTACCAAAAGCAAAAAGAATAGTCCTAAGGGACCTTTCAGTGACATCACGGATGATGATCTTGCCATCTTTACTCAGCTGAGATCCCTCTCTGCAATACCAGCGAACATAATCTCTCACAGATTCACCTCCTCGGGCCGAACCTGATAAAGAGATGGGGGCACCCCGCCTCGACAAGCCAGTCAAGAAATAGATGTCTACTACAGTCAAGGGGATGGATTTGCCCCTGATCTAGAACACCTGGTTGGTAGGATCCCAAGCATCAAGAAAATACTGCAGTAAGTTGATCTATTGTCTCATGCTAGAAATGCGGAAAAACTTCAGCAAGCCACAGTTTCGCAGTGCATTTACTGTAACCGGATCATGTAGGGTAAGCATGTACTCTTCTTCATGCTCACGTTCTTGCCATGTAATAGTCATCTTACTCCAAATATCTCTGAAAAACAAACAAGAGAAGAGTTAGATCTTGATTTTGGTAAGAAACAGGCAAAATTTCCATCAAAAACTGTGCATAAAATTCCTTTTTGCGCCCATCGCACCTGCAGTAGTGCTCCGGGCGCGTTTCATGTCAGATGGCCAGTGGACAGGCCAACATCCAATGCACTTTTCGATACACAGAGGGTGCGCTGGAGGCAGAACGAGTTTTTCAAACCCTAGAGGCTCAGAAAAACCAGGAATCAAGCTCAGAATTCAAAATGGAAAGCATGAAATGAAAGAGCTCAAGTTTAGCTCCTACCTAGTCCAGACAGCGCCGAGAATAGTCCACATGATCTCCTGAAATCAACTGATGAAAATCAAAAGGGGAAAGCACCTCCAAAGCTCCAACAAACCAAAGTTCAAATGAAATGGTAAAATGAGAGGTAAAAACACTTTTTCATTACTTTTTACGTAGTTCAAAGTAAAATATTAGTGTTCTAACTCATTTTTCAAGCATATATTGTTCATTTCTGACTAGTTTGATGAAGCAATTGAAAATACAGTACAATCTTTGATAGAACAAAGCTATTTATGGTAAAGTCAAAAAGAGACCATTTAATTGAGCAGTTTTAGCGCAGACTTCATGCTCGTTAAAAAATAAACATAAGCAATGAGCACATGTTCCCCCAGAGTTTAAGCTCATTAAAAAATGAACCAATTTCTAGTAAATAAACATCGTGAATGTAATACTTCAGCCTTTAAAGCCTTGGTCATGTTTTCACTGTCACCTCCACTTTTGCATTGGCCGATCATTCACCTCCATCTGATTGTTTACCCATTTTGAGGAACAGTTGCGAAGAGTGATCTCACTAGCCATCCTTGTAACACTGCCGTGATTGGAAAATTCCAAACCTTACCTGGAATCAGTTGCTACCCATTTTATCACTCGTTCCTCAAAAGATGAGTCTCCTTTAAGCTCTTTTCAATTGACTCGTAAAATATGAAAAGATTGCCGAGCCATTGGCCTCTCCAGCTCGTTAAAGGGACCAGAAGTGCTATCCCTCCTCTAAATTTTAATCTTTTGGACCTGAGGGATTATTACACAAAAAGATCGAGCGCTTGTTTTTTTCGGCTCGTTAAACGTATCGAAAATTCATCCCTTCTGTATTGTTTTATACTTTTTCGGACTTAAGGGATTAGATGACAGAAAAGGAATTTTGGAGTTTCCTTTACGTTCCTTTTCAGAATCTCTAAAATTTAAAAGGACCGAGTTATCTTTGTCGTTAAACTCGTTAAAATTTTAATAGCGACAAACTTGTCTATAGACGAGAATGAGTTTCACCATCGCTAGGCTCGTTAAAACATAGCGATGGGTTTGCCCAAAGGGAAAATTATAGAACAAGCATATGTTATACTCCTCAAGCTTGATAAAAATAAAGAGGTACTGGTCAGCAATGACTGGGGAAAAATTGGGAAGAAAACTTGAAGAAAATTTGTTGGTAGCAAGTCGCTCTTGAGCATGAAACTTTCACTCCACATCCAAGTCGGGTTGGGTTGTTTCATTCACCGGTCACATCACCATGGTCCCATCATACCATCCACATTTTGGGTTAATGCTACCAATCCATCACGTCAGTGTCGCCGATATGTTCAAGAGAAGTCATTCAGAGAATTCACCTGTGTCTCACCCACTACAATACATTTATACCCCATTCTTTCATGACTGCCACCCTGAACCTTATATCACCAGATCACCTCCATTAAAATCATTTGCTCCGTTCCGTGTCATTGATGTGGGATTCATTAAGGCCCTCCTGTGACAGATCACTTCTTGTCAACATCAGCTCATTATCCAAGAAGTTGATCTAGGAACACCCCATTCAGTACTTTGAAGCTTGCATGCCTCAATGGCAAGTTTCTCACTTCCAGCGACAGGTTTACATCAATGACCTTCGACCGAAAGATTTTGCGTCGTGTTCAATGCCAAGTCTTTTATTCACACCACGTGAATTGTACTGCAATACCTTGAGGGTCATTATCATTATCGGTGATTCCTCTCGCGCTTGTTAACAGCTTACATCATTGGATAGTAATCAAGCGATGTCTTTCCATGTTCGACTCCAGAACATCTCCCACATGGATATACTTGTACTTCGAGTGAAGATCGAAGGAGATTGAAGACCCTGGATCTAGTTTCATCCATCCGGGCTGCGATATATATTCAGGAAAATAAAGACATCAAATGTACATCATTGCTGCACAGATAATCATCCAATCAAAGGGATGATGGCTCTATCAGAATCATCAGTCTACACTTAGATGATTGTCTGTCTTATGTACATGAAAATGAATTTATAAGGTTGAGCATGGGAATGCACGACTCAGCTAGATCATGAAAAATATTATGAAGATAATGTATTTTATTGTATCTTATTACAGGTCTCCTCCCAGCTTGAAACAACTTTGGATCCTCATAATAAAGCATTTCACCCGACATCAAAAGATTAACGACCTCATGCTTTAGGGGGCAACTGTTATAGACATTTTTGGGCACTACAACCCCAAGCATGAAATGACCATAAACCAAGGGCTCCTAAGTCCCTAAAAGTGTTGTTCTAACCCCTAAAGGAACAAGGTCAATAGATTACAGCTTCTTCCAGAAGTTCTCCATGAAAAATTGCTTAGAATTGCTCAAAAAAAGATCATTTCAGTTGCTCCACAGGCCAGGTGCGTTGCATCTCACCTAAATACACTGTGTGGGTGCGTTGCATTTCAAAAATCCCTTCTATGGGGTGCGATGGGTGAGAAATGACAAATGGCAGTGTCATTCCGCGAGGTGGAGAGGCAATGGAAGCTTCCAGAAACTTCTCCTGTGACACTTGCCTCTCTGAATTCGACCAAGGATGAGTAAGAGATCATCAATCTCCATGTGGAAGCAAGAACTATCAGAGGGAAGACACTAATCAAATCATAAGTTGACTCATCTCCCTTACAAATATCTATATATGGATCCCTCATCCCAGAGATCTGGAGGCTGGAATTTTTCATATTGTAAGGAATTGTTGTTGGTTTCTTGAGACAAACATCAAATTGTTGGGTGATCTAAGCTTTGTATGAGGTGAAGAGGGGCTTCCTTGCTGAGAGGTTGATGCTGGGTCAGAACAACTGGTTGTAACTCCTCTTGGCTTTTTCTTGTTTATCAATAAAAGCTATTCAAGTTTTCCTCCATACTCTTGTGTCATTTATGTTTGTTGCATTTGTATGTTCAATTTACTTCTGATCCTAGATTGTTTATGATTATAGATCCATGTCTTTGTATAGTGTTATGCTACTGTGATCTTACAGGTACTCTGTGAAGCTGTGCATCCAAGGGAACAAGTAGCGAAAGACTATCAAGGAAGAGAGGAATCAAACCAGGAGATTAGCGCAAGACAAAGGTTGGTCTTCTTTGTTCCTCTCTATCTATACTTTATAAAGGAAAAACAAAAGTAGCTTTAATCTATTTGTTTCTAAGGTAGCTATCACACCTTAGTGGGATAAGCAGTTCTGAGTAGACACTTTTCCCTGTAACACCGTCCAAGAGAAATTGCCTTCAAAACCCTAGGAGAGGGAAATGACCTTACCTAGGCGCAACTGAAGCATGAACAAGGTGTAAAATGACCCATTGGAACCTGACATGATGATGACAACCCTCTGAATGATGGTACACTCAGTTGAATGGTGACATGCACTGACATTTCGAAAATTTTGAAAGCAGTAAGATAAAACCCTAGACCTAATGCCTAGTGACAAAATTTTGCTTGAAAACTCACTGAAATGACAAAATTTGACCTTGACACCTTAAAATCACTTTGTAAGAGCATTTTTGATCACTGGAGGAAGGTTGGAAATACTAACACTAACAGTTTGATTAATTGATTTTAGGCTAGTTATTTAATATTGGTTGGTTTTTGATTTTATTTGGTGGTGGAATCACTGATTTAGATGGATAGATAAGTGTCTTTTTACCATTGGGCCATCAAGTCCAAGTGTCAAGAAAACAAGAATAAATCAAGTTCTAAAGATAGTGTTCACAGGGCAAGGTAGCTGAGTAAATTCATATCTTTTAGGCTGGATGGTGAAGTGGTTTTTCAATCAGGGTCAAGGAGTAATTAAGGATTCCTCAAATCAGTTAATGAGGGAAATGAAAGAGGTCAATCGAAACTAGGGAGAAATTAAGAATTCCCTACTCTACATATCAGAAGAAAATATCAAAATGAATAACTGTTCAAGAGAGAGTGTACTTAAACAAATTTTGAAGTAACATTCCAGTTATTTCATTCAAATTGGAAAACATTTATGTATGTGAAATACTTAAGAAAATAACAATTTGACAAAAGAAATATACTTCACTAAAGTGGCCCAACACATGAATCCTGTAATGCAATGCCTTTATTACTCAGTCTAGTCTGCTAACTTGAAAATGTTACAATAAACCCTCAGGTTTTAGATCAATATAACTATAGAAATGTTTAGCATTCCACCCTCTAGTAGTTCAAATTATGAAGTATTTATACAAAAATCTTATTACAAAATATCCTAAATAGTTTTAGGAATTATTCAAGGAAAAGGAAATATCTCCATGCAAGAAGATAGAGATAGATATGTAACTTATGCAAGTTGTCCATCTTTTATTGTTTGTTGTTTTGATCTTTTGCTACTTTCTATCTTTGGTTGTTGTTCTATGCTGGCTGTCCCTTTACTTTTCCTTTGAATTTTAAACTCTGTCTTTTACCTGATACTCTTTGACTTAGTTGATCTGTTAGTCTCTGTTGTTTTACCTTAGCTACCCTTGACTACTCTGTTTTACCTTTCATCTTCATAGTAAATCATTCAACTTTTCCCACGACGCTGCATCTGGTAATTTAATATTTACCATTTGTCTGTAGATTTCATCAGTTTCTATATATTTTGCACAGGTAGTGTTGGGCATGGAATCCCTCACAAGGCATGTTTTGGGGCTTAAAGCCCAAGTTTTTACCAAATATTGTTGTAAAAGATCTACAAATTATGGGCGCGGGGTGCGAGAGTATGATAGAGTCATAGGGTTGTCTACCCAAGTTTTGTAATGTAATGTCGGCTGGATAGACCTACCCATGGTCCGCAGACCATGGGATTGTATAAATAGAGCGAGGCTCTAAGTGTAAAAGAAAACTAACTAATAATGAAGGAATAAGGAATTTTAAGTAATTGAGCCAAAGTGTAAAGTGTCTATGGGTCATAGAGTAGGAGACGGCTCTGCACCTGAATGCGCAGAGGCCTAGTAGTATACAGCTGAGTGCACGGACCCCTGTAGCTGAGTGCGCAGGGCATGTCGAGTCTATAACCATTGGATGAATCAATAAAGAGAAGTTTTTCTATAATTCTATGTATCCTTTCTTGGTTTAATGCATGATTGATACAGTTTGTAAATACGTTGTTTATTTACTGCGCACACCTGTATGAATGTTTTCTATTTTTAAGTATAACTTAAAACACTTAAGTAGGTGAAGGTGCTTAAACAAGACTGGAAGATAAATAAGATCTCGGGTAATAGCGTAGAGTGCGGTACAACCCCTGGTTAGGGCTGCACGAAGGCAGTGTACCAGGCCGCGAGGAATGGGAAAGTGCGCGAAGCCACCTGTATGCAAGGACAAACGAAGGACCAGTCGAACTCATCAGACATCTCCATGATGTGGAAACTTGGTTCTAGCACCCTCCCATACTACTTTGGGTAAGACCTTAGTCCGCGCTTCATGCACTGTTGCCAAAAGGGCCAGTAGTACCCGATTTGTTTGGCTAATTAACTTCGAACTTGGGACAGGCCCCAACAAGCCAACAAATGGTTTTGTTGCCGGGACCGGGATCTCAATAAAGATGTATGATTTCGTATCACTGGAATTCAACCAAGAAAGGAATTGAAGAGTGGTTGGATAGAAAGATTCACGAGTTCGCAGCGTAGGAAAAAAGGAATCCGCGACTATCAAAGGAAGAGTGGTTAGATTGCTACTTGTATACGGAGATCCATGAAATTTTCTTTACATCCTTCCCTACTGAGTTGTACGAGTGGATCGTGTTCTCACTCAGAATTAACCTCAAGGCTCAGAAGAGGTAACTCTGAGGTAACCACAGACCAAGCTTTCAATCTGGCATCTAGCCCTGCCAGACTAGAGAGGGTTCTCTCTTTTCCAACAGGATGTGGCTGTAGTAAATTGAATTTTAGGCTAGCTATGGAGTGTGGGGATTTGTTTGAAAGGTTTTGTGTCGAAATAGCAAGAAAAAGGCCAATTGGGCTATGGAGTCAATGCCAGTTTCTACAAGAAAACTTGCGGCAAATTAAGTGCCATGTTCAGCTAGATAGAAGATTATAAATGTGAGAAGAATAGAGGGAAGAAAGATCGCTGCCCTACAAGCATCAAATAGGGGATGGATATCCAGTAGCAGTGTTAGACAAAAGAGAAACACGAGGTTTCTCAACAGAGCATCTAGCAAAGGATGAATTTTGCAAAAACAACCATTACATCTAACAGAAAAATCATCATGAAAGGAGCATCATAGGTGATGGATTCCTAACACATCTCTTAGATAATGCTATAAAAAGGTAGAGAAAAAAAATATGTAAGTAAATTACAGGAAAAACATACTGAACAGTAAACATCGTGATGGAGCCCAGGTCCAAAGGGCAAAAACTGCTTTATTAAAATGATATTCAGGAAAAACTTTACACAGTGCCAAGCAGCCTCTCTGCTGCCAAAATCGAACCT